>CM077665.1:14546989-15165322 GCA_039707655.1 Elymus sibiricus | reverse complement strand
CTCGCCGTTCATCCACCGGAATGGCCATCTGCTGTTGGACCCGCCGGGAGCAGACGACCATCACAGCAGAGGAGAGGTGGGCCATTCCGGTGCTGTAACTGTTTTTTTTTTGAGGAATGGTGCTGTAACTGTGCTGCAGTGCCGGTGTTGTACATGGGCTGTCCGACCCGGCCCCCAACGTTTTTTTATTCTTCTACTAGAGATCGTATTGCTACTAGTATCTGGGTGCGTTTATATCAAAAAAAAAAAGTATTTGGGTGCGTCATCCTAAAAAAAAGAAAAAAGTATTTGGGTGCGTCTATGGGACACTCTCCTGTGAGATGGATATGTAACAATACGCCAGCGTTGGCCTGTGTTGTGTAACTCTGGTCGATTTCACATCCCAGTTTTGATTAATTCACTTTTCTACAGTTTTGGTTTCCTACATCATCCATTTTATCCCTTCCTCTTAAGCATTTTATTTTCCATCCGACTCACTTTTATCAAATTAATGAAGCACACTTAATTTGTCTGTAAAAACACATTTCAATATTAAAAGGTTCAGTAGCAAAGGTTTTGAATTTTTGGTATTAGATTTTTTTTGTTGTAACTCCAATTTACATGTTTCCAAAAATTATTCAGATTCATTTTGAGCATTTTTATCGATTTTTTTTTGTTCTGTTGTATTCAAATTTGATTTAAATCATGTCCAAAATTTCGATATAAATTTGGGTTGGATACCCACCTAATTTACCAAAAATAAAAGGTTGGGCTCTGCTTGTTTGTCGGTTTGACATTATTTTGAGCAAGATTCTGCCCATAGAACTTAGCCTACCAACTGTGAACTCTACTCTCACGTTGAAAGCTACATATATGGTATTGTATATTTGATGAGGGTGCAAATCGGACCAAATTTCATGTCAGGGAATTGTCACTCCGCTAAGGATTTGGGGGCAAAAAGTAATACTCTTTTCCAAAATGAAATGAATAACCAGTCATCGTCCCCTGAATTTTATCAGGACTAGCATGCTCTTTTCTTTTACTGAACCTAAACGTTCAGAACACACATTGCCGACGTATCCTAGCTAAATTTAAGAGCTGACAAACATGGTAAGAATTCAGTATAACTAGTAAGGAAAGGTGTGCCTCAGTGCACCGTTATAGCTCGAGGCGTAAATATGTATGCTGATAGAAAGTTTCATCAGATGATGAAAATGATAGTTTATATATAGCATGTCTAAGATGTTTCATCACTTCAAGAGAGAAACTTTGGGTTTATCCCAGGTACAGGAAGATGAGCAGCTGTAGGGTTTTATACCCATTACAACCAGTGAAAGGTAACTTTAATTAACGCTAAAGTAAAGCAGGCGAACAAATTAAGGAGACAGTAAAAGGTAATTCAAATAGTGAACCAAGCGACAGCTCCAGTCTTCAGAGCCGTTTTGTTGGATGCGCGATCAAGGATGTGTGTCATGACTATGAGCGACGATGTGCCCGGTTTGGCACCAGCTGCTGGGTGTCGATTTCTTCAGTTAACAAACATGACAACTGTCGATTTCTTTTTCAGAAGATGCAGTCTGGTTGATCCTGACAAGGAGGGAGATGTGTGAGTAATTGTCATGGTTCTGCCGGTTAGGGTCAGAATATTTTGTGCTACACTAAGTACCAAATGACCAAAAAAATACTAACCATCGCACACACAGTATGAATGTGAATGATGTACTCATTGCAGCAATTTAATTCTGAGCGGCGTCACAAGGCTTGAGATATACTGCTAGCCTAGCCAATGCCTGCTTCTTCGTTAGCATGGCTTCAGATATTCCGCGGACTTGTTGCAAGTCAATTAACCTGAAACGTTTTCAAGTCGGTTAACCTGATAAGAACAAGGAGCTAGGTTGCAGAGTTGCACTTCACCGAGGCCTATTTAATTTACCTTGCATGAATGAAAGACCTGCGGTACGCCCATTAAATGTCAGAGTCATCGAGCAGGTCTATAGCAGTCCTTAATAGAACCCAGCAGATTGGATAAACCTTCGGTCCTCTGAACTACCAAGCGGCATCTAAATAATTTCCAATTAGTATACTCACACACACCTGCAAATTCGACCAGCCATTTTAATTCAGTTCTTTTTCTACAAATGTATAAGGTTCAATGCAGGGACTCAGTGAAGAAGAAACTCATTTGAAGAGCACCTTGAGCTGCTCGATGCGCGAGCTGCAGAAAATGGTGATGATATCTTGGGACTTCACTGCCTTTGCTGACGATCAGTAAGCACAAGCCAAGAACTCAAGGTCCACACTTCAAACAAGCCAGACCAAGTTACTAAGAAGAAAGTAACTACTAACAAAGCAGCAGCAAAAGTAACGTGTAAGTGTCTGGCATGGTTATGCGGGCAGGGTAAGAATACCATGTGATACACTGATACCTAATGGGCACAATAATAACTACTAACCATCATGTAGCGCGCACAGTATGAAGGTGTACCAGGATGGACCCCATCTTAAGTACACTGCATCCGAGGAAGAACCAAATGAGGGGCATCACAAGGAACAGGTGAAACCACATCCACCGAACAGCTTCATTCTTGTGTGGCTGTTTCAGTGGCAGAGGACTGCCTCAGTCAACCACACCATTCCCAAACTCAATATGTTGCATCCAAGGAGATTGATCTACAAAATGAAGCAACACATAACTGAGATTAGCTACACACAATGCATGCATGTCTATCTGAAATAGGTGAAAGATCAATCAGAGCAAGGCACTGGTTAGGCAAGTTTCGCACGTAAACAGTTGGGGGCAGAAGTAAATTCCTCGCTCCAACAAAGTGGTGCTCAGAAAATGACAAACATTATCCAACAAAGTGGTTCTCAGAACAACCCAAATTTCAGACTCAACTAAGATTCTTTCAAACTCAAGTCAGTTCAGACTCAACTAAGATTCTTTCATGTAGGAATATGAAAATGTTGTTTCAGACACATCAGTTCATATTCCTACATTTTCACTCAAACAACACAAAGTAATTACACGGCCGCCTTCCAGTAAAGGCATACCTTTCATGGTGCTAGGCTGAAAGCTCAAGATTGAAACAGAGCAGGTTGCATCGAACAGATAGTACCATTATCATATTTCAGCAGATGACAGTTTTTCCATGGCCACATGAGGCTACCAAGGAGATGATCTACAAACCCAAAGCAACATGAAAACGGTCATAGCTCAAACATGAAAAACAAGTAATCTTTTTATAGCTGAAAACTGAAAAATAAGTAAACTGGACAGTATATTACTTGGAAGTTCGGTAACTTACTAAGCAATAACACGACAACTTCCGTATCACTTGCAATGCAAATGATTCCCAAGACTGCAATTCACTTTTTACCAAGATGATAGATTAATAAGATCTGCAAAGAATAATATGGTAAATAATATACAAGTCAAAATATGGTAAATAATATGTTAAGGCAAAAATTGTGTGATGCCATAGCAGGTATAAATTCTGGTCAATTCATAAACTTATTCTGCAGCTCTACCAGTTCTTGCATTGGCGTCAAGTAGTGCTTAGAACACTTGTGCCTTCAGAAGTCCGTAAAGACATTGTCCTGGGCTTTCGTATCGCTTGAACTTTTCATGTAAACAGAAGTGGCTATAAAACTACACCGCAAAACAAACACAACAACACCTGAACATAAAGCAAACAGAAATTAGGAATGAGAGAACACTTGGTACCGGCAACAATGCTGAAGGTGTATGAAAAATTGATAACCTTAATATCAGTAGCTTGACCCAAATGTCCCATTAATCCCATACGACTGATAATTATGTAGGTTTTCTGAACTTGTGGAAAGACCAGGGGTGTTAAGAAACATATCTTAAATAATTTCACTACCATTGAGAAGAAAATCTGAATCTAATATATCAGGAGTATAAGTGGATACATTTTTTACGGCAAGTATAAGTGGAAGTGGATATAGTTGATATGGTAATAGCAGGAGTGAGGTTCCAGTTTAATGCACTCACCAGATTTATGTACAGGAAGGAAGAGGCGGCCACAAGTCCCTCATGTCACGTGTGTGGAAAATGTGATTGAATGGGAAGGGAAGGTGCTCTACAAGGCTAGAAGAATGTACATGGGAACTCCAAAGGCATTGTCCTGCACAGTGGATCGGAACAAACACATAGTAGTTATTAAGCAGGATTGCAGGAAAAGGGCAAAGTGGAAAAACACACAAGAAAGTATGCTTGTGTTACCTTGGATCACCACCCTCTTTCTATTATGATTTTGGGGATGGTTCCCTCTAAGCCCCTGCAGTACTGTTGTAGCTCCTCGTTATTGCAGGATCCGATATCTAGCTCTTGCAGTGATTTGGGGAGCCCATCGTTGGGCAATGACGAGATGGCTGGACAATCTGTGATTTTTAATATACCGAGGCTGGTAAGGTTGTGCAGCCCTGCAGGGAGTTGTTGAAGCTTGTGGAAAATCAAAAACTCAAGTCGCTGGAGGAAGGAGAGGAGCTGAAGGGCGTCCTCTTGCTCCTTGCTGAAGCGCTCTATCTGTTTGAAGAGAATCCCACAAAGTTCCAGCTTGGTGAGGGAGGAAGAGAGGAAGCTGCAGATGGGTGCAGAAAGGAGCCCCGCTGCATCATCCGTTTGAAGTTTCTGCAGTATGGATGAAACAAGTTGTGTCTTCTGCTCTTCACCTCCCTCAGCATCCTCCAAAGCCCGTCTAGGATTGGGATCCCAACCAGCAAAGAATCTATGGCTGTGAAAGACATGTAATTTGTTGAGCTGCCCCCTGGTGGTAAGGAGAGAATCCAAGCCTTGACATTTCAGATAATTTCCGCAAATACTCAATTCTAAGCTGGTAAGAGAGGAGAGGTTTGAGAGGGGCTCCAGTGTCCTCAAGCCTTCCACATCCGAAAGCTTCAGGAACTGGAGGGAGGAAGGAAAAATGTGACGGGGAAACGAGCAGGCGGATAGAAACTTTGGGGACCCCTGTATGGTTAATCTCTGGAGGGATCTCAAGGCTTGGAGCCCTCCTCCTCCAGGAACAAGAGTTGGTGGGTCCGCCAGGACCAGCTCTGGGCAGAAATAGAACTTCAATTCTCGTAGAGAGTCACAGAGATGAGCTGGGAAGAGCAGCACCCTATCATCCTCTTCCTCTGGCTCTGGGCAGAAAAGGAACTCAAATTCCTGTAGTGAGCCACCGAGATGAGCTGGGAAGAGCAGCACTCCATCATCCTCTTCCTCTGCTGCTGCTGTTATTTCACCTCCCCTCATCTCTGATGCTTCTTGTGTTGTTTGTGTTAGATGTGTATAGTCCCTTTTCTGTATATCCTCACAGATGTATATGTACTGGCCTTTGACCCCTGTGAATGTTAGTTGCTCATTCCTAACATGGTATCAGATGCTTAGGTTTCTCTCCCGCTTCCGCACGCTTGCAGCTCCGTGCGCCCTCTTGTCGCCGTCCGGCCGGCCGCCTCCTCCTCGTCCGGCAGCCACCGCCATCGCCGCCTGCTTCGCCCGGCCGCCGCTGCCGCTGCTCGCCCTCGACCCGCTGCCGCCGCGCTCCCGCAGCGGCTGCTGCTGCCTCGCCCCCGCCTCCTCCTCGTCCGGCAACCGCCCGGCCGCCGCTGCCGCTGCTCGCCCTCGATCGGCCGCCGCGCCTGCCCATCCGGCTGCTGCTGCCCCCTCCTCGTCTGGCAGCAGCCGCTGCAGCCCGCCTCGACCGGCCGACGCCGCCCGCCTTGACCGGCCGCCGCCGCTGCCCTGCCTCGCCCGCTCGGCTGCTGCGTGCGGGCTGCCTCCCGCCAGCGCCCGATCCAGATCGGGTACTGTTACAGTTGACAAAAAAAAACAGAGAGTTCCTCATGTCCTCTTCGGGCTATGTTGTTGTTCCTCGGTGCTCGGTGATCTTCGATGGCACCAACTATGCAGAGTTTGCGGGCTTCATGCGTATCCACATGCGCGGTCTTCTCCTGTGGGGCGTTCTCTCTGGCGAGGTCCCCTGTCCGCCCTGCCCTGTTGCTCCAGTGGCTCCTACCCCGCCGGTGCCGCCTGTTCTCGCTGCTGATGCTTCCCAGGCTGATCGGGATGCAGCCAAGGCCCTCGATGATGCTGCGGTTGATGCTTATGATCAGTAGGTATCAGCCTATTCAGATGCTCTTTCTCTCTACCGAGATGATCTGTCTGCTTACACTCAGTGGTGCAATGATGATGCTCGAGCTGCTGCTGTTCTCACTGCGAGTGTCCTCCCTCAGTTTGCTTCGGAGTTCATGAGCCTCGGCACTGTTGCAGCGATGTGGTCTTACCTCTGTCAGCGCTATCAGCCCTCTGGTGATGCGCTCTACTTATCTGTGGTGCGTCAGGAGCACGCTCTTCAGCAGGGTGACTCTTCTGTTGATGAGTTCTACACACAGAGTTCTGCCATCTGGCGCCAGCTTGACTCTCTTCGGACAGTTGTTTGTGGAACTTGCCGTTGCTGCCAGACTATGAGGTCCGACTTGGAGTTTCAGCGTGTCCATGAGTTCTTATCTCGCCTCCGTTCCGAGTTTGAGCCTCGACGTGCTCACTTGCTTTCTCGTGGTCGTGTTCCTATCTCAGAGGTGCTTGCTGAGCTTCGTGCTGAGGAGACCCGCCTCCGTTCTGCTGGGTTGCTTGCGGTTCCCTCTGTGCTGGCTGCTCGAGCTCCTGTGTCGTCTGCTCGTCTCACTGCTCCACCGCTTCTGCCCACACCTTCAGGGGGGTGGGTCGCCCTCCTTATACTGAGAAGGGCCGGTCGCGCCGTGACACTTTCTGTGGCTACTGCTCCAGGCAAGGTCACCCAGAGTCTGATTGCCGTCAGAAACAGCGAGACCAGAGGCGCTCTTCTTCCAGTGGGACTCATACGTCTCCCTCGACTCCGTCACTCACTGACCAGGACATTGTGCGGCTCAAGCGCCTCCTGGCTTCCTCCGGATCTTCATCGACGGGTTCCGCTGCCGCTGTGACTGCCTCCACCCCTCCATCACCGCCGGCACCTACATAGTCAGGTACATCTTCGTGGGTTCTGGATTCTGGAGCCTCCTTTCACATGTCTTCTGATTCTTCCGCTTTGTCCTCTCTTTGATCTCTTGATTTTCCTATCAATGTTTTCACTGCCGATGGCACCCCCCTTCCTGTTGCTAGTCGTGGCACTCTTTCTACTCCGTCTTTTTCTGTTCCTAGTGTTTCTCATGTTCCCCATCTTACCATGAATCTTTTTTCCGCTGCCCAACTTACCGATTCTGGTTGTCGTGTAATTCTTGATTCTGACTCTTGCTCTGTTCAGGATCTTCGCACCAAGGCTCTGGTTGGTGCTGGCCCTCGGCGCCGTGAGTCAGAGGGCCTTTGGGAGGTTGACTGGCTTCGTGTCCCTTCCGCTGACACCACTTCTGCCAGTTCTCATGCTCTTGCTGCCTCCTCTTCTGCGTCCTTCCAGCAGTGGCATCATCGCCTTGGTCACACCTGTGGCTCCCTCTTGACGTCGTTGGTGCGTCAGGGTGTCTTAGGGTCTGTCTCTGGAGATGTTTCTTTACATTGTGATGGTTGTAGACTTGGAAAACAGACCCAGTTACCTTATCCTACTAGTGAGTCTGTATCTCATCGTTCTTTTGATTTAGTTCATTCCGATGTATGGGGTCCGGCTCCCTTTGATTCGAAAGGTGGTCATCGCTACTATGTTCTGTTTATTGATGATTTCTCTCGCTACACTTGGCTCTACTTTATGAAATCTCGTAGCGAGGTTCTCTCTATATACAAACGATTTGCTGCCATGGTTCACACCCAGTTTTCCACGTCTATTCGCACTTTTCGTGCTGACTCCGCTGGAGAGTATATCTCCCAGATGTTGCGTGGTTTTCTCGCGGAACAGGGTACTCTTGCCCAGTTCTCATGTCCTGGTGCCCATGCTCAGAATGGTGTTGCGGAACGTAAGCATCGTCATCTGCTTGAGACGGCTCGTGCGATGATGATCGCCGCTTCCCTTCCACCCCACTTTTGGGCTGAGGCCGTTTCCGCTTCCACCTATCTCATCAACATTCAACCATCGACTGCCTTGCAGGGTGGTATTCCTCTGGAGTGTCTCACTGGTCGTTCTCCTGACTACTCAGCTCTTCGTATGTTTGGCTGTGTGTGCTATGTTCTTCTTGCCCCGCGAGAACGCACCAAACTGACTGCTCGGTCGGTAGAGTGCGTTTTTCTTGGCTACAGTGATGAGCACAAGGGCTATCGATGTTGGGATCCTGTTGGTCGTCGGTTGCGCATTTCGCGTGATGTGACTTTTGATGAGTCTCGTTCTTACTATCCCCGCCCTTCCTCCTCGAGTTTCTCTGTGGACGATATTTCTTTCCTTCTCCTTCCTGATACATCCTCCTCTGTGCCTCATGTCTCTCCCCTTCCTCCGACCCGTCTCACTCTTCCTCACATGCCACCGACACCACAATCCCCTCCATCCTCCTCTCCACCATCCTCTCCGGTCCGTCGGCCTCTCTCTCCTTTTCCTCTCCACTACACTCGCCGCCCTCGTGTTGAGGATGATTCCCCTGACACGTCTTCCACTTCTGGTGTTCCTCCTTCCACGCCTCCACCGGTTCATAATCTCCGTGCTCGACCTCGACCCCCTCTTGATCGCTATTCTCCTGCCAAGTACGGCCTCTCTGTTGTTGCTGAGCCGACTTCCTATCGGGCTGCCCTGACTCAGCCTGAATGGCAGCTTGCGATGGCCCAGGAGATTGCTGCCCTTGAGCGTTCTGGCACGTGGGATCTGGTTTCCCTTCCTTCTGGTGTTCGTCCCATCACATGCAAGTGGGTCTATAAGATTAAGACTCGCTCCGATGGTTCTCTTGAGCGCTACAAAGCTCGTCTTGTGGCTCGTGGTTTTTAGCAGGAGTAGGGACGCGATTATGATGAGACATTCGCTCCTGTGGCCCACATGACCACTGTCCGCACTCTCCTTGCTGTCGCTTCTGTTCGTCATTGGTCTGTGTCTCAGCTTGACGTTCAGAACGCCTTTCTCAATGGTGAGTTGCGTGAGGAGGTTTATATGCAGCCACCCCCAGGGTACTCTGTTCCTGATGGTATGGTCTGCCGACTTCGCCGCTCTCTCTATGGTCTTAAACAGGCCCCTCGTGCCTGGTTCGAGCGGTTCGCCTTTGTCGTGACTGCCGCGGGCTTCTCGCCCAGTGATCATGATCCCGCTTTGTTTATTCACACATCTCCTCGTGGTCGGACTCTTCTTCTATATGTTGATGACATGATCATCACTGGCGACGACTCTGACTACATTGCCTTTGTTAAGGCACGTCTTCGCGACCAGTTTCTGATGTCTGATCTTGGCCCCCTTCGCTATTTTCTTGGGATTGAGGTTTCCTCGACCTCTGATGGCTTCTTCATCTCCCAGGAAAAATATATTCAGGATCTTCTTGCTAGAGCCGCTCTTGGTGATGAGCGCACTGTTGTGACTCCTATGGAGCTCAACGTTCAGCTTCGTGCGTCTGATGGTGATCCTCTTCCTAATCCCACTCGCTATCGCCACCTCGTTGGGAGCTTAGTCTATCTTGCTGTTACTCGTCCTGACATATCCTATCCTGTTCACATTCTCAGTCAGTTCGTTTCAGCCCCCACCTCTGTCCACTATAGTCACCTCCTCCGTGTTCTACGATATCTTCGTGGCACGATCTCTCATCGCCTTTTCTTTCCCCGCTCCAGCTCTCTCCAGCTCCAGGCCTACTCTGATGCTACCTGGGCTAGTGATCCCTCTGATCGACGCTCGCTGTCTGCTTACTGTGTCTTTCTTGGCGGCTCTCTCATTGCCTGGAAAACAAAGAAACAGACTGCAGTTTCTCGCTCGAGTACAGAGGCTGAGCTGCGAGCGATGGCTATGTTGACGGCTGAGGTGATCTGGTTACGATGGTTACTTCAGGACTTTGGTGTGTCTGCTACTACATCGACTCCCTTATTGTCCGACAGTACAGGCGCTATCAGTATTGCGCGTGACCCGGTGAAGCATGAGCTCACCAAGCACATCGGTGTGGATGCATCCTTTGTGCGTGCTGCTGTGCAGGATGAGGTTCTCGCTCTTCACTATGTGCCCTCTGAGTTACAGCTGGCGGACTTCTTCACGAAGGCACAGACTTGAGCGCAGCATGAGTTCTTTCTCTCCAAACTCAGTGTTGTTGACCCACCATGAGTTTGAGGGGGGGTGTTAGATGTGTATAGTCCCTTTTCTGTATATCCCCACAGATGTATATGTACTGGCCTTTGGCCCCTGTGAATGTTAGTTGCTCATTCCTAACAGTTTGTTGCACATCCACCTCCACTACCAGCTTTTTTATGTTTTTACATTTCCATATTTCCAATTTGGAGAGCTTTGGGAGGTGGGGGAAGAGCTCTGTCAGTTCCTCGCTAGTATTACCATTTAAGTCGTTGATCTCGATATACTCAACAGGAAGCTGCCATTCCACATCACCCTGACCTCCTCCTAGTGATCCAAGCAGACCATCTGAGTCTTGTACAATCAATGTCCTCAGCGAGGTAAGCATCAGAAGGTGCTTCAACTCCAGAGGTGGGCACCTCTCGAGTTCCAGCTTCTCAAGACTTGTTTCTTTATCGAAAAATAACACTTGGTCAAAGCTATGCAGATCACCCTCTCCAACAATTTTCAATTTCACCACTCCATCGAAATATTTTGACTTTTCAAACTCCTTTAGCATCTTTACACATTTCATCCTGACAGAACGCAGACTTTCGATCCAAGAGATGGGAATCACTGACAAGAATTTTGGACAATCTACTATCTCAAGCCCTTGTAGTTTGGGGAACCAATCTGGGGAAATAATGTGGTTTGAGAGCGGCTACCCCAACAGTTTTGGGCACTTCCTAATAACCAGAACTTGCAAAAGAGGGAACATATGAGCATCTGGTGGCAACAAGTCTCCACCAACGGAAGACTCTTGTTCAGCTGGATAAACCCATTTTTCAAAACTTTCTAGGCCAACGAGTTTAAGCTTTGTTAGCATGCAAAAGCTTTTCTCTATGATAACCTCCTTCAGTCTGGAAATATGCTTCAATTTTAGTTCATGAAAATCCCACGCCTTCCCTAAAGAAGGGAAAACTTCCCAAGAAACACCATTAAGATAAAGAGATTGTAGAGCTTCAACAGTGAACTCATCACCCAGCCATGTTGGACAAGAAGGACCTCCGTGCCCTCTAATGCACAACACTTGAAGATCTGCATGAGGTTGAAGGCTCTCAAGAACCACTGCTTCAAAACCAGGCTCAACACTAGATCGCTCGCTATCCCAGTCCAGTGTTAAACTCCTCAAGTATGTTTTCTCCATCAGTTTTGCTTGAGTTGCTTCTTCTATTGTATCTATCTTCTCAAGGTTGTAGATGCCAAGCTCCCTTAGTTTGGTCAAATGCTCTAGTTGCTTTGGTTCAAACCCTTCACTGTTTTTTTACTTGAAACACCTTCAACTCTTCTAAGAGTTTAAGTTTTCCCACATTACAAATATCAGAATGAAGCTGATCATCACATGGGACATAAAAATGGCACAGTTTGGCAAGGTTGCTCATGTCATCAGGCAAATCACGACTGCCATTCCACCATTTAAGATCTAGAATCCTTAAATGATAAAATTTAGAGATGTTCAGTGGTAAATGCATCTGGCTCTTACTTGTTCCTAGACATAGGTATCGTAGGTGGACAAGTACTGAAAATTTATGTAACATGGACTCCACAGGACAAAGCATGCTGGGCAAATGAATAACACATAGAGCGTTAACTTCTCCAAAAAAATCACCAAATATCTTGACAAAACCTTCATCCATTTTTCCAAATAACATCAATGTTTGCAAATGTTCAACCTTAAATCTTGTCTTCAGTTCTTCCAATTTCCTCTTCAATTTTTCACCAGACACTGCATCATATTCACCTAAGTCATCTATGCTTATAGACAAGTGACGGATGGATGGTTGAATTTCCATTGGTCCAACATCAGAGAGACGTAAACAAAGACAATCATGTGATGCAACTTTCAATGCCAAATCATGCAGTAGGTCATGCATAATATACTGCTCATCACCATCAATTTCCTCTTCTCCGAAAAATCCATGGGTGACTAACTCATTTAAATTGCTCAGACCTATGTCTTCAAATGTTTGGTTTTGGCCATTGGGTATCAAAATATCTAGTCCGATCCACAGACTGATCAACTGACCACTTGTAAAATGCCAATCTTCAGGAAACAATGCAGAATAAACAAAACATTGTTGCAGATGAAAAGGAAGAAAGTCATAGCTAAGCTTCAAGGCAGGCATAATTTCATTGCCATCAGTCTGCTTCTCCCATCCTTTACTTTTTAGAACCCTTTTCCAATGGAGGAAACTAAGGTCTTTACTCAGTAATCTACCAACCGTTTTTGCTGCAAGAGGGGAGCCCTTTAGCTTTTCCATTATCTTATCTCCAGTCTCAAGCAGAAAATGTTTATCCCTTGGACATTGCTCATCACCAAAGACAAATGCAAGGAATAACTTTCTAAACTCTTCAGATTCTAAACCGTTCAACTTTATTGAGTGTCCAGTTTTTTCAACCATCTGTGCTATTGCTTGAAACCGAGTTGTGACCAGAATCATTGAACCATTTTCCTCTGATTTATTGAGTGTCGACAGTAATTTTGCCCAGTCATCTCCATTGCTAATCTGCCATATATCATCCAATACAAGTAAGAGCCTTTTAGATTTCAATCTTTGCTCAATCAGCTCTTCAGTTGTACTGCACTCCTTTTCATTTTCAACTCGAGGGGTATAAGTTTTGATCTGTTCTAGCACCTTATCCAGATTGAAATTGAGTGACACACATACCCAAATTATAACTGAAAAATGATTCTGCACTTGTTGGCTGCGATATATGTGTTGTATCAGTGTAGTCTTCCCCATTCCCCCCGGAGCAACTACTGGAAGCACAGTTAGACCCTTGTCATAGTACTGATCATTGGTGATTTCATGTATGATTCTATTCATGACAGGGCCTCTCCCATACAGTTTTGGCTCATCAATTCGACCTTTCGTGATAGGACGAATCTGGGCAATGTTTGGAACAGTTCTAGGGCCACAATGTATAAGAATCTCGCTAACCTCATTGCGCATAAGCTGCAGTTTCTCTACAATGTCCTTCATCCTTTGAGAGAAATCAACCCTATTAAACTCAAGCTTTGGTGTTTCTTGTCCATTGCCATGATCGTGATCACCAACATGTGGATCTGGAGAAGTTGAGCAAGGAAGGAGTTTACCGAGCTTGGACATGCATCCACTAACCTCCTGACTGGCGTTTGGCGTTGTGGAGGAATTGTTGTGTGACCTCTGCGGGCGCTTAGCACACTGCCAAGCGCAACAATTGACCAGCTTGCCAACAGCTTTAGCGGTGTGGCGAGCATTGAGGGCAAGGTTGCGGATGCAACCCTTGCCGTGCTCGTCGGCAGCATCGTAAGTGCCATGTCCAGCTCGTCGTGGATGCGGAAGTAGTCCAGCTCGTCCAGCAAGTCTTCAGCATTGTGCGCCGAGTCCCACAACTTCTGCATCAGCTCCTCCATGGCCGGCCCGCCAAGCTCCTTGAGGGCAGCTTGTTCGAGCGTGGCCTTGACGAGCAACAGTTCCGTGCTGAGGGCCTCGACGTTGGGACCAAAGTTCTTGGTGGCTGCCCAAGCCCCCAGCACACCGTCGGCAATGGGGGCTAGTGCCTTGCCCACCACCCATTGCGCTGCACGGAGCGTCGCGTACATCCCCATCTGATGCAGGGAAATGACTTGCATCGATCCAGAAACCAAAGGGAATCCAATTACTGGTACATATATGCATGCACTGATTTGCCATCAGTAATAACAAGAAATCCTGGAAATGGTAATACTACTGATTGTACAGGCTAGCTGCAAATTAGTACTCGGAGATGACTGTGGACTACATAAGTTGACGTGCGCCCAGCAGGCGCCTGTCTGCCAGTGATGGATGCCGACTGCCGGGGAGGCCTAGCTACTGCAAAAGGATTTGTCGGTCAGGCCTGCAGGATAACCTTAGGCTGGTTCCAATGGACTAGTGCTTAGAGGGGGTGCTAAGTGTATTAAAAACCTTAGCAACTAGTCTTCCCAATGCATAGGTGCTTAGCTTTTGTTGTTAAGCTTCCCTCATGGAATTGTTTAATAGTTAAACTTCTTCATGCATTGGTTGCTAGTCATTTTAAATAGGTTCACGTGCTTAGAACCGGTTCTTCCTGGGGTCACCATAATGTTCTCTCTCCTCTTTAATTGCTTTGCCACATCACCTTTTTGCCTATGTGGCATTCTTAGCACCGATGCATTGGAACCAGCCTTACATATGCACAAGACACAGAGAGAGAGAGAGAGAGAGTTCCTACTCTGCTTTTTCAGCGGTGGTGCGGCTGATTCAGACCCAGGAGCCGACGTCGTGTTGACAGGGAGAGGACGAGACAACTGCGCTGCCGGCAAGCAAGAAGAGACGGAGCTGCGTTGCTGGCCGGCGAGGTGGAGCACAGGGAGCAAGCCCCAGAGAGAGAGAGAGAGAGAGAGAGTTGGTGTGTGTTTAGTCCTCGAACGGATCTGATCTAGATCAGATGCGCACTGTTATCTAGTACAAAATACCTAGAATATGTATGGTTCTGCTAAAAAAGATACAATTATCAGTAAAGCCGCGAGTTATATGATGTGCTCCTAAAAAAGATATAACCAAGCGAGATGTGTATCTCTAGATATTAGCCACCCCCATCTACTTGCTTTACTAATTACTAGGATGTCTCTCTATTGGTGACGAAATGTCTCTCTATTGGTGACGAGTCGTCACCAATAGAGAGACATCCTGGTAATTAGTAATTAGTCACTGACGAGCAGCTACAAGCCTACAAGTCAATGCTCCCAGGTCCCAGCACCGGATCTGATCAACGGAACAAATCGGTGCCAAGCAGAGCACGCATCCCGTGAAGCGAGACCAATAGTAAAAACAAGGCTAGGCTGCGGGTCTGGTGCCGGTGGTGTTGCGTGTCTTCAAGGTGCTGGCCATGTGAGCGAGCTCGGTAAGCGAGTTTTAAAAGGACACTGGGTGCTAGCGCCTAGACTTGACTCTGATCATACTATTATACTCGAGTGGGCACAAGGCCCGGCGGCTTGATTCGCTCGAGCTCATCGGGTTCATTGGTGTATGTAAGTAAGTATGGCCATTGCTTAATTTCTGGGGCTGGGGACAGGGCGGAGCCACTGAAGCAAAGCTTGCGGGTGACAGGGGGGGCTCCAGCAGGGGAAGGAACGTTAGGGGAATAAGCACAAGCACCTGGCGGGCAGGCGGGCAGGCGGACGAGAGCTGACCTTGTTGGCGGGCGGAGGAGAGGGCGGGCGGGCGACCATGACTTCCGGGGCAGCTGGGCTGGAAGACGACGGCGCCTTCGCCCTTGCCGGTTGTTCGGTGTCTTCTCGCCGTCGCCGTGGCCGCCGTCTGATGCCGTCGCCGTGGCAGAAGGGAATGGTGGTGGGTTCATCTGGTGGGCCGGCCACTCCGGCTCCCCGCGTGTACATGGGACTCACCTCTTTTTTCCCTGTATAAATAATTGTAGCGATTTGCCTCAAATAAATAAATAATTGTAGCGATTGAAACTCCTGAATAAACTGTAGCAATGAAAAGAAGCATGTACACTGATCGATAAGGCTGCCTTATCTTAAACCTGTCATGTAATCTAAAAAAAGACAAAAAAAAAATGTACAATGGTTATCTCTAAAAAAAAATGGTGGGCAGGTTATCTCTTAATCTTATCGCTAAGAGCATTTCAATAAAAAATGAAAATTTAAAGTAAATATGTAGAAGCAGGAGATGTAAAACTTACATATCCAAAAAATACTGATTTTTACATTTTCAGAAAAGCTTCCAACAGATGATGCAAAATGAAGATGTAAATGCAACTCCAATAAATGATACAAAATGAAGATGTAAAACCGACGACCGGCCGCACGACTGCTATACAACCACTATACAGCCGCATTTCAACATTTTAAATAACAATTTACATCATTTTTTTACCAACACAAGTTCATCATTATTCATGGTTTGAAATCCTACAACCAAAAGTGCATTGTCTCAACAAAGTTCATGATCCAATAAATTCAAATGCACATAAAACATCAAACATATCACTCAATTTTCGTTCTCTCCATTGTCAATAGTGGCATTGTGGACGGTGGTATGATCACCATTGTCAATGGTTTCTTTGTCGACGTTTTTATCCGTTGAAGTCTCGTTCACGCGAACTCCACCGAAAGAACCTTCATTGCCACCTCCCATGCCGCTCACGTTGCCACCAAAGCCACCTCCCATGCCACTCATCATGTTGCCGCCGAAGCCACCTCCCATTCTGTTCATGTTGCCGCCGAAGCCACCTCCCATGCCACCCATATGCTTCCATCAAAGGCACCGCTCATGTCACCGAAGCCACCATTTATGTTGCCACCCGAATGCTAGAACAAGAAGAGGATGCGTTTGGACAGACATGTGGCCGGAGTAGGTTACTCGGCAGATGCACGGCTTTAATGAATGCAGGAGAGGAGACGTGTTCAGCCAGGCATCTAGCAGACCGCTGTAACAGGGCCAGGCCCATAGTGGTGCCAAAATGTGTGGTCCGCACAGGGCCCGAAATTCTGGAGGGCCCCAAATTTTTTTATATAGGCCTAGTATTAAAAAGAAAAAAAAATCTAGGCGTAACTGGGCCTGGTGGCGATGGAGTTGGGCTGGACAGGTGGAATCAAGGCGACGAGGCCGTCGATCGAGCGCACTGCTCGTCCTATCGCTACAGGGATCGGTCGATCGGGAATCCCTTAAAAAAAGACATGGGGCGATGGATCTACGGGGCGTCAATCCGCCGCCGCCGCAGCGGATCTGAGGGACGCCTGGCGGGCCGCCCGTCACGGCGCCCAGGGCCACGGCCGCCACCTCGCCTATGCCGAGTCCGGGCCGCGCAAGGAGGACGCACGCTACATGGTCGTCTTCTCCCATGGCTTCACCGGCTCCTGCCATGACACCATCCGCCCCTCGCCGGTTAGTCCACCTGCATCCTAGCTAGTAGGAAAGCGGTTTCAGCTTCAGCCGCTGCGGCAATGGTGAGAATCGGAGCAGGCGTAGGCTTGCAAAGCAGGAGATTTTTGTCTCAGTGGAGTGGATTGGATTGGATTGGATTGGTTTGTCGAATTGGGGATCATCCAATGGAGAAGATCGCCCTAGCTTTTTTGGATGTTTTAAAGAATATTTGTCCTGTTACTACTCCAGGAAGCATGAATGTGCAATTTGGTTGGTCATGGAAGCAGAGGATTCAGAGCAAGCATTTATGCGTCGTTGACTGCATTACGGTGCTTGAATTTCAGATTAGTACTATTGTACTTTGCTGGAGAACTCAATGCAATTAGTAGTATTTCAACAGCATCATTTTAAACTCTGATTAGCTGGTGTCATGACTAACCGTTGCAATGACTAATATAGGTTCCTTAATTGTTTTAGCTTGACAAATACGTACCATGTAGCCGCCGTTGCCTTCCTCGCCTCCTCTCTCAAATTTTAGACTCATCGACGTTGTCTCGTCGGATTGATCGATGACCAACTCCTTCAGCATTCAGGTGCTTATCGAGTCCTTTTTTTTCGAATTACTTCGGTTCCTACTCGTTAGTTCATTTTTTATGAGAGGGTCTCATTTTTTAGTTTCGCACAGGGCCCCAGATTTTACCGGCCCGGCCCTGCGCGGTAACATCCCAAAATTCTAAATTTTGAAATGTTATATTAAATAAATAATTAGAATTATTTGATTGGATGTTGTGTGATTTGTGTGAAATTGTGTGGAATTTGAAACTTTTTGAAAATTTAATGAGAGGGAATAAAAGAACTTTCCCAAAAAATTCCATTTGAAATCCCTATTCAATTTTGAGTTTTTTCAAAACCCTCTGATAAATAAATAAAATGAGAGGAGGAAAATGACAATCCAAAATCATAGACAATGTTTTGATTCAAATTTTAAAATAAAAACTATTTGCAATTTATTTGAAATTCAAATTCCTTTTCATTTTAAAGTTATTGCAAAAAACTAATTTTTTTAAAAAGTGTTTTATTTGGTCTTGAAAATATGTTCAAGTTGTAGGAATGTTTGTTCTGAATTTTTTGATATATAATATGTTTAATAAAAGTTTTGTATTTATTTTTCTTTTTCACTTTTCTTTTCTGTTTTTATTTAGAAAACAAATTCCGAAAAAAAACTGCTGCGCAGCCCACCTTGCGCGCGGCAGGCCGATTTATGGCCCATGCGGCGCCCTCTCTCCTCTTTTTTGTTTTTTTTTTGAACCATCAAGACTTTATTCCTCAAATAATAGCCAGATCGTTTACAATAGCATGAGCAATAAAGTCAATAGCCTTTATTTCATCTACGTTTCGTATCTCTACTCCTAATTGGAGAGTTGGTAGCTTCCGTTCCAGGTTTATTTTCGTCCGGTTTTTTACAGAGAATCCCTCTACTAAACCAAAACAACCAAACCGATCCTCCGCCTCCTCCACTGCTCCCGCAATACTCCACCCAATCTCTCGCTCGCTCGGCGAGATCCAAAGCGGCCGCGGCGGCTGGGAGCGGATGTGCGCGGGAGGAAGAGTTAGGAGGTGGCCGCCATTCTCGTGGATCTGTCGTCCATCGTGCGGGCTAGCAACCGCCGCCGGCGCCAGCAGCAGAAGCAGCAGCAGCCGGCGTGACCGGAGATCCCCTCGTGGGGCCGACGCTGGCCGAGGAAGGCCCCGGCGGCGCCGCCGGTCGAGTAGCCCGCGATCAATGACGATAGGAGCGAGGGCGTTGCCAGCCTGAACCCCCGCTCGCCTTCCCCTAGGACGACGAGCGATGAAGCGGCGGCGGCGGAGGATGAGGCCAAGGCCAGCGCGCAGGACAAGGTGAGCCGCAGGGCCGCGAGATATGCGCCCGCCCACCTCCCTATAATCAGCGACACACGGCCGCTCCTCCCAGCCCCAGGTCTGCTCCTCGACGGCACCTACGCAGGACAAGAACGTGACAGCGACGGACTCAACGAAGGCCGGCGGCTAGCTGATGTGGTGGCCAGCCTCTGGCTCGCGGGGGTCGTGGTGCTCGAAAACTCGAATCTCTTGAGTGGCGTGAATTCCGCATCATGGATGGCGGGTGGAGCGCCCGCGGCAGCCAGTCGTCATCCACCCCATGAGGAAGAAGATGGTTGTGTTTCTCTGGTTGGTCAAGGGGCTGGTGTCGTCGTGCCTATCAGGGTACTTATTGTTCTGAAAATTTCCATGATAAATTGATAAGCAAGCTCTGAATCTTTCTTCGCTGCAGATAAAAACTGTTGCAGCAGTATATGGATTCAAAAGTGACGAGTGACCATAATCATGATGCAGTACATGCCTTTGGAAAGCCATGGCCAGCGTTCCTTCCACCGGATCATGATGCTCCACACTTTGCACTCTATTTGCTGGTTCTCCACTTCAGGTACGTACTGAAGCTAACTTTGCAAGAAGCAGGCAAGGAAGGCAAGATTGTTGATGAAGCCGAGCTCATAAATGTCTCACGTAATGTGGTTCTGTTCTATTCTGAATCTTTTTCTCTATAGTGTGTAGTTTCAGTTTCACACGGAAATGTGTTGCGCTTGCAGTGCGTACCAATGTTTACCGATGTGTATAGGTGTTCATGTGATTTAATTTGACCCCAGTTTACCATTGTACCAGCAGTTATACCATCTAAAGGTGACGGGACCATCCATCACCATCTGTTCTGTTCTGACTTTTCAACTGCAGAGTACATTATATGCCACGTCGGACACATAACAGTGCATGGCCAGCCATGGGATTATTGTTGGCCACATGGATTGTCCGGTGGTGATAAGCACTGTGTGGCTGGGAATTCCATCCGATGGCGAACACTGACTGAGCTACCAACACTACTGCATTATTTGTACGATGTGGTCTGCCAACATGCAACCCCGTGGGTCTCGCTTCCCTTTAATCTAGCTGGCCCGCTCGTGTGTCACGTTCGCTCCTCGGTCCTCGCTCACCCGGGGCAATCCACGTGGTGATTTGTTTTATTGTGATAGTTATTTCCAAAAAAAGGGTGAAACACACAACCGTTTTTATTAAGGAAAACTATCAGCGTCAACCGACGGATTTTCTCTCGCTCATCCGCCGCCTCACACGGGAGACGCGTGTCCAAATGGGCCAGCACACCGCTTCGCATGCTGCCTTATCTTCTCGCCCGATTACTTCCAGCCACATCTTTTTTTCCTTGCCTTCTTCCTTTCTTCCCCAAAGCCATCCAGCCTCTTTCCATCACGCATGCAAGCACAACAGCGCTAGCCCATGCCCACCTGCCTGCGAGGAGACATGGCCACGCAAGCATCCGGTGGACACCACAACCCGGCCATGTTGTTCCCCAACCCAGCCGAGGGCGTCCATGGAAGTAGCATGCAAGCAGCAGCTAGGGGCTATACCAGCAAGCACCTGTGGAGTAGCATGCGAGCTCGCCGGCCGATGGGAATTGGCGGCGCTCGGGATGGGAGCTCGGCGGAGGATGGCCTTGGGGTTGGCGGCGGCAACGGCGGTGCTCTCGGCTACAACGGCGATGTTTCTGTAACTTAATTTTTATTGATTTTTTTTCCGCAACATCATCGGTGTTGCAAAAACTTCTTCCACAACAACGGCCGTGCTACAGAAAAGTGAAGACGTAAAAAATATTCTGCAACACATCTATATTGCAAAAAAGTTCTTCTGCAACTACATCCATGTTGTAGAAAAGTGAAGACAGAAAAATTCCGCAACATCATCTATGTTGCAAAAGTTCGTTACATAACAACATCAATGTTGCGGAAAAGTGAAGACGAAAAAATTCTGCAACAACATCAATGTTGCAAAAAGGGTTTGTGCAACATGGGCTCTGTTGCAATGATGAGGACGAGATCTAACGGTTGCTAAGGCGGTGGATCTTTTCAGATTATCCACCGACGGACGCGTAGCACTGCCCTTTTATTAATTATTACTAAGTACAATATAGAGCAAAGCCAAGCACGGCCGAACCATTACGAAATGTGAAATTAACACCAACGACTAAGTCGACTTTTTGCGCAGCAACGCCTTCAAAAAGGAACAAACATCCTCGCGTCATCGTCGCCACCTCCTGCCGTAGACGGTCTAGACAAGAATTTCCATCCTGGTTGCCGAGACCAGCCATTGAAGACCATCACACTAGCAAGTAGACAACGCTTTGAACAACGTAACGACACAAGTTCGTCGATGTTGAGTTATTGAGTGAATCTATCACCTTGTTTCCTTGTCGCCCGGTTGTTCCATGTGTCGTGTCCCTATATATATTGGCGAGAGAGAAGGAGAAGCGGCTAGACTCGACACACAGAGATGGACACATCAACGAATCTTCATGCCGGGCGAGGCGTTGAATTTTGCTTGCACTGTGCTCGTAAATCGACCAACCACTACAGGAAATCGCGTCTTTGCCGAGTATGCGAAATACTAGACGAAGGCCGATTTCCGCTCGACATACACCCTGCCGGCAAAGGAGACTTTGTCGAGTTCCTTCTGTCAGGCACTCAGCAAACGCTTTGCCAAGTGTCAAAAGGGGGTGCTCGGCAACATAAAGAGCCTGACGGCCAACAGACGGAAATGGTGCCCACCACGTATCCCATGAGGTTTGCCGAGTGCCGCACACGAGGTACTCGGCAAAGCTTTTGAGCAGAATTTAAAAAAAAGACGCCGTCGACGCAGGCGGTGTCGGAGTTGAATCCGGCGGATCTCGGGTAGGGGGTCCCGAGCTGGTGATCTTAACTTGATGGTAATAGGACAAAGAGGGACACGATGTTTTACCCAGGTTCAGGCCCTCTCGAAGAGGTAAAACCCTACGTCCTGCTTCTGTTGTATTGATTGTGTTGGAGTACAAAGTACAGGATGATCTACTTCGAGATCGTATGTGTATGAATCTAACTTGACTTAACCCTACGGACTAAAACCCCTCGGCTTATATAGGGACCGGGGGTACCTAGGGTTACATGTAGGTCGGTTACATCTAGATGATTTGAACATGTCTTGAATTGTGCGCCAAGTCTTTGGAGGATTCCATCTTGAGTACGCCAGGGACCATGGTAAACATGGCCCATTCTTCGGTTAACTGGGGGTTCTCGGCCCGGCCCATGATGAGCAGGCAGACGTGGCTAACACCCCTTAGTCCAGGACACCGTCAGTAGCCACTGAACTGGTCTTCAAGCCGAGGACAATTATCGAATCCTCGGAGTAGCTTTATCATCGGTCTTCGGCTTCGCAGGCTAGTTCAACAATCTTGGTGCTTCTAGGTTGATTCCCCGTCCGAGGACACCCTTGGTTCCGAAGTCTTTACAAATCTGTCCGGTCGTTTTCTTTGGCGTTTTCCTCTATTGCAACCACCGTTCCATCCGAGAGATAATATTCTTCGATCATCCGAGGAGCTTCGACAAATCATTCCTCGGAGTGTTTTCTTATATTCATCGGATCCGAAGACCCAATCCATACCTCAGTAGCTAAACAGCAAAGTTTTGTGGTGTGGGCACAACGGGTTGATTGGGTCATGTTCTGACAACTTTGACGAAAAACCGAACCGCCGCCAGGTACTGTAGAACCGAAAGGTCCCATCAGTAGTCATTATGTCGAGTTTATCGTGGCTCGAGGCCATTACCATTGGCACGTCCCGTCAATAAAGGGATCGTGCTCCGGATTTTCAGCAGCCTTATTAACAAAAACCCTTGATTTATGTGCGCACGTAACGCACATCGTGTTGGGGATGGCGAAATTACCGTGCGGCATCGTGCCATTTGGTATTTTTACTGGCTTATAAAGGGACACAGATGAATTGAATTCACCCCCCGCCTTCCCCATTGCTCCCTGATCTCTCAAGCTCCAGCGCCCAGAGCACCGAGCTCCAACCAACCCTCTTAATCCTTTTCCCTACTTCCTTCCCATCTCCAATGGCCGGAAAGGGCAAGGGTGCTGCCGCAACGGCGGCCGAGGAGAAGGCGGCGAGCAAGAGGGGGCTATGGCTCCCTTCTTCTGTCACCACCGGCAACATCGCCGAGCTTCAAGCATGGGGCTACCTCCCGTCACAGGATGAGGTTAGATGCCACTCCCCCATCGAAGGGGATGCCATTCGCTCTGCCTCCAGAGTTCTAGAACCTCGGGAAGGCGAGTGTGTCATCTTTGTTTCCCACCTCATCCAAGGTCTGGGCTTCCCCATCCATTCCTCCTGGGGCTGCTGCATTTTTATGGCCTTCAGTTCCACCACCTCACGCCCAACTCCATTCTCCACATTGCTTCATACATCGTCTTTTGCGAGGCGTTCCTCCGCATCGAGCCACACTTCGGGCTCCGTGACCTCCTCCTTGTTCCCCCAGTCAAGGTTCTTGGCCGTCCAGGAATGTAGCCTCTTCAAAGGGGCGGCCGAGAAAGCAGGAACTCCCTCCCTATCTCCCGATGGCACGTCGGCCATGTAGAACCACTCCTGCCAAATCTTCACTGTCTCGATAAATTTGCGAAGGAGCCATTTGACGCCGTGCAGCTTGCTGATCATGGCCCCTCCGCACTCCGTGATGTGACCGTTGTTGGACTGTGGTTTGACACAAAACAACTTTGGTAGACGTGATCCATGTCATGCTCCACCGCAGGGTCCAATGTAACGCCCCGGCCACAACCACCGGTTCCCGGCCGTTACACCTGGTGGGATCTAGACTGTCCCCACAGACCAACACTAGTCTTTCCTGCTGGATTTTTATGACCTTCAGTTCCACCACCTCACGCCCAACTCCATTCTCCACATTGCTTCGTACATCGCCTTTTGCGAGGCGTTCCTCCGCATCGAGCCACACTTAGGGCTCCGTGACCTCCTCCTTGTTCCCCCAGTCAAGGTTCTTGGCCGTCCAGGATTGTTGCCTCTTCAAAGGGGCGACCGAGAAAGCAGGAACTCCCTCCCTATCTCCCGATGGCACGTCGGCCATGTAGAACCACTCCTGCCAAATCTTCACTGTCTCGATAAATTTGCCAAGGAGCCATTTGACGCCGTGCAGCTTGCTGATCATGGCCCCTCCGCACTCCGTGATGTGACCGTTGTTGGACTGTGGTTTGACACAAAACAACTTTGGTAGACGTGATCCATGTCATGCTCCACCGCAGGGTCCAATGTAACGCCCCGGCCACAACCACCGGTTCCCGGCCGTTACGCCTGGTGGGATCTAGACTGTCCCCATAGACCAACACTAGTCTTTCCTGCGCACTTTGTCCTCAGTCGTGCGCACCCGGGACCAACTTCCTGGTCAGTCACCCATCCTAGAATCGCTCCAAGCCAAGCACGCTTAACTTTGGAGTTCTTTTCGGATGGGCTCCCGGAAAAGAAGGAATTCCTTATTGATATGAGTAGTCTATCATTCCTATTAAGCCAGGCTCTCACATCTAACCCCTCCAGGCCCGAGCATCTCCTTTATGGAGGTATGTGCCGAACAGGGATGCCTCGGTGATCCGAACCCTGTACAGGGGGAAGGACCTCGGCGGAATGTTGACTATCCTCTTCAAGCCTTCAGCCAAGGAGAACGTCTTCCGAACTACGGGAGACGACATCGGCTATAGCCGAGCACGCCCAGTTGCCGAGGTTTGCCTTTTATCCCATCTTCAATTTGTGGTTAGACTTTTACCTCCTCATTCCTAGCCGTGTAATTGAATTCAATTAACTATATCGCAGGACTGGCGCACTTTTGCCTGAATAGTCAGATCACCGGCGGCTCAACGTGGGGAGCCCGTGAACTCGGTGCTGGAGCACCTACTGACCGAGGACCCGTACATGGTCACGGTCAAGCCGAAGAGGACCCAGGCGCCTAGAAAGGCCAGGGCAAAGGGCCTGGTTATTCCGGAAAATGCTCCCGAGCTCCCTGCTGGGGCCCAGCAGGAGTCGGACTCTGACTCCAGCTTTGAGTAGCACGAGGAGTCCAGCGAGGTCCCCTCTTTCATAGAGGGAAAGAGAGAGCGGGCGGCGTCGGGGGACAACGAAGCGTTGGCCTCCTCCTAAGCTTCTAAGCACCCGAGGAGAACCAGGGCCCATGCGGCGAGCCAATCCTCGGTGCCCATCGAGCAAGTTAGTTCGGACTCCTCCGAGGAGTCCCGGCCACATGGCCGCCCTCGTCGCGCACGCCCTGCCGCCTTCAGGTGAGTTTTTAATAAATTATTTTTCTCTTTTCTCCTTTTACATGGAGCAATGCGATTCTCCGGACGAGAACTCCCCTGGTCTCCCAGCGAGCTCACTGGCGGTGAGCTCCTCGGAGACAGAGGCATATCCTTCCCTTGCTCAAGCCGAGACAGGGGAGGTCTCGTCACAACCTCCCCTCCTGGCGTCTAGTGCCGGGGAGGGGATTCATACCTCCATGGCCGAGGACCAAACTTTGGTCATGGAGAGCCAAGCTAAGGACCAGGGGGAGAAACTTCCCCCTAGCCATGAAGAGCCGGTGATCATTCGCCAGGCATCTCCAGTCAGCGCGGCCTCAGAGCCACGCAATCACCAAGCCTTTAACTGCATTTACCTCCATTAAATATCTAGAAATCTATTTGACATCCTAAAAATAGCTAATTAATAGAAAAAAGGGCCAAACTCCTACATGAGATATTAAATGATGTACCTTTAATGTAGAAAAACATTTGGCCCATAAGACTAAACCTAAAATACTGAAACCCATGCATTACAAAAAAATGGCCAAACAAAAATACCAGTGGCCGGCACAAAAAAACCACGCCCGCCACTACTAATTGAGTTACCAGTGGCGGGCACACATTGCTGCCCGCCACTGGTATTTTTGGACAGTTTTGCCGCGGGACCAAAAAATCCTGTGGCGGGCACGTATTGCTGCCCGCCACTGGTAACTCAAGTAGTATTGGCGGGCACGGTTTTGTGTCCGCCACTGGTAACATTTGTCCCACGACAAATCTGGACAGCTGTTACCAGTGGCAGGCGCAAGCTGGTGCCCGCCACTGGTAAGCCTATAGCAGTGGCGAGCGTGTTTTTTGTGCCCGCCACTGGTAAATTTTCAAATTACCAGTGGCGGGCGCTAGACTACGCTCGCCACTAATGTGAGTTCGCCTATATGCCTTTTCCCAGTAGTGTAAATGAGAGTTTGCGAGTGTTATATGGTCGAAGGTTGGGCCAGCAGGCACATTCAAACACACAGAGGGAATTATAATTAGGCTTTTTATGAAAGGGACGTTCATAAGGGGTGTCAAAATTGATGGCATTACTTGGAAGTATATTGATGAGATATGTAGCTGCAAGAAATGCCTCATCCCAAAATTTTAGTGGCATGGAGGAGTTTGCAAGGATTGCAAGGCCAACTTCAACTATATGGCGATGTTTTCTTTCGGCAGACCCGTTCTACTGATGTGCATGAGGACAAGAAACATGATGAGCAATTCCAAGTTTTTGGAAAAATGAGTTTAGTTTGTCGTATTCCCCGCCCCAATCAGATTGGACGGCAAGGATTTTTGCATCAAATTTACGTTCAACATGTGCTTGAAATTATGAAAAACCTCAAAGACATCGGATTTTCTATTAATGAGATAAATCCATGAAAATTTGGTACAATCATCGATAAAGCTAACATAGTACTTGTATGTACCAACAGAAAGAGGGGCATCTCCCCATACATCAGGAAAAAAATTAACTCAAGAGGTTTGGTAGATACACTACTGGACACTGGATAAGGCAACTGGTGACTTTTTGCATGTTGGCATGAGTCACATACTGACTCAATGTTTAGCTCCCCATGATAAGAGAGCTTATTATTCCTAAGCACACGATTAACTATTGAAAAAGATGGGTGACCAAGTCGATCGTGCCACTTTGATGAAGATATCTTGATGGCACCATATTCTTGTTTATTTGATGTCCTAGATGGAAGTAATGGATAGAGTCCTCTACATCTGCCTCGATGCAACACCCTCCCCATGACTCGATCCTTAATAAAAAATAAATAAAGTCAAAACTCAATATAAACATGATTGTCAAGGGAGAGACGATGAACAGAAGGAAGATTTCATGAGGCAATGGGGCATGCAGAATTTTGTTTAGATGGAATTTATGATTTGGGGTTTTAATAATGGAATGTCCAATATGGCTGATGCTCATACCTGCACCATCAGCAGTGTGGACTTGATCATTCCCGCGATACTTGTCGCGGATGGTCAGGTTCTCAAGCTCACTTGTGATATGATCGGTGGCGCCGTTGTCTGTGTATCAATTGGTATCCACCCCATAGGATGATTTGTCGCGGATCCACCCACCTTTTCTTCTGGAAGGTAGTCATCGGTGAACCTGTACCAACAGTCTGTAGCGACGTGGCCAGGTTTGCTGCATATCTGGCAGTGAGGACGGCTGTCATTGCGGAAGCCACCACCCCCACCGTTCGGTCCTCCTGGTCCTCCAAGACCAGGGCGCCCCCCTGTTGTTGTTGTAGATGGGGGGAGCACTGGCGGAGCCACGACCATTGCCACCGTGACCGCCACCGCGACCTCGTGGCGCACTATGCCCGCGCTGCTGGCCATGCCCACGAGCAGCAGCATTCGCTGAAGATTTGAAGCCGCCGCTGCCGGAGCCTCAAAGGAGCTCGACACGCTGATCAAAATTGGCCATCTGCCAGTACAGAGCATCGAGGGTGAGAGGCTCAGTACGGGCGTCAGGAGCGGATTCCAGGGGTTGTAGTCCATGTCGAGGCCGACCAAGATGTAGGAGATGAGCTCGTCATCTTGAAGAGGCTTGCCTGCAGCCGCCTGCTCATCGGCAAGCGACCACATCCAGGTGAAGTAGACTGCAACCGTCTGGTTCCCGTCTGTGCATTGGCGACGGAGATCCGTAGGTTGTTGATGCGGGAGCGCAAGTGCGAGGAGAACATGTTCGTTAGAGCCGTCCATGCCATGTGCGCCGTCTCGACCGACACCATCTGTGTCAGCACTTCCTTGGAGACGGACGTCAGGAGGTAGGCGAGCACCCGCTGGTCCGGGGTGCACCAGACTGCATGTGCTGGATTCGGCAGGCTCGTTGGCTTGCCATCCTTGTCCGTGACAGAGATGGTCTGCGCCGGCTCGGTATTGGATCCATCAAGGTATCCGAAAAGGGAAGCATCACGAATATGGGGAAGGAGTCGAGTCTTCCACAGAAGGAAGTTTTCACGGGTGAGCTTTTCTGTGATCTGGGTGGTGAGGGGATTGGCTGGGGCATGGGAGGATGACGACATGGCAGCTGAGGAAGGAAAGCTAGATGCATTGGTTTGGAAGGAAGGCTCTGATACCATGTAAAAATTTGGATGCGTTTCTACCTACCATAATAGGCCGTTGGTTACGTGCTTATATAGGATCACAATAGCCCTGATCATGGCGTGTACAGGAGGTGGTAGTTACAAATCTGAGGTATAAGATGATCGAGGATAATTACGAATCTGAACAACCTCAGTTGTGATCGGTTTAGCTTTATCTCAGCTAACCGTACACAATCAGCCTATCTAGAACTTTCTAGACTATTCTAACAGGCCATTGTTTTCTAAAGTGCAAATCAGTTAAGGCCCTATGGAGAGCAGCCCAACTGGAAGACACACGTGAACTACTGGCTAACTGTCGAAATGCTTATTTTGTAATGCAGGAAATACTCCAACAGGATGAAGATACTTGCATGAGGACATGTGTTCTGCTATGGACTTGGTGGTGTGAGAGAAATAAAGCTAATCAGGGAAACAAGATGCGAAGCCTAGATGAGATACACCTCTCTTATCAACTTCATGTAATTGATTATCAAGAGAACTTGAAACGAAGCAGAGCATCGAAGCAAATCAAGCAGCAGGTTTGTTGTCCCCCCCGACTGATTGTCTGAAGATAAACTCTGATGGGGCTTTCAGACAGTCATCTCACTTGGGAGGGAGGATGGGGTTTTACCATCAAGAATGAACACGGTGAGGTGAGACGCTGGTGGCGAGAGCAGGTAATCTTCAGTTCATTGCTGATCCTCTCCATGCAGAAGCTGCTGCAATGCTACATGCAATTCATGAAGCAACCAGAATGGGCTGCTGCAAGGTCGTCTTGGAGACAGACTCAGTTGTATTAAAGCAGGCAATCACAAGCGACGCTTATGATGACTCAACGCTGGGCGTTCTCTTTGAAGAAATGAAGCGTATTATTCAATACTATTTCCAATGTTGTAAGATAGATGTATGCCCAAGGTCCTGTAATGTATCAGCACACGCCTTAGGTGCGTATGGTGTGAGTTTGGAGCAGGCAAGCTACCAAATTTGGCTTGACCCGCTCCCAGATTATGTACAAGACCTGGTTGCTGGGGTTTGTCCAGCTCTCTCAAATTAATGGAATGCGCTGGTGTTCCTTTCAAAAAGAAAAAAACCAAGGGAAGCCAACGGTGCGGCAGTCTTTACTTGTATTTTCACTTTACTTGCCTAAGGTCCTGTAAAGTCTTTACTTGTATCAAAAAGAAAAAACCTGTGTGCTAGGCAGTCTTTACTTTCACTTTTGGATACTTGTACTTTCGAATTTATCCCTGATTTTCTGGTTGAGCCTGTTCAATCAGACATGATCCGCTTGAATGAATAAAATGCCAGAGGGCGGTTCTCAAAAAAAAAAAGGTAGCGCTAAGATTTACTAGTACTTAGACGTGCTAATGGCCGGAGATATAATTAGTCAGGCCCAACCTTAATTACCTTGCTGCTGTGCTCTGTACTGAAGCTCAGAAAAGAGCCCACACCCATTTTCCTGTATTTACTATTTAGGCTAAGGGTGGACACGGTCCGGT
Source organism: Elymus sibiricus (assembly GCA_039707655.1). Classification (NCBI taxonomy): domain Eukaryota; kingdom Viridiplantae; phylum Streptophyta; class Magnoliopsida; order Poales; family Poaceae; genus Elymus; species Elymus sibiricus. The sequence continues at coordinate 15,135,446 of CM077665.1, read as the reverse complement.
CTGGTCCGGCCCCTGACTGAGCCGGGCTTTGGACCGGACCGGCGGCTGAACGATCCCATATTTCCAGACCGGACCGGCGGCGCTCTGGCTCGGGCTGGACCGAGTGGCTCGTTCGCCGATGCGTGCAGTGCTTCGGTGGTGGTGCAGGAGACACGAGGAGATGCCATGCAGTGCCCATATTCACAGACTTGACCGGCCTAATTTTCTAGTGGGCCGGGACGATCGGTCCGGTCCAGAGCGGGCCAAAAAGCCCGCTCGCTACGTCCAGCCTTTTAGGCCATCGTGGACTCGTGGTAAATTGTCTAGCTTCGTTTGTATGTTTGGCAAGACCTAGCGTCCATCGACGGCCGCTCAGATCGATCGATTCCACGTCACCGTCGCTGCTATGCCGGTTGCCTTGTGATCGTCGGATGCCACCCTACACACCGCCGTCATGGTGTGATGGTAGCCGGCAACCTACAATGCCTCTGTCGATCCTACGCTGACGGCAGTGTAGTGCCACATTAAGGACAGTAAAACTGAGCCTAAACCGAGCTCTCTCAGCGATTTGCGTTTTCGGCCGTCCGTTTTCATGATATGGACGTTTCTGGCCATCAGATCTCCCGTGCAAAGCAATCTATCCCGCAGTGTGTGTAATCTGGCCCAGCTGTCCTGTGGGTGGCTGCTGCACAGGCCGAAACGGAGCCCTCTGGTTAATTGGGCCTGTTCTCGCAGCCCAATAGCTAGCCCACTGCCACGCACAAACCCTGGCCTCCTTTGCCCGTGATCCCCACAGGCCACAGCCGCTGCGCTCACTCCTCCTTCCTCCTCCCCCGTCTGCCGTTCCGCCTCCCTCCTCTCTATCTGATACCCACGACGACCACGCCGCCGGGAGGAAGCAGCCGTCCGCGGCGTTATGCCGCTGCCGGGGTGGTCAGGGCGGCCGCCATCGCGAGCCAGGGGGGCTAGGAGCAGCGGCCGCGGCTGGACGTCTCCCCCATCCTCCGTGGTCGCAAAAGCCTCTTTTCATCCTCCGTAATCCGGATCTGGACCTCGATGGGGAAACACGCAAAGAGAGAGAGACGGATCGGCGTACTGTTGCCTTGCTCGTATTCCCCGTCGGCGTTGTCTTGCCCCTCTTCCTGTATTGATAATCTTCTTCATAACCCACGCCCAGTATTAATTTGAGGTGATGCCTGCCTGCCAATTTGCCTAGCTTCTCAGACCTGACGGGCTACACTGTTTTTAATTGTAGAGTGGTAGATGTATCATGTGAGCGTTGTGGAGCTAGGTGCATTAGGGTCACGCATTCAAATCAATCTGCCGGTAAGCACCAAAAATCAACTTCTGCTCCTTCGTTTAATTTTCCAATCATACTACATGCAACCATTAGTTTACACACGGAATCTGTAGCCCATTCACATGCTTCTGCCTTTGCACATTATAACTCGAGCACACATATTTTTTTTTGAAAGCTGGACTATTGATTTCTTATAAAGTTTTGCTATTTTTTCTTCTCTCTTATTACAACGCACTTATTTTTGCATTGGCATGTTAGAGTTTGGATGTGGCAACTGCACGATTTCACATTTCGGCAGTTTTATCAAGTATGAATTTGCTAGCTGGAATATTGTGGCAATTCATTCTGCAACTTTTTTTCCAAAACTTTCAGCAGAGCTGAATAATTGGAGCAGTTGACAGCATGTTTAATCTTTCTGTTGGTAGCATGATTTCATTCTGCAAACTGTTCCTCATCTGGAGAGAAACAACACTTCTTATGGTAGCTTTCTGACAATCCAATGTTGCAGCAGTATCAAAAAGAAAAGGAGGTAAGAGACAATCTTTGTACGGAGCATTCCAATGTTGCTTGCTTTATTTCTATAAAATGATGTTCTGATTATGATATTCCTTCTCTCAGGAACATCCTGAAAGTGTGGTGTTTGTTCTTCATGAGTCCTTTGTTTGTGATATCGAGTAAAAAAGGAGGTATGCCATTTCGAAAAGAAAAATAAAACAAAAGGAGGTATGCTGCACTATTTTTGTCGTGTCACGTACTATTAGGCGATTGTAATATAATGCTATTAAAGCTATATAATCCTAACTACCACATAGAACACAGTAGGTTCTGTACTACTTGACCTCCATGGTCCATTTGCCAATTCATTTATGCACTCATTGGTCGGAACAAGTATCCAAACATGTATTCTGAAGCTTAGGATTAGGAAAAATAGTCGTAATATCATTGTATGGTTAGGCTTCCCTTAAAACCATATACACTTGCACGTGTTCCATTTCCATTTCAAATACTTTCGTTAGTTTCTTATGTGTGTTTCCTATTTTTTTTTCAAACCTTGCATTGTTGTCTCTTTTTGCAGTTCAATTATATTTAACTTAATATGCACTTAACATATTATCTCCATATATTGAAAAACATCTGAAAACATGGTTTAATTTTATGTGATTGTACTACTGTTTTAGTTGTTCCTACTATTGTGTGTACCATTACTCCTTAGTACTTCGATCAAAATATTATTTATGTGTTGTCTTCTACTTTGTAAGTGAATGATGTTTCCGACCGAGACTTCATCCCGAAGATCGTTAATCCCAATGTTTATCAATGAATAAAAAACAAGGAAAGACTTGCTTTATTTACTCTTGAATGGAAAATTAGGTACCAACTTGTCGTTGAGCACTCTTGGGACATACTCCCTCCGTCCCATAATATAGGGTGTTATTATGTTGGTTGTAATAACGTCTTATATTATGGGATGGAGGGAGTACAACTTAGATGGAGAAACAGTGATCGATTTTGATTGCGATGGTGTTGATGCAGGGAGAGATGATGATGGTGATGCGAGTGGTGGTTAGTGCAGCGCACTAAACTTTGACAAAAGGTTGCACAGATTTTTTTGGGGGCATGTAACACACTAATTTCATTTTGTTTCATATTATTTGCTTTGCTAAAGCTTGTACCAAACGATGATGATGATGTGTTTTGCAAATGATTTTCTTTGGATTTATTTCACACACACCATCCGAATGCATAAAGTTTGCGTAGTTCATATTCTGTTATAGAGAGTACAATATACACTAGTACAAAACAGGGCATCGGTCCACCCCTGAGAAGCCCATTAGTCCCGGTTCACTCACGAACCGGGACCCATGGGGGCATCGGTCCCGGTTCGTGAGGCCAGGGCGCCGGCCGGGTCTCGTGGGCCATTGGTCCCGGTTCGTCCGACCCCTTTTGTCCCGGTTCCAGACACGAACCGGGACCAATGCGCCTCGCTCCTGGCCCACAACCATTGGTCCCGGTTTGTGGCTGGAACCGGGACCAAAGGGGGGCTGGAACCGGGACTAAAGGTGACCCCTTTGGTCCCGGTTCCAGCCACGAACCGGGACCAATGCGCCTTGCTCCTGGCCCACAACCATTGGTCCCGGTTTGTGGCTGGAACCGGGACCAATGGTTGGCCTATATATAGCCCCCGCCCGCAAGCAGAGCAATGCATTGCTCTGTTTTTTTGCCCGGCCGTGGGAGAGCTTTTGTGGTGCTCTAGCTCACCTCTTATGCACATGAGGTGTTCGATGAAATGTCCGAGCCACACTTAAGCTTTCTCCTCTCGAAGCTCCTTGTCCAAGCTCCATTTTCCTCAAGATTTGTCTAGGTTTGGCGGTCCGTCCTGTCCCGTCCCCGTCCTCACCGCCGTCGATCGCCCGCGCCCATCTCGGCACCGGCAACACCGTGGTTAGCCTCTTCTTCTTATCTTCTTTCTAAAAGAAAAAAAGTTCTTACTTGTGTGTTTTAATTAGATGCTCTAGAGAGTTATATGTTGTTCAATAATAAGAACTATATAACGCACGTAGATGAACCGGCAATGGATGTACGGTGACCGACGCACCTCCGAGTATATTAAGGGCCTGCATAATTTTCTCGAAGCGGCTGAGGCAAACAAGCAGAATGGTTTTATGCATTGTTCATGTACTGTCTGTGAGAGTACGAAGGCTTTCTCCAACTCTAAAACCCTTCACTTCCACCTGCTTCAGAAGGGTTTTATGCCACACTATAATGTTTGGACCAAGCACGGAGAAAGAGGGGTTATGATGGAAGACAACGAAGAAGAAGAGGATGATGACAACTACCCGCCCCCTGAATACGGTGATGCTGCAATGGGGGAAGCTGAAGATCAAGAGGAACCAGACGATGTGCCCGATGATGATCTTCGCCGGGTCATTGTTGATGCACAGAGAGAATGCGAAAGTGAAAGGGAGAAGTTGAAGTTCGATCGCATGTTAGAGGATCACAAAAAAGGGTTGTACCCAAATTGCGAAGATGACAACAGAAAGCTCGGTACCACACTGGAATTGCTGCAATGGAAGGCAGACAATGGTGTATCTGACAAGGGATTTAGTTCGCTGCTGAAAATAATGAAGAAGAAGTTTCCAAAGGATAACGAATTGCCCGACAGTACGTACGAAGCAAAGAAGGTTCTATGCCCTCTAGGATTGGAGGTGCAGAAGATACATGCATGCCCTAATGACTGCATCCTCTACCGCGGTGAGTACGAGGATTTGAACGCATGCCCGGTATGCGGTGCATTGCGGTATAAGATCAGACGAGATGACCCTGGTGATGTTGAGGGCGAGCGCCCCAGGAAGAGGGTTCCTGCCAAGGTGATGTGGTATGCTCCTATAATACCACGGCTGAAACGTCTGTTCAGAAACAAAGAGCATGCCAAGTTGATGCGATGGCACAAAGAAGACCGTAAGAAAGACGGGAAGTTGAGAGCACCCGCTGACGGGTCGCAGTGGAGAAAAATCGAGAGAAGGTGGGGGGACTTTGCAGGTGACGCAAGGAACGTATGGTTTGGTTTAAGTGCAGATGGCATTAATCCTTTTGGGGAGTAGAGCAGCAATCATAGCACCTGACCCGTGACTCTATGTATCTATAACCTTCCTCCTTGGTTGTGCATGAAGCGGAAGTTCATTATGATGCCAGTGCTCATCCAAGGCCCTAAGCAACCCGGCAATGACATTGATGTGTACCTAAGGCCATTAGTTGAAGAACTTTTACAGCTGTGGAATGGAGAAGGTGTACGTGTGTGGGATGAGCACAAACAGGAGGAATTTGACCTACATGCGTTGCTGTTTGTAACCATCAATGATTGGCCTGCTCTCAGTAACCTTTCAGGACAGACAAACAAGGGATACCACGCATGCACGCACTGTTTAGATGACACCGACAGTATATATTTGGACAAATGCAGGAAGAATGTGTACCTGGGGCATCGTCGATTTCTTCCGACCAACCATCAATGTCGAAAGAAAGGAAAGCATTTCAAAGGTGAGGCAGATCACCGGAAGAAGCCCGCCCTACGTACTGGTGATCACATACTTGATATGGTCAATGATTTACTAGTAATGTTTGGAAAGGGTCCTGGCGGACTATCTGTTCCGACTGACGATGCGGGACGCGCACCCATGTGGAAGAAGAAATCTATATTTTGGGACCTACCCTATTGGAAAGACCTAGAGGTCCGCTCTGCAATCGACGTGATGCACGTGACGAAGAATCTTTGCGTGAACCTGCTAGGCTTCTTGGGAGTGTATGGGAAGACAAAAGATACACCGGAGGCACAGGAGGAACAGCAACGTGTGCATGAAAAAGACGGCATGCATCCAAAGCAGTATGAAGGTCCTGCCAGCTACGCTCTTACCAAAGAATAGAAGGAAATCTTCTTTGAATGCCTGCTCAGTATGAAGGTCCCGTCTGGCTTCTCGTCGAATATAAAGGGAATAATAAATATGGCAGAGAAAAAGTTCCAGAACCTAAAGTCTCATGACTGCCACGTGATTATGACGCAACTGCTTCCGGTTGCATTGAGGGGGCTTCTACCGGAAAACGTTCGATTAGCCATTGTGAAGCTATGTGCATTCCTCAATGCAATCTCTCAGAAGGTGATCGATCCAGAAATCCTGTTAAGGTTAAGGAGTGATTTTGTGCAATGTCTTGTTAGTTTCGAGCTGGTGTTCCCACCATCTTTGTTCAATATCATGACGCACGTCCTAGTTCATCTAGTCGACGAGATTGTCGTTCTGGGCCCTGTATTTCTACACAATATGTTCCCCTTTGAGAGGTTCATGGGAGTCTTAAAGAAATATGTTCGTAACCGCGCTAGGCCAGAAGCAAGCATCTCCATGGGCCATCAAACAGAGGATGTCATTGGGTTTTGTGTTGACTTCATTCCTGACCTTAAGAAGATTGGTCTCCCTCAATCGCGGTATGAGGGGAGACTGACTGGAAAATGCACGCTAGGAGCGGACTCAATAATATGTAGGGACGGGCATTCTTGGTCTCAAGCACACTACACAGTTCTACAGAATTCTACCTTGGTGACCCCGTATGTCGATGAACACAAGAATATTCTGCGCTCCAAACACCCGGAGCAGTGTGACGACTGGATTACATATGAACACATCAGGACTTTCGGCAGTTGGTTGCAAACACGTCTCATGGGTGACAACACTGTTTCTGATGAGCTGTACTCGTTGGCCAGGGGACCATCTTCGACTGTATTGACTTACAAAGGGTACGAGATAAATGGGAATACATTTTGCACGATCGCCCAAGATCAAAAGAGCACCAACCAAAACAGCGGTGTCCGCTTTGATGCAGCAACCAAGAGGGGAAAGGACACATATTATGGTTACATAGTGGACATATGGGAACTTGACTATGGACATGATTTCAAGGTCCCTTTGTTTCAGTGCAAATGGGTCAATCTGTCAGGAGGCGGGGCACAGGTAGACCCACAGTACGGAATGACAACAGTGGATCTCAACAATCTTGGGTACACAGACGAACCATTCGTCCTAGCCAATGATGTGACGCAGGTTTTCTATGTGAAGGACATGTCTACCAAACCGAGAAAATGAAAAGATAAGGAAGCGAATACATCATACGATGAGCCAAAGCGCCACATAGTTCTTTCAGGAAAAAGAGACATCGTGGGATTGGAGGGCAAGACAGACATGTCTGAAGATTATGAAAAGTTTCATGAAATTCCTCCCTTCAAAGTCAAGGCTGACCCAAGCACCCTGTTAAACGATGAAGATCATCCATGGTTACGGCGCAATAAGCAAAGGACACAAGCGAAGAAAAAGTGAAGACTTTCTCTCCACAACTATATCATTGCAGTTACATGTGAAGAAATTAAATGCCTTTTGTAACAGATGAGTTTTCGTCCGAAACCCTGATACTTCGAAAGAGATTGTCCGTTTTGTACACGAAGTGCATCCAGTTTTTGCCGTAACCCTCTCAACTTTTTAGCACATGCTATGTGTGTGAAATGATGATACCATGCCAACTTTCAACCTGTTCAGAGTTCATTTGTAGTGCTTTTCAATTTCAGGGTCATTTAGCTTAAAAAAATCAGTAAATGCATGAAAAATAGGAAATGAAGTCAGAAAGGGTTGAAAATTGATGATGTGGCTTTGAATGGTGCATTTTGAACACACAAAAAGTCTGGAGTTCAAATAAGTTCAAAAAAATGAAATCCCTTTGTAACAGATGAGTTTTCGTCCGAAACCCTGATACTTCGAAAGAGATTGTCCATTTTGTACATGAAGTGCATCCAATTTTTGCCGTAACCCTCTCAACTTTTTAGAACATGCTATGTGGGTGTAATGATGATACCATGCCAACTTTCAACCTTTTCAGAGTTCATTTGAAGTGCTTTTCAATTTCAGGGTCATTTAGCTCAAAGAATGAACTAATAGCAAAAAGAATGAACTAGAAAACCTTTATGAAACTCTAATAGCAAAAATAATGAACTAAAAATAATTAATTAAATTTTTTGTTATGATAAACTAAAATAAAACTATAATATTCTTCAATAGCAAAAAGAATCAACTAAAAAGCTTTTATAAAACTCTAATAGCAAAAGGAATCAACTAAAAATATTTTATAAACCTCTAGTATTTATGAAACTAAAATTATATAAAATTTATGCAACTAAAGTTATCAAAGTATTTTTTGTTCAAAACATTAATAGCAAAAAGAATTTTCATAAATAATTTTTTTAGAAACTTTAATAGCAAACTAAAATAACAAAATCTGTTTTTGGTTAAAACAGACATTTAAAATTACCTAAAAATTACCAAATTGAATATAATGATAAAACACAGTAATATTAAATAGCAGGAAAAAGAATCACTCAAAAATCTATTTTTATAGTAAAGTTATTCACAAACTAGTGATTCACACCAATTTAAAAGAATTCAAATTTAAACTATTCAAATTTGGAAACTAATGGCACTAACAGAAAGTTTATAATTTTTGTGACCTAAAAGCAAAAAGAATCACTGAAAAACTGTAAGTAGAAACAAAAGAAAATAAATAAAGCAAAAAAGAAAACAAAAAAAGTAGAAAAAAATTGCCGCCTAGTGGGCCACCACGGCCTGAATACGACTAGAAACCCAACCATCTAGTTGGGCCAGGATTCAGGCCCGCAGAAGGCCCAGAAGGCCCACAGGCAGAGGTGTGTGCGATTAGGCCCGTAAGCCTGCTGTTGAGAGGAGCTCGAGAGGGCTGGCGCAGCAGCGCTTATAAACCACTCTCGAGCCCTCTCAGCTAGCGAGGTGGGACTAAACTTTTGGCCCCGGGCAGCACCACCCTTTAGTCCCGGTTGGTGGCACCAACCGGGACCAATGCCCACCTTTGGTCCCGGTTGGTGGCACCAACCGGGACCAATGCCACCCTTTAGTCCCGGTTGGTGCCACCAACCGGGACCAAAGGTCTCTGCTTCCCGCCCTTTGGGCTGACGAAAAGAGACCTTTGGTCCCGGTTGGTGGCACCAACCGGGACTAAAGGTGGGCATTGGTCCCGGTTGGTGCCACCAACCGGGACCAATACTTCTTGTATATAAGAAAACCCTTGGAAAATTTCAGGTTTTCATCTACCAGTTGCCCCGAGCCCGCCTCCCCGATTCCGCCGTCCCCGTCGTCGCCGCCGCCTCCCCGTCGCCGCGTCGTCGCCTCCCCGAGCCTGCCGTCCTCGTCGTCGCCGTCGCCTCCCCGTCGCCGCGTCGTCGCCGTCGCCGAGCCCGCCGTCCTCGTCGTCGTCGCCTCCCCGAGCCCGCCGTTCCCGTCGTCGCCGTCGCCTCCCCGACGTCGCTGCGTCGTCGCCGTCGCCAAGCCCGCCGTCCTCGTCGTCGTCGCCTCCCCGAGCCTGCCGTCCCAGTCGTCGCCGTTGCCTCCCCGTCGCCGTGTCGTCGCCTCCCCGAGCCCGCCGCCCTCGTCGTCGTCGCCTCCCCGAGCGCCCGCCGTCCTCGTCCCCGTCACCGCGTGCCGCCCCTAGCCCGCCGTCCTCGTCGCCGGCCTCCAGCCATCGCCGCCCACCCCAGTGAGGCCCCCCCTTTCCGGCCATGTATATGTTTTTTTTCATGTATATGTATATGTTCATGTATATGTGTGTATATTTTCATGTAAAAAGTCATGTATATGTTTTTTTCATGTATATGTATATATGTTCATGTATATGTGTGTATATGTTCATGTAAAAACTAAAAAGTCATGTATATGTTTTTTTCATGTATATGTATATATGTTCATGTATATGTGTGTATATGTGTGTATATGTTATCCGGAATGTATGTCGTTGTCGATATACCCCCTCCCCGATAACTTCGACATGAGGGGGGAGGGGGGGGGGTCGATATACCCCCTCCCCGATAACATTTTTTTTCTAAGTTACTAAGGTAAAATGTTCACCCCCCTCTCGATATACCGGGCGACCAACTCTCGAGGCCACCCAAACCCTAGAAAAAAAAATTCATACAGAAAACTCCGGTAATATAGATTTAGCAAGAATGCCCCCATTATGGATGTGCAAAAGAAGAAAGAGCGTTGTCGATCTCCTACCCCCTCCCGTCCCTACCCGATAAACTCTCGAGGCCACCCAAACCCTAGAAGAAAGAGCGTTGTCGATCTCCTACCCCCTCCCGTCCCTACCCGATAAACTCTCGAGGCCACCCAAACCCTAGAAGAAAGAGCGTTGTCGATCTCCTACCCCCTCCCGTCCCTACCCGATAAACTCTCGAGGCCACCCAAACCCTAGAAGAAAGAGCATTTTTTTCCATGTATGTATGTGGCTATATGTATGTATGTCGCCGTCGCCCTCGATCTCCTACCCCCTCCCGCCCCTACCCGACAAACTCTCGAGGCCACCCAAACCCCTAGAAGAAAACTCCGGTAAATTCGACATGAGGGGGGACGTCGGACATATCGGGCGACCAACTCTCGAGGGCACGCAAACCCTAGAAAAAAAGCGTTGTCGATCTCCCAGCCCCCACCCTCCCCTACCTGACAAACTCTCGAGGTCAGCCAAACCCCTAGAAGAAAACTCCAGTAACATAGATTTATCAAGAATGCCCCCATTATGGATGTGCACAAGTTGATCCAATTTTTTTTGATCTCATCTATATATATTCTTTATATGTCACGTTGTCTGTCAAAGTATTGAAGAAATCCATGGCTTCATCATTAGCCGGAAGTAACATGCGTATGATGCTATGAAGCTCTTCAAAGTTGTTTTGGAACGGAGTTCCGGATAGAATAATTTGCTTTTTGGTACGAATTTCAGCAAAGGCCTTCCAAATAGCGATATTCGGAAGGCTCTTGCTGAACTTCGTACCAAAAAGCTAATTAATTATCCTATCCGGGACTCCGTTACTTCCGGCTAATGATGAAGCCTTGGTTTTCTTGAATCCTTTGACACTAGACAACGTGACATATAGAAGGGTAGATGAGATCAGGAAAAATATGGACCATTTTCTGCACATCCAGAATGGCGCCATTTTGTTAATTAAACCCCTTAAAGGTTAAGAGAATCCCTTGTTTGACATTCATGAGAGAGGCGGTCCGGACGTCGGACATTCATGTTTGTATATTAATTGCCATGTTGTAATATTTGCAGAAACTATGGATCAAAGAGACTTGGAACAAGAACAGTTGTTGGGGGAGATAATCCTCGCCGGAGGTGATGCTGTCTTGTCGTTTCTCAATGACACCGATGGAACAATGGAGGAGGAAGGACATGATCATGATGGCTCCGGTGACATGATCATGATGGCTCCGGAGGTGCTGACTAGCTAATTGATGCATTAATTGTTTTGGTATGTACATATATTAACTCTTCTTTCTTCTTTTATAGCCCTCCGGATCGAGCCAAACTTCGGTAACGAGACGAGGCCCGAAGAAGAGGTTGCGCAAGGATGAAAGGTTCACGATCACAGCACTCGCGGACGATGGCCTACCGATTGAACCCAAGCGGACCAAGGACGCATTTTCTGCTCAGTGCGGAGCTATTGTTAGGGACAACATCCCGATCAGCATCAAGCAATGGAATAAGCCTAAGGACGACGCCCCTGAAGGTGATTATGTCACCGATAGACAGAAAGATGATCTTTGGACCTTGCTGAAGGCAAATTTCACCCTACCGCCAGAGGAGGATCCGAATAAGCCCGTTATAGAGCCACTGGTCAAGGCGTGTGCTCTTAAGAAGATGGCAGATCTATTCAGGAGGTGGAAGAAGGAGTTGAAATCAAAGTTTGTCGACAAAGGTGAGACTCCAGAATTCATCGGCCGATTTGAGAAGATAAGAGATCACTGGCCCGCATTTGTGGCCTACAAGACATCAGACAAGAGAAAGAAAATGTCAGAGACAAACAAGAACAACGCTGCAAAGAAGCAGTATCACCATCACACGGGGTCAGGTGGCTACCTCAAAGCCCGGCCGTTGTGGGACAAAGCTGAGAATGACCTGATTGCTAAAGGGGTCGAACCAGAGACATTGAAATGGCCAGACCGTTCAAGGACTTGGTTCTTCGGGGTTGGGGGAACTTTGGACCCTGAAACAGGGAAGTGCCGTTGGACGGAAGAGCAACTTGCAATACCCGTCACGAAGCTTCAGAAGTATATCACCGCAGCGCAGGAAGGGACGTTCATTCCCGACAGAGAGAAGGACGAGCTGACTGAGGCCCTAGGGAATGCTGAGCACCCTGGACGAATACGAGGCACACCAGGCTCCGTTCCGTGGAAGTTTGGGTTTCCCGACGCAGGCGGTTACAGAAGCCGGGAGAGAAAGAGGAAAGCGGAGCTAAGCGACATGCAGAAGATGAGTGCAAGACTACAAAAGCTAGAGGAAGCTGAGAGCCAGCGAGCTGCCGGCCAACTATCTCAGCGGCACGAAGCTACCCCAGAAGCTACCCCGCCATCTCAGCGGAGAAGCAGCATGGCTTCCACGGAGCCCGTTCAGACTGACTTCACAGAGCCTATCTACCCCGTGGATACTATCACGGAGGCTCAAAATTGCGAGCTTATGACGAAATGCCATAACCTCACTTTATTGGCGGCTGTCGGCTCTGTTGCACCTCCTCAACCCAACGGAACTTTTCACTGCCTTCCGATTCCACATGGCTATGCTGTTGTGATGGTGGATGAAGTAATGGAGGGATTTGAGGAGCTCGAGCTTTACCACTCTACAGGTGAAGGGGAGAATCAGCTGGTTCGTGCTCTGAGGAGTACATGTCTATGGCAGAAGGAGTACATCAAGCTTCCAAACTGGACGCCTCCGCCTCCTCCTCCTCCTCCGGCGAGTCAGGGCACTCCGCCTCCTCCTCCTCCTCCTCCTCCGGCGAGTGATCAGGGCACTCCGCCTTCTTCTCCGGCTCCTCCGACGCGTGAGGGCACTCCGCCTCCTCCTTCGCCTACTCCGGCGCGTCGGAGCACTCCGCCTCCTTCTCCGCCTCGTCAGCAACGACGGAAGAGAGACGCCGCCGCTCCGGCGGCTAGCAATACAAGCAGAGGCGGGAGGCAATTCAGATACGGTCCATCTCTCAAGCCTGTGGAAAAGTTACCATATGAGAGGACCGAGTCTGAAAACGAGGAGATATGTCGTGCCCAAGTGAGGGACCATTTTGCAAAGAAAACTCCACCTCCGAAGGAGAAGCTAGATCCGGTGAAAGTGAAGCGCACTATCGATGCCCTGAAGCGACCACCACCGCCTCCGCCGGATTCCAACTATGTCCGCATTCTTAAAAAGACATATGAAGAAGCGCGGCGGTCGGGAAGTACTTCCAGTGATGCAAGGTTAGCAGAACGAAGAAGTGGGAAAACAATTCCCTAGCTCGGCGAACAGGAGAAGCAATCGTGCCCCCCGCTCAAGGTGTCTAGCGATATCGTCGCTAATCATCCGGGGATGGTGCCTGGTACCAATCCTGGTGATTACTTGGGGGATGATGTAATTTTTCAAACGGCTGAGGTAACAAAAGAAGAATATAAATACGTGCACGGGAAGCCTCTCGTCAAACCTGATCATCCTCCTCTAACAACGATGATGTACAAATTGCATGAGTGGTACATGAAAACCTGCAGGGAGTCTGGGAGAGACACTATGTATATGGCAGTGAAACCAGAGCACGAATTCATTGGACTTTCCGTGATGCCTGTTGAATTTGTGGAGTTATTTCAGTTATACAATCAACTGGCCCTCGACAAACAACTCATGACTTCCTACTGTCTGTAAGTATTACTTCTATAGTTAAGTCTCTAGCTCAGCTCGTTCATTGCATGTATATATAATTATCCTCACTATATTATGCAGATTGAAGATCTTCGAATGCAAAAAAATAGGAATCTTCGACGTTGGGTTCATTAGTCCAGATGCCGTAAATGAATGGACGGTAAAAAACTCAATCAAAGAGACCGAGGAGAACTTGCTACAGTCGTTCCTTATACATCAAAACAAAAGGGAAATACTCTTTCCTTACAACTTCAAGTGAGTATTGTTGTCTTCTCTGTATACTCAGTTTCGCTTACTCGAGGTTAAGTATCGTAATTGATGAGTTATATATGCGTGCACAGTTTCCACTTTATTCTGCTATCCATTAAGCTTGACGGGGCATTAGTAACTGTCTTAGACTCGAGACGTAAAGATCCCGAGAATTATGCGGACATGACTGCAATGCTCAAGAAGTAAGTTCAGTCAATACCGGGACCATATCGGCATGCAACTTTCGTTAATTTCCTGATATCAAGTAATCATTTTCTTTGCCTGGCAGGGTTTGGAAGAAGTTCACCCGAAAGGTTCCCGGTCTAAACAAAGAGTTACGATTTACGCACCCCAAAGTAAGTAGTACTAGCTAGTTCCGCGCATCTCTAATTGATTCAAATTTTCATCAATATATCATTACCATGCTTGCTTATCAGTTTGATTGAACTCTATTCTCGTAAAGTGCTTGTACCAGAAAGAAGGGACTGTTTTATGTGCATACTACGTATGCGAGTTCATTCGCCACTCGACCTCTGAGCGGGGCTTCTCTGACAAACAATTTGAAGTACGTAAATAATATTCACAATTTTATTTCATATATTACCATCAATTGTGTTGAGTTTTATTTATATATATGCATGTATTGACCCCCTTCTTTAAATTAGATCTGGCAGATGCGGGATGAACTCCTACCACATGATCGCATACGAGCAATTCAAGAGGAATTGGCGGGATTCTTTCTTGACCACGTCATACCTAAAGACGGGGAATACCATGCGAATTTGTGATTGGATCTTAGGTAGATGATGTTAGGGATTGTAAAAGATGTTATATTGTATATATGTAGTACCGTCGGATAGATATACGAAAACTTGTTGTTCGACCAAGCACGGAGAAAGAGATGTCACTTCTCTCTATATATGTTCAGCATGACGATCTTGTGTAATTAATGGTTTCCTTCATTTTCTTATTAGCTAGCATCGAGTTATCTCTATATGTATAGTAGCTACCGTCGACCGAGCACGGAGAAAGAGAGGACACTTCTCCCTATTAGCTAGCTAACACAATATGAAACCCCTAAATTAACCCTCCAAAACCCCCCAACCCCCCCCCCCCCCCCCCTTCAAAAAAAAAAACCCCAGCTGCTGCCTGAAGCTGACGCGTGGATAACCTTTGGTCCCGGTTGGTGTGACCAACCGGGACTAAAGGTCCTCCTGCCTGGGCTCCCCGCTGCGGCCACGTGGATGCCTTTTGGTCCCGGTTGGTGTTACCAACCGGGACCAAAGGTCCTCCTGACTAGGCTACTCGCAGCGGCCACGTGGAGCCCCTTTGGTCCCGGTTCGTAAGCGAACCGGGACTAAAGGTATTGGGCTTTAGTCCCGACCCTTTAGTCCCGGTTCCAGAACCGGGACTAAAGGCCCTCTGGAACCGGGACTAAAGGCCCTTTTTCTACTAGTGATAGCTTTCCCAAACATTTATATTATTCTTTCAGAATGAAATGAGTGGGTGCACTATTATCCATACTATTACATAAGTTCATATACGCTCATCATTTTATTTACGAAATGGACGGGCGCGGCAACGCGCGCCATAAAGTATTATGGCCCGCAGATCACTGTACCGGCGCCTCCGTTCCATGAGCACTTGAATCTAAAGGTACGCATTAAGTAGTTTGTACTGTTTTGATGGATTTCAATCCAGTAGTCTAGTGATTTTGTTTACTTGCATACAAGACAATAGATTAATTCACAAATTAGATGTGTCCCTTTTTTATGGGAGATGACTTCAATTAATTTGGCAAATCACATAATCACTTATTTCAAAAGAAATTGCTGCAAAAGTCGCCTCCGGATGATATTATGATATTACGAGGTTGTTCGATGAGCTTCGTACCAGTAGTGTCGTCTGAAGTCAATCTAGTAAAAATGAAATTTAACGCCAAGCATATTATTTTATGCTTTGGTATAAATATATGTTATACTCTGTGAAGTTTCATCTATTGTGTGATCATTGTCTTCCGTCGCCCCCCTGATGTTCAAATCCTGGCTCCGCCCTGCTACCAAACAAAGTCTCAGCTCATCATGTCTCAGCACATACATGCTACTAAACAACTGCAATTGTATGCACTCAGCATGTCTCAGGGGGAACAACATGCCAGGGTCATGCAAGCTACCAAACACACCCTTAGATGTGATCGATTGAGATCGAGCGGAACGTGTAGGATGAGTTTGATCGAATGGTTCAGAGTTCATCGAGGGAAAAGTAGTTGGGGTTGGAGAGTGGTGACTGGGAATTCATCAAGAGAAAAGTAGCGGGGTTGGAGAGTGGTGTTAGACCAACCACCACCAGTCCACCATGTACCACGGACTACCCTTTCATAGTTAAGATTATAGATCATCCAAACTTACGGGTTCACCTAAGTAGGATCCTGTTTTCTCTAACTTTTTCAGAACATTGGCACAAAGCATTTTAAATCCAGCAAACCAGACTAAGAACCTATCTTCTTTCTGGTCTCTGAACGCACATCAGTACTTCTCGATCCTGGAGGCGTCACTCATGTGCGATAGCCACCAGCTGCTTTCCGACATTGCACCCGTAGAAGAGTCCGATGAGCGCAGCCGGGAAGTTCTCGATCCCCTCGGCGACGTCCTCCACGTAGGTGATCTTCCCTTCCTTGAGGTAACCGGCCATCTCCTCTTCGAACTTGTTGTAGGTGCCATAGTACTCCGTCACTATGAACCCCTCCATGCGGATGCGCTTGGCGACGATGCAGAAGAGGTTGCACACACCCTCGGGCTGCTCCAGGTTGTACTGTGAGATCATCCCGCACACCGACACCCTCCCGTGCAGCCTCATGTTGAGTAGCACCGCGTCCAGCATCGCGCCACCCACGTTCTCGAAGTAGATGTCGATGCCCTCCGGGAAGCACCTGAGAGAAAGTATCATGGCACGGAGAACTCTTAATTAACTGGAAGTTGGAAGAACACAAGAGTATGGTAGGGAAGGAAGGCCTGCAATTAACCTCTTCAACGTGGCGTTGAGGTCATGCTCCTTCTTGTAGTTGAAGGCATCGTCAAATCCAAACTTTGTTTTTAGGAGGTTGACCTGAGGAGAAGGCAAATTTATCCCACGAAAATTGATGTATTAATTACTGATGTGTAACATATCAATTTTGGGGTCAATGAAATTTCCATGTTCATATAGAACTCCTTGCCAACGGCAATGAGAAAATTATATCAACATGAACAAAACTATTCATTGTGCGGGGATGTGCACAACCGGTGGCAGAGAGAAATATGAGTATGCACTGACCTTCTCATCAGAACCGGCACTGCCAACCACATAGCAGCCTGTAATCTTGGCAAGCTGCCCAACAAGCTGCCCGACGGCTCCTGATGCCGCCGAGACAAAGACATAGTCACCTTTTTTTGGCTTGGCCACGTCGAAAAATCCAACATATGCACTAAGGCCAGGCAGACCTGTATTATGAAGTTTCTAGCAGTTAGGGAAAAAAACTAACCAAGTGTATCAGCTGCCAAATATGACCAAAATTAGTAGACTATAACTCAAAGAAAATAAAAATAGGAGACTATTATCAAGCTTCTAGGATAGGCCAGGAAGACACAAGCTCAGTCCCCAACCACTGATCAACTCGATGTCATATTCTTTTGCTACCAACTTAGATATAGTATACTAGACTGGCTTAGATATTCTAAAAGCTTTCTGGTTTCTGAATAACGAATAATACAACGATTCCCAGACTGTCTAGCTTGTCAAATTAGAGTGTGAACTCACCAAGAACACCTGTATAGTACGACAGTGGTAGTTCAGGATGGTTGATCTTGAGAAGCGACTCCACGTTAGTGATCAAAGTGTATTCTTCACATCCTGTCATTCCCCACACCAGATCACCTGACCTGTAATCCGGGTGCCCGGATTCTACCACCTTGCTTACGCCCATTGTAGTTAAAACCTGGTAGGATTCACGTACGGACGCAGCAAAGTGTCAAGCATTCGGGGTGGGGGGAAAAGGTTCAAAAAACAAAAAGGCTGAATCCATCACGCACGGTCTGTTTGTATCGGTTTTCGCCCGGTTTTTTTATTAATTAACCGAGTAATTCTCTTCTTCTAAATTAATAGACGAGGTAAATTGTTTACCTCCATTTCGAAAAAAATGATGTAGTAACTAACAACTAGCAAACAAACCGTAGATTTTTAGTATCAAGGAAACTGAATTTCGACGCAGAGTCTTTTAGGTTTAATCTTGATATTTTTCTATCTGCATGTAGCCTAGTTTAGGGACTTGTCCGGCAAGGCGTTGGTTGTAGCGTGCACGGAAGCGAGATGCTCGGCAACCGTGCGATACGGTGTGCTAGGCGTGATACTGGTGCCGTGCGATATGGCAGGGCCGTGTGATGTGGCGAAGCACATAGGGAGCTGCAGCCAAACCGGATGGATGAGCCAAGAGAGATTTGGTTAGTTCGTGCATCCATGGGTTTGTTAGACAGCCGCGTGAGATGGTGGAGCGATTCCAGGAATTAGTTAGTGCCTTACAGAGTTTAGGCGTGGTTAGTGCATGTAGTTGGTTAGTGGAGCAAGTTATGTGGTGCGTGGCCTGAGAGCCGGCAGGTTATGGCGCCCAGGTTGTGCGTGAGGCCAACAACTCCTGTGTATATATGCTGCATCGAGTAAAATGAAAAGGAGGCCGAGAGGCTGAGGAAAATATGTAGCGCTTGTGTCCACCAAGGGAAGGGCCTCTCAGCAAAGCTCTTGTGGTCTCCCTTGGTTCATGCGTGTGTGTGTGTCCTCCTGAGTAGTTTTCATGGTGTGTGTCCGTGAGAGAAATCACAAGAGAGTTGTGAGAGGTAGAAGAAGAAGCGGCGCTGCGAGAGGCGACGCCAACAGAGTCGACTTTGATACATAAAATACGGTAGTACCTCCCCCTGGTCGAAGTCTGGGATGTAGCTGGGCTCGTGGTGCCTGGTCATCCGGCTGCGCATGTAGGGGTCGCAGGAGAGGTAGAGGTTCTTGACCACCACCGCGGCCGACCCGGGCGGCACAGCTAGGCGCGCCATCGCAGTGACGAGCTCCATGTCGTCTTCGGTGGGGAACCCCGTCACGTAGCGCTTCAGGATCACCCTCTTATTACCCGCCTCCGCCTCTGCCGCCGCCATTGCTTCCTTCCTCGGACACACCGATGAGTTGGTGATTCCTAGTCTAGTCTAGATATTGATCACGTGTTCAGGTGAGCGAGCGGGTGGTGAGGGAGCAGCTGCGCGCTCTTAATACATGGGGCGCGGGGAGGAGGGGACCGGAGATGCGTATGTGTGTGGCTCGTGAGCGGGGTGGATTTGTGAGGCTCGGGTGTCATCGTACGTTAGACAACACATATTAGGATACACAAGGACGTTTTCTGCTTGGGTGTCCTCTGTTGTCCACAAATTCAAGGTGTGGTTTTGGGAGAGCTATCGGTTAGACTGTCATTGTTCGTAATAACACATTGACGGAATGGGAGCAACTGTTAAGCGGGTACCCCTTCCGGGGCAAACCCAGCGGACCCCTTTGACGGTGCTCCAGTGCGCCACGTCACTAGTAGAAAACTGACCTTTCATCCGGAGCACTAGTTTCGGCCGGGTTTGGGTCCGGAACTAATGTGAGCATTAGTTCTGGTTCCAACGTCTAGGAGCGGACGGGGGCACAGCCAGGATTAGCCCCGGTTCAAATGGGACCTCTAGTCCTGGTTGGTGATACCAACTGGGACTAAAGGGGCTGCGGCAGGCTGGGGCCCCTGCGAGCCCCTTTAGTCTTGGTTGGTATCACCCATCGGAACTAAAGATAGACCTTTAGTCCCGGTTGGTATATCCAACGGGGACTAAAGTCTTTCCTATATAAAGCTGCTTCGTCTAGTCCGAGTCCAAGCTTTCTCTCCTCTCTGTTTCCTTCCCCATGGCTCGAGTTCATCCTCCATTTTTGCCAAGATTTGTCAAGATTGTCGGCACCCCATCTATCCAAGGGTTCTAAAAGGTTAGCAACTTCATCCTTTCATCTCTCATTGCTAGTTTAGCTCGTTTCATGCTCTATAAGTATAGTGATTTGTGAGTTTTAGTTTGGTAGTAATTATGTGGAAGTTTATTTGATTTATATGCAATTTGAGCTCAAATTAACTTCTTAGTTTGCATATGCGTAGGTGTGGTTTACTTAGTGCCTTCCCGTCCCTATCCTCACCGCCGTCGATCGCCCGCGCCGTCCCATCGCCGGCACCACCTTGGTGAGCCTCTTGTTCTTATCATTTTTGTAAAAAAAAATCTTATTTGTATGATTTAGATAGTTACTTGTATAATTTTTTTACTTGTATGATTGCTTGTTATATATAGTGCCATGGTTTTGATATCCGTCCCCGTCGGCCCTCGTCCGGTTTATGATTCGGATGTGGTATATTATCTTTATAAATATTTGTTTCATTTCGTGTTTATGACAATTATGCCCATCAAGTTGACATAGATATTTTTATCTAGGAGGTATGTGAACCGAAAATTGCAACCGACCCTCTTGTCAAGAAGTTAAATTTAGTTAAAAAAGAAAATGATTATTTAAAAAAAAGTTAAAAAGAATTGAAAAAGAGAAGATGAAATTGGAGTTGTATGTTGCCGATGTCGTCGATGATCACAAGATCAAGATGGATGGAATGCGCTTGAAGATTAGAAAGATTAGAAAATATGCCATTAATAAAAAGGCTTGGTATCATTATGTTGTTGGATCAATTATTACGTTAGTTGCGATTTTGATCGCATTTGTTATTGCGTTTAAATGCTTTAGATAGTTGTATGTTGTTTTATGAGAAGTATGTATGAACTTTATGTATATATTTTTGCAGTAATAACATTTGGTCACTACTCTACTTTGGTTTTAATGTGATGAACTTGTATTAATTTGGTCACTTCAATGTTGTGTAATGAAGATGAACCGGCAATGGATGTACGATGACCGACGCTCTCCCGAGTTCATTAATGGCCTGCAAAATTTTATGCGTGTGGCTGAGGCAAACAAACGGAATGGTTTTATGTGTTGTCCATGTGGTGTCTGTAAGAATAATAAGGGTTACTCTACCTCAAAAATCCTTCACAGCCACTGACGGTGTCCTGGACTAGGGGGTACTCACCACGTCGTCTCCCGACCAGTGGGTCGGGCCGAGGACCATCATGATGATTCACTAATGGGCCACTTCGGTCAGCCCATGATGCATACAAGGGAGATTTCACAAGACTTGGCGCACAAGCCAAGGACTCCTCTAAACCCTAGGCCCCTGGTACATTATATAAACCGAGGCCAGGCTAGTCAATAGACAATCTCAATCTCAATCTCAATCTCATATTCATTACAACAATCTCGTGGTACATACCTGTACTATGTACTATCCCCATATCAATATAATCAAAAGTAGGACGTAGGATATTATCTCCTTGAGAGAGCCACTAGTAGAAAAAGGGCCTTTGGTTCTAGCCGGATCAGAGCAATAGTTCCGGTTCGAGCGGCTAGGACGCCGGCCGGGGCTCGGCTGGCATTGGTCCTGGTTCGAACGGGACCTTTAGTCCCGGTTGGAGGGGTTGTGCTAGGAGCGAGGCCCTTTAGTCCCGGTTGGTGTCTCGAACCGGGACTAAAGGTCTGTCTTCAGTCCCGGTTCTAGACACCAACCGGGACTACAAGTTTGCCTATATATACCTTCGACCCTGCCCGCCCTCTCCTCTGTTTTTTCCTCATACAAGGTGGGGTGTGTGTGCTACTTTGCTCTCCCTTCCTATGCACATGAGGTGTTTGATGAAATGCCTGAGAGCATGATGCCACTTGAGTTCACACAAAACAAACATGATATGAGGTGCCCGACCCACACTTAAGCTTTCTCCTTTGTTCTTCCTCGAACCCCGTCCTCACCGCCGTTGATCGCCCGCGCTGATCTCGTCGCCGGCACCACCATGGTGAGCCTCTTGTTCTTATGTCTTTTTTTAAAAAACAAATTCTTACTTGTATGATTTAGATATAGTTACTTGTATAATTTTCTTACTTGTATTATTGTTTGTTATTATATAGTGCCATGACTTTGATATCCGCCCCTGTCGGCTCTCGTCTGGTCTATGATTCGGATGTGGTATATTATCTTTTATAACTATTTGTTTCATTTAGTTTTTATGACAATTATGCCGACCAACTTGACATAGATATTTTTACGCGTAGGAGGTATGTGAACCAGAAATTCCAACCGACCCTCTTGTCGAGAGGTTAAATTTAGTTGATAAAGAAAACAATTATTTGAAAGAAAAATTGAAAAGAATTGAAGAAGAGAAGATGAAATTGGAGTTGCATGTTGCCGATGTCGTCGATCTACACAAGATCCAGATGGATGCAATGCGCTTGAAGATTAGAAAGATTAGAAAATATGCCATTGATAATGAGGCTTGGTATCATTATGCTCTTGGATCAATTGTTACCTTAGTTGTGATTTTGATCGCATTTGTTGTTGCATTTAAATGTTTTACATAGTTGTATGTTAGTTTCAATGTATGTTTTAATTAGATGCTCTAGAGAGCTGTATGTTGTTCTATGAGAACTATGTATAAACTTTATGTATTTATTTTTTCAGTAATAACATTTTATCACTACTGTACTTTGGTTTTAATGTGATGATGAACTTGTATTAATTTGGTCATTTCTCTATTCATGATGTTCTGTAATGGTTTTTGATATACTTAATTATATAATGCACGCAGATGAACCGGCAATGGATGTACGCTGACCGACGCACCTCCGACTACATTACGGGCCTGCATAATTTTCTCGAAGTGGCTGAGGCAAACAAGCAGAATGGTTTTATGTACTGTCCATGTACTGTCTGTGGGAATACGAAGGATTACTCTTCCTCGAAAACCCTTCACTTCCACCTGCTTGAGAAGGGTTTCATGCCACACTATAATGTTTGGACCAAGCACGGAGAAAGAGGGGTTATGATGGAAGACAACGAAGAAGAAGAGGATGATGACAACTATCCTATGTTCCTTGAATACAGTGATACTGCAATGGGGGAAGCTGAAGATCAAGATGCACCAGATGTGCCCGATGATGATCTTCGCCGGATCATTGTTGATGCACAGAGAGGATGCGAAAGTGAAAGGGAGAAGTTGAAGTTCGATCGCATGTTAGAGGATCACAAAAAAGGGTTGTACCCAAATTGCGAAGATGGCAACAAAAAGCTCAGTACCGCACTGAAATTGCTGCAATGGAAGGCAAAGAATGGTGTATCTGACAAGGAATTTGGGAAGCTACTGAAAATAATGAAGAAGAAGCTTCCAAAGGATAATGAATTGCCTGACAGTACGTACGAAGCAAAGAAGGTTCTCTGCCCTCTAGGATTAGAGGTGCAGAAGATACATGCATGCCCTAATGACTGCATCCTCTACCGCGGTGAGGAGTACGAGAATTTGAATGCATGCCCGGTATGCGGTGCATTGCGGTATAAGATCAGACGAGATGACCCTGGTGATGTTGAGGGCGAGCGCCCCAGGAAGAGGGTTCCTGCCAAGGTGATGTGGTATGCTCCTATAATACCACGGTTGAAACGTCTGTTCAGAAACAAAGAGCATGCCAAGTTGTTGTGATGGCACAAAGAAGACCGTAAGAAAGACGGGAAGTTGAGAGTACCCGCTGATGGGTCGCAGTGGAGAAAAATCGAGAGAGAGTGGCCGGACTTTGCAGGTGACGCAAGGAACTTATGGTTTGGTTTAAGTGCAGATGGCATTAATCCTTTTGGGGAGCAGAACAACAATCATAGCACCTGGCCTGTGACTCTATGCATCTATAACCTTCCTCCTTTGTTGTGCATGAGGTGAAAGTTCATTATGATGCCACTGCTCATCCAAGGCCCTAAGCAACTCGGCAACGACATTGATGTGTACCTGATGACTGTGATCTGCGTTGGGTTTTCCGTGAAGAGGAACGGGTTATTGCAGCACAATGCGGGTAAGTATTTCCCTCAGTTATGAAACCAAGGTTTATCGAACCAATAGGAATACCAATCCTCAACCGTCTTTAGCGGCTGCACACAAAAGAACAAACAACTTGCACCCAACGCGGGCAAGAGGGTTGTCAATCCCCTTGATCTCGTTATTTGCAAGCAAGTGAGTTGTGTAGATAATTGTAGATAATTGTAAATTGCAAAATAAAATAAAAGACAAATAATGGCAGCAAGGTAGCAATAGCGTTTATGAATATATAAGTGAATAGACCCGGGGGCCATAGTGTTCCCTAGTGGCATCTCTCATGGCAAAAGCATACGCTGGGTAAACAAGTTACTGTTGGGCAATTGATAGAAAAGCGAATAATTATGCGATGTTCACGGCAATGATCATGTGTATATAGGCATCACGTCCATAAGCAAATAGGCCGACTCCTGCCTGCACCTATTACTATTACTCCACTTCAAGAGTGCTTCTATGCTTGCCTCTCTACGTATTAAGTAAAAACAGAGTAATGCTTGGAGAACAATGACATGATGTAGACAAAGTAAACTCAATCAATATGAATAAACCCCATCGTTTTATCCTTAGTAGCAGCAACACAAAGATGTATCTTGTCCCCTTCTGTCACTGGGATATAGAAACTCGCCAGGTTGAACCTACTACAATGCACCACTCCCACTGAAGAAATATTAATCTAGTTGGCCAAACTATCTCAATAGATCAGAGAGCATTACCAAGCTATGATGATCATGCAAATAAGAATCATAATAATTAGAGGTGACTCAAATACTTTTCATGAATAATCTGAACATAAACTCACAATTCATCGGATCCCAACAAACACACCATACAAAGGGATTACATCGGATAGATCAAAGCGAAGATGCGATGAACATTGTATTGAAGATCATAAGAGAGAGAGATTGCCATCTAGGTACTGCCTACAGACCCGTAGGTCTGTGGTGAACTACTCACACATCATGGTGAGGGCAGCAAGGTTGATGTAGAGGCCCTCCGTGAATGATCTCCCCTCCGGCAGGGTGCCGGAACGGAGGTCTAGATGCCCTCCCGTCGGAACAGAGACTTGCGGCGGCGGAAAAAGTGTTTTGGAAGCGCCTCTAGGATTTTTGGAATATATGTGAATTTATAGGCCAGAGAGGGGCGTCGGGAGGCGGCCGAGGGGGGCACAAGCCATCAGGCCGCGCCCCCCCCAGGGGCTCAGCCTATTGGCTTGTGGCCTCCTCGTGCCTCCTCTCGTCCACTTCCGATGCTTGCAGGTCTTCATATTGTCCAGAAAAAAATATATTAAAGTTTCGTGGCATTTGGACTTCGTTTGGTAGGGCAAACCTGCAAAGCAAAAAACACGCAGAAAATAGCAACTAGCACTGGGCACTGGGTCAATAGGTTAGTGCTCAAAAATATTATAAATTGGTAAAGAAATGCACAAAAAGTATCGTAGAATGATAACATATCAGCATGGAACAATAAAAAATTATAGATACGTTGGAGACATATCAGCATCCCCAAGCTTAATTCCTGCTCGTCCTCGAGTAGGTAAATGATAAAAACAGAATTTTTGATTTGACATGCTATCCATTATGTAATCTTTTGTATGTATGCTCATTGAGAAATGAAGAATTAACAAACAGCAACATAGTAATATTTATAAGTATAAGCAACACAATTATTTATTTTCAAAGTATACGATCCTAAAAGAATGTTTACCCCCATTCATCATGTTATATTAGCAAGGCATGACTCCGTCTTCACCACATAAATACAAATGTTAAGCACAACAGTGTCCAAGTCAGGCAATTGGATCGTACTTTTTCAATATGCATCAACTTTTTATTCTTCACGCAATACATGAGCATGAACCATTGGACATAGCATATAGGTGGAATAGAATATGGTGGTAGGTATCAAAGGGGTAAAAAGTGGAGAAGATAGTCTCACATCAACTAGGCGTACCAACGAGCTATGGAGATGCTCATCGATAGATGTCAATGCGAGGAGTAGGGATTGCCATGCAAATGATGCACTAGAGCTACATGTGTATGAAAGCTCAACTGAAGCTAAGTGGGGTGTGCATCCAACTTGCTTGCTCATGAAGACCTAGGGCATTTGAGGAAGCCCGTCATTGAATATGCAAGCCAAGTTCTATAATGAAAAATTCCCACAAGCATACGAAAATGATAAACATGAGACTCTTGATATGAAGAACATGGTGCCACTTTGAGGCACAAGTGTGGAACAAGAGGTAGTAGCACTGTCCCTTCTCTCTTTTCTCTCATTTTTTTTTCTTGTTCTCTTTCTCCTCTTTTTTTTTCTTTTTCTCTTTCTCTTTTTTTTTTCTTTCTCCCTTTTTTCCTTTTCTATCTTTCTTTTTCTTTTATTTTTCGTCCGGAGTCTCATCCCGACTTGTGGGGGAAGCATAGTCTCCATCATCCTTTCCTCACTGGGACAATGCTCTAACAAGGATGATCATCACACTTTTATTTACTTACAATTCAATATGAAGAACTAATAGGAAAATATGACGCTCTGTGAATGCCTCTGGCAGTGTACCAGGATGTGCAATGATCTAGTGTGACATGTATCAAAAACATGATGGACGGTGGCTTTGCCACAAATACTATGTGAGCTCTATATGATCATGCAAAGCAATATGACGATGAACGAACTAGTCATGTGAAGTGACGATGGAATTTGCATGGCAATATGTCTCAGAATGGCTATGGAAATGCCATAATAGGTAGGTATGGTGGCTGTTTTGAGGAGGATATAACACTAGTAGGAAACAGGGCTTTGGTCCAGCCCTGAAAAGCCCATTAATCTCGGTTCACTCACGAACCAGGACCCATGGGGGCATTAGTCCCGGTTCGTGAGGCCAGGGCGCCGGCCGGGCCTCGTGGGCCATTGGTCCCGGTTCGTCTGACCCCTTTGGTCCCAGTTCCAGACACGAACCGGGACCAATGGGCCTCTCTCCTGGCCCACAACCATTGGTCCCGGTTTGTGGCTGGAACCACGACCAAATGTTGTCCTTTAGTCCCAGTTCCAACCACAAACCGGGACCAATGGTTGGCCTATATATAGCCCCCTGCCTGCGAGGAGAGCAGTGCACTGCTCTGTTTTTTTGGCCGGCCATTGGGAGAGCTTTGTGGTGCTCTAGCTCACCTCCTATGCACATGAGGTGTTCGATGAAATGCCCGAGCCACACTTAAGCTTTCTCCTCTCGAAGCTCCTTGTCCAAGCTCCATTTTCCTCAAGATTTGTCTAGGTTTGGCGGTCCGTCCTGTCCCGTCCCCGTCCTCACCGCCGTCGATCGCCCACGCCCATCTCGGCGCCGGCACCACCGTGGTTAGCCTCTTCTTCTTATCTTCTTTCTAAAAGAAAAAAGTTCTTACTTGTATGATTTAGATAGATACTTGTGTAATTTTCTTACTTTTATTATTGTTTGTTATTATATAGTGCGATGGTTTTGGTATCCGCCTCCGTCGGCCCTCGTCCTGTCTATGATTTGGATGTGGTATATATTATCTTTTATAACTATTTGTTTTATTGAGTGTTTATGACAATTATGCCGACCAACGTGACATAGAATTTTTAATCTAGGAGGTATGTGAACCGGAAATTCCAACCGACATAGAAATTCTTGTCGAGAAGTTAAATTTGGTTGAAAAAAAAACAATTACCTGAAAGAAAAATTACAAAGAGTTGAAGAGGAGAAGATGAAGTTGGAGTTGCATGTTGCCGATGTCGTCGACGATCACAAGATCAAAATGGATGCAATGCGCTTGAAGATTAGAAAGATTAGAAAATATGCCATTCATACTGAGGCTTGGTATCATTATGCCGTTGGATCAATTGGTACCTTAGTTGCGGTTATGATCGCATTTGTTATTGCATTTAAATTTTATAGTTTCAACGTATGTTTTAATTACATGCTCTAGAGAGCTATATGTTGTTCAATAATGAGAACTATGTATGAACGTTATGTATTTATTTTGGTCACTACTGTACTTTGGCTTTAATGTGATGATGAATTTCTATTAATTTGGTTTTTAATACACTTTATTATATAACGCACGCAGATGAACCAACAATGGATGTACGGTGACCGACGCACCTCCGAGTATATTAAGGGCCTGCATAATTTTCTCGAAGCGGCTGAGGCAAACAAGCAGAATGGTTTTATGCATTGTCCATGTACTGTCTGTGAGAATACGAAGGCTTTCTCCAACTATAAAACCCTTCACTTCCACCTGCTTTAGAAGGGTTTTATGCCACACTATAATGTTTGGACCAAGCACAGAGAAAGAGGGGTTATGATGGAAGACAACGAAGAAGAAGAGGATGATGACAACTACCCGCCCCCTGAATACAGCGATGCTGCAATAGGGGAAGCTGAAGATCAAGAGGAACCAGACGATGTGCCCGATGATGATCTTCGCCGGGTCATTGTTGATGCACAGAGAGAATGCGAAAGTGAAAGGGAGAAGTTGAAGTTCGATCGCATGTTAGAGGATCACAAAAAAGGGTTGTACCCAAATTGCGAAGATGACAACAGAAAGCTCGGTACCAGACTGGAATTGCTGCAATGGAAGGCAGACAATGGTGTATCTGACAAGGGATTTAGTTCGCTACTGAAAATAATGAAGAAGAAGCTTCCAAAGGATAACGAATTGCCCGGCAGTACGTACGAAGCAAAGAAGGTTCTATGCCCTCTAGGATTGGAGGTGCAGAAGATACATGCATGCCCTAATGACTGCATCCTCTACCGCAGTTCGTACGAGGATTTGAACGCATGCCCGGTATGCGGTGCATTGCGGTATAAGATCAGAAGAGATGACCCTGGTGATGTTGAGGGCCAGCGCACCGGGAAGAGGGTTCCTGCCAAGGTGATGTGGTATGCTCCTATAATACCACGGTTGAAACGTCTGTTCAGAAACAAAAAGCATGCCAAGTTGATGCAATGGCACATAAAAGACCGTAAGAAAGACGGGAAGTTGAGAGCACCCGCTGACGGGTCGCAGTGGAGAAAGATCGAGAGAAAGTGGAGCGACTTTACAGGTGACCCGAGGAACGTATGGTTTGCTTTAAGTGCAGATGGCGTTAATCCTTTTGGGGAGCAGAGCAGCAAGCATAGCACATGGCCTGTGACTCTATGTATGTATAACTTTCCACCTTGGTTGTGCATGAAGCGGAAGTTCATTATGATGCCAGTGCTCATCCAAGTCCCTAAGAAACCCGGCAATGACATTGATGTGTACCTAAGGCCATTAGTTGATGAACTTTTACAGCTATGGAATGGAAGAGGTGTACGTGTGTGGGATGAGAACGAACAGGAGGAATTTGACCTACATGCGTTGCTGTTTGTAACCATCAACGATTGGCCTGCTCTCAGTAACCTTTCAGGACAGACAAACAAGGGATACCACGCATGCACACACTGTTTAGATGACACCGACAGTATATATTTGGACAAATGCAGGAAGAATGTGTACCTGGGGCATCGTCGATTTCTTCCGACCAACCATCAATGTCGAAAGAAAGGAAAGCATTTCAAAGGTGAGGCAGATCACCGGAAGAAGCCCGCCCTACGTACTGGTGATCACATACTTGATATGGTCAATGATTTACTAGTAATGTTTGGAAAGGGTCCTGGCGGACTATCTGTTCCGACTGACGATGCGGGACGCGCACCCATGTGGAAGAAGAAATCTATATTTTGGGACCTACCCTATTGGAAAGACCTAGAGGTCCGCTCTGCAATCGACGTGATGCACGTGACGAAGAATCTTTGCGTGAACCTGCTAGGCTTCTTGGGAGTGTATGGGAAGACAAAAGATACACCGGAGGCACAGGAGGAACAGCAACGTGTGCATGAAAAAGACGGCATGCATCCAAAGCAGTATGAAGGTCCTGCCAGCTACGCTCTTACCAAAGAATAGAAGGAAATCTTCTTTGAATGCCTGCTCAGTATGAAGGTCCCGTCTGGCTTCTCGTCGAATATAAAGGGAATAATAAATATGGCAGAGAAAAAGTTCCAGAACCTAAAGTCTCATGACTGCCACGTGATTATGACGCAACTGCTTCCGGTTGCATTGAGGGGGCTTCTACCGGAAAACGTTTGATTAGCCATTGTGAAGCTATGTGCATTCCTCAATGCAATCTCTCAGAAGGTGATCGATCCAGAAATCCTGCCAAGGTTAAGGAGTGATTTGGTGCAATGTCTTGTTAGTTTCGAGCTGGTGTTCCCACCATCCTTCTTCAATATCATGACGCACGTCCTAGTTCATCTAGTCGACGAGATTGTCGTTCTTGGCCCTGTATGTCTACACAATATGTTCCCCTTTGAGAGGTTCATGGGAGTCTTAAAGAAATATGTTCGTAACCGCGCTAGGCCAGAAGCAAGCATCTCCATGGGCCATCAAACAGAGGATGTCATTGGGTTTTGTGTTGACTTCATTCCTGACCTTAAGAAGATTGGTCTCCCTCAATCGTGGTATGAGGGGAGACTGACTGGAAAAGGCATGCTAGAAGCGGACTCAATAATATGTAGGGACGGGCATTATTGGTCTCAAGCACACTACACAGTTCTACAGAATTCTACCTTGGTGACCCCGTATGTCGATGAACTCAAGAATATCCTGCGCTCCAACCACCCGGAGCAGTGTGACGACTAGATTACATATGAACACATCAGGACTTTCGGCAGTTGGTTGCAAACACGTCTCATGGGTGACAACACTGTTTCTGATGAGCTGTACTCGTTGGCCAGGGGACCATCTTCGACTGTATTGACTTACAAAGGGTACGAGATAAATGGGAATACATTTTGCACGATCGCCCAAGATCAAAAGAGCACCAACCAAAACCCGCTTTGATGCAGCAACCAAGAGGGGAAAGGACACATATTATGGTTACATAGTGGACATACGGGAACTTGACTATGGACATGATTTGAAGGTCCCTTTGTTTCAGTGCAAATGGGTCAATCTGTCAGGAGGCGGGGTACAGGAAGACCCGCAGTACGGAATGACAACAGTCGATCTGAACAATCTTGGGTACACAGACGAACCATTCGTCCTAGCCAATGATGTGGCGCAGGTTTTCTATGTGAAGGACATGTCTACCAAAATGAGAAAAAGAAAAGATAAGGAAGCGAATACATCATACGATGAGCCAAAGCGCCACATAGTTCATTCAGGAAAAAGAGACATCGTGGGATTGGAGGGCAAGACAGACATGTCTGAAGGTTATGAAAAGTTTCATGAAATTCCTCCCTTTAAAGTCAAGGCTGACCCAAGCACCCTGTTAAACGATGAAGATTATCCATGGTTACGGCGCAATAAACAAAGGACACAAGCGAAGAAAAAGTTAAGACTTTCTCTCCACAACTAGTATGATGATGCCTTTGATCTAGAATATCACTGCAATTACATGTGAAGAAATGAAATGCCTTTTGTAACATATTAGTTTGCGTATGAAACCCTGATACTTCGAAAGAGATTGTCCGTTTTCTACACGAAGTGCATCCAGTTTTTGCCGTAACCCTCTCAACTTTTTATGACATGCTATGTGGGTGAAATGATGATACCTTGCCAACTTTCAACCTTTTCAAAGTTCATTTGTAGTGCTTTTCAATTTCTGGGTCATTTAGCTTAAAAAAAATCAGTAAATGCATGAAAAATACCAGATGAAGTCAGAAAGGGTTGAAAATTGATGATGTGGCTTTGAATGGTTCATTTTGAACACACAAAAAGTCTGGAGTTCAAATAAGTTCAAAAAAATGAAATACCTTTGTAACAGATGAGTTTTCGTCCGAAACCACGATACTTCGAAAGAGATTGTCCGTTTTGTACACGAAGTGCATCCAGTTTTTGCCGTAACCCTCTCAACTTTTTAGCACATGCTATGTGGGTGAAATGATGATACCATGCCAACTTTCAACCTTTTCAAAGTTCATTTGTAGTGCTTTTCAATTTCAGGGTCATTTAGCTCAAAAAATTCAGTAAATGCATGAAAAATACCAAATGAACTCAGAAAGGGTTGAAAATTGATGATGTGACTTTGAATGGTGCATTTTGAACACACAAAAAGTCTGGAGTTCAAATAAGTTCAAAAAAATGAAATCCCTTTGTAACAGATGAGTTTTCGTCCGAAACCCTGATACTTCGAAAGAGATTGTCCATTTTGTACACGAAGTGCATCCAGTTTTTGCCGTAACCCTCTAAACTTTTTAGCACATGCTATGTGGGTGAATTGATGATACCATGCCAACTTTCAACCTTTTCAGAGTTCATTTGTAGTGCTTTTCAATTTCAGGGTCATTTAGCTCAAAAAATTCAGTAAATGCATGAAAAATACCAAATGAAGTCAGAAAGAGTTGAAAATTGATGATGTGGCTTTGAATGGTGCATTTTGAACACACAAAAACTCTGGAGTTCAAATAAGTTCAAAAAAATGAAATCCCTTTTTAACAGATGAGTTTTCGTCCGAAACCCTGATACTTCGAAAGAGATTGTCTATTTTGTACACGAAGTGCATCTAGTTTTTGCCGTAACCCTCTCAACTTTTTAGCACATGCTATGTGTGTGAAATGATGATACCATGCCAACTTTCAACCTTTTCAGAGTTCAATTGTAGTGCTTTTCAATTTCAGGGTCATTTAGCTCAAAGAATGAACTAATAGCAAAAAGAATGAACTAGAAAACTTTTATGAAACTCTAATAGCAAAAAGAATGAACTAAAAATAATCAATTAAAATATTCTGTTATGATCAACTAAAAAAAAACTATAGTATTCTTCAATAGCAAAAAGAATCAACTAAAAAGCTTTTATAAAATTCTAATAGCAAAAGGAATCAACTAAAAAGCTTTTATAAAGCTCTAGTATTTTTGAAACTAAAATTATATAAAATTTATGAGACTAAAATTATCAAAGTATTTTTTGTTCAAAACATTAATAGCAAAAAGAATTTTCATAAAGAATTTTTTTGTTAGAAACTTTATTAGCAAACTAAAATAACCAAATCTGTTTTTGATTAAAACAGAAATTTAAAATAACCCAAAACTTACCAAATTGAATATAATGATAAAACACAGTAATATTAAATAGCAGGAAAAAGAATCACTAAAAAATCCATTTTTTAGTAAAGTTATTCACAAACTAGTGATTCACACAAATTTCAAAAAATTCAAATTTAAACTATTCAAATTTGAAAACTAATGGCACTAACAGAAAGTTTATAATTTTTGTGACCTAAAAGCAAAAAGAATCACTGAAAAACTGTAAGTAGGAACAAAATAAAATAAATAAAGCAAAAAACAAAACAAAAAAACTGGATTTAAAAAAAAATGCCACCTACTGGGCCACCATGGCGTGAATACGACTAGAAACCCAACCAGCTTGTTGGGCCAGGATTCAGGCCCGCAGAAGGCCCAATAGGCCCACAGGCAGTGACAGATTAGGCCCGGAAGCCTGCAGTTGAGAGGAGCTCGAGAGCGTGTGCGCAGCAGCGCTTATAAACCACTCTCGAGCTCTCTCAGCTAGCGAGATGGGACTAAAATTTGGCCCTGGGCAGCACCACCCTTTGGTCCCGGTTCGTGGCACCAACCGGGAACAATGCGCCCCTTTTGTCCCGGTTGGTGCCACCAACCGGGACCAAAGGTCCCTGTTTCCCGCCCTTTGGGCTGCTGAAAACTGACCTTTGGTCCCGGTTGGTGGCACCAACCGGGACTAAAGGGGCGCATTGGTCCCGGTTGGTGCCACCAACCGGGACCAATGCTTCGTGTATATAAGCAGCACTTGTGAAAATTTCCATTCAGTTCTGCGATCTCTCCAACGACGCCGCCAGGCTGCCCCTGCCCCGCCGTCGCCGTCGCTGCCCCCGACGCCGTCGTCGCCCCTGCCCCATCGTTGGCGTCGCCGTCGCCTCCCCCGACGCCGTCGCCGCCCCCGACGCCCCCGACGCCGTCGCCGCGCCCCTGCCCCCAACGCCGTCGCCGCGCCCCTGCCCCGAGCCCTCGCCGTCGCTGCCCCCGACGCCGTCGTCGCCCCTGCCCCATTGTTGGCGTCGCCGTCGCCGCCCCCGACGCCCCCGACGCCGTCGCCGCGCCCGACGCCCCCGACGCCGTCGCCGCACCCCTGCCCCCGACGCCGTCGCCGCGCCCCTGCCCCGAGCCCTCGCCGACGCGCCTGACGCCGTCGCCGTGCCCCTGCCCCCGACGTCGTCACCGTGCCCCGAGCCCTCGCCGACGGTCCGCGCCGCCCCGCGCTACGGTCCGGCCGCCCCCCTTTCCTCCCTGTCCTCCTCCCCTGTTCATATACATTTTTTTGTTCATATGATTGTTAGATATGATGATGTTGATGATTGTTAGCTAGATGATGTTGATGATAGATATGATGATGTTGATGATAGATGATGTATGCTTTTTTTGTTCATATAATGTTTTTGTTCATATGATGATTTTTTTTTGCATTTTTAGAAAAATGTATGTATGTATGTTCTCTGTATATGTTCATATATGCAAAAGTTACATTTTTAGAAAAGTTTTATGTATGCATGTTCTCTGTATATGTTCTCTCTATATGTTCATATGTGCATTTTTAGAAAAACATTGTGTATGTATGTTCATATATATATATGCAAAAGTTACATTTAAGAAAAAAAGAAAATGTATGTTTTTTCATATGCAAAGAAAATGTATGTTTTTTCATAGAAAACTCTCGAGTCCACCCAAACCGGGACTGAGATGTGATAGGTAGTATTTTTTTTGTTCATAGAAAACTCCGGTAACTCTTCAACATGAGGGGGGACGTCGATCAACCCCCTCTCGCCCGACCAAACACTCGAGTCCACCCAAACCGGGTCTGAGATGTGATAGGTAGTATTTTTTTTGTTCATAGAAAACTCCGGTAACTCTTCAACATGAGGGGGGACGTCGATCAACCCCCTCTCGCCCGACCAAACACTCGAGTCCACCCAAACCGGGACTGAGATGTGATAGGTAGTATTTTTTTTTGTTCATAGAAAACTCCGGTAACTCTTCAACATGAGGGGGGACATCGATCAACCCCCTCTCGCCCGACCAAACACTCGAGTCTACCCAAACCGGGACTGAGATGTGATAGGTAGTATTTTTTTTTGTTCATAGAAAACTTCGGTAACTCTTCAACATGGGGTCGAGTCCACCCAAACCGGGACTGAGATGTGATAGGTAGTATTTTTTTTTGTTCATAGAAAACTCCGGTAACTCTCCAACATGAGGGGGGACGTCGATCGATCAACCCCCTCTCGCCAAACCGGGACTGAAAAAACATTGTCGAGGCCACCCCAAACCCTAGAAGCGTTGTCAAGGCCACCCAAATTTACCAATTTAAATGAAGAAAACTCCGGTAACATAGATTTATCAAGAATGCCCCCATTATGGATGTGCACAAGTTGATCCAATTTTTTTCTGATCTCATCTATATATGTATTCTTCTATATGTCATGTTGTCTGTCAAAGTATTGAAGAAATCCATGGCTTCATCATTAGCCGGAAGTAACATGCGTATGATGCTATGAAGCTCTTCAAAGTTGTTTTGGAACGGAGTCCCGGATAGAATAATTCGCTTTTTGGTACGAATTTTAGCAAAGGCCTTCCAAATAGAAATATTCGGAAGGCTCTTGCTGAACTTCGTACCAAAAAGCTAATTAATTATCCTATCCGGGACTCCGTTCCAAAACAATTTTGGAGAGCTTCGTACCATTATGCGCCTGTTACTTCCAGCTAATGATGAAGCCTTGGTTTTCTTGAATCCTTTGACACTAGACAACGTGACATATAGAAGGGTAGATGAGATCAGGAAAAATATGGACCATTTTCTGCACATTCAGAATGACGCCATTTTGTTAAATCCCTTAAAGGTTTAGAGAATCCCTTGTTTGACATTCATGAGAGAGGCGGTCCGGACGTCGGACATTCATGAGAGAGACGGTCCGGACGTCGGACATTCATGTTTGTATATGAATTGCCATGTTGTAATATTTGCAGAAACTATGGATCAAAGAGACTTGGAATCAGAACAGGTGTTGGGGGACATAATCCTCGCCGAACGTGATGTCTTGTCGTATCTCAACGACACCGATGGTCTGGAAGGAGAGGATGACGGCTCCGGTGATCGAGCAATGGAGGAGGAAGGACATGATCATGATGGCTCCGGTGACCGAATGCCGGAGGAAGAAGAAGACCATGATGACGGCTCCGGTGACCGAACGGAGGAGGGAGCTGTTGCAAAGTCCGACGAGGTATATATATTAATTAAGCCTGTGCTGACTAGCTAATTGATGCATTAATTGTTTTGGTATGTACATATATTAACTCTTCTTTCTTCTTTTATATCCCTCCGGATCAAGCCAAACTTCGGTAACGAGACGAGGCCCGAAGAGCAGGTTGCGCAAGGATGAAAGGTTCACGATCACAGCACTCGCGGATGATGGCCTACCGATTGAACCCAAGTGGACCAAGGACGCATTTGCTACTCAGTGCGGAGTTATTGTTAGGGACAACATCCCGATCAGCATCAAGCAATGGAATAAGCCTAAGGACGACGACGTCCCTGAAGGTGATTATGTCACCGATAGACAGAAAGATGATCTTTGGACCGCGCTGAAGACAAATTTCACCCTACCGCCAGAGGAGGATCCGAATAAGCCAGTTATAGAGCCACTGGTCAAGGCGTGTGCTCTTAAGAAGATGGCAGATCTATTCAGGAGGTGGAAGAATGAGTTGAAATCAAAGTTTGTCGACAAAGGGGAGACTCCAGAATTCATCGGCCGATTTGAGAAGATAAGAGATCACTGGCCCGCATTTGTGGCCTACAAGACATCGGACAAGAGTAAGAAAATGTCAGAGACAATCAAGAACAATGCTGCAAAGAAGCAGTATCACCATCACACGGGGTCAGGTGGCTACCTCAAAGCCCGGCCGTTGTGGGACAAAGCTGAGAATGATCTGATTGCTAAAGGGGTCATACCACAGACATTGAAATGGCCAGACCGTTCAAGGACTTGGTTCTTCGGGGTTGGGGGAACTTTGGACCCTGAAACAGGGAAGTGCCGTTGGACGGATGAGCAACTTCCAATACCCGTCACGAAGCTTCACAAGTATATCACCGCAGCGCAGGAAGGGACGTTCATTCCCGACAGAGAGAAGGACGAGCTGACTGAGGCCCTAGGGAATGCTGAGCACCCTGGACGAACACGAGGCACAGCAGGCTCCGTTCCGTGGAAGGTTCGGTTTCCCGACGCATGCAGTTACAAAAGCCGGGAGAGAAAGAGCAAAGCGGAGCTGAGCAACATGCAGAAGATCAGTGCAAGACTACAAAAGCTAGAGGAACTTGAGAGCCAGCGAGCTGCCGGCCAACCATCTGAGCGGCACGAAGCTACCTCAGAAGCTACCCCGCCATCTCGGTGGAGAAGCAGCGTGGCTTCCACGGAGCCCGTTCAGCCTGACTTCACGGCTCCTAGCTACCCCGTGGATACTATCACGGAGGCTCAACATTGCGAGCTTATGACGAAATACCGGAACCTCACTTTCAAGGCGGCTGTCGGCTCTGTTGCACCTCCTCAACCCAACGGAACTTTCCACTGCCTTCCGATTCCACATGGCTATGCTGTTGTGATGGTGGATGAATTAATGGAGGGATTTGAGGAGCTCGAGCTTGACCACTCTACAGGTGAAGGGGAGAATCAGCTGGTTCGTGCTCTCAGGAGTACATGTCTATGGCAGAAGGAGTACATCAAGCTTCCAAACTGGACGCCTCCGCCTCCTCCTCCTCCTGCGGCGAGTCAGGGCACTCCGCCTCCTCCTCCTCCTCCTCCTTCGGCGAGTGATCAGGGCACTCCGCCTCCTTCTCCGGCTCCTCCGACGCGTGAGGGCACTCCGCCTCCTCCATCGCCTACTCCGGCACACCGGAGCAGTCCGCCTCCTCCTCAGCCTCGTCGGCAACGGCGGAAGAGAGCCGCCGCCGCTCCGGTTCCTCCGGCGCGTCGGATTTCTCCGCCTCGTCAGCAATGACGGAAGAGAGACGCCGCCGCTCTGGCGGCTAGTAGTACAAGCAGAGGCGGGAGGCAATTCAGATACGGTCCATCTCTCAAGCCTCTGGAGAAGTTACCATATGAGAGGACCGATCCGGAAAACGAGGACATATGTCGTGCCCAACTGAGGGACCATTTTGCAAAGAAAACTCCACCTCCGAAGGAGAAGGTAGATCCGGTGAAAGTGAAGCGCACTATCAATGCCCTGAAGCGACCACCACCGCCTCCGCCGGATTCCAACTATGACCGCATAATTACTAAGACACATGCTGAAGCGCAGCAGTCGGGAAGTACTTCCAGAGCTGCAAGAGCGAAAAAACGAAGAAGTGGGAAAACAATTCCCCAGCTCGGCGAACAGGAGAAGCAATCGTGCCCCCCACTCAAGGTGTCTAGCGATATCGCTAATCATCCGGTGCTACTGCCCGGTACCACTCTTGATGATTACCTGCCCGATGATGTACAGTCTGAAACGGCTGAGGTAGTAGACGTCTTTAGATACGAGCACGGGAAGCCTCTCGTTAAACCTGATCATCCTCATCTAACAACGATGATGCAAAAATTGCATGACTGGTACATGGAAACCTACAGGAAGTCTGGGAAAGACAGTTTGTTTGTCGGAATTAAAAAAGAGCATGACTTCCCTGGAGTCGACCTGCTGCCTGTTGAATTTGTGGAGTTATTTCAATTATACAATCAAAAGGCCCTCGACAAACAACTCATGACTTGCTACTGTCTGTAAGTATTACTTCTATAATTAAGTCTCTAGCTCAGCTAGTTCATTGCATGTATATATAATTATCCTCACTATATTATGCAGATTGAAGATGGTCGAATGCAAAAAAACAGGAATCTTCGACGTTGGGTTCATTAGCCCAAATACCGTAAATGAATGGTCGGTACGAAAGGAGGCCAAAGATACCGAGAACAACTTGCTAGAAACGTTCCTTAGACATCAAAACAAAAGGTAAATACTCTTTCCTTACAACTTCAAGTGAGTGTTACTGTCTTCTGCATATTCTGTTTCGCTTACTCGTGGTTAAGTAATGTAATTGATGAGTTATGCGTGCGCAGCTTCCACTATATTCTGCTATCCATTAACCTTGACGGGGCATTAGTAACTGTCTTAGACTCGCTCCGTAAAGATCCCAAGTATTATGTGGACATGACTGCAATGCTCCAGAAGTAAGTTCAATCAATACCGGGACCATATCGGCAACTTTCGTTCATTTCCTGATATCAAGTAATCATTTTCTTTGCCTGCCAGGGTTTGGAAAACGTTCACCGCTATGGTTCCGGGTCTGAAGAAGGAGCTGCGATTTACACACCCCAAAGTAAGTAGTACTAGCTAGTTCTGCGCATCTCTCATTGATTGTAGTTTCATCAATACCATTATCATGCTTGCTTATCAGTTTGATTGAACTCTATTCTCGTAAAGTGCTTGTTGCAGGCACCCAACACTCATTTATGTGGATACTACGTATGCGAGTTCATTCGCTACTATACCTCTGAACGGGCCTTCTCTGAGAAACAATTTGAAGTACGTAAACAATATTCACAATTTTATTTTATATATTACCATCAATTGTGTTGAGTTTCATTCATATATATGTATTGACCCCCTTCTTTAAATTAGATCTAGCAGATGCGGGATGAACTCCTACCACATGATCGCATACGAGCAATTCAAGAGGAATTGGCGGGATTCTTTCTTGACCACGTCATACCTGAACACGGAGAATACCATGTGAAATTGAAATGGTTGTAAGGGATGTTATATATTGTACATATGTAGCAGCGTCGGATAGATATACGAAAACTTGTTGTTCTACCAAGCACGAAGAAAGAGATGTCACTTCTCTCTATATATGTTCATGACGATCTTGTGTAATTAATGGTTTCCTTTATTTGCTTACTAGGTAGCGTCGAGTTCTCTCTATATGTGTAGTAGCTAGCGTCGACCAAGCACGGAAAAAGAGAGGTCACTTCTCTCTATTAGCTCGCTAACAC
Source organism: Elymus sibiricus (assembly GCA_039707655.1). Taxonomy (NCBI): domain Eukaryota; kingdom Viridiplantae; phylum Streptophyta; class Magnoliopsida; order Poales; family Poaceae; genus Elymus; species Elymus sibiricus. The sequence continues at coordinate 15,095,539 of CM077665.1, read as the reverse complement.
AATATGAAACCCCTAAATTAACCCTCCAAAACCCCAAACCCCCCCCTTCCAAAAAAAAAACAAAACCCCCAGCGCCTGCGAGCTGCTGACGCGTGGCCGCCTTTTGGTCCCGGTTGGTGTTACCAACCGGGACTAAAGGTCCTCCTGCCTGGGCTCCCGCAGCGGCCACGTGGAGCCCCTTTGGTCCCGGTTCGTAAGTGCACCGGGAATAAAGGTTTTGGGCTTTAGTCCCGGTTCCAGAACCGGGACAAATGGCCTGTGGAACCGGGATAAATGGGCCGTTTTCTACTAGTGTAATGGGGCTTATGTGCAACAGAGCGTATCATGTCACGGGGTTTGGATGCACCGGCAAAAGTTGCACCGATCCTCGGGGTGAGAATGGGCTATGCACGGTACCGAAGAGGCTAGCAAATATGAGAAAGTGAAGATGCGTATGTCCATGGTGTCACATTAGTCATAAAGAACTCATTTACTTATTGCAAAGTTTTATTAGTTTTATCACACATCAAAGTACTACTCGCATGCCCCGCGGGAGGAGGTTGGTAGGAGTTAACCGCCGCGCGCCCCCGACTTGAATCAACACTAGGATTTCAACGAGGAATAGAAATGCTCACACATCATCACCATGCCTCTTTAATTTTTATATGAACAACAAGTTAACACCCCTTAATCTCGACACTTATATGAATCAATAATTATGGACTCACACCTTTTTCATATTACCACATCAATGTCATTAACCCTCAACTTCTCTATATGTGCTACATGATGGTTTTGATTATCATTCATTGAATACCTATTATTTTTGGACTAGTCTTATGACCCATGCAAATTACCGTCACTATTTATTCAGCTCTCAAACAAATATAAGTGAAGAACGAGAGCATATTATTTCTGTAAAATCTACACGGCACCGTGCTCGAAAAGATATAAGTGAAGTACTAGAGCAACTGCCAAGCTCAAAAGATATAAGTGAAGCACATAGAGTATTCTAGTAAATTATAATGAAGATGTGTCTCTCTCTAATAGGTGTGTCAAGCAAATGATGATTGTGACAAACTGAAAGTAAAAGCAAACAAAGCAAATGACGCTCCAAGCAAAACACATATCATGTGATGAATAAAAATATAGCTCCAAGTGACATACCGATGGTTTGAGACGAAAGAGGGGATGCCTTCCGGGGCATCCCCAAGCTTAGACGCTTGAGTCTTCCTTAGAATATTACTTGGGGTCCCTTGGGCATCCCCAAGATTAGGCTCTTGCTACTCGTTATTCCATGGTCCATCGTGATCACACTCAAAACTTGAAAACTTCAATCACACAAAACTCAACAAAACTTCGTGAGATCCGTTAGTATAAGAAACATATTGCATACTTTAGGTACTGTTGTAATTTGATTCTTAATTCATAATTGCACAATAGTTACTGTATTCTAACTTCTCCATGGCTTATACCCACCGATATAATCCATAGCATCATCAAAACAAGCAAACTATGCAGGCAAAACAGAACCTGTTTAAAACAGAACAGTCTGTAGCAATCTGTAAAGAACCCATACTTCTGTAACTCTAAAAATTCTGAAAAATTAGGACAACGTGGAGAATTTGTACAGAAATACTGTTTGAAAATTTCAAGAATTTAGCACTCTCCAGCAGAGAACAAAAAATTCTGCACTGGAGGCGAAAGTTTCTGTTTTTGCACAGCATCAATCATACTCATCAAATAGCTATCCCAAAGGCTTTACTTGGCACAAGCACTAATTAAAACATAAAAACATAATCATTACAGAGGCAACAATCATGTTACCACAGAAAAACAGAAGGTAAAAAGCAAAAATAAAGATAACTATTGGGTTGCCTCCCAACAAGCGCTATTGTTTTATGCCCCTAGCTAGGCATAATGCATATGATCAAGTGTTGTCATCTTTGACACTCAACCCATAAGTGGCTCTCATGATTGATTCATAAGGTGGTTTAATTATCTTTCTAGGGAAGTGTTCCATCCCTTTCTTTAATGGGAATTGGAACCTTATGTGTCCCTCCTTCATGTCAATAATTGCACCTATAGTTCGTAAGAATGGCCTTCCAAGTATTATGGGACAAGAAGGATTGCAATCAATATCAAGCACAATGAAATCTAAAGGCACATAATTTTTGTTTGCAATAATAAGAACATCATTAATTCTACCTAAAGGTTTCTTGATGGTAGAATCTGCAAGATGCAAATTTAGGGAACACTCTTCAATATTAGTGAGACCAAGCACATCACATAAAGTCTTAGGTATTGTTGAAACACTAGCACCAAGGTCACACAAAGCATTGCATTCATATTTATTTATCTTTATTTTTATAGTAGGTTCCCACTCATCATGCAATTTTCTCGGAATAGAAACTTCAAGTTCAAGTTTCTCATCATAAGCTTTTATCATAGCTTCTACTATATGTTCGGTGAAAGCTTTGTTTTGTTCATAAGCATTGGGTGAGCTAATAATGGATTGCATCAAGGAAATACATTCTACTATAGAGCATTTATCATAATTAAAGTCCTTGTAATCCAAGATAGTGGGCACATCACTAGCTAAAGTTTTGACCTCTCCATACCCACTTTTTTCAATTTTAGCATCAAAATCATCACCCTCCAAGCAAACGGGACGCTCCTCAACTAGAGTTGAATTATCTACAGTCCCTTTATCATTTATATTCATAGAGGTAAAAAAAGATTCAATAGGAGAAACACCAATTATTTTAAGATCTTCATCATTATTCCGGTAAAAACCGGGTGGAAGATCCTGTTCTAAGAATTCCCGCTTAGCTCTCAACTTAGCGGTCCTCTCCTTACTTTCATTAATAGATATTTGGATAGATTTAATAGACTCATTAAAATCATTCTTAGGTGGCAGCACCTTACTTTTAAGAGTTTCCAGATCAAGAGCAATTCTATCGACGTTTTTAGCCAAAGTATCAACAACATGCAATTTTTCTTCTACCATAGTATTGAAAACCTTTTGAGAATTAATAAATTCCTTAATTGTGTTCTCAAGATTAGAGGGTATCCTATTAGCATTTGTAGAAGAATTTCCATAAGAATTATCATAAGAGTTTCCATAGTTATTAGAGGAATTACCGGGATACGACCTAGCATTGAAATTTCCTCTATAAGCATTGTTGTTGAAATTATTTCGCGAGATGAAGTTCACATCAATAGCATCATTAGTTTGCTAAATCAAGGTAGACAAAGGCATATCATTGGGATCAACATGAGTATTTTTACTAGCAACCATATTCATAAGAGCATCCACTTTTTCACTCAAAGTAGCAATTTCTTCAACAGAATTTACCTTCTTACCAGATGGAGCTCTCTCGGTGTACCATTGAGAATAATTTGTCATGATGTTGTCCAGAAGTTTGGTGGCCTCTCCTAAGGTCACATCCATAAAGGTACCACCTGCGGCAGAATCTAGAAGATTTCTAGACACAAAGTTTAGTCCAGCATAGAAATTTTGGATAATCATCCACAAGTTTAAACAATGAGTCGGGCAATTTCTTATCATTAATTTCATTCTCTCCCATGCTTGTGCAACATGCTCTTGATCTTGCTGTTTAAAATTCATTATTTGATTTCTAAGGGAGATGATCTTAGCAGGAGGAAAATACTTGGCAATGAAAGCATCTTTACACTTATCCCACGTTCCAATACTATTACGAGGTAAAGATGAAAACCAAGCTTTAGCTTTATCTCTTAATGAAAAAGGAAATAATTTTAATTTCACAATATCATTATCCATATCCTTTTTCTTTTGCATATCACATAATTCAACAAAGGTATTAAGATGAGCAGCGGGATCCTCATTAGGACTTCCCAAAAATTGATCTTTCATGACAAGATTCAGCAATGCAGCATTAATATCAAAAGCCTCCGCACTAGTGGCAGGTGGTATAGGAGTACTAATAAAATCATTATTATTAGTATTTGAGAAGTCACACAATTTAGTAGTATCTTGAGACATGGTGACCAAGCAAGCAAAGTATAGGCAGGACAAGTAAACTAGCAGGCGACAAAGTAAACTAGCAACAAGCAAAGATAAATATTTTTGTATTTTTGATTTTTATGAGACAAACTAAATATAACAGCAAATAAAAATAAGAACAAGTGAATGAAAATTTGTGCGAAGTTACTTGATAGTTGGTGATGGTATTCCCCGGCAACGGCGCCAGAAATCCTTCTTGATGACTGTGATCTGCGTTGGGCTTTCCGTGAAGAGGAATGGGTTATCGCAGCACAATGCGGGTAAGTATTTCCCCCAGTTATGAAACCAAGGTTTATAGAACCAATAGTAATACAAATCCTCAACCGTCTTCAGCGGCTGCACACAAAAGAACAAACAACTTGCACCCAACGCGGGCAAGAGGGTTGTCAATCCCCTTGATCTCGTTATTTGCAAGCAAGTGAGTTGTGTAGATAATTGTAGATAATTGTAAATTGCAAAATAAAATAAAAGACAAATAATGGCAGCAAGGTAGCAATAGTGTTTATGAATATATAAGTGAATAGACCCGGGGGCCGTACTGTTCCCTAGTGGCATCTCTCATGGCAAAAGCATACGGTGGGTAAACAAATTACTGTTGGGCAATTGATAGAAAAGCGAATAACTATGCGATGTTCATGGCAATGATCATGTGTATATAGGCATCACGTCCATAAGCAAATAGGCCGACTCCTTCCTGCACCTATTACTATTACTCCACTTCAAGAGCGCTTCTATGCTTGCTTCTCTATGTTTTAAGTAAAAACAGAGTAATGCTTGGAGAACAATGACATGATGTAGACAAAGTAAACTCAATCAATATGAATAAACCCCATCGTTTATCCTTAGTAGCAGCAACACAAAAACGCATCTTGTCCCCTTCTGTCACTGGGATATAGAAACTCGCCAGGTTGAACCTACTACAACGCACCACTCCCACTGAAGAAATATTAATCTAGTGGGCCAAACTATCTTAATAGATCGGAGATCATTACGAAGCTATGATGATCATGCAAATAAGAATCATAATAATCAGAGGTGACTCAAATACTTTTCATGAATAATCTGAACATAAACTCACAATTCATCGGATCCCAACAAACACACCATACAAAGGGATTACATCGGATAGATCAAAGCGAAGATGCGATGAAAATTGTATTGAAGATCATAACAGAGAGAGATTGCCATCTAGGTACTGCCTACGGACCCGTAGGTCTGTCGTGAACTACTCACACATCATGGTGAGGGCAGCAAGGTTGATGTAGAGGCCCTCCGTGATTGATCTCCCTTCCGGCAGGGTGCCGGAATGGAGGTCTAGATGCCCTCCCGTCGGAACAGAGACTTGCAGCGGCGGAAAAAGTGTTTCGGGAGCGCCTCTAGGGTTTTTGGAATATATGTGAATTTATAGGCCAGAGATGGGCATCGGGAGGCGGCCGAGGGGGGCACAAGCCATCAGGCCGCGCCCCCTCGTCCACTTCCGATGCTTGCAGGTCTTCATATTGTCTAGAAAAAAAAGTTTCGTGGCATTTGGACTTCGTTTGGTAGGGCAAACCTGCAAAGCAAAAAACACGCAGAAAACAACAACTGGCACTGGGCACTGGGTCAATAGGTTAGTGCTCAAAAATATTATAAATTGGTAAACAAATGCCCAAAAAGTATCCTAGAATGATAACATATCAGCATGGAACAATAAAAAATTATAGATACGTTGGAGACGTATCAGTACCTAAGGCCATTAGTTGATGGAGTTTTACAGCTATGGAATAAAAAAGGTGTACATGTGTGGGATGAGCACAAACAACCGGAATTTGACCTACGAGCGTTGCTGTTTGTAACCATCAATGATTGGACTGCTCTTAGTAACCTTTTAGGACAGACAAACAAGGGATACCATGCATGCACGCACTATTTAGATCAGACTAAAAGTATATATTTGGACAAATGCAAGAAGAATGTGTACCTGGGACATCATCGATTTCTTCCGACCACACATGCCTTAAGAAAGAAAGGCAAGCATTTCAAAGGTGAGGCAGATCACCGAAAGATGCCTGTCCTCCGTACTGGTGATGATATACTTGATATGGTCAAGGATTTACAAGTAATCTTTGGAAAGGGTCCTGGCGGACAATCTGTTCCGAATGACGCTGACGGACGCGCCCCCATGTGGAAGAAGAAATCTATATTTTGGGAGCTAGAATATTGGAAAGTCCTAGAGGTCCGCTCTGCAATCGACATGATGCATGTGACGAAGAATATTTGCGTGACCCTGCTAAGCTTCCTAGGCGTGTATGGGAAGACAAAAGATACACCGAAGGCACGGAAGGTCCAACAACGTATGAACGAAAAAGACAGCATGCATCCAAAGCTGCAGTATCAAGTTCCTGCCAGCTACGCTCTTACCAAAGCAGAGAAGGAAATCTTTTTTGAATGCCTGCTCAGTATGAAGGTCCCGTCTGGCTTCTCGTCGAATATAAAGGGAATAATAAATATGACAGAGAAAAAATTCCAGAACCTAAAGTCTCATGACTGCCACGTGATCATGACGCAATTGCTTCTGGTTGCATTGAGGGGGCTTCTACCGGAAAATGTTCGATTAGCCATTGTGAAGCTATGTGCATTCCTCAATGCAATTTCTCAGAAGGTAATCGATCCCGAAATCCTACCAAGGTTACAGAATGATTTGGTCTAATGTCTTGTCAGTTTCGAGTTGGTGTTCCCACCATCCTTCTTCAATATTATGACGCACGTCCTAGTTTACCTAGTCGAAGAGATTGCCATTCTGGGTCCTGTATTTCTACACAATATGTTCCCCTTTGAGAGGTTCATGGGAGTCTTAAAGAAATATGTTCGTAACCGTGCTAGGCCAGAAGGAAGCATCTCCAAGGGCCATGAAACAGAGGAGGTTATTGAGTTTTGTGTTGACTTCAGGGAAAAGAAACATCGTGGGAGTGGAGGACAAGACAGACAAGTCGGAAGATTATGAAAAGTTTGATGAAATTCCTCCCTTCACAGTGAAGACTGACCCAAGCATCATGTTAAATGATGAAGATTGTCCATGGTTACGGCGCAATAAGCAAGGGACACACGCGAAGAAAAAGTTTTATACCCCAAGATCCCACTCTGGGATGTGATCGGCTTCACAGTCATCACTTTCTTCTCTAGTGAGTAGCCAAGATGGTCCAGTTTGTACACGAAGTGCATCCAGTTTTTGCCGTAACCCTCTCAACTTTTTAGCACATGCTATGTGTGTGAAATGATGGTACCGTGCCAAGTTTCAACATTTTCAGAGTTCATTTGTAGTGCTTTTTAATTTCAGGGTCATTTAGCTCAAAAAAATCATTAAATGCATGAAAAATAGCAAATGAAGTTAGAAAGGGTTGAAATTTGAGGATATGCCTTTGAATGGTTCATATTGAATGCACAAAAAGACTGGAGTTGAAATAAGTTTAAACAAATGAAATGCCTTTGTAACAGATGAGTTTTCGTCCGAAACCCACATACTTCGAAGGAGATGGTCCAGTTTGTACACGAAGTGCATCCAGTTTTTGTCGTAACCCTCTCAACTTTTTAGCACATGCTATGTGGGTGAAATTATGATACCATGCCAAGTTTCAACCTTTTCAGAGTTCATTTGTAGTGCTTTTCAACTTCAGGGTCATTTAGCTCAAAAAAATCATTAAGTGCATGAAAAAAAGAAAATACTAATTACTTAACAGAAAAGAAAATATAACATTATTATGTTAACAAAAAGTATTTTATAATATTCTTCATTTGAAGTGCTTTTTAATTTCATGGTCATTTAGCTGAAAAAAATCATTAAAATAATCAACTAAAAAGCTTTTATAAAACTCTAATAGCAAAAAGAATCAACTAAAAAGAACCAATTATAATATTTTGATATGATCAACTAAAACAAAACTATAATATTCTTCAGTAGCAAATAGAATGAACTAAAAAGCTTTTATAAACCTCTAGTTATGATCAAAATAATATTAACTTAAAATTATATAAAATTTATGCAACTAAAATTATCAAAGTATTTTTTGTTAAAAACTTTAATAGCAAAAAGAATTTTCATAAAGTGTTTTTTGTTAAAAACTTTAATATGCCAAAAATAACAAAAAATTAAAAAAATGCCCGCCTATTAGGCCAACACGGCCTGCATATGACTAGAAACCCAACTATACATGCATGGGCCAGGATGCAGGCCCGCGAGGCAAGTAGGCCCAACAGGGCAGGGCAGAGAGGGAATGTAGGCCCACGTCCTGCTTTAGAGAGGAGCTCGAGTTGGCAGCCGCAGCAGGGCTTATAAACCACTGCGAGCGCGCTTTGCTTGGCGAGGTGGGACTAAACTTCCACCGCCCCTCGCCGTGCCAGAAACAGGCCTTTAGTCCCGGTTGGTGGCTCCAACCGGGACTAAAGGCCCCCCTTTAGTCCTGGTCCGAGCCACCAACCGGGACTAAACTAAAGGTGAATTTCACCAGGCGAAAGGGCGGGAAGCCCAGGCCTTTAGTCCCGGTTGGTGGCTCGGACCGTGACTAAAGGGGGGCCTTTAGTCCCGGTTGGAGCCACCAACCGGGACCAAAGGTGGGGCTATATAAAAGGGACTTAGAAAAATTTCCAAAGTCATCTGCAGTTTCCCCCTTTCCATCAGGCTGCTGGACCTCGCCGTCGACGCCCTCGCCGTCAGGCTGCTAGACCTCGCCATCGACGCCCTCGCCGCTCCCTGCCCCTCTGCCCCGACGCGCGCCCTGCCCCGACGCCGCCGCTCCCCGCGCCCCTGCCCTGCTCCAACCCTGCCGCCGCCGCTCCACATTCGGCCAGGTTCTCCCTCCACCCCTCTCCTCCCTCGTTCCTCTCTCTTCCATCCCTACAATTATGCAATTATGTAATGTTTTCATGCTTGTTGAAATCTGTTAAGTCTGAAACTGACAGAATTAAAACTTGCCATGTTTCCATGATGTTTCCCACTAATCTATAACTTTTCTTAACATGATCAGTAAACATGTTTTTCCATGCTTTACCAGTACATTCATGCCATGCCTTTTGTTGCCTTGTAAAGCTACTTTAGCATGACCTAAACTTGCTCTAAAGATGCCATGTTAATATAATAGTTTGCTGTTAACAGTAAGTTGCAACTTGTGAGTTCATTTGTAATTGGTACATGCATCATATGTTTTTTGCACCATGGAACATTTTAAACTATGGCATGTCTACTGTAGTTGCATATCTTTTTATTGCTCTTTGGAGTTTGTTTTCCTAGTGTATATGCCAAAACTGCTTGTCAAAATCAGGTGATCCAATTTTAATTGGATACCTCTAATAAACATGGACTCTTTAAACTAAGGAGCATAGTGTTATAGAGGAGTATAAAAGAATTAAATGAAAGAGCTTTGAAAAATTGTTGACCCGGTCAAAATCGGGTGACCCAATGTCAATTGGAGACCTCAATTGAATGTGGGCTCTTCAATTCTAGGAGGATTAGTGTTATAGTATATGTGTGGTTACTTCATCATGATGATCTTGCTAAAATAAATTGAAGAACAAAATTGTGGTCCGTCCATTCATGTGCTCACAATGTCAACACATGAACATGTTATAAAATATGGTATTGTTTTTATTTTTATTGTTGTTAAATGAAATGTTATTTGCTAGCCACAATTTATTCTCGTTGACGATGCCCATCCCGCATCCTCGTTGTCGACTTGGCGCTGACAACCAGTTGCGCCATGTCCGGGACTGGGCTCCGTCGGGCTGGCACTGGGAGATGCTAGCTTCCGAAGCGCGCAGCTTAGTGAGGAATCCGGGTCTCGTCGTCGACCCGGAGCTTCTTTGGTGGCAGTCGCATGGGGCACTATCGGTGCGGAGGGAGCCGGCCCCCACGGAGGTGGTACGTCGCCGTGTCAGGGAGGAGGACGAGCATGTCCGTCGCTACATGGTTGCGTTGGACGTCAGGTTCTCCAATACCTGGCAGGTTCTTCAGGGATCTCACCCGAGCTATGATCCTGTGATGGTTCCTTCTCTTTGGGTGTCCACCACCTGCGCCGCGAGACGTCAACTGGATCTGTATTAGTTATATTATATAATAATATTCGAGACGATGTATTAGTGATAATATTCGATGATGCATTAACCGGTTATTCGAGATGTATTAGTGATATTATATGATAATAATATATAAGATCATATTGTTGCATTGCCTTGTATTGATTGCATCTCTCCGGTTTTGCTTATTGAATGCATTCTAATTGTTCTATATTTGTTCTGGATTAGTTAAGCTATGGACGGTAGAGACAGAGACGATGATCAAGAGTATGTCATGTTCGACATGATACGCTCCGGAAACGAAGAGAATTAAGAAGTAGATGATGGCTCACAATATCTTAACCCATCCGGTGAGGGAATTGAGGAAGAACAACCAAGAGACGAAGGGGAACCAGCTGACAATGATGGCGAAGAAATTTTTCTCCAATTAACAAAGTCCGGCGAGGTATATATATTTGGCCTCTGGTGATCATTAGATGTATTAATTGATTTGTATATTTATGTATATATTAATGCATCTTTCTTCTTTTAGCCCTCCGGATCGAGCAAATCTTCTACAAGGCCAGTACGAGGCCCGGCCAAAAAGTTGCCCGATGGCACAAAGTACAACATTGATGAAATCAGAGCAGATGGCGAACCGATTGCTCCTAAAAAGCATGCGGACAAATTTATACGTCAATGCGGAGTTATTGTTAGGGACCAAATCCCGATCACCGTTCAATAATGGAATAAGCCAAAGGAAGATCGAGGAGTTAGTTTTGTCAACGAAAGAGCAAAAAATCTACTTTGGGATACGCTCATGTCACATTTCACCCTATCAGAGGGTTTCACACATCTCCAACGGGAGAAAGTCAAGAAGTGTGCTCTTAAGAAGATGGCCACACAATTCTAGACTTGGAAGAAAAAATTATGGCCAACTACGTCAACGCAGGAAAGAAGACTCCAGAATTCACTGGAGCACTAGAGAAGGTAAAAGATCACTGGGACTTATTTGTGGAGTTCAAGGAATCGGAAGCAGCTAAGGAATGGTCGAGAATAAACAAGATAAATGCTGAGAAAAAAAAGTTTCACCATGTTCTGGGGCCAGGTGGCTACAAGACTGCGTTGCCTAAGTGGGATGAATCTGAGGAAAAGATGATTGTTGCAGGGGTCACTCCAAAAATAGTGGGTTGGCTCGACAGGTGCATGACTTGGTTTTATGCGCATGGGGGAAAGTGGGACCCAAAGACAGGGGAGATTATTGAACAGGCAAGTCTTAAAGAAGCCTCGGACGATTTACTTGAAGCAATAGAAGAGGCTCGAACGGGGGCGTTCCAGCCCGACAGAGAGAACGACAAGCTTACACGCGCCCTCAAGAATCCTGAACATCCGGGACGAACACGAGGCAAAGGCGTTGTTCCGTGGGTTGAGGGGTTTGCGGGGTGGAACGCCAGTTACAGAAGCCGTGGGAGAAAGAAGAAGCAGGATGCAGACCGGTTTCAAAAGTTAGAATCAAAGAACGCGGAGTTGGAACGCGCTTTCATGCGGTAGCAGGAGCAGATCGACACACTTAGCCAGCAAAGGGCGTCTCAGTGGCAGGAGCAACCAGATCCAGCATTGGATAGTACCATCCCATCTATGCCGAAAAGCAGCGTGGGTTCCACGAGGGTCCCGGCCGATGATGCACTGCTGGCTCGCTACCCCGTGGATGATATCCAAGAGACGACACCTTGTGAGCTACACATGAAAATGAAGAACATATCCATGAAGGTGGCAGACGGCTTTGCTTTACCGAATGCACCTGAAGTAACCATCCATGGCAATCCGATTCCACCTGGCTATGCTCGTGTCGGGGTGGATATGACTCACTAGAGCTTGACTTTCCTGGAGGTCAAGGGGAGGAGCAGACGACACTGGGAGAAGCCATACTTGGTATCATTGTATGGAGAAAGGAATGCATCGTGTTTCCAAACTCGGTGCCAAGGCCGCCGACTCCTCCTCCAAGTCCGCCGCGTCAGCCGACTCCAACCCACCTCGAGACGGAGTGCAGCGCGAGTCCGCCATATCAATCTCCGCCGCGTGAGCCGAATCCACCCCACCTGGAGACGGAGCCTAGCGCGAGTCCACGATATCGATCTCCGCCGCGTCAGCTGACTCCAAAGCGGAAGAGAGCAGCAAAGAAGAAATCCGAGCCTCCTTCCAAAAGGAAGTTAGCTGACGAGATGACTGTCGAGGAAAATGAAGCCCAAGTGGCTTCCGAAGTGAAGGCCCATTTTGCACCGTGACCGCCCCCACCGCCAAAGGAGAAAATACTTGAGAAAGTCGTACAACACTTTGTGGATCTTGCTAAACCGGCTGTGGAGAAAAAGCAATCAGACTATGAATGCTCTATTAGCAAGTCATATCATCAACAAAAAAAGCAATCGTCGAGCCTTAAAGGTAGTAATAAATGCGGGAAAACTGTTCCCCAACTCGGAGAACAGGCAGTGCAATCGATCCCCCCGCTCAAGGTGAGTACCGATAAGGCGGTAACCGACGCTGATAGAGAGAAGGCTAGAGAGATCGGTATCACTGTTGAACAACTCCTAGGCATGGAGAAAGTCCCCAAGGCAGATCCGAAGGAACTAGCATGGACATATGTCCCCGGGAACCCTCTGGTCAGACCTGGCGAGGAGAAGCTTCTATCAACGCAAATGCGCAACTTCCATGACTAGTACCTGAGAGAAATAAAGGTCGGGCGAATAGGCCTCATGGTGAAAGTCGAGCCAGAGCATTACTTCCATGCAAAAGATATGTGGATTGACTGGCCAGAATTTTTTCAGTTATTCAACCAAGACGCACTCGACAAATCTCTCGTCAGTTGCTATTATCTGTAAGTGATTTCTTTCTGTAATTTAAGTCTCTAACTCAGCTCGTTCATTGCCTGTAATTATCCTCACTATATTCTTTTGTGTGGTATTATGCAGAATGAAGATGTTTGAATTGAAAAGAGATGGAGTCTATGGCATTGGGTTTATTGACCCAAATACCGTTAATGAATATATGTTAAGTAACCACAAACAAGACACAGAGAATAACTTGCTAATGTTTTTGAAGAAATTAAATAGCAGACCAGAAATACTTTTTCCTTACAACTTCAGGTGAGTGTTACTGTCTTGTACTACAAATTCTATTATTGCTTACTCAATGTTAAGTGTGGTTGATGAGTTATGCATGCCCGCTTACACAAACGTGTGCGCAGATTCCACTGGATCATGCTAATCATTAGAGTTGACGAGGGAACTGTTGAAGTACTGGACTCACTAGTTAAAAACTCTGAAGAATACGTCAGCCTGTATAGGATGCTCGACAGGTAATTTCAATCATTATCGCACTATGTCGGCCTCTTTAGTTCATTTCCTGATATCAAGTAATTAATTACTCCTTTATTCATTTTCTTTGCCGGGCAGGGTTTGGAAAAACTTCATCAAAGAGGTTGTCGGTGTCTGGAAACCAGAGCTGAAATGGCGACGGTCCAAGGTAATTAAGTAGTACTAGCTACGTCCGCGCATCTCTTTAATTCTAGTTTCAATACCATTATCATGCTTGATTATTATCTGATTGAATTCTATTCTCGTAAAGTGTATGGGTGAGGAATAGGGGACTAATTTATGTGCATACTACGTTTGCGAGAACATTCGCTTCATGACCGAAAGGAGCGAAGATGCGAGATATCTTTGGGTACGTAAACACTACTCACATTTTTTATCATGACCTAATAGATATAGACACAACTAGTATATTCATATTGATCTCCTTCTTTAAAGATGGCGGAGATGCGGGACAGGCTCCTACCAAAGGACCGCATACGAGCACTTCAAGAGGAAATGGCGGGATTTTTGCTTGACCAGGTCATATCTCCCGACGGAGAATACCATTTCACGTAATGCCTGCATGTAATGATCTGCAAATTGTAGGAGAAATTGTATATACCAAATTGTATATATATATATATATATATCTGTATGCATGGTCGTACGAGAAATTCTATGATATATGATTGGTTCTACAAGAAATTCTATTATATATGCATAACGTGTACAATATGTAGTAGCGTAAAATATGTTTGAAATGAAAAAGAATTAAATGGAAAACACAAAATGAAAAGGAAAAATAAACAATAAACCCTAAACCCCTAAACCTTTAGTCCCGATTGGTGTCACCAACCGGGACTAAAGGTCCCCAGCACCCGGCGCGCGCTGCCGGCCACGTGGCAGGGATTTAGTCCCGGTTGGTGTCACCAACCGGGACAAAGGTCCCCAGCCCCCGGCGCGCGCTACCGGCCACGTGGCAGGAATTTAGTCCCGGTTCGTGGCCAACCGGGACTAAAGGGTGGGGCCTTTAGACCCGATCCTTTAGTCCCGGTTGGTGAACCGGGACTAAAGGCCCTTCCCAACCGGGACTAAAGGCCTTTTCTGCACTAGTGATTCATGTGTACCTAAGGCCATTAGTTGAAGAACTTTTACAGTTGTCGGATAAAAAAGGTGTACATGTGTGGGATGAGCACAAACAGGAGGAATTTGACCTACGAGCGTTGCTGTTTGTAACCATCAATGATTGGTCTGCTCTTAGTAACCTTTCAGGACAGACAAACAAGGGATACAATGCATGCACGCACTGTTTAGATGAGACTGAAAGTATATATTTGGATAAATGTAAGAAGAATATGTACCCGGGACATCGTCGATTTCTTCCGATCATGCATCTCTTAAGAAAGAAAGGAAAGCATTTCAAAGGTGAGGCAGATCACCGGAAGAAGCCTGGCCACCGTACTGGTGATGATATATTTGCTATGGTCAAGGATTTAAAAGTAATCTTTGGAAAGGGTCCTGGCGGACAATCTGTTCCGAATGACGCTAACGGACACGCACCCATGTGGAAGAAGAAATCTATATTTTGGGAGCTACCCTATTGGAAAGTCCTAGAGGTCCGTTCTATAATCGATGTGATGCACATGACAAAGAATCATTGCGTGAACCTGCTAGGCTTCTTGGGCGTGTATGGGAAGACAAAAGATACACCGGAGGCACGACAGGACCAGCAATGTATGAACGAAAAAGACGGCATGCATCCAAAGCAGTATCAAGGTCCTGCCAGCTACGCTGTTACCAAAGAAGAGAAGCAAATCTTTTTTGAATGCCTGAGCAGTATGAAGGTCCCGTCGGGCTTCTCGTCGAATATAAAGGGAATAATAAATATGACAGAGAAAAAATTGCAAAACCTAAAGTTTCATGACTGCCACGTGATTATGACGCAATTACTTTCGGTTGCATTGAGGCGGATTCTACCGGAAAATGTTCGAGTAACCATTGTGAAGCTATGTGCATTACTCAATGCAATTTCTCAAAAGGTAATCGATCCAGAAATCCTACCAAGGTTACATAATGATTTGCTCCAATGTCTTGTCAGGTTCGAGTTGATGTTCCCACCATCCTTCTTCAATATTATGAAGCACATACAAGTTCACCTAGTTGAAGAGATAACCATTCTGGGTCCTGTATTTCTACACAATATGTTCCCGTTTGAGAGGTTCATGGGAGTCTTAAAGAAATATGTTCATAACCGTGCTAGGCCAGAAGGAAGCATCTCCAAGGGCTATGGAACAGAGGAGGTTATTGAGTTTTGTGTTGACTTTATTCCTGACCTTAAGCCGATTGGTGTTCCTCAATCACGGCATGAGGGGAGACTGACGAGGATACGTACCTAGGGTAGGGTATTAGGCCTGTCCTACATGCCCCACCTAAAGACACCTCATTGAAGACCAACAAGACTACAAGAAATATTCCGACTGAGCTAGCCAAGGCATACAAGTCACTCGACGAATGTTCACTCGGAAGACCCCCCTCCACTCGACAGGCAACTCTCACTCGGAGGGGTCATCAACCACTCGATAACAGAAGACCAGGAGGCACCCCAGAGAGGCCAACGGGAAGGCATTACGTTCGCCGCCTTAACTGGCATTCATTGTATACGTTACCAGTAACGTCCCCTCTTTATTACCTACAATCAATCCCCTAAATGCCAGACGTTAAGAGGGGCAGCGCACTCTATATAAGCCGCCCCTCCCCACTGGCACAAGGGTTCGCAATCCTTTGTAACGCAACACACATATCACTCGACAGAGTAAGCTCCCCGGAGCACCTGAGACGTAGGGCTGTTATCACTTCCGAGTGAGGCCTGAACTCATACATCTGTGTGTACACCCTCGCCGTAGCTAGGACTCTGCCCTCTCCATTCGTACCCCTACCATCTACTGTCAGGCACGTTCCCACGACAGTTGGCGCCCACCGTGGGGCAGGCGTCTAAGCGACTTCCGGCGAGGTTGCATTTTTCATCTTCATCGTGTCTTCCGGCGGCGGTTTGGTCCTGGGCCGCGATATACGTCTCGGTACGTTCACCTTCGTCGCCGATGACTCCGCATGGCTCCAGGAAGCCCCTCTCGACGTTGAGGCTCTCCCCGTCCGCGGGGCGACGCACTTCAGCGCGAGTTCGTGCGGCGTTCTTCTCCGTCAGCCGTCGACCCGGTACATATCGGCTCCTGCGTCGTCTGCTCTCCCCACTGTGCGTCGCCGCAAGCGATCTGGTCGTTCGGGACTCCAGCGATGGGTGAGGCATACGGCGGCGCGCCAGGCGTCGACTCCGCAGATTGCAGCTATCGAGCCCGCCGAGTGACCTCACGGCGCGTTCGATTCGGTGTCAGATCGATCTAGGATCCCTTCCGAGTGTGAAAGCTGCGATCTGGCAGCAGAAGTTTTCATGGCGGATTCTCTTCAGAGAGCACTCGACAGCGTCAGTTGTTCCCTCCCTTCCGAGTGTGAAAGCAGCGATCTGGCAGCAGAAGTTTTCATGGCGGATTCTCTTCAGAGAGCACTCGACAGCGTCAGTTGTTCCCTCCAGTCGACAACAACCTTCAGCGGATCAACGGCCGTCGCCGGAGAAAGTGGTCGCTGGAGTTTTGACCGTTGCGACGTTCATACAAACAAAAGGATCAGGGAAGTATCCATTCGATCCAGTCTTTTTACAATAAATTGCCTAACGATAGGTTGATCTTTTCCT
This sequence comes from Elymus sibiricus, assembly GCA_039707655.1. Classification (NCBI taxonomy): domain Eukaryota; kingdom Viridiplantae; phylum Streptophyta; class Magnoliopsida; order Poales; family Poaceae; genus Elymus; species Elymus sibiricus. The sequence goes on along the minus strand of CM077665.1, from coordinate 15,078,393 downwards.
CCCGTAGGTTGATCGGTGGTTCTGCTCCCAGACGATGAAGCGACGCTGTCCGCACGTCGTCGTCTCAGGCCTCGTCTGCGACGCCATCGCCGCGCCCCCGCGCACGAACGTCGGCACCATCAGCCCGTCGTCTCGACTCCATCTACGACACCGACGTCGCGCTTCCACGCACCGGCACCGACGCCGTTTGCTCGTCGTCTTCTCCAGCCTCGATGCCGTCATCGAACCCCACACACACGGCCTGGAATGCCATGGTCAGGTCCATCGTGCCCGCCGGCGGCGTTGTGTCCGTCGATGTGCTGCTCCTCGCCGAACAGACCTTCGATGACCGTGGCGTTAGCACTCGGCAGGGTCCACATCACGCTCTCCGAACTGTTCTCCGGCGCCGCCGACGGTCCCGTCCCCGGCGAGTTCGATGCCTTCCGGGACCTCAAGATCGAGTCCGGGAAACCCCGCGGCGCTGCAATAAACTGCATGCAGTGAACGGCCGTGGGAAAAGGAAACTCCCATTGCATTAATTCTTCCTTAATTAGTACTAACACCTCTTGCATGCAGATTCTGGACGTGGAGCAGATCCTTCCATGCGTTGGAGGTGGACCGAGCGCGGGACCAAGTCAACCTCCTTGCCTGCTCCATGGCTATCGCGCACGGGGAGGGACGAGCCCGGCGCAACGCAGGTGTCCGGCAACATCTCCCCGGGCGCCAATCAACCTTCGACTCAGATGTAACCGGTCACTCGGGCGGAACCGATCCACTCGACTGATGGCACGGTGCTCTTCCCCCGACTAGCTGCACGACAACAGCCCTGTAGCGGGAACACGGGTTCGACGTTGCACGAACAAAGCATACCAGACAATTTCATCGACCGCTCCGCGCGTTGTCTCTCTACTGGACGCGTCGTCTTCATTCGGCAGCTCCGCGCATCGCCATTCGGAGGACACGTCTTCATCGGCTCGCCTGACTAGCTAAGTGTTTTTTCATATTTCGTCCTCATACATTTTACATACGGACAACTAAACGTCCATAATCATTCGTATGAATACTGCACACGGACAAGCAATGTGCAGGTTTCCTCGGACAACTAAAACGTCCAGGCACTCGGTCGCTCCGCGCACCGTCGCTCAACTGGACGCTCCTTCATCACTCGGTCGCTCCGCGCACCATCGCTCAACTGGACGCTCCTTCGTCACTCGATCGCTCCGCGCGCCATCATTCGACAGGACGCTCCTTCATCACTCGGTCGCTCCGCGCACCATCGCTCAACTGGACGCTCCTTCGTCACTCGATCGCTCCGCGCGCCATCATTCGACAGGACGCTCCTTCATCACTCGGTCGCTCCGCGCACCGTCGCTCAACTGGACGCTCCTTCGTCACTCGATCGCTCCGCGCGCCATCATTCGACAGGACGCTCCTTCATCACTCGGTCGCTCCGCGCATCGTCGCTCAACTGGACGCTCCTTCGTCACTCGATCGCTCCGCGCGCCATCATTCGACAGGACGCTCCTTCATGACTCGGTCGCTCCGCACACCGTCGCTCAACTGGACGCTCCTTCATTACTCGGTCGCTCCGCGCCCGTCGCTCAACTAGACGCTCCTTCATCACTCGATCGCTCCGCGCACCGTCGCTCAACTGGACGCTCCTTCATCACTCGGTCGCTCCGCGCGCCATCATTCGACAGGACGCTCCTTCATCACTCGGTCGCTCCGCGCGCCATCATTCGACAGGACAGCTAAGTCATTCTTCAAACACTACACTTCCGCTTCATTTGGGTCCAGTACTCAAGCGAGTTCAGTCAGATCCTTCATTCTTTCGCTGGTTCTGGACCAGCAAACACCTGGCGCACCCAGCGGGTGTCTATGGTTACAAGATCACTCGATGCCTCCGCGCACCGTCATTTGGTCGACTCCTCTTCGGCGACAAGCTCGTCTCGGCTGCTCTGCGCGCCGTCATTTGGACGACTCCTCTTCGGCGACAAGCTCGACTCGGCTGCTCCGCGCGCCGTCGTTTGGTCGACTCCTCTTCGGCGACAAGCTCGACTCGGCTGCTCCGCGCGCCGACGTTTGGTCGACTCCTCTTCGGCGACAAGCTCGTCTCGGCTGCTCTGTGCACCGTCATTTGGTCGACTCCTCTTCGACGACAAGCTCGACTCAGCCGCCCAAATCATTACCTGGAGTCATCTTCAGGATTACAAAAGGGTGAAAATGACGCTCCTCAACGGATACACTTGGCCCTTCTTCTAGGCTCCAAGGCATCAGTTTCACATACTTGGACTCGGAGATGGCCTGTGCTGGTGTTCCCCCGGGATAATGAGTGGCCTCTCTCCGGAGAGTCAGTCCACGTGCTAGCCTTGCCACTCGGGTTTTCATGGCACGTCCAACTCGGACCACTAGTATATCTCCTCCGGGAGACATACGAGTGCCACCAAGTTTTTCCTCATAGTCAACATACCCCGATCAGTCGGGAAGCATGTCCACTCGGACAAATACCCCTTTCATGCAAAAGGGTGGGACCGACGCTCCTGTATGGATACACTTGGACTTGGAGATGGCATGTGCTGGTGTTCCCCCGGGATAATGAGTGGCCTCTCTCCGGAGAGTCAGTCCACGCGCTAGCCTTGCCACTCGGGTTTTCATGGCACGTCCACCTCGGACCACTAGTCTATCTCCTCCGGGAGACATACGAGTGCCACCAAGTTTTTCCTCGCAGTGTCCAACTTTTCTCTCCAGTCGGCAGTTTCAAGACCGAAGTTATTTACCGTGCCGAGTGCACGAAGATTCACCTGCTTGACCCAGTTCCAGGCTGAACTTATTTACGGTGCCAAGCACAAGAAGATCCATCGGGTTGGCTCAGCTCAAGATTACAGTTATTTACCGAGCCGAGCCCACGAAGAACCACTCCGAGTGACGAGCATCCCTCCACTCGGGGGCTTGGCCGCGAATCCGCTTCGCCCAAATAAAAACCTTCTCCGAGTGACGAGCATCCCTCCACTCGGGGGCTTGGCCGCGAATCCGCTTCGCCCAAGTAAAAACCTTCTCCGAGTGACGAGCATCCCTCCACTCGGGGGCTTGGCCGCGAATCCGCTTTGCCCAAGTAAAAACCTTCTCCGAGTGACGAGCATCCCTCCACTCGGGGGCTTGGCCGCGAATCCGCTTCGCCCAAGTAAAAACCTTCTCCGAGTGACGAGCATCCCTCCACTCGGGGGCTTGGCCGCGAATCCGTTTCGCCCAAGTAAAAACCTTCTCCGAGTGACGAGCATCCCTCCGCTCGGGGGCTTGGCCGCGAATCCGCTTCGCCCAAGTAAAAACCTTCTCCGAGTGACGAGCATCCCTCCACTCGGGGGCTTGGCCGCGAATCCGCTTCGCCCAAGTAAAAACCTTCTCCGAGTAACGAGCATCCCTCCACTCAGGGGCTTGGCCGCGAATCCGCTTCGCCCAAGTAAAAACCTTCTCCGAGTGACGAGCATCCCTCCACTCGGGGGCTTGGCCGCGAATCCGCTTCGCCCAAGTAAAAACCTTCTCCGAGTGACGAGCATCCCTCCACTCGGGGGCTTGGCCGCGAATCCGCTTCGCCCAAGTAAAAACCTTCTCCGAGTGACGAGGATCCCTCCACTCGCGGGCTTGGCCGCGAATCCGCTTCACCCAAGTAAAAACCTTCTCCGAGTGACGAGCATCCCTCCACTCGGGGGCTTGGCTGCGAATCCGCTTCGCCCAAGTAGAAACCTTCTCCGAGTGACGAGCATCCCTCCGCTCGGGGGCTTGGCCGCGAATCCGCTTCGCCCAAGTAAAAACCTTCTCCGAGTGACGAGCATCCCTCCACTCGGGGGCTTGACCGCGAATCCGCTTCGCTCAAGTAAAAACCTTCTCCGAGTGACGAGCATCCCTCCACTCGGGGGCTTGGCCGCGAATCCGCTTCGACCAAGTAAAAACCTTCTCCGAGTGTCGAGCATCCCTCCACTCGGGGGCTTGGCCGCGAATCCGCTTCGCTCAAGTAAAAACCTTCTCCGAGTGACGAGCATCCCTCTGCTCGGGGGCTTGGCCGCGAATCCGCTTCGCCCAAGTAAAAACCTTCTCCGAGTGACAGGCATCCCTCCCCTCGGGGGCTTGGCCGCGAATCCGCTTCGCCCAAGTAAAAACCTTCTCCGAGTGACGAGCATCCCTCCACTCGGGGGCTTGGCCGCGAATCCGCTTCGCCCAAGTAAAAACCTTCTCCGAGTGATGACCATCCCTCCACTCGGGGGCTTGGCCGCGATTCCGTATCGCCTAAGTTAAAAAACCTTTCCGAGTAAGGACATGATCCACGCTCGAGGAGCTTAGCTACGATTCCGTATCGCCTAAGTCAAAAACACATTCCGAGTGAGGACATCATCTACATTCGGGGGCTTAGCTGCGATTCCGTATCGCCTAAGTTCAAAATTCTTCTGAGCAATGAGGATCCATCTCATTCGGAAACCAAACAGACGTAGCCAAGCAAAGGATTGAAAAGCAAACATGCAAATATTGTCTCTGTCAGACCCCCGCCGATGCAAGCACTCGACGACGGTCTCGGGGACTACACCCAGTGGGTGCACTCAGCGTGCCCCCACTGGACCTACAATCAAAACAAATCTAAGACCCCTGCCGATGACTCTGAGCATCGCCATCCAGCTGGACGCTCCATCATCACTCGGCGGTTTTGCGCATCGCCACTCGGCGAGACACGTCGTCATCACTCGGCGGCTCCGCGTGTCGTCACTCGGCACGACACGTCTTCGACACTCGGCAGCTCTGCGCAACGCCACTCAGCCGAAAGCTCCATCATCACTCGGCGGCTCCGAGCATCGCCATCCAGCCGGACCCTCCGTCATCACTCGGCGGTTCTGCGCATCGCCACTCGGCGAGATACGTCGTCATCACTCGGCGGCTCCGCGCGTCGTCACTCGGCACGACACGTCTTCGACACTCGGCATCCCTGCGCAACGCCACTCAGCCGGAAGCTCCATCATCACTCGGCGGCTCCGAGCATCGCCATCCAGCCTGACGCTCCGTCATCACTCATCGCCATTCAACGGGACGCTCCATCGTCACTCAGCAGCTCTGCGCATCGCCGCTCTACTGGACGCGTCGTCATCACTCGGCGGCTCCGCGCATCGCCGCTCAACGGGACGCTCCATCGTCACTCGGTGGCTTCGCACAACGCCACTCAGCCGAAAGCTCCATCATCACTCGGCGGCTCTGAGCATCGCCATCCAGCCTGACGCTCCGTCATCACTCATCGCCATTCAACGGGACGCTCCATCGTCACTCGGCGGCTCTGCGCATCACCGCTCTACTGGACGCGTCGTCATCACTCGGCGGCTCCGCGCATCGCCGCTCAACGGGACGCTCCATCGTCACTCGGTGGCTTCGCACAATGCCGCTCAGCCGAAAGCTCCATCATCACTCGGCGGCTCCGAGCATCGCCATCCAGCCTGACGCTCCGTCATCACTCATCGCCATTCAACGGGACGCTCCATCGTCACTCGGCAGCTCTGCGCATCGCCGCTCTACTGGACGCGTCGTCATCACTCGGCGGCTCCGCGCATCGCCGCTCAACGGGACGCTCCATCGTCACTCGGCAGCTCCGCACATCGCCACTCAGTCGGACGCTCCGTCATCACTCGGTAGCTCCGCGCATATTCACTCGACTAAGACCCCTGCTGATGTCACCACCATTCGACAGCGGTCTCGGGGACTACACACAGTGGGTGCCCTCAGCGTGCCCCCACTGGACCAGAAACCACTCGACTAAGACCTGCTCTACTCGAGGGGAAATCAAGCAAGTATGCACCAAAAGAAAACGCATATCAAGACAGAATCGATCCGGGTGCACGACAAAGACTTCAATCGACGAAGACTTCTGTGAAGCCCAACCGTTGCATTTAGAATTTTTGGGTCATATCAGAACCTGCATCCAAATTCACTCGGAAGAACTGACCAGTTGAATAGATCAAGGCAGACGTTGGAAGGCCCAGTCGTCACAGGTATCCTGAAGATCTCGAAACTCACTCGGGACGCTGAGTTCGACAGAACCTGCACTGCACCTTCTCCACTCGAACCCTGATCCATTCGGGGGCTAATGACAAGGATACGTACCTAGGGTAGGGTATTAGGCCTGTCCTACATGCCCCACCTAAAGACACCTCATTGAAGACCAACAAGACTACAAGAAATATTCCGACTGAGCTAGCCAAGGCATACAAGTCACTCGACGAATGTTCACTCGGAAGACCCCCCTCCACTCGACAAGCAACTCTCACTCGGAGAGGTCATCAACCTCTCGATAACAGAAGACCAGGAGGCACCCCAGAGAGGCCAACGGGAAGGTATTACGTTCGCCGCCTTAACTGGCATTCATTGTATACGTTACCAGTAACGTCCCCTCTTTATTACCTACAATCAATCCCCTAAATGCCAGACGTTAAGAGGGGCAGCGCACTCTATATAAGCCACCCCTCCCCACTGGCACAAGGGTTCGCAATCCTTTGTAACGCAACACACATATCACTCGACAGAGTAAGCTCCCCGGAGCACCTGAGACGTAGGGCTGTTATCACTTCCGAGTGAGGCCTGAACTCATACATCTGTGTGTACACCCTCGCCGTAGCTAGGACTCTGCCCTCTCCATTCGTACCCCTACCATCTACTGTCAGGCACGTTCCCACGACAGAGACTGAGTGGAAAAGGTACGCTAGGAAAGAAATCAGTAATAAGTATGGACGGGCATTCTTTCACTCAAGCACACTACACAGTTCTACAAATTTCCACCTTGGTGGCTCCGTATATCGAGGAACACATGGATATTGTACGCTCCAAGAACCCAGAGCAGTCTGACTCCTAGATTAAACGTACACACATGGCGACTTTCGGCGGTTGGTTGCAAACACATCTCATGAATAACACCACTGTTGGAGATCAGCTGTACTTGTTGGCCAAGTCACCATCTTCAACTATATTGACTTTCAAAGGGTACGAGATAAATGGGAATACATTTTACATGATCGCCCAAGATAAAAAGAGCACCAACCAAAACAGTGGTGTACGCTTTGATGCAACAAACAACAAGAGGAAAAAGGACACATATTATGGTTACATAGAGGAGATATGGGAACTTGACTATGGACCTTCTTTTAAGGTCCCTTTGTTTCGGTGCAAATGGGTCAATCTGACAGGAGGCGGGGTAAAGGTAGACCCGCAGTACGGAATGACAATAGTGGATCTCAACAATCTTGGGTACACAGACGAACCATTCGTCCTAGCCAATGATGTGGCTCAGGTTCTCTATGTGAAGGACATGTCTACCAAATCGAGAAAAAGAAAAGATAAGGAAGGGAATACATCATATGATGAGCCAAAGTGCCACATAGTTCTTTTAGGGAAAAGAAACATCGTGGGAGTGGAGGACAACACAGACATGTCAGAAGATTATAATAAGTTTGATGAAATTCCTCCCTTCACAGTGAACACTGACCCAAACATCCTATTAAATGATGAAGATTCTCCATGGTTACGGTGCAATCATAAGCAAGGGACATACGCGAAGAAAAAGTTTTATACCCCAAGATCCCACTCTGGGATGTGACCGGCTTCACCGTCATCACTTTCTCTCAAGTGAGTTTCTGGACTTATAGCTGGAAAGTCCCACTTCGGACAAACCGGAGGGAATCTTTGTAAGAGTTAGGGCATATATGTGTTTTGGGTGTTCCTAGGGGTTACCCTAACACAACCACTAGTAGGAAACGGCCCATTTGTCCCAGTTCGTAAGGGCCTTTAGTCCCGGTTTGCTTACGAACCGGGACCAAAGGCCCTCCACATGGCCGCTGCGGGGAGCCCAGGCAGGAGGACCTTTAGTCCCGGTTGGTAACACCAACCGGGACCAAAGGGCATCCACGCGTCAGCAGCTCGCAGCCGCTGGTGGTTTTTTTTTTGAAAGGCGGGGGGTTTAGGGGGTTTTGTAGGGTTAATTTAGGGGTTTCATATTGTGTTAGCTAGCTAATAGAGAGAAGTGTCCTCTCTTTCTCCGTGCTTGGTCGACGCTAGCTACTATAGAGAGAACTCGACACGCTAACTAGTAAGCAAATGAAGGAACCATTAAGTACATAAGATCGTCATGAACATATACAGAGAGAAGTGATCGACCTCTCTTTCTCCGAGAGATTGGTCGAACAACAAGTTTTCGTATATCTATCCGACGCTACTACATATATACAATATAACATCTTTTACAATCCCTAACATCATGTACCTAAGATCCAATCACAAATTCGCATGGTATTCTCCGTCTTTAGGTATGACGTGGTCAAGAAAGAATCCCGCCAATTCCTCTTGAATTGCTCGTATGCGATCATGTGGTAGGAGTTCATCCCGCATCTGCCAGATCTAATTTAAAGAAGGGGGTCAATACATGCATATATTTGAATAAAACTGAACACAATTGATGGTAATATATAAAATAAAATTGTGAATATTATTTACGTACTTCAAATTGTTTGTCAGAGAAGCCCTGCTCAGAGGTCGAGTGGCGAATGAACTCGCATACGTAGTATGCACATAAAGAAGTCCCTTCTTTCTGGTACAAGCACTTTACGAGAATAGAGTTCAATCAAACTGATAAGCAAGCATGGTAATGATATATTGATGAAAATTTGAATCAATTAGAGATGCGCGGAACTAGCTAGTACTACTTACTTTGGGGTGCGTAAATCGCAACTTCGAGTTTAGACCGGGAACCTTTCGGGTGAACTTCTTCCAAACCCTGCCAGGCAAAGAAAATGATTACTTGATATCAGGAAATTAACGAAAGTTGCATGCCGATATGGTCCCGGTATTGACTGAACTTACTTCTTGAGCATTGCAGTCATGTCCGCATAATCCTCGGGATCTTTACGTCTCGAGTCTAAGACAGTTACTAATGCCCCGTCAAGCTTAATAGATAGCAGAATAAAGTCGTAACTGCGCATGCATATATAACTCATCAATTACATTACTTAACCTCGAGTAAGTGAAACCGAGTATACAGAGAAGACAGCAACACTCACTTGAAGTTGTAAGGAAAGAGTATTTCCCTTTTGTTTTGATGTATAAGGAACGACTTTAGCAAGTTCTTCTCGGTCTCTTTGATTGAGTTTCGTACCGTCCATTCATTTACGGCATCTGGGCTAATGAACCCAACGTCAAAGATTCCTAGTTTTTTGCATTCGACGATCTACAATCTGCATAATACAGTGAGGATAATTATATATACATGCAATGAACAAGCTGAGCTGGAGACTTAACTATAGAAGTAATACTTACAGACAGTAGGCAGTCATGAGTTGTTTGTCGAGGGCCCGTTGATTGTATAACTGAAATAACTCCACAAATTCAACAAGCATCACGGAATGTCCAATGAATTCGTGCTCTGGTTTCACTGCCATATACATAGTGTCTCTCCCATACTCCCTGCAGGTTTTCATGTACCACTCATGCAATTTGTACATCATCGTTGTTAGAGGAGGATGATCAGGTTTGACGAGAGGCTTCCCGTGCAAGTATTCATATTCTTCTGTTACCTCGGCCGTTTGAAAAATTACATCATCCCCCAAGTAATCACCAGGATTGGTACCGGGCACCATCCCCGGATGATTAGCGACGATATCGCTAGACACCTTGAGCGGGGGGCACGATTGCTTCTCCTGTTCGCCGAGTTGGGGAATTGTTTTCCCACTTCTTTGTTCTGCTAAACTTGCATCACTAGAAGTACTTCCCGACCGCCGCGCTTCTTCATATGTCTTTTTAATAATCCGGACATAGTTGGAATCCGGCGGAGGCGGTGGTGGTCGCTTCAGGGCATCGATAGTGCGCTTCACTTTCACCGGATCTAGCTTCTCCTTCGGAGGTGGAGTTATCTTTGCAAAATGGGCCCTCAATTGGGCATGACATATCTCCTCGTTTTCAGACTCGGTCATCTCATATGGTAACTTTTCCAGAGGCTTGAGAGATGGACCGTATCTGTATTCCCTCCTGCCTCTGCTTGTACTACTAGCCGCCGGAGCGGCGGCATCTCTCTTCCCACGTTGCTTACGAGGCGGAGAAGGAGGCGGAGTGCTCCGACGCGCCGGAGGAGCCGGAGCGGCGGCATCTGTCTTCCGCTGTTGCCGACGAGGCTAAGGAGGAGGCGTACTGCTCTGACGTGCCGGAGTAGGCGAAGGAGGAGGCGGAGTGCCCTCACGCGTTGGAGGAGCCGGAGAAGGAGGCGGGGTCCCCTGATCACTCGCCGGAGGAGGAGGAGGAGGAGGAGGAGGAGGAGGCGGAGTGCCCTGACTCGCCGGAGGAGGAGGAGTAGGCGGAGGTGTCCAGTTTGGAAGCTTGATGTACTCCTTCTGCCATAGACATGTACTCCTCAGGGCACGACCCAGCCGATTCTCCCCTTCACCTGTAGAGTGGTCAAGCTCGAGCTCCTCAAATCCCTCCATTACTTCATCCACCATCACAACAGCATAGCCATGTGGAATCGGACGGCAGTGAAAAGTTCCGTTGGGTTGACGAGGTGCAACAGAGCCGACAGCCACCAATAAAGTGAGGTTCCGGCATTTCGTCATAAGCTTGCAATGTTGAGCCTCCGTGATAGTATCCACGGGGTAGCTAGGAGACGTGAAGTCAGGCTGAACGGGCTCCGTGGAAGCGACGCTGCTTCTCCGCTGAGATGGCAGGGTAGCTTCTGGGGTAGCTTCGTGCCGCTGAGATGGTTGGCCGGCAGCTCGCTGGCTCTTAGCTTCCTCTAGCTTTTGTAGTCTTGCATTGAGCTTCGGAATTTCGCTCAGCTCCGCTTTCCTCTTTCTCTCCTGGCTTCTGTAACCGCCTGCGTCGGGAAACCCAACCTTCCACGGAACGGAGCCTGGTGTGCCTCGTGTTCGTCCAGGGTGCTCAGCATTCCCTAGGGCCTCAGTCAGCTCGTCCTTCTCTCTATCGGGAATGAACGTCCCTTCCTGCGCTGCGGTGATATACTCCTGAAGCTTGTTCATGGGTATTGCAAGTTGCTCGTTCGTCCAGCGGCACTTCCCTGTTTCAGGGTCCAAAGTTCCCCCAACCCCAAAGAACCAAGTCCTTGAACGGTCTGGCCAGTTCAATGTCTATGGTACGACGTTTTTAGCAATCAGGTCATTCTCAGCTTTGTCCCACAACGGCCGGGCTTTGAGGTAGCCACCTGACCCCGTGTGATGGTGATACTGCTTCTTTGCAGCATTGATCTTGTTTGTCTCTGACATTTTCTTACTCTTGTCCGATGTCTTGTAGGCCACAAATGCGGGCCAGTGATCTCCTATCTTCTCAAATCGGGCGGTGAATTCTGGAGTCTTCCCTTTGTCGACAAACTTTGATTTCCACTCTTTCTTCCACCTCCTGAATAGATCTGCCATCTTCTTAAGAGCACACGCCTTGACCAGTGGCTCTATAACTGGCTTATTCGGATCCTCCTCTGGCGGTACGGTGAAATTTGCCTTCAGCGCGGTCCAAGTATCATCTTTCTGTCTATCGGTGACATAATCACCATCAGGGGCGCCGTCCTTAGGCTTATTCCATTGCTTGATGCTGATCGGGATGTAGTCGCTAACAATAGCTCCGCACTGAGCAGAAAATGCGTCCTTGGTCCGCTTGGGTTCAATCGGATGGCCATCGTGCGCGAGTGTTGTGATCGTGAACTTTTCATCCTTGCGCAACCTCTTCTTCGGGCCTCGTCTCGTTACCGAAGTTAGGCTCGATCCGGAGGGCTATAAAAGAAGAAAGAAGAGTTAATATATCAAAACAATTAATGCATCAATTAGCTAGTCAGCACAACCTTAATTAATATATATACCTTGCCAGACTTTGCAACAGCTCCCTCCTCCGTTCGGTCACCGGAGCCGTCATCATGGTCTCCTTCTTCCTCCGGCATTCGGTCACCGGAGCCATCATGATCATGTCCTTCCTCCTCCATTGTTCGATCACCGGAGCCGTCATCCTCTCCTTCCAGACCATCGGTGTCGTTGAGAAACGACAAGATATCACGTCCTCCGTGGATTATGTCCCCCAACAACTGTTCTTGTTCCATGTCTCTTGGATCCATAGTTTCTGCAAATATTACAACATGGCAATTAATATAAAAACATGAATGTCCGACGTCCGGACCGCCTCTCTCATGAATGTATGACGTCCGGTTTGGGGTGGCGTCGACAACACTTGTAGGGTTTGGGTGGGGGGGGTATATCGACAACGCTTTTTTTCTCGGGTTTGGGTGGCCTCGAGAGTTGGTCGCCCGGTATATCGAAAGGGGGGTGAACATTTTACCTATGTAACTTAGAAAAAAAGCTTATCGGGGAGGGGGTATATCAACCCCCCCCCCCTCATGTCGAAGTTATCGGGGACGGGGGTATATCGACAACGACATACATACATGGAAAAAAATGCTATCCATCTTTACATACATAGCCACATACATATATTATATATTTTCATTAACTCATGACATATTTTCAATATTTTTCTTTATTTAACTCAACGACAACGACATACATACATGGAAAAAATGTATATCGACCCCCCCCTCATGTCGAAGTTATCGGGGAGGGGGGTATATCGACCCCCCCCCCCCTCATGTCGAAGTTATCGGGGAGGGGGGGGTATATCGACCCCCCCCTCATGTCGAAGTTATCGGGGAGGGGGGTATATCGACCCCCCCCTCATGTCAAAGTTATCGGGGAGGGGGTATATCGACCCCCACCCACCTCATGTCAAAGTTATCGGGGAGGGGGTATATCGACCCCCCCCCCCCTCATGTCGAAGTTATCGGGGAGGGGGTATATCGACCCCTCCCCTCATGTCGAAGTTATCGGGGAGGGGGTATATCGACCCCCCCCCCCCCCCCCCCCCGCCGCCTCATGTCGAACTTATAGGGGAGGGGGTATATCGACGCCCCCCTCATGTCGAAGTTATCGGGGAGGGGGTATATCGACCCCCCCCTCATGTCGAAGTTATCGGGGAGGGGGTATATCGACCCCCCCTCATGTCGAAGTTATCGGGGAGGGGGTATATCGACAACGACATACATACATGGAAAAAAATGCTATCCATCTTTACATACATAGCCACATACATATATTATATATTTTCATTAACTCATGACATATTTTCATTATTTTTCTTTCTTTAACTCAACGACAACGACATACATACATGGAAAAAAAATGTATATCGACCCCCCCCTCATGTCGAAGTTATCGGGGAGGGGGCAATCTCTTTCTCGTTATTTTTATTGTGTCCGTGTCGCCGTATCCGTGTCCGTGTCCATGTCCGTGTCGCCGTATCCGTGTCCGTGTCGCCGTATCCGTGTCCGTGTCGCCGTATCCGTGTCCGTGTCGCCATATCCGTGTCCGTGTCCGTGTCGCCGTATCCGTGTCCGTGTCGCCGTATCCGTGTCCGTGTCGCCGTATCCGTGTCCATGTACGTGTCGCCGTATCCGTATCTGTGTCTGTGTCCGTGTCCGTGTCCGTTTCGCTGTATCCGAGCAGGGGCTCACTAGGGGGCGGTGACGGGGAGGCGACGGGGCGACGACGGGGCGGCGACGGGGCGGCGCGGCGACGGGAACGGGGCGGCGACGGGGACGGGGACGACGACGGCGGGCTCGGGGTGGCGCGCGGCGACGGGGATGACGACGACAGGCTCGGGGCGGCGCGCGGCGACGGGGACGATGACGGTGGGCTCGGGGCGGCTTGCGGCGACAGCGACGAGGAGCGGGCGGCGACGGCGACCTCGGGGCGGCTCGGGGAGGCAACGGCGTCGAGGGCAGCAGCAGCAGCCTGGCGGCGTGGAGAGAAGAATGGTGGGTGGGGCGAAATTTCCTAAGTCTTGGTTATATAGCAACCACCTTTGGTCCTGGTTGGTGCCACCAACCGGGACCAATGCCACCTTTGGTCCCGGTTGGTGCCACCAACCGGGACCAAAGGTCTCTTTTCAGCAGCCCAAAGGGCGGGAGGCAGAGACCTTTGGTCCCAGTTGGTGGTACCAACCGGGACCTAAGGTTGGCATTGGTCCCGGTTGGTGCCACCAACCAGGACCAAAGGTGGGCATTGGTCCCGGTTGGTGCCACCAACCGGGACCAATGGCCTTGCACAGCATTTTTTTTATTTTTTTCCGGTATTATTGCTTTATTTATTTTTTTCCAGTATTTTTCTTATGTTATTTTAGTTCATTCTTTTTAACAAATAAATACTTTGATAATTTTAGGTGCATAATTTCCATTATTTTGTTTTGTTTTTTGCTTTATTTATTTTTGTTTTATTTTTTGCTTTATTTATTTCCAGTGTGTTTTATCATTATATTCTTTTTGCTTTTAATGTTTTGAACAAAAAATACTTTGATAATTTTAGTTGCATAATTTTTATATAATTATAGTTTCAAAAATACTAGAGGTTTATAAAAGCTTTTTAGTTGATTCTTTTTTGAACTCCACTCCCACGATGTTTTGAAAGAAATTAAAAAGCACTACAAATGAACTCTGAAAAGGTTGAAAGTTGGCATGGTATCATCATTTCACCCACATAGCATGTGCTAAAAAGTTGAGTGGGTTACGGCAAAAACTGGATGCACTTCGTGTACAAAATGGACAATCTCTTTCGAAGTATCACGGTTTCGGGACGGAAACTCATCTGTTACAAAGGGATTTCATTTTTTTCAACTTATTTGAACTCCATACTTTTTGTGTGTTCAAAATGCACCATTCAAAGCCACATCATCAATTTTCAACCCTTTCTGACTTCATTTGGTATTTTTCATGCACTTACTAATTTTTTTGAGCTAAATGACCCTGAAATTCAAAAGCACTACAAATGAACTCTGAAAAGGTTGACAGTTGGCATGGTATCATCATTTCACCCACATAGCATGTTATAAAAAGTTGAGAGGGTTACGGCAAAAACTGGATGCACTTCGTGTATAAAATGGACAATCTCTTTCGAAGTACCAGGGTTTCGGACGAAAACTCATCTGTTACAAAGGGATTTCATTTTTTTGAACTTATTTGAACTCCAGACTTTTTGTGTGTTCAAAATGCACCATTCAAAGCCACATTATCAATTTTCAACCCTTTCTGACTTCATTTGCTATTTTTCATGCATTTACTGATTTTTTTGAGCTAAATGACCTTGAAATTGAAAAGCACTACAAATGAACTCTAAAAAGGTTGAAAGTTGGCATGGTATCATCATTTCACCCAGTTAGCATGTTATAAAAAGTTGGGAGGGTTACGGCAAAAACTGGATGCACTTCGTGTACAAAACGGACAATTGAGCATCATCCTTTCTATTTGTCTTTTGTTTCTTTCTAAGTGTCTTTGTAAAAATGGAGTTGGAAAAATGAAATATACCGTCGGAAAATGAAAGGATTTCTAGATAGATCAACAAAACACACGGTTTCCCCTGCATACAGCCCGACGGTGGCTCGTGAGTGCCCGCATATGAAATGCACCGTCGGACCGTATGCAGGGAATCCGAATGATTTGTATTCGGTCGATGAACTAAAGGATTTCTAGATAGATCAACAAAATACACGGTTTCCCCTGCATACAGCCCGACGGTGGCTCGTGAGTGCCCGCATAAGAAATGCACCGTCGGACCGTATGCAGGGAATCCGAATGATTTGTATTCGGTCGATGAACTAAAGGATTTCTAGATAGATCAACAAAA
The DNA here is from genome assembly GCA_039707655.1 of Elymus sibiricus. Lineage (NCBI taxonomy): Eukaryota > Viridiplantae > Streptophyta > Magnoliopsida > Poales > Poaceae > Elymus > Elymus sibiricus. The sequence goes on along the minus strand of CM077665.1, from coordinate 15,062,683 downwards.
CACACGGTTTCCCCTGCATACAGCCCAACGGTGGAAATATGAAATGCACCGTTGGACCGTATGCAGGGAATCCGAATGATTTGAATCCGAATGAGTACACACACTAAGTGTCGAACATGTCCGAGAGGTGGGTTATATATAGGGTCGTGTGCCTCTTTAGTCCCGGTTGCTAGCACGAACCGGGACTAGTCGTTATAGTGCTGATCCAACAGCTCACAAGCGCTTGAAAGAAACACACGATCCTTGTGCTTCTTCCTGATTGGTACGACCTTCACCGCCCAAGGTTATAAAGAGTTGAGAGGGTTACGACAAAAACTGGATGCACTTCGTGTACAAAACGGACAATCTCTTTCGAAGTATTAGAGTTTCATACGAAAACTCATCTGTTACAAAAGGCATTTCATTTCTTCACAAGTAACAGCAATGATATAGTTGTGGAGAGAAAGTCTTCACTTTTTCTTCGCTTGTGTCCTTTGCTTATTGCGCCGTAACCATGGATAATCTTCATCGTTTAAGAGGGTGCTTGGGTCAGCCTTGACTTTGAAGGGAGGAATTTCATGAAACTTTTCATAATCTTTAGACATGCCTGTCTTGCCCTCCAATCCCACGATGTCTCTTTTTCCTGAAAGAACTATATGGCGCTTTGGCTCATCGTATGATGTATTCGCTTCCTTATCTATTCTTTTTCTCGGTTTGGTAGACATGTCCTTCACATAGAAAACCTGCGCCACATCATTGGCTAGGACGAATGGTTCATTTGTGTACCCAAGATTGTTCAGATCCACTGTTGTCATTCCATACTGTGGGTCTTCCTGTATCCCGCCTCCTGACAGATTGACCCATTTGCACTGAAACAAAGGGACCTTGAAATCATGTCCATAGTCAAGTTCCCATATGTCCACTATGTAACCATAATATGTGTCCTTTCCCCTATTGGTTGCTGCATCAAAGCGGACACCGCTGTTTTGGTTGGTGCTCTTTTGATCTTGGGCGATCGTGTAAAATGTATTCCCATTTATCTCGTACCCTTTGTAAGTCAATACAGTCGAAGATGGTCCCTTGGCCAACGAGTACAACTCATCAGAAACAGTGTTGTCACCCATGAGACGTGTTTGCAACCAACTGCCGAAAGTCCTGATGTGTTCATATGTAATCTAGTCGTCACACTGCTCCGGGTGTTTGGAGCGCAGAATATTCTTGTGTTCATCGACATACGGGGTCACCAAGGTAGAATTCTATAGAACTGTGTAGTGTGCTTGAGACCAAGAATGCCCGTCCCTACATATTATTGAGTCCGCTCCTAGCGTGCCTTTTCCAGTCAGTCTCTCCTCATACCGTGATTGAGGGAGACCAATCTTCTTAAGGTCAGGAATGAAGTCAACACAAAACCCAATGACATCCTCTGTTTGATGGCCCATGGAGATGCTTGCTTCTAGCCTAGCGCGGTTACGAACATATTTCTTTAAGACTCCCATGAACCACTCAAAGGGGAACATATTGTGTAGAAATACAGGGCCCAGAACGACAATCTCGTCGACTAGATGCACTAGGACATGCGTCATGATATTGAAGAAGGACGGTGGGAACACCAGCTCGAAACTAACAAGACATTGCACCAAATCACTCCTTAACCTTGGCAGGATTTCTGGATCGATCACCTTCTGAGAGATTGCATTGAGGAATGCACATAGCTTCACAATGGCTAATCGAACGTTTTCCGGTAGAAGCCCCCTCAATGCAACCGGAAGCAGTTGCGTCATAATCACGTGGCAGTCATGAGACTTTAGGTTCTGGAACTTTTTCTCTGCCATATTTATTATTCCCTTTATATTCGACGAGAAGCCAGACGAGACCTTCATACTGAGCAGGAATTCAAAGAAGATTTCCTTCTCTTCTTTGGTAAGAGCGTAGCTGGCAGGACCTTCATACTGCTTTGGATGCATGCCGTCTTTTTCATGCACACGTTGCTGTTCCTCCTGTGCCTCCGGTGTATCTTTTGTCTTCCCATACACTCCCAAGAAGCCTAGCAGGTTCACACAAAGATTCTTCGTCACATGCATCACGTCGATTGCAGAGCGGACCTCTAGGTCTTTCCAATAGGGTAGGTCCCAAAATATAGATTTCTTCTTCCACATGGGTGCGCGTCCCGCATCGTCAGTCGGAACAGATAGTCCGCCAGGACCCTTTCCAAATATTACTTGTAAATCATTGACCATATCAAGTATGTGATCACCAGTACGGAGGGCGGGCTTCTTCCGGTGATCTGCCTCACCTTTGAAATTCTTTCCTTTCTTTCGACATTGATGGTTGGTCAGAAGAAATCGCCGATGCCCCAGGTACACATTCTTCCTGCATTTGTCCAAATATATACTGTCGGTGTCATCTAAAAAGTGTGTGCATGCGTGGTATCCCTTGTTTGTCTGTCCTGAAAGGTTACTGAGAGCAGGCCAATCGTTGATGGTTACAAACAGCAATGCATGTAGGTCAAATTCCTCCTGTTCGTTCTCATCCCACACACGTACACCTCTTCCATTCCATAGCTGTAAAAGTTCATCAACTAATGGCCTTAGGTACACATCAATGTCATTGCCGGGTTGCTTAGGGCCTTGGATGAGCACTGGCATCATAATGAACTTCCGCTTCATGCACAACCAAGGAGGAAGGTTATACATACATAGAGTCACAGGCCATGTGCTATGCTTGCTGCTCTGCTCCCCAAAAGGATTAACGCCATCTGCACTTAAACCAAACCATACGTTCCTCGGGTCACCGGTAAAGTCACTCCACTTTCTCTCTATCTTTCTCCACTGTGACCCGTCAGCGGGTACTCTCAACTTCCCGTCTTTCTTACAGTCTTTTTTGTGCCATTGCATCAACTCGGCATGCTTTTTGTTTCTGAACAGACGTTTCAACCGTGGTATTATAGGAGCATACCACATCTCCTTGGCAGGAACCCTCTTCCCGGTGCGCTGGCCCTCAACAGCACCAGGGTCATCTCTTCTGATCTTATACCGCAATGCACCGCATACCGGGCATGAGTTCAAATCCTCGTACGCACCGCGGTAGAGGATGCAGTCATTAGGGCATGCCTGTATCTTCTGCACCTCCAATCCTAGAGGGCATAGAACCTTCTTTGCTTCGTACGTACTGCCGGGCAATTCGTTATCCTTTGGAAGCTTCTTCTTCATTATTTTCAGTAGCGAACTAAATCCCTTGTCAGATACACCATTGTCTGCCTTCCATTGCAGCAATTCCAGTGTGGTACCGAGCTTTTTGTTGTCATCTTCGCAATTTGGGTACAACCCTTTTTTGTGATCCGCTAACATGCGATCGGATATTCAACTTCTCCCTTTCACTTTCGCATTCTCTTTGTGCATCAACAATGACCCGGCGAAGATCATCATCGGGCACATCGTCTGGTTCCTCTTGATCTTCAGCTTCCCCCATTGCAGCATCATCGTATTCAGGGGGCGGGTAGTTGTCGTCATCCTCTTCTTCGTTGTCTTCCATCATAACCCCTCTTTCTCCGTGCTTGGTCCAAACATTATAGTGTGGCATAAAACCCTTATCAAGCAGGTGGAAGTGAAGGGTTTTAGAGTTGGAGAAAGCCTTCGTATTCTCACAGACAGTACATGGACAATGCATAAAACCATTCTGCTGGTTTGTCTCAGCCGCTTCGAGAAAATTATGCAGGCCCTCAATATACTCGGAGGTGCGTCGGTCACCGTACATCCATTGCCGGTTCATCTGCGTGCATATCATGAATAGAGAAGTGACCAAATTAATAGAATTTCATCATCACATTAAAGCCAAAGTACAGTAGTGACCAAAATAAATACATAACGTTCATACATAGTTCTCATTATTGAACAACATATAGCTCTCTAGAGCATCTAATTAAAACATACATTGAAACTATAAAATTTAAATGCAACAACAAATGCGATCATAACCGCAACTAAGGTACCAATTGATCCAACGGCATAATGATACCAAGCCTCAGTATGAATGGCATATTTTCTAATCTTTCCAATCTTCATGCGCATTGCATCCATCTTGATCTTGTGATCGTCGACGACATCGGCAACATGCAACTCCAACTTCATCTTCTCCTCTTCAAATCTTTGTATTTTTTCTTTCAAGTAATTGTTTTCTTTTTCAACCAAATTTAACTTCTCGACAAGAATTTCTATGTCGGTTGGAATTTCCGGTTCACATACCTCCTAGATGAAAAAATCTATGTCACGTTGGTCGGCATAATTGTCATAAACACTAAATAAAACAAATAGTTATAAAAGATAATATATACCACATCCGAATCATAGACCGGACGAGGGCCGACGTGGGCGGATACCATGACCATGGCACTATATAATAACAAACAATAATAAAAGTAAGAAAATTACACAAGTATCTATCTAAATGATACAAGTAAGAACTTTTTTCATTTAGAAAGAAGATAAGAAGAAGAGGCTAACCACGGTGGTGCCGGCGCCGAGATGGGCGCGGGCGATCGACGGCGGTGAGGACGGGGACGGGACAGGACGGACTGCCAAACCTAAACAAATCTTGAGGAAAATGGAGCTTGGACAAGGAGCTTCGAGAGGAGAAAGCTTAAGTGTGGCTCGGGCATTTCATCGAACACCTCATGTGCATAGGAGGTGAGCTAGAGCACCACAAAGCTCTCCCCTCGTCGGCCAGAAAAACAGAGCAGTGTGGAGTGCTCTGCTCGCTGGCGAGGGGGTATATATAGGCATCTCATTGGTCCCGGTTCGTGGCTGGAACCGGGACTAAAGGACCCCCTTTGGTCCCGGTTCCAGCCACGAACCGGGACCAATGGTTGTGGGCCAGGAGCGAGGCACATTGGTCCCGGTTCGTGTCTGGAACCGGGACCAAAGGGTCCAGACGAACCGGGACCAATGCCCCACGAGGCCCGGCCGGCCTCCTGACCTCACGAACCGGGACCGTTGCCCCCATTGGTCCTGGTTCGTGACTGAACCGGGACTAATGGGCTGGCCCGGCCTGGACCAAAGCCCTGTTATGTACTAGTGAACCAAGCAAAAAGTTTCACTTTGCTACCCCCTTCTAACGCCGGTACCGGCTGTAGACGTATAAGTCTGGTTTTTCTCTAGCGGGGCTAGGGTTTCGCCGGAGGTGGTCTCCGGAGCGTCGGAATCCAACCAAAAAGCTAGGGCATTTTGGCATTTGAAACATGATTTTTGAATAATTATTTATTAAGTTATGAATTTTCAAAATTAGGAATTATTCCTGTCCTTTTAGTATTTTAATTCTACAGAGGAGTTAATCAATGCAATTATGTCCAAACAAAATATGAATGTGTAGGTTACGTTAAGACAAACAATTTGACATCTTATTTGCTCCATTTGGCTTAACAGAACTGAAGATATGAATTTTTAAAGTTTAAAATAATGTCTTTAATTACTTTATTTAATTAATAAGTGCAAAATTAATTATGCAACTTCCTGTCAAAATGATACTAGTTGATAGAAATCTTCAAGATGAATCCACAGAAATTTGAATCAACTCATTTGGTTTAGTTTTCAAATTGTTATGCATTTTACAAGAATTAATTTCAATCTGTAAAATTGAATCTGTCAAATAATTTCTTCAAAATGAAAATTAATTGAAAGACACCTTTACTCCCGGTTGCAACCACCAGCCGGGACTAAAGGTTTCAGGTCCCGCGCAGAATTTTGGCCGCCGAAAAGGTTGGCCTTTAGTCCCGGTTCGTGGCTGGAGCCGGGACTAAAGGTCGAAGGTATATAATTTCCGGGACTTGGTGTCCCGGTGACAGCCACCGCCCGGGAGAAGGACAGAACCAAGCCACCAGGCTACCGGATTTCACCGCCATTCCGGCCGTCCGCGCCGCTCTCCTAGCCCGCCCCGGCCTCCCTCAACCCTGCCCCGGGCGCCGAGGCGCTGCCACCACGGCCAGCCACACCGCCGCCCCACCTCGGCCACCTCTTGCCCCGGCCTCCTCCTCCCCGCCCCGACCTCCCTCGACCCCGCCCCGGCCACCTTGACCCCGCCCCTGCCCTCGGCTCTGGTGGCCCTCGCCCCTACCTCACGGCCGGCCCTGCTGCTCCGGCCGGGCCTGCTCGGCTGCTGCTCCGGCTCGCCCTCGCCGGCCCCAGCCAGGCCGGCACTCCTCTGCTGCTGCTCCGGAGCCCCGAAGGTAAAAAATTTGGTAGTTAGTTTTATAATTTTGTGTGTGTAGTATTTTGTTGAAATAGCTCAATAGATAGATGAATAGATAGATGGATGTTTGATAGATGAATAGATAGATGGATGAAATGGAAGAGAGTAAAAATGTAAAAAAAAATATTAGGTGGACAATTTTTTGTATGTTTTGTGTAGTTTTATGCTTTTTAGATACATACTCAATGTGATAGATAGATGTTTTGTGGAGTACATTGATAGATAGATAGATGAGATGGAAGAGAACATTTTTTTAGTTTTTTTTAGATAGATAGACGAATGTTAAAATTTGGATATGATAAGTGGTTACTTGATCATGATGATCTTGCTAAAAAACTGAAGTGTCAATGTTGTATGTGATGTGATGACCTAAGTTTTTTTCACTTGGCGGAATTTACAGGATTTTTGGTGTTGCATATCCGTGGAGTGATCGTCGACGTCGGAGCTATTGGTCCCCGTTCATCCCTCCGCTGTTCGACTACTTCCTCTACAGCCGAGGGTTAGCTACGAATCCACCTTCACCTCCTACGCTCTTTTAATTATGTCACTAGATATCATTATCACGTCAAGTCGTGTAACCTGGGCGTCTCGTCCGAAATGGTTGCATCGATAAATATGCATTCAATTGCATATTTATCACCGCAACTGTTTCGGATTGTCCAGCGTTTTCCACGGACAGCTTGATAACCCACAACTATAGGGGATCGCGACAGTCTTCACGGGTAGTATTTCACCCTAATTTATTGATTCGACATAAGGGGAGCCAAAGAGTATTTATCGGCCTTGACAATTGAGTTGTCAATTCAACTGCACTTGGGATATCTTTCTGCAGCAAAAGTTTAGTAGCACGGCAAATAGTTGTAGCAATAGTAACAGTGACAATAGTAACAGCTGTTTTGCAGTAATTGTAACAGCAGTAACAATAGTAATAACTTAGCAAGATTCAGTATGCGAAAAGCGTAGGCACGTGAATTGGTGATGGATAATGATATAGATGACATCAATCATGTAACAGTTACACACTAGGGCGACACAGAACTAGCTCCAATTCATCAATGTAATGTAGGTATGTATTCCGTATATAGTCATACGTGCTTGCGATAAGAACTTGCATGACATCTTTTGTCCTACCCTCCCGTGGCAGCGGGGTCCTATTGGAAACTAAGGGATATTAAGGCCTCCTTAAAATAGAGAACCAGAACAAAGCATTAACACATGGTGAATACATGAACTCCTAAAACTACGGCAATCACCGGAAAGAATCCCAATTATTGTCACCTTGGGGTATGCGGATCATGACACGTGATAGGTGTCTACAACTTGCAAGATAGGATCCAAATCAATCTTATATTCGTGAAAACATAATATGTTCAGATCTGAAATCATGGCACTTGGGCCCTAGTGACAAGCATTAAGCATAGCAAAGTCAAAGCAACATCAATCTCAGAACATAGTGGCCACTAGGGATCAAGCCCTATCAAACTTAACTCGATTACATGATCATTCTCATCCAATCCCACCACCGTCCAGCAAGCCTACAAAGGAATTACTCACTCCCGGTGGTGAGCATCATGGCGGTGTTGATGGAGAAGGGTTGGTGATGACGACGGCGACGAATCCCCCTCTCCGGAGCCCAAAACGGACTCCAGATCAGCCGTCCGGAGGAAGAACAGGAGGTGGCGGCGGGTCCGCCTCGTAAAACATGATGAAATCTTCTCTCAGATTTTTTTCCTCCATAAATATTAATTTATAGGACAGAAATTAGGGTCGGGAGAGCCACGTGGGGCCCACTACCCAACAGGGCGCGACCAGGGGCTGGGTCGCGCCCTGTTGGCTCGTGGCCACGTGGCAGCCCCCCTCTGGTACTTCTTTGCTCCAAAATTCATTATATATTCCAGAAAAAATTCACAAAAAGTTTCGTACAATTCCGAGAACTTTTATTTCTGCACAAAAATAACACCAAGGCAGTTCTGCTGAAAACAACATTAGTCCGGGTTAGTTTCATTCAAATCATGCAAATTAGAGTCCAAAACAGGGGAAAAAGTGTTTGGAAAAGTAGATACATTGGAGACGTATCAACTCACCCAAGCTTAACTCATTGCTTGTCCTGAAGCAATTCAGTTGATAAACTGAAAGTGATAAAGAAAACTTTTACAAACTCTTTTGTTCTTGTTGCTATATATATGCTTAGCTAGTGTTCAGGTTTTCAGCATAAATCATAAATAACCATATCCATGATAACAATTAAACATCACATTCACTCATGGCAATACATAACCAACTAGTGAGCAATAATAAGATATCTCACTTGTCAACAATTTGTCAAAACAATCATGATATAATATGGTGACATGGTATTGCGCTAGCCCTTTCTGAGACCGTAAAACATAAATGCAGAGCACCTCCGAGGTTCAAGCAGCGACTAAACATTATAATTCAGAGTAGTAAAGATCCTGTCATGCTCACATCCAACATTAAATAGACTCAAGGCAAAAGAATGACAATAGTGCTCTTTGGTCTGGTGCTTTTAATAAGAAGGTGATGACTCGATAACATAAAAGTAAATAGAAGGATCCTTCGCAGAGGGAAGAATTGATTTGCAGAGGTGCCAGAGCTCAAGGTTTAAAACAGAGATGAAATTGTATTTTTGGGTGGTGTGCTTTTCCTGTCAACGCCACGATAGAGTTTTCAATATCTTCCATGCTAAACAAATTATTGGCAGTTCCCAAACAGAATTGAAATTTTTACTCCCCCTCCACCATTCAAACACATTCCATGGCTAGCCACATCCACGGGTACCATCCAAACAATCAACTTTCTTGGGGCAGTTCTTGTTTATTTATTTATTTATTATGCAGGACTGGGAATCCTTTTTACTAGCCTCTCTCGTGCAATGACAAGTGAATAAACACTTGTCTTGAGAATAACTCGCTTAGCATGGAAGATAATGACCGCCCCATCGCTCCATGAGCGGTACGAGGATACAAAACAGATGTTTATTTGATTACTAGAGATGGCACATGCAAATTTACTTGGAATGGCAAGGTAATACCGCATATAGGTAGGTATGGTGGACTCATGTGGAACAACTTGGGTTAATGAGTTTGGATGCACAAACAGTATTCCCGCTTAGTACAGGTGAAGGCTAGCAATAGATTGAGAAGCGACCAGCTAGAGAGCAAAAATGGTCATAATCATGCATTGTGAATAATTAACATTGGTCATTAGCATGTGTAGGATATGAACACTCTGAATTTAAATATCATGAAGGCTGCATTGGTTTTGAATCAACTACATGTTTGCACATGGGCCAAGTCAACCTGCTCGAATTACTCAGAGGGAAATACCATACTACCATACCACATCATAACCATTTTAATGCATGTTGACTCATAAGATAAATCGTTATCCACTCCTAGATATTTAAGCATGGCATGAGAAACTATAATCTCTAATTGTCATCATAAACATCTTCACTCATGATATACTGAATCAAGATCGAACGAGCTAAACATATTTACAAAAACGGAAAACAAGAAGAGTTCATACCAGCTTCCTTTGCCACGATCACTTCATCAAATATCGTCATTATTGCCTTTCACTTGCACGATCGAATGATATGAAAATAATAATAGTGCGAGTGCATCGCGGACTAAGCTGGAATCTGCAAGACAATTTAAACAAGGGAGAAGACAAGGTAATGGTGGCTCTTTTTGTTAAATCCACATTTATGCATAAGAGAGCCACTCAACATTTTCATTGTGGTCTTCTTCCTTCATCGACTCAAAGAAAAGAAAAGGAGTTCAGAGAAACACACTAAAATATTTTTTAGAGTTTTTGATTTTTCTTGAAGGAAACAAATAAACAAAAGAAAAACAAAGACGAGAGAAACTATTTACACGGGAAAGCTCCCAACAAGTAAAGGAAATCGTTTTGGGTTTTCTTTTAGTACTACAACTAATCAAATGGGAAAGAAAAACCGAAAAGAAGCGAGAAATATTTTTGGATTTTTAAAAGTTTTTCAAACACACAAGAAGGAAGTAGGAAAATAAACTTAGCATGGGTATATAATGAAAGAGGATGAACACCGACAATTTATATGAAGTGTGTGAACATGAATGTAATGTCGGTGAGAAATACGTACTCCCCCAAGCTTAGGCATTTGCCTAACTTGGTAATCAACACTGCTGGTTTGGATAATAATTGGCGTGATAGCTCGTCACTACTAGGAGAAACCCTACTAGTAGCGCTTGAAAAACCTATAGCTGTAGCGCTGGGTCCAGCGCTACTGCTAAGGCGCTACAGCTAAGTTATAGGAGTAGTGCTGGTCGGTGCAGCGCTACTGCTAAGTCTGGTTAGCAGTAGCGCTGCACTGACCAGCGCTACTACTAACTATCTGTAGCGCTGTGGAAAGGCAAGCGCTGCTGCTAATACAGCGCTGCTGCTAGATGTCTTCCAGCGCTGCTGCTATAATTCCTGCTTCCACAGATTCATACCCCCTCTACGTATTCGTGATGTATTTATACAGGCTCTATAAAGTAGTTTCATCAGGTCACAATAAACATACACTGTTATCATCATATCATACACATACAGTAGTCTCGTCATACCATCATCATCATCATTCAACACAAATATCATCACATCTCGAAAATAGCGAAACACAAGTCATGTCATGTCTCGAATAAGTGCAACTGCATGGTCATGGCACACACACAAGTTTCATCATCTCTATCTAAACCATGATGTAGAAGAGAAGAGCGATCAGCATCATCAAGACTGTGACTATGTAGTACTTGAGGCACCGTCGGTTCCGCCCCCGCTCTTGCCGGAGCGTCCACCTCAAGTAACTACTTTCCGCTTCGGCTCTGCTGTCAAACCCTCTGTCGCTAGCACCCGGGTACTTGTCCACCTGGGCCTGAGCGTCTGGCCAGTGGTCGTAGACTCCTGGAACCTTCCCAACGAACATGACGTAGCAGCCCTTCGCCATCTCTGATCTATGTACCTGCATCGTGAACAATAATATGCAACGTAATGTACTTAAGAACACAAAGAGGCATAATTAGCAAAATACAAGCAACCTATAGTAAACATAAATGACGAAGTTCCTCATACCCAAACTAATTAACTAGAGCGATATACGCTAGTTCAGGACCACGGTTTAATTACATCACATAGTTTCGTCTGGATGCTAGTGACACATATATTGTCAACGAAAATCAGTCCTCAGTCCAATCTTCATAGTCAGGGAGGAAGGACCCGAGCTTCTTGAAAGGCTTCAGGTCCAGACGCTGAGCGATTAGCAGTGCTCGGACATCATCCTGCGTGATTGGCCCATGGTAGAACATCCCTGTTGGTTCGAGGACCTGCTTCATGATCACTTGGGCAAGTTCACACTGCACGTGATAAAACTCAGCTCGGATTCGATGATCCGGTGTCTTTCCTATGCTTGTGGCCCAGTTGACAATCTTGGCATCGTTGGTAGTAGCTGACATGCGAAGGCATTGATTATCCCTTCTGAACTCGAGCAGGTGATGCATGAGGTAGAATCCATCAGCCTTACTGATGTGCGGTTGCTGGATGCAGCAGAAGTCGGTCTTATGGCTGAAAACCAGCCCGTTCCTCCTGTACTTTTTGTCCTTGATATATCCACCAGACAGGCTGAAGGTTAACATGGCACTATCGAGAACACTCTTTATGTGCTTGTAATCCTTTTTCTTGATGTTCTTCGATGAGTCCAAGTATATAGCATGGGAGTATTCTGGGTATAGAACGATGAGGACGGCGCCCCCCCCCCCCCCCCCCCGCTACGCAAATTAAGTATGCCTCAAATTAGCCTCCATGCTTGCAAAGGAATGATTAACACTTATGAAAGGATATGCGCGGATGACTTACGTGGGATGATAAGGCAGGAGAATCGCTACCTTGTACTTATTAGCGATCATGAAGCCGCCGATGTACTTGCTCGCATAGTCACGGTGCTCTTTGCAGATATCCAAGAAGCTCTCGTGCATATGGTACGGGTCCGCGACGGAGATATATTTTATGTTCTCGATCCTGTTGATGTAGTTGAGATACAGCGCATACATGCGGATGAACTGGAAATCCAGCTTGGTCATGTGGAACATGTCGTAGATGTAGTCAAATCGCAGGATGAACTTATTCGCGGGCCATCCCTCGACGTACAACTTCCCACCCGGCACCTGAGCAGCGTAAAGCTGGTATCCTGGTTTTCCCGAGATGAGAAGGCTTTTCTCTCTGGCCAGCACATCATCATGAAGTCTCCTTAGATCATTGTTCTGTATGTCCTCTAGCGCTTTCTGAGGTAGGATCGGGTGGCCGGCGACATGGAAATGCTCCGCACCTATGACAGGTATTCTGTCTACCTCCTGGGGCTTCAGAGGCGGCTGGCTGCTTGAAGCAGCTCTGGCACCTTTAGGGCCTTTCTTGCTGGGTCTCCTCCTTTGCTTCTTGGCGGGTGGCGATAATGAGCCCACCATACCTTCCCTAACTGTCACCCCCAGTGTCACCGGGCTAATCAGTGGACGGCCCTCGGGTTGTTGCTGGGTAGAGGCGGCATCTCGAGGCGTCTCCTGCGAGGATCGCTTGAAGAGAGACTTTTTGCATTCCGCCTTAGGACGTTCTGGCTCCGGCAAATCAGGCAGCATCAAGTCATCATCTCCACGCTCAAAGCCTGAGTCTTCGTCGTCCTGAGCCATCAATTCTCCATCATCATAGGTGGTATTGAAATACTTGTCTGGGTCATCATCATCCTCATCCATGTCATCATCAGCATTTGCTTCTTCGACAACGGGGGAGTCGTCATCTGGCACTAATGGAGGCTCTCCCTCGCGTCGTCCGCTATCACCCGCCACGACAGGTGCAGGTAATTTGATAGGTGGGGTGGTGTTCATACCTTCTTGAGAAGCTGTCGTTGGTGTGATACTGGGCGCCTCGACTCGAAGAAGAGTCTTTGGCCAAGGCAAGAACCAGCTCTTGCATGCGCCAATCCGTTGAGGGGTCTCCTCGTCATCGACTGGTACTGGAGGAGGCAAATCCTCGAAGCCCGCTAAGACACTGGCCACGTTAACCTTGAAGACGCCATCGGGCATCTCTCGGTTGTGGAACATGCGGTCCTTCGGCTTCACGATCGTTGCCTTTCCCACGGACACCTTCTGGCCCTTGATGTCGTATAGTAGGGTGCACGGGGTATCGTTGGCCTACGAAGACATGTCTGCGACGTCAAACATCCAAAAGGCAATTGAAACAGAAGACTATATAGACATGCTGGTGAAAAGGCTATGACGGGTAATTACCGTGAAAAGGCTATGAAGGCCCGCCGAGTTGGCCAGAGACGGAGGACGGGCTGCTATGAACAGGAGCGGGAGCATGTGCGGTGGCGTGAGCAGGTGCTGGTGGTGCAATGTTCACCGAATTGCTCCCGACGTAGCTGGGAAGCGGAAAGTCCGCTGGCCCTTTATCTGGATTTTTCTTCGTCCATTCAAAAAATGCCGGAAGCAAGCTGGAAATGGAAGATGTGAAGTCAGCCGTGACGCCAGCTACCGCTACACAGACCCTTGCATCGACTATCTGTTCCAACTCTGCTTTGGTCTCAGCTTTGGACTTATTGATCGCAAGCGCGATCTTCTGGTCGATGGTCTGTTGAGTAAGCAACTTTCTCTTCCTTCTTTCCTCCAGCTCCTCGTGGTAGCACGTCTTCCATGAGGCGCCATCTCCGACGCCGTGCCCACGTCCATAGGACGGCGGTGTGTCCTCCGGGACCTTTTTCAGTATGTTCAGGGCTCGGTTGAAATGGGTGTCCCACTTGGGCCTCGCCAACGACTGTGATGACTCGTCGCTTTTGGCTGCCTTTTGGTGCAGCTCTTTCTGCAAAAGTAACGTGGATGGTTTACTAATAATGCGACAAAACTTGTAGTCGAATTGATTGGAAGCTAATATGATAATGTGGTAATATAACAATTACCAGAAGTCTCATGAACTCCCTTGTGTTCGGGTCCGTGTAAAAGGTCTTCTTGACGCGGTCCCACTTGTACCGGGCCCTGATCCAGTCACGCTCCAGCGGGTCGGTGAACTCCGCCAAGGGGTCTGGGATTCCGTGATTTTCACGTTCGGCGTCCTCCTTGGCCCATACGTGCCTCTTCCCCTCGTAACCACAGCTTCCGAGGAGGTGGGGAGGCGTGTTCCTGGCTTGGAGCGCCTTCATTTTCTCTGACTTTTTCTTGGTTTCATCTTTAGCGCAAGTCTCCTTGAATTTTTCAAAGTCCTCTTCCGTAAGTGACGGATTGTCAGCATGAATCTTGGACCACGGTTCATTCTTATCAATCGCTTTTTTCACCCGAACTTTCTAGGCGGTCAAGACGTTGGTGAACGTCACCATCGCCTTGTTGTTTATCTTTGTCATGGCATCGTCGTCCCATGGTTCTTTGCTTTCTGTGCGGCCGGGGAACAGGAACCTATTGTGCAACTTCTTTAGGAGCATGTGCTCCATATGTGATATCTTCTTCAACTTCTCGTCGTTGATGTTGGCGGTTTCCCTGAGGATGCATCCTAGTTGATTGCCCCAGCACGAGCGCGCTTCATCCGGCGCCGTTGGCTCTAATTTCTTGGGGTGCATCTCCGTGACCACAATTTGTCCGATACCGAGCTCGTTTGGTCTTCGTGTCCTCTTCTGCTTCGGTGCTTTACCGGCTACGGCAGCATCGTTGCCGGTGTCGGGGGTGGTGTCGGTGCCGGTGCCAGTGCTGGTGCCGGTATCGGCGTCGGCGTCGGGGTTGGTGCCACTGCCGCCACCATGCACCCCCATCTGGTGTTCGTCCAGGTAATCGAAATAGTGATTTGCTGCCTCGATGGGGTCTTCTTCGAGGCGAGCAGAACCCCCGGCTGAGGCGTGGCTAGACATGTTTCCTATTCAACAATTGTAAATAAAAGATATAATGAAGAGAAAAAAGGGGCCTATATTTGGTCGGAATGTTGATTCATTCCCCTTTCGGCAAATCCCGGGCACTCCATATGTCCTAGTTTCTAGCACAAGTCATGCCGAAAATCATGGAAATTTTCAGCATGACCTTTGCTAAAAAGTGGACATATGGAGCGCCTGAAATTTGCCGGAACGGAAATGAATCAACATTCCGGCAAAACATAGGCCACTCAGATATTCTTCGACATTCAAGCAACATTAAAACATTTTATAACAGCAAACAAAGGGAGTAACAAGTAACATGAAGGAAGCATCCCAATCAACCTAGGCAAATTAAATCACACAAGAAGTTGACCTAGCTGGTAGTCGTGATGGATGAAACCAAAAATACACAGATCGGACCTCACCTCACCACACACACATCATTTAGAGGAGCAAATATGGTTACGAATTGGAACCAAAGTTAGACTATTTATTTGTTCAGAGTTGAGAGTTGACCAATTTGATTGTTTATTATTCTGTAATGAGCAGACATAGAGCAAGAAAAAAAACATTGATTGATTTGGTGACAAAACAAGCTGGCCGGTTTCTATTTCCTGATATGAAAATGATGCTATCTTGATACAAATTTAATGAGTTCATGGTGCTGGCCGATTTTTTCTCTGCCCCTGTTTTCCCCGGCCTAGGAAACCCTAGCTAGCGGTCGGCGGCGGCGGTGTGCGTCTCGGGCTAATGAATGTAGAGAAGAAGGACGGGGAATCGCCGGAGGGAGCTCACTTTGGTTGAGCGAAGGTTGAGGCTGCAGGCGACGGCGAGGTCAAGGGCGGGCCCGTGCGGCGACGGTGAGGTCGAGGGAGGGCTCGGGCGACGGCCGACGTCGAGGGCGACAGGGGGCAGGGGTGATGGCGGGCCGGGGCGACGGCGGGCAGGGGCGACAGCGGGCAGGGGCGACGGCCGGCGGCGACAGAGTGGGGGATTCGGGCGGCGACAGAGTGGGCGGCGATAGAGTGGGGGGAGAGGTGGAGATCGAGGGGAGGGGGGATTCGGGCTTGGCGGTTAACCAAAAATAGCAGTAGCGCTCGGTTAGTATCCAACGCTATAGCTAAATTAGCTATAGCGCTATGCGGTAATCCAGCGCTACTGCTAACTGTTTTAAATTTTAGTTTTTTTAATTCTAAATTAGACATAGTAGTAGCGCTTGTTAGGATCCAGCGCTATAGCTAAATTAGCTATAGCGCTACTGATATGTTTTCTTTTCTTTTTTATTATTTTCCTTTTCTTTTCTGTTTAGTTTTCTTTTTCTTTTGTATTACTTTCCTTCTCCCTTTTGTTTTTGTTTTTTTTGTATTGCTTTCTCCCTTTTGTATTTCTTTTGTATTGCTTTCTCCCTTTCTATTTACGACGGCGTCTCCCTCCCACACTGCGTGAATATCACCGGAACCATGCATGTGGTTGTAACGTATATATCAGTTGACCTATAACGGTTACTTAAGTGCGTACACAAAATAGATACATATATATAAATGATGGTTTCTCAGCTGCGTCGACGACGTTTCACATTGAGCTTCTTCCCTTTCTTGTTCGTTGCCGAATAATTGAGCCCCTCCTTGTGACTTTTCCGGAACCATGGAGTACGATCTTTCTTATGTAATGTAGTATTGATTCTTCTTTTCACGTATGCTTCATCATCATCGCAATCTTCCCTCATCGGGTTGCCGTATTGGTCGTAGTCTTCCTCGTTGACGATGCTCCTTTTGCCTCTCCTCACGACAACACGGTTGGGATTGGTCGGGTCGGTTATGAAGAAGCATTGTGTCATGTGCTTAGCGTGTACCCATGGCTCAGTTTTGGCGATGAGGTTAACGTTCACGGTTCCACTCTTCGCGTCAGCGGGTGGTATACACATGGTAGTGAAATACTTGTGTTCTCTTACGACGTCTTTAGCCCATCTGACACGGAACATCGTCGCATCGTGCAATCCAGTATAGTCAAGCTCCCAGATCTCTTCGACCCTTCCGTAGAATCTTTCAGTTGTGCCGTTAGCGTCGGTCACGCATTCAATCGTCACCCCGGAGTTCTGGTAATCACTGTCCATGTCTTTGGCCTCCGTGTAGAACGTGTACCCGTTGATATCGTATGACTGATAGCTCGCAAGTTTGGGCGCGGGGCCATGTGCTAAGGCGTGTATGTGCAATCCGTCCGAACTGTCCTCTTCTTTGAACCAACGCAAGAAAGTGGCATTGTGCTCTACAGTAACTTCGTCGTCCGTCTTGAGCATCCGCTTATCACGGTACTTATTTGCGATGGTTTCTTTGTGCCGTGACACATAATCATCTGCCACATCTAGGTGTTGTAGCACTACTAAGTTAGCCCTGTCAAAGTCGTTTCGTCGATCCGAGTAGTCCACGTGCAATTCCCTCTGGCCGTTGTTGTGACCTTCTCCTTCGAGCCTCCCATCGTGCTTGTTGACGGGCAAACCAATAACAGGGTCTCCGACGCCTATACAATTCTCACAAAAGGAGATGCACTCATGCGTCAGATACCCCTGGACGATGCTCCCATCGGGACGGGACATGTTACGAACGAATCCTTTGATGACCCCATTCATCCTCTCGAACGGCATCATGCTGTGAAGGAATGTTGGCCCGAGGTCGATGATGTCGTCCACGATGTGGACACACAGATGCACCATGACGTCAAAGAACGCGGGCGGGAAGTACATCTCAAGCTCACATAGTATGACAACGATCTCTTCCTGTAGCCTTCGGAGCTGCTTCACACTTATGGACTTTCGAGAGATAACGTCGAAGAAGTTCCAGAGACCAGTAAGCGTGTCACGGATGTGCTTGTCCATTATCCCTCTAATGGCAACCGGGAGTATCTGCGTCATCATCACGTGACAGTCATGAGACTTCATCCCGGTGAACCTTTTCTTCTTGGGGTCTAGAAATCTGCTTATCTTCCCACAGTAACCGGAACTGACTTTGATTCCCATAAAGCACTTGATGAATTGATCGATCTCCTTCACACTTAAGGTGAAGCAAGAAGGGGGGCAATAATTCTCCTCCTTCTTGTTGACTTTTCTGCCCCTTTCCCCCTCCTCCGTCTCTGTCTCCGTCTCCTCCGTCGACTTTTTACGGTGGAGATCTTTCCTGATCTTCAAATCTTCCAAGTCTTTCCTTGCCTTCGGCCCATCCTTGGTCTTCTCCGGCATGTTCGTTAGTGTGCCAAGCAAGCTCTCGAGGACATTCTTCGTGATATGCATTTGATCAAGGAAATGAGGCGTGTCGTGATTGGGCCAGTACTCCAAGTCCCAGAAAACAGACCTCATTTTCCATACCTTCAGTAGCGGCTCCGGCGCCTTTTTCATCGTTCCCGGCGCGGGGCACTGTCCCCAGTTTTTCAACAGCTCGTTGATTTCGGCGCCGCTTCTCTTACGTGGAGGTCCTCAATGCTTAGTCAACCCATTGAATAGATCTCCACGCTTTCTCCATGGGTCATCCTTCTCGAGCCATCTATGATGCCCCATGTACACGATTTTCCCGGACCCGCCATCTTTCGTTGACGTAAGCTGCTGAGACGTTGTATCATCCATGCACCTCGTGCATCCGCAGTATCCGTGGCACACCTGGCCTGAGGTGTACCCGTAACCGAGATAGTCATGCACCGTCGTCATCAGCGCGGCTCTCATATAGAAATACTCTCCTTTGCTGGCGTCCCATGTCCATGCCGGTGTTTTCCATAACGTGTCTAGCTCAACTTTCAGAAGCCCCATATACAGGTTAATATTATTTCCCGGTTGTTTCGGCCCTTGAATCAGCATGCTCATGTGTATGTACTTTGTCTTCATGCACTTCCATGGGGGGAGGTTGTACATCCATACAAAGACGGGCCATGTGCTGTGGTTGGTGTTTTGGTTTCCAAACGAATTCATGCCATCGGTACTCGCACCAAGCACGATGTTCCTTGGATCTTCTGCAGCAAATCCATATACGGTGTTGAATGCTCTCCACTGGCTACCATGTACGAGGTGTCTCAGCTTCGGATCATCTCCATCGTCGGGCTTCTTCCTCTCCGCGTGCCAGCGCATGAGCTTTGCTTCCTTAGGATCTACGAAATACCGCTGCAGACGGGGAGTGATTGGAAAGTACCATACAACTTTCTCAGGAGCTTTCTTTCCTGCCTTCTTGTATCGAGAAGCATTGCACACTGGACAGCTGGTTTTTTCCGCGTGCTCCCCCCGATAAATGATGTAATCGTTGATGCATGCGTGGTACCTAATGTGCGGCAAATCAAAAGGGCAAACGATTTTCTTGGCCTCATCGACACTAGTAGGACACAGGTTCCCCGCGGGAAGAACTTTATTATGTAGATACTTCAAATGCTCATAGAGGCTTTTGTCTGTCCATTTGTTTTTGGCCTTCGTCTTTAGAAGTTCGAGCGTGAAACTCAAGCGGGTCACCTCGGGATCGCAACCGTCATACAATGGAGTCTTCGAGTCTACTTCAAGTTGCGCCAGCTTGGCCTCCTCTCTAGAAGCAGCTCTCTCGCTAGTCGTACTCTTGTGAAGGAGGTCTCGAACATGAGGGTCCAGCACGACTGCACTTAGTCGCGTCGAAGACTGCGGCGTGACCACCGCCTCTGCTTCTCCGCCATGTCCGGACTCTTCTTCGCCGTGTCCGGAATCTTCTCCGCCGCCATGTTCGGAATCTTCTCCGCCGCCATCATTTAACTCTTCCCCGCCGCCATGTCCGACGCCATCGTCTTCGTGTTGATCGGTCATCTCTTCGTCTAGCCCCATGTCGTTATTCCCTGCCATGTGGACGTCCTCATCATCATCATTTTCACTTATCCACCGAGTATAGCCATCCATGAAACCATTCATCAGCAGGTGCGCCTTCAACCTGCCACGATCATAAGGGTCCAAAAGGACTCCTTCTTTGCATCTTGTACACGGACATCTAATCCTAGTCCGATTATTTGCATGCATGTCCATCACCGCGGATTGCATGTATCGCTCCACCTTCCATCCACTCACCTTCATGACCGACGGCATGCACAGTATAACAAGCAAAAGGGTTATAAACAAAATGCATGCATGCATCAAAGTCATATAAAAATTTGGCATGACCTTGCCTAAAATAGGACATATCGAGTTTGCTCGAAATCCACCGAAACGGAAATAAATCGACATTTCGGCAAAATATAAGCAACTCGGGGGCATGTCACTCGCACAAATCTCTCCATATCCCAAACACACATATTCCCATTCACACACACATATTCCCATTCTTGAAATGAACAACTTTTTACTCACCTATATCTATCTAGATCTATTTGTTGGGGACATGTCAATAGCTAGCTAGATCAAGTTGTTGGGGAAGAGAGATGACTCTAGGTAACTAATGGAGAGGGAGAGAGATGGGCTAGCTAGATCTATATCTAATGGAATGGAGGGAGAGCCAAACAAATGAGGTAGGGGGCATTTATGGAGCTAGCTAGAGATGAGAAGGCCATTTATGGGGGAGAGTTATGGTGGAGGGGGGCATTAATGGGGAGAGAAGAGAGGTAGGAGGAAGAGAGAAGAAGGGCAACAATGGTGAGGGGAGAGGGGAAAGGAGGGGGAGAGAGGGCAAAGGGCGGAGGAGGGGGGGGGGTGAAAAGGTGGCACCAGCCACGCATAGCAGTAGCGCTGTTTTTCAGCAAGCGCTACTGCTATGTTACTTAATAGTAGCGCTTTCCATAAAGAGCGCTACTACTAAGTGGGGCCCATTATCAGTAGCGGTTCCACCAAATAAAGCGCTACTGCTAAAGTCTTAGTAGTAGCGCTGTATTATGGACTGCGCTGCTACTACCAATAGTGTCGGTGGGCCCGTCTGGTCCCGCTTAGCAGTAGCGCTCTACATGTTTCCAGCGCTACTGCTAAGTCCTTACTTGTAGCGCTGCTCAAATCCAGCGCTACTGGTAATTAGCAGCAGCGCCTGTTACATTCCAGCGCTACTGATATTGTCCTGCCTATAAGGTTTCTCCTAGTAGTGGTGGAGGCGTTTCGCGCCGCCTCCTCAGCCAAGGGAATGGCCTCAAGCGCATCCTTATATTCTTGCACCTTGTTCTCTAGAACAAAATATCTCTGCTTGCTCTGAAAATCAAAGAGAGCAGGTGCAGGCAAAGTAACAGGGACAGATCTATATTTATCAAATATTAGGTTGTATTGATAATCCCTGGCATTACTGTCAGTGTACAAATAACCAGGGTATCTATTACCCAGACTTGTGCGCGGGCAACCCCCTGGGGCCGACAAGGCATAGCAAAGCGTTGGAATCAAGTACTACGGTATCAAGAAGATGAGGAGATGGAAGACCAAAGGCTGGAGCCCCGGCAAGATCTTGCCGGGGATGGCTCATAGCCCCGACAAGACTCGCATCCGGCAAGACCCTGCCGCTGTTCAAGCGCACCACCCCAGGGCAACTACCATCTTGTCGTTTAGCTTTTGTTCTCTTGGGTGTGTGTCAGACGCTGACGGCGTGAGGGCTTCAGCGGTGCGATGGGATGGCTCCTTTTTCCACCCCCAAGAAAGGCAGGGACACCTCAACAGGAGCATTAAATGCCCTTGTCCTAAGCCGTCAGTATTAGGTATGATAAGCACTGTAGTTGCTTTACACCTCATGTACCCCAGCGCACTACCGTTGGCGACCCCTTCGAAGGTATAAAAGGAGGCCCAAGGTGCTCCTACGGGGGGAGGATCTTTTCTGGCCGGTTTCGCATGTGTAGCAGCTACTGTAGCGCTCCAAGAACTGGCCTAAGAACACATCCAATACAACCAAGCAGGAGTAGGGTTTTACGCTTCTCAGCGGCCCGAACCTGGGTAAAAATCCCTTGCGTTGATCGTTTGATCTGCTCTCTGTGCAACCCTCCTTCCCGCCGAACCGTAAAGGGATCCCCGTGATCCCATAGGTGTTGTTTCCGACATCTTTGGCAGGGGCTTCGGGGCTGGGTCAGCGCTATGCGCTCCTGCGGCAAGAATGTCGTCAGTGCGGCCGCCGGACTCCTCGTCGGCCCTCTCAGCAGACTCTTCGGCGACCTCTCCTTGTGCGCTCCTGGCGGCCTCAGCGGCAGCGGCCTTGGCAGCTTCAGCGGCAGCATCCCGGGCGGTGTTCTCGATGACAGCATCAACATCCATGTGTTCCGCTAAGGGGATGTCTGAAAGCCAAAGGAGTAAAACAAAATGGGGATAAGGAGGAAGTTCAAGAAGACAAAAAGAGGAAGATAAAGCAACAAATACTCCGAAGCGGATGGTTTACCAGTGTCAGCCTGCCGGGGAGTGGGTTCTCCCCTCCCGCCAACGTCGGTTGCCGGCGTATGGCTACCAGTACCTTCGCTTGCCGGCTGCTCCTCGTCGCGATAAAGTGCGCTGGAGGAGGTCTCAGCCGGAGATGCGTCTCTAGGCGGCGTGGTTGACGGAGGTGGCATGTCAGGGATGAACTCTGGCGATTCTCCTTGTAGCTGCTCTCCTCCTGCACGTCCGATGATGTCAGCAGCATAAATGCACACCCCGGCGCTTGCCAGCGGGAAATGAGTAAGAGACTCACGCTGGGGGCTGCGCCGGGGGCTGAGTCAAGGACTGCATCGCGGGCTGGTTCTCGGGCTGATGGTGGCCGCTTCTGGTGCACCTGAGGTGCTTGCCGGTAGCTCCTCGTCAGTTGAGGTCCTTGCCCCCTTCGCCATCCTCTGCGCCAAGGTTTCTGTGTCCCTGCGGAAACAGGAAGCAACCGATGAGTTGGAGCGAAGTTAGAAATTCAGAAGATAAAGGGTGCGACAAGCTTCTTACTCTTCTTCTTCTCCCGAGCTAAGGGCAGAGAGGTCGAAGGCGACTTCCACCATTTTGGCCGCGGGAGGAGGTGAAGAGGGGCTCCTTGGCCGCTTGGCCGCGGCAGGTGCGGGTTGCCGATGAGCTTCTTGCCGCTGCGTCGTCTTGCCAGCCGCCCCATTGTCGGGGACTGCACTACTTGAGGAGGTCTGCTGGGCCGGGGCCCCAGAGGCGGCGCCTCGAAGAACATGTCTGCTCCTTGGCCTGAGAGACGGGGCCTCTTCGAGTGGTTCCTCCTCAGCTGCGTCTGCGACAGGCTGACCCCCGGCAGATGTACCGCCCTGTTCTTCAATAGTCTCATCCTGCCCGGCAAGGTCCTCATCCGACAACGCCTCCTCTTCGCTGGATTCTTCTTCCGCGAAGGCAGCGCCGCTGGCATCCGCGGCAAGACCTGCTTCCTGTACTCTGCTGGCGATATACTCCAGCTCTCTTTCAGTGGTGTCGCGAATGAAATCTCCTTCCTCGAGGATAGGCTTCTCCGACAGATTATCAAAGAATTGTTGGACCTGGTCATTGGGAGGCATACCACAGGACCCGTCAACGCTATGAGCATCCAGTGCCGGCATCATTGTGAGGATCGAGTTCAAGCAAGAATTGTTGCATAAGGGGACTATGCCTGCCGGAAGACCGCGCACTACTGCGCTCCTGAACAACTTTTGACAGACGGATGCGTGCTGCATAAGTGTCATGTTGAAGTCCAACCCAGGGTGTAGCCGCATGATATCGGCCGCATTCTTGAACTCCCAAGCTGGCCTCCCTTTGTTCTGCAAAGGGGCAATCCGCCGGCGAAGGAAGTCGGAGCCTATCATATCTACAGTCAACCCGGCAACCTTGAGGCGGAGGATCCTTGTCGTCGCAATTGTGAGCTTTGCATCTTTGGGATCAAGAGCGCTCCAATCGTTGTTGCGGGCTATCCTCATCTACCGCGGCAAGCAGAAAGATTGGATTTCCTCTTCTTCTGTCTCCCGGACCCAGCACCATCTGCCCCGCCATTCTTCCCACTTTCGGCAGTAGCCCCCCTCTGGGTAGACCTCCTTGGTTCCTGTCCGTGGGATCCAAGCGACGGAACCAAAAAGGGCCTCGCCGCTCTCGATTCGAGGAATGAAATAATGGCGGAAGAGGGCAGTGCTAGGATTGACTCCGACAAAGTTTTCGCAAAGATGAGCAAAAACAGACACGCACGTCATGGCATTCGGCGTGAAATCTAAGAGCTGGAAGCCATAGGTGTGCATGATGTCTTTGAAGTAATCGGCGAAAAAATGGTATTTCTCTGGATGAGCCTTGGCAGAACCAAGACTGACGCGGGTGGCGGGATGTGCCGCCGTCTCCGACTTCCACATGAACTGGTACTGTTCCTTCAAGGCTTCTGCGTCGAGCGACGGCGCGAAGACGATGCGCTCTTTCCACATCTCCACCATCTTGTTCTCCGCCGCTTTCTTGCCCTTGCCCTTGCCTGCCTTGGGCGGCATGGTGGCTATGGAGGCTGGAAGATGAGGACGGCGAAAGTGTGGGGGCGGCGAGGGGAGTGGAAGGTTACTCTGGTTTGGAGGAAGACGGCGGCGGTTCCTAGATCGGAAGAGGCAGGAGGTAAATGAGCCGCGGCCCCTGCGGATCCCTTTTTATGGGCAAGGCGCGGGGCTGCCTCTTTACTAGCGAGCGTGCTGCTGCAACGGTCGCGTCGCGCACGTCCCCCACGTCCCGCATTTAATGGGCGTCGTGGGCGGCGCAGTAAAGGAATGATTACAGACGGTAACTCCTGCCACGCGTGCCCACGCACTGATTGGGCCTGGCCCAACGACATCGCGCGCGCCCATGTGGCCCAGGCCCGGGGGCTCCCGTGTCGGTACACTTGTGCGGGTCGCTCGTAAGCGGGCCCGTCGGGGCTATACTCGCGACGAGACTTGTCGGAGTGCTCGTGGCAAGGCCTGTCAGGGTGCTCATGGCGAGGCTTGCCGGGGCGCTCGGGCAGTTGAAGATACATCTACAGCAAGCGCAAGATCAACGAAATAACGGAGAACCCTAAGTTGAGACGTCTACGACGGATGATAACAATGACAAGGATGAGTGTGCGAATCGAGCATCGCGCCCGCGGCACCCTTTATGGGAGAGCCTCGGGGGCTGGCTCTCCGTCATACGACGCGGTGTTTTCTTCTTGAACCTGCGGCTCTTGTCGGCATCCCATTCTGTTCGTCCACATCATCGACAAGCTTAAATCTGGTAAGACCTCCGGCAAGCGCACCTCTTCAGAGTGCTGCGCTCCCATTGAGGACGTGCCTGAGAGCTCCACCGGCAAGACACTTGTCGGGAAGACAGTAAGAAGCAAGATACATGCAAGGGTGAAATATTTTCAAACAAGATTGGTACCCAGTGCATTTCTTCTTGAGATATCCAAGGACTACATTGGGTACAGTTTGATACATCAAAAGAGATCTACTACTGCGACACGGCGATTGATCCGGAAACGAGGTTTCGCGGATGGAACATTGAGACCTAACTACGGCGCTAAGCGTGCCTAGTTGGGGTCCTCGTTCTTCATGCGAAGGAGTCGTCCTCGTCGTCGCTGTCGCTGGAGGAGTCGAAGTCGCTGTCGCTTGAGCTCTCGGCGCAGCACTCCAGGCGAATGCCAGTCGCCCCGAAGAACCTCACGGAGAGGGTGTCAGAGTCGATAAGTTTGAAGTGGAGCAGGTGCCCGGGGGTGAGGCCACGGGAGCGGGCGAACGATTTCCATCCCCGCGTCAGGAACATGGCGCTTCCAGGGTGACGTCGACCGCCACATACCAAGGGCCGTTGCTGCAACCGTCTGCACGGAGCCAAAAGCCACGGGGCCGGTTGCTCTCCATGGCCCTTGCGAAAGGGTCGGGGAGGCGCAGCCAGCTCCGGAGCCGGCGTGGAAGGACCACGACGAACTCTTGCGCCTCCTCCCCCGCGTGAATCCCCGCGTGGGGCTGCGGCAGGGGTGTACTGCTGCGGCTACCACCCTCTGCCGGAGCCGCCCTCGCACGGCCACGGGATGCCGACCCACCACGAGAGCTTGGACCCGCCATCGTCACCACCACACGCGCTGGGGTTCGAGGGCTGCTTCTCGAAGCGCTAAGGGAACCCCGGGCGCGGCCGAGTCCTCTCGCCATCTTGGAGTGGCTCGGCAAGGAGTTGGCGAGAGATAGAAGGAGAAGCAATCGAGCTCAAGAGATCAGAGGTTTGCATATGGGTGGCCTTCTTCTTCTTCCCTCGCTTCCCTTTTATAAGGCGGAGTGCTGAAGAAGGAGAGGGGCCCGCCCTTTGCAATCCTAAGCAACACGCGTCACTCAAAGGCGCGGCGTCCAAGGCGTCAATGTGGAGGCGAGCGGACACCGCCCTGTTCAACGCTCCTCCTCCCGAGGAGGAAGGCGGACCTTCTCGCTCCGGTACTTCCAAGACCTGCAGTTATTATGCGTTGTGGGAGAAATCTATCAACCGCCATCATTGCTATGGCCACGTGTATCCGCGCACTGTTTAGGGCCTAGCCCAACAGCGCCGCGCGCGCATGTATGGCCCAGGCCCGGGGGCTCCTGTCAGTGTACAAATAACCAGGGTATCTATTACCCAGACTTGTGCGCGGGCAACCCCCTGGGGCCGACAAGGCATAGCAAAGCCTTGGAATCAAGTACTACGGTATCAAGAAGATGAGGAGATGGAAGACCAAAGGCTGGAGCCCCGGCAAGATCTTGCCGGGGATGGCTCATAGCCCCGACAAGACTCGCATCCGGCAAGACCCTGCCACTGTTCAAGCGCACCACCCCAGGGCAACTACCAGCTTGTCGTTTAGCTTTTGTTCTCCTGGGTGCGTGTCAGACGCTGACGGCGTGAGGGCTTCAGCGGTGCGATGGGATGGCTCCTTTTTCCACCCCCAAGAAAGGCAGGGACACCTCAACAGGAGCATTAAATGCCCTTGTCCTAAGCCGTCAGTATTAGGTATGATAAGCACTGTAGTTGCTTTACACCTCATGTACCCCAGCGCAGTACTGTTGGCGACCCCTTCGAAGGTATAAAAGGAGGCCCAAGGTGCTGCTACGGGGGGAGGATCTTTTCTGGCCAGTTTCGCATGTGTAGCAGCTACTGTAGCGCTCCAAGAACTGGCCTCAGAACACATCCAATACAACCAAGCAGGAGTAGGGTTTTACGCTTCTCAGCGGCCCGAACCTGGGTAAAAATCCCTTGCGTTGATCGTTTGATCTGCTCTCTGTGCAACCCTCCTTCCCGCCGAACCGTAAAGGGATCCCCGTGATCCCATAGGTGTTGTTTCCGACAATTACTTCTAAGAAACTCATGTCGACGCATGGCGTCAAAATCTAAATATTTATCAGGCAACCCGGGGTCATTAGGTTGATGCGGGATTCTTAATTTTCAGCTACTCGAGAGGCATAAATCCCTCCATACAAGTCACCAATATTAGAGTTACTGTGCAGCCTCCAGGCAACTATTGCACCGAGGTTATAACGTTTCTCACATGTTACTGTAGTATGAATAAGGCTCAAGTCAGGAGTGCATAATGCACTGCAGTCCTTTTTACCTACCACACATTTCCCATTGAACAAGGCAAAGTAGCGGATGGAGGGAAAATGAATGATTTTTATTCTAGCTTGTGTTACTCCTCTATCCTCCCCAACGCACAAGCTATTAAGAAACATATTATACTCAGTTTTTTGCAGTTTATCTAATGAGTCCCATAGTGGAAGTTTACATGCCATGCTAAATTCTTGTAGAGATAAACTATAAGCTTTATCATAAAGGTTGAACAACACTCTTGAATTATGAGGGTGATATTGAAATCCTTGCGTGAATGTATGGATAAGATTATAACGTTGGACACACTTATCTGCAAGGAAGTCGGTGAGGTCAGTATTATAGATGTACTGGTCGAACTCCTCCTTGATGCCTGCACCTCTCATGAATTCTTCGCATGGCCAAAGGCACGATTTGGCATCAGCCATGACTATCAAACTTGTCCGAGGTTCGACATAAGCTTGCCGTGCCGAGCACACGCTCGATGATTCTCCCGAAGAGTGCCTTCTCGAAGGATTCCTCCTAAGGAAGTTCATTTTCCTACGAACAAATTTCTAAAAAATTTAGACCACAAAATTATGTAAATAAAACTTTATAAGATTGATAGCAACTACTCATATAGGTGTCTAGGGGCCATATCAAGCATTTCTACTACTTAGAACTCAAAGAATTAAACATGCAAGCTCATTTTCTGTAGCACCAAGTGCAGCAAAATATGCAAAATATAAACCACTAAAGCAAAAACTAATTGGAGGAATGGAGGAGTTACATATGAAGGAACAATTCCTCAAAACAGTTTCGGAAATGGTGTTCCGAGCAAAGAGATCGAAAATTTCAGTTTCTAGAGGAAGAATACAGGAGAGAGATGGCTATGGAATTTTTTCTGGAGGTAAGTGATGAATTGAGCTAAAGGGATAAGGCAGGGGGGGCCTATGGGCCCCACTACCAAACAGGGTGCGGCCAGGGGCTGGGCCGCGCCCTGTTAGCTCGTGGTCCACAAGTGCACCCCCCTGCTGTAATTTTTATGCCAAAAATTCTTAAATATTCCAGAAAAAATCATGTTAAAATTTTGTGTCATTCTGAGACTTTTTATTTTTTAGGCATTTTCTATTGCACGGAAAAATCAAAAAACAGGATAATCATGGCATTTTATTTTATTCTACTAGGAATAACAGAGAGTAGACTAATGGTATAGAGAATGGTGCTTACTAAATTCATCAACCACATGTCTTTCAAAAAGGATCCATTAATAAGGTTGATCAAGTCTTATTAATAACCGTTTCCGATTGACATGAAGCCGAAGAATTTTCGTATCACACTAGGTTACCTCAATGGGGATTTGCATCTCCCCAACAATAAGATTATTATAATTCTTCTTGACAATAGGAAGAGGTAATGCAAAACCTCCAATGATGACCATGGCACTAGGCTCAATGACATTAATATTATTAACCAGAATTTGCTTCTTTGGGAAATGCACGGTATGTTATTTGCCATTAACATGAAATGTGACCTTGCTTTTGTTGCAATCAATAACAGCCCCTGCAGTATTTAGAAAGGGTCTACCAAGGATAATGGACATGTTGTCATCCTCGGGCATATCAAGAATAACAAGGTCTGTTAAGATAGTAACATTTGCAACCACAACAGGAACATCCTCACAAATTCCAATAGGTAAAGTAGTGGATTTATCAGCCATTTGCAAAGATATCTCAGTAGGTGTAAGCTTATTCAATTCAAGTCTTTTATATAAAGAGAAAGGGATAACACTAACACCAGCTCCTAAATCACATAAAGCAGTTTTGATATAGTTTTGTTTAATGGAGCAAGGTATTGTGTGTATACCAGGATCTCCCAACTTCTTAGGCACTCCTCCATCAAAAGAATAATTAGCAAGCATAGTAGCAATTTCAGTTTCAGGTATTTTTCTTTTGTTGGTGATAATATCCTTCATATACTTAGCATACAGAGGCATTTTCAAAATATCAATCAAGCGAGTGTGCAAAGTGACAGGAGTAATCATTTTAGCAAAGTGCTCAAAATCCTCCTGATCCTTACTCTTGGAAGGCTTACGAGGGAATGGCATGGGTTTTTGAACCCATGGTTCTCTTTCTTTACCATGTTTCCTAGCAACAAAGTCTTTCTTTTCATAACGCTTATTTTTGGGATGTGGGTTATCAAGATCTTCAGCAGGTTCTATTTCCACATCATTATCCTGCTCCTTATTATCTGGTTGAGCATCTACGTGAGTCTCATCATTATTGTTATCATCATTTTCATTATCACTAGGTGCATGTTCACTACCAGATTGTGTCTCAGCATTAGAAATAGAAACATCATTATGTTTTTCATCAGGTTTTTCTATGACAGGTTCATCAGAAGCATGCAAAGTCCTATCCTTTTTCTTCTTCTTTTTCTTATTAGGTGGACTAGGTGCATCATTATTAATTCTCTGAGAATCTTGTTCTATTCTCTTAGGATGACCTTCAGGAAATAGAGGTTCCTGAGTCATTCGACCTCCTCTAGTCATTACTCTAACAGCATGATCATTCATATTATCATTTATTTCAGCAAGCAAATCATTTTGTGACCTAGCAACTTGGTCTAGTTGTGTGTGAACCATAGAAGCATGTTTACCTAGACCCTTAACATCATTAGCAATTCTAAACATCAAGTCACTCAGGCGATCTATCATCATAGCAGTACGTCTTAACTGAGTTTTGACATAATTATTGAAATGCTCTTGCTTAACAATATCATTATCAAATTCATCCATGCATTGACTAGGAGTCTTAGTATAAGGTATATCATTTTCATTAAAGGTACGGAGAGAAATTACCTCTACTGCCTGTGTCGAGGTGTCAAGTCTATGTATTTCTTCAATAGGTGGTAATTTCTTGACATCTTCAGTTTTATTACCTTTCTCTTTCATAGATTTCTTAGCTTCTTGCATATCTTCAGGACTGAGGAATAGAATCCCTCTCTTCTTTTGAATAGGTTCCGGCGGTGGTTTAGGAAGTGTCCAATCATCGGCATTTTGCAATATGTTATTCAATAATTCTTCAGCTTGCCCAACAGTTCTTTCCCTGAAAACACAACCAGCACAACTATCTAGGAAATCCCTAGAAGCATCGGTTAGTCCATTATAAAAGATATCAAGTATTTCATTTTTCTTGAGATGATGATCAGGCAAAGCTCTAAGTAGCTGGAGAAGCCTCCCCCAAGCTTGAGGGAGATTCTCTTCTTTAGTTTGCACAAAGTTAAATATTTCCTGTAAAGCAGCTTGTTTCTTATGAGCAGGAAAATATTTTTCAGAGAAGTAATAAAGCATATCCTGGGGGCTATGCACACAACCAGGAGCAAGAGAAAGGAACCATTCCTTAGCCACGCCCTTTAGCGATAAAGGAAAACGCTTAAGGATATAATAGTAGCGTATCTTTTCTTCATCAGTAAACAAGGCAGCAATATCATTCAATTTGGTGAGGTGTCCAATAACAATTTCATTTTCATAACCATGGAAAGGATCAGATTCAACTATAGGGATTAACTCAGGATCTATAGAGAATTCATAATCCTTATCTGTAACAAATATAGGAGAAGTAGCAAATTTAGGATCACGTTTCATTTTCTCCATCATAGATTTTTCTTTCAGTTTGGCTACTAGTTTTCTCAAATCATCTCTATTCTCACAAGCAAGAAGATCCCTAGATACTTCCACATCCACAACATAACCTTCAGGTACATGAGGCAATTCATAATTCTTAGGAGATCTAGGTGTAGTGGGTGATTCAAAATCTTCATCAGTTTCAGCATTTTCAAGTTCTCTAGCTTTAGCAAGATGAGCATCAAGTAATTCATTCAGTGGAACAGTTTCAGTTTCATCAAATGTAGTAGTAGTAGTATCATTAATTTCAGAGGTAGCATCATCAAGTTCATGTGACATATCAGGACGATCAATGGGTGGTGGTGTAACAAGCTGATTCAAAACAGTAGGTGAATCAAAAGCAGAGCTAGATTGCAGTTCCTTACCTCCTCTCGTGCGAGAGGGGACAATCTCGGTTCGAGTATCTTTCAGATTCTTCATAGTGGCAGTTGGATATCCTCAAGTTAACACAATAAATATTGCTATGCTCCCCGGCAATGGCGCCAGAAAAAGGTCTTGATAACCCATAAGTATAGGGGATCGCGACAGTCTTCACGGGTAGTATTTCACCCTAATTTATTGATTCGACACAAGGGGAGCCAAAGAGTATTTATCGGCCTTGACAATTGAGTTGTCAATTCAACTGCACTTGGGATATCTTTCTGCAGCAAAAGTTTAGTAGCACGGCAAATAGTAGTAGCAACAGTAACAGTGACAATAGTAACAGCAGTTTTGCAGTAATTGTGACAGCAGTAACATCAGTAATAACTTAGCAAGATTCAGTATGCGAAAAGCGTAGGCACGTGGATCGGTGATGGATAATGATATAGATGACATCAATCATGTAACAGTTACACACTAAGGCAACACAGAACTAGCTCCAATTCATCAATGTAAAGTAGGCATGTATTCCGTATATAGTCATACGAGCTTGCGATAAGAACTTGCATGACATCTTTTGTCCTACCCTCCCGTGGCAGCGGGGTCCTATTGGAAACTAAGGGATATTAAGGCCTCCTTTTAATAGAGAACTGGAACAAAGCATTAACACATGGTGAATACATGAACTCCTCAAACTACGGCAATCACCGGAAAGAATCCTAATTATTGTCACCTTGGCGTATGCGGATCATGACACGTAATAGGTGTCTACAACTTGCAAGATAGGATCCAAACCAATCTTATATTCGTGAAAACATAATATGTTCAGATCTGAAATCATGGCACTCGGGCCCTAGTGACAAGCATTAAGCATAGCAAAGTCATAGCAACATCAATCTCAGAACATAGTGGACACAAGGGATCAAGCCCTATCAAACTTAACTCGATTACATGATCAATCTCATCCAATCCCAGCACCGTCCAACAAACCTAGAAAGGAATTACTCACTCCTGGTGGTGAGCATCATGGCGGTGTTGATGGAGAAGGGTTGGTGATGACGACGGTGATGAATCCCCCTCTCCGGAGCCCAAAACAGACTCCAGATCAGCCCTCCGGAGGAAGAACAGGAGGTGGCGGCGGCTCCGTCTCATAAAACGTGATGAAATGTTCTCTCAAATTTTTTTCCTCCATAAATGTGAATTTATAGGACTGGAATTAGGGTCGGGAGAGCCACGTGGGGCCCACTACCCAACAGGGCGTGGCCAGGGGCTGGGCCGTGCCCTGTTAGCTCATGGCCACGTGGCAGCCCCCTCTGGTACTTCTTTGCTCCAAAATTCATTATATATTCCAGAAAATATTCACAAAAAGTTTCGTCCAATTCCGAGAACTTTTATTTCTGCACAAAAATAACACCAAGGCAGTTCTGCTGAAAACTGCGTCAGTCCGGGTTAGTTTCATTCAAATCATGCAAATTAGTGTACAAAACAAGAGAAAAAGTGTTTGGAAAAGTAGATACGTTGGAGACGTATCACAGCCCGAGGATGTGTAGATTGGTTACGTTTTCCATGCTCTACCCCATTCCGAGACAGGATTTCGGCGGCGCCTCCCCGTTGTTCTCCGGATGCACATTCTCTCGGCTTGTTGCCGAGACATGTATCTGGAGAACATCGGTGAGGTGCTGCCGAAATTTTGTCTCGGAACGGGATAGAGCATGGAGAACGTACTCAATCTACACATCCTCGGGTGGGATTAGGACCCTCTTTACCTATTAGAGATGTAGGTAGATTCAGTGCCATTTCTCGTCAACCCGGTAGAAAATAAAAGTTGTATGTGATTAATTTTAACGAATCCATAATTTTGTTGCGTGGCTCGTAATAAAGCAGAGGATGATAGATAATCAGTGGATGTACAGTGGTTTTATCCGTCAGAATCGAGTAACAACAGAGTGGGTCGAGAAAACCGATGTGTTTTTGAAGGAGATATTTCGTCGTCCAATGAGAATTATCCCAGAATGCTAGGCTGCCGGATTTCCAGATTATACACTAGCTGATTATCCTGATGTTGTTTTTCCTTTGGCCAATTGGATCCAGATTTTCCTGATGTTGATGTTGTTTTCCAGATTAGTTAAGCTATGGACGATAGCGGCAGATACAATGAAGAGGAGATCTTCGACATCATACGCTCCTCCCAAAACCAAGAGAATAAACAAGATGACAGCTCACAATTTCTCAACGACTCCGGTGAGGGACTTGAGCAAGAACAAAGAGACGAAGGGCAAACAAACAATGATGGCGAAGAAAATGTTAGACAATTAACAAAGTCCGGCGAGGTATATATATATTAAGCCTCTGGTGATCATTAGATGTATTAATTGATTTATATATATATATTAACAAAACTTTCTTCTTTTAGCCCTCCGGATCGAGCCAATCTCCTAGAAGGGTACGAGGCTGGGCCAAAAAGTTGGACGATGACATAAAGTTCAACATCGATGAAGTCGCAGAAGATGGAGAACCGATTGCTCCTGAACAGAATGCCCGTAAATTTATAAATCAATGCAGAGTTATTGTTAGGGACAACATCCCGATCACCATTCGAGAATGGAATAAGCCAAAGGTAGATTGAGGAGTTAGTTATGTCGACGAAAGATCGAAAAATTTGCTCTGGATACGCTCATGTCACATTTCAACCTACCAAAGGGTCTCACAGATGGCAAACGGTTGAAAGTCAAGCAATTTGCTCTTAAGAAGATGGCCACACAATTCCATAGCTAGAAGAAAAGATTATACAGCGACTACATCAAGGCAAAAAAGAAGACTCCAGAATTCACTGGAGCACTCGAGAAGATAAAAGATCACTGGGACGCATTTGTGGAGTACAAGGACTCGATTGAAGCTCTGGAAAGGTCGAGAAAAAATAAGATAAATGCTGAGAAAAAGAAGTATCACCATGTTCTGGGGACAGGTGGCTACAAGAGAGCTGTGCCTAACTGGGAAGCAGCTGAGGCCAAGATGCTTGCTGAAGGGGTCATTCCAGCTACAACGGATTGGCCCCACAGGTCCAAGCATTGGTTTTATGCGCATGGGGGAAGTTGGACCCAGCCACAGGGCAGATTATTGTAAAGGCAGATCTTAAAACAGCCTTGGACGCTTTACTTCAAGCAATCGAAGATGCTCGAAAGGGGTTGTTCCAGCCCGAGAGAGAGAACGACGAGCTTACACACGCCCTCAAGAATCTTGAACACGGAGGACGAACACGAGGCATAGGCGTTGTTCCGTGGGATGAGGGGTTTTCGGAGTGGAACGACACTTATAAAAGCCCTCAGAGAAAAAAGAAGCAGGATGCAGACCGGCTTCAGAAGATAGAACACATGTTAAAGCGGCAGCAGGAGCAACCGGACTCAATTATCCAGCAAAGGGCATCTCCGCGTCAGGAGCAAGCAGATCCAGCATTGGATAGTACCGTCCCATCTATGCGGAAAAGCAACGTGGGTTCCACGGGGGTCCGGGCCGATGATGCACTGCTGGCTCGCTACTCCGTGGATGATATCAAAGAGAGGACAAATTGTGAGCTACACCAGAAAATGAAGAACATATCCATGAAGCTGGCGGTCGGCGTTGCTTTATCGAATGCACCTGAAGCAACCATCCATGGCAATTCGATTCTAGCTGGCTATGCTCGTGTCGGGGTGGATGAATTTCTGCCGGGATATGACTCACTAGAGCTTGACATTCCTGGAGGTGAAGGGGAGCATACACTGGGAGAAGTCATACATGGTGTCATTGTATGGAGAAAGGAATGCATTGTGTTTCCAAACTCGGCGCTGATACGTCTCCAACGTATCTATAATTTTTTATTGTTCCATGCTGATATGTTATCATTCTAGGACACTTTTTGAGCATTTGTTTACCAATTTATAATATTTTTGAGCACTAACCTATTGACCCAATGCCCAGTGCCAGTTACCAAGTTTTTCTTTGCAGGGCCCTACCAAACGAAGTCCAAATGCCATGAAACTTTAATATATATTTTTCTGGACAATATGAAGACCTGCAAGCATCGGAAGTGGACGAGAGGGGGCACGAGGAGGCCACAAGCCAACAGGCCGCGCCCCTGGGGGGCGGCCTGATGGCTTGTGCCCCCCTCGGCCAGATCAATCACAGAGGGCCTCTACATCAACCTTGCTACCCTCACCATGATGTGTGAGTAGTTTACCACAGACCTACGGGTCCGTAGGCAGTACCTAGATGGCAATCTCTCTCTCTTATGATCTTCAATACAATGTTCATCGCATCATCCCTTTGATCTATCCGATGTAATCCCTTTGTATGGTGTGTTTGTTGGGATCCGATGAATTGTGAGTTTATGTTCAGAATATTCATGAAAAGTATTTGAGTCACCTCTGATTATTATGATTCTTATTTGCGCGCATGATCATCATAGCTTCGTAATGCTCTCCGATCTATTGAGATAGTTTGGCCAACTAGATTAATATTTCTTCAGTGGGAGTGGTGCGTTGTAGTAGGTTCAACCTGGCGAGTTTCTATATCCCAGTGACAGAAGGGGACAAGATGCGTCTTTGTGTTGCTGCTACTAAGGATAAAATGATGGGGTTTATTCATATTGATTGAGTTTACTTTGTCTACATCATGTCATTGTTCTCCAAGCATTACACTGTTTTTACTTAATACGTAGAGAGGCAAGCATAGAAGCACTCTTGAAGTGGAGTAATAGTAATAGCTGCAGGCAGGAGTCGGCCTATTTTCTTATGGACGTGATGCCTATATACACATGATCATTGCCGTGAACATCGCATACCTTTTCTATCAATTGCCCAACAGTAATTTGTTTACCCACCCTATGCTTTTGCCATGAGAGATGCCACTAGGGAACACTACGGTCCCCAGGTCTATTCACTTATATATTTACAAACGCTACTGCTACCTTGCTGCCATTATTTATCTTTTATTTTATTTTGCAATTTACAATTATCTACAATTATCTACACAACTCATTTGCTTGCAAATAACGAGATCAAGGGGATTGACAACCCTCTTGCCCGCGTTGGGTGCAAGTTGTTTGTTCTTTTGTGTGCAGCCGCTGAAGACGGTTGAGGATTGGTATTCCTATTGGTTCGATAAACCTTGGTTTCATAACTGAGGGAAATACTTACCCGCATTGTGCTGCTATAACCCGTTCCTCTTCACGGAAAACCCAACGCATATCACAGTCATCAGGAAGGATTTCTGGCGCCGTTGCCGGGGAATACCATCACCAACTATCAAGTAACTTCGCACAAATTTTCATTCACTTGTTCTTCTTTTTATTTGCTTTTATATTTAGTTTGTCTCATAAAAATCAAAAATACAAAAATATTTATCTTTGCTTGTCACTAGTTTACTTTGTCGCCTGCTAGTTTACTTGTCCTGCTTGATACTTTGCTTGCTTGGTCACCATGTCTCAAGATACTACTAAATTATGTGACTTCTCAAATACTAATAATAATGATTTTATTAGTACTCCCATACCTCCCGCCACTAGTGCGGAGGCTTTTGATATTAATGCTGCATTGCTGAATCTTGTCATGAAAGATTAATTTTCGGGAAGTCCTAATGAGGATCCCGCTGCTCATCTTAATTCCTTTGTTGAATTATGCGATATGCAAATGAAAAAGGATATGGATAATGATCTCGTGAAATTAAAATTATTTCCCTTTTCACTAAGAGATAAAGCTAAAGCTTGGTTTTCATCTTTACCTCGTAATAGTATTGGAACGTGGGATAAGTGTAAAGATGCTTTCATTGCCAAGTATTTTCCTCCTGCTAAGATCATCTCCCTTACAAATCAAATAATGAATTTTAAACAGCAAGATCAAGAGCATGTTGCACAAGCATGGGAGAGAAGGAAATTAATGATAAGAATTTACCCGACTCATGGTTTAAACTTGTGCATGATTATCCAAAATTTCTATGCTGGACTAAACTTTGTGTCTAGAAATCTTCTAGATTCTGCTGCAGGTGGTACCTTTATGGATGTGACCTTAGGAGAGGCCACCAAACTTCTGGACAATATTATGACAAATTGTTCTCAATGGCACACCGAGAGAGCTCCAACTGGTAAGAAGGTAAATTCTGTTGAAGAAATTGCTACTTTGAGTGAAAAAGTGGATGCTCTTATGAATATGGTTGCTAGTAAAAATACTCATGTTGATCCAAATGATATGCCTTTGTCTACCTTGATTGAGCAAAATAATTATGCTATTGATGTGAACTTCATCTCGCGAAATAATTTCAACAACAATGCTTATAGAGGAAATTTCAATTCTAGACCGTATCCCGGTAATTCCTCTAATAACTATGGAAACTCTTATGGTAATTCTTATGGAAATTCTTATACAAATTCTAATAGGATACCCTCTGATCTCGAGAACACAATTAAATAATTTATTAGTTCTCAAAAGGTTTTCAATACTATGGTAGAAAAAAAATTGCATGTTGTTGATACTTTGGCTAGAAACGTGGATAGAATTGTTGTTGATGTAGAAAATCTTGAAAGTAAGGTGCTGCCACCTAAGCATGATTTTAATGAGTCTATTAAATCTATCCAAATATCTATTAATGAAAGTAAGGAGAGGACCGCTAAGTTGAGAGCTAAGCGGGAATTCTTAGAAAAGGCTCTTCCACCCGGTTTTTACCAGAATAATGATGAAGATCTTAAAATGATTGGTGTTTCTCCTATTGAATCTTTGTTTACCTCTCTGAATATAAATGATAAAGGTACTGGAGATAATTCAACTCTAGTTGAGGAGCGTCCCATTTGCTTGGAGGGTGATGATTTTGATGCTAAAATTGAAAATAGTGGGTTTGGAGAGGTCAAAACTTTAGCTAGTGATGTGCCCACTATCTTGGATTACAAGGACTTTAATTATGATAAATGCTCTATAGTAGAATGTATTTCCTTGCTGCAATCCATTATTATCTCACCCAATGCTTATGAACAAAACAAAGCTTTCACCGAACATATAGTAGAAGCTATGATAAAAGCTTATGATGAGAAACTTGAACTTGAAGTTTCTATTCCTAGAAAATTGCATGATGAGTGGGAACCTACTATCAATATAAAGATAAATAAATATGAATGCAATGCTTTGTGTGACCTTGGTGCTAGTGTTTCAACAATACCTAAGACCTTATGTGATGTGCTTGGTCTCACTAATATTGAAGAGTGTTCCCTAAACTTGCATCTTGCGGATTCTACCATCAAGAAACCTTTAGGTAGAATTAATGATGTGCTTATTATTGCAAACAAAAATTATTTGCCTGTAAATTTCATTGTGCTTGATATTGATTGCAATCCTTCTTGTCCCATAATACTTGGAAGGCCATTCTTACGAACTATAAGTGCAATTATTGACATGAAGGAGGGACACATAAGGTTCCAATTCTCATTAAAGAAAGGGATGGAACACTTCCCTAGAAAGAGAATTAAACCACCTTATGAATCAATCATGAGAGCCACTTATGGGTTGAGTGTCAAAGATGACAACACTTGATCATATGCATTATGCCTAGCTAGGGGCATAAAACAATAGCGCTTGTTGAGAGGCAACCCAATAGTTATCTTTATTTTTGCTTTTTACCTTCTGTTTTTCTGTGGTAACATGATTTTTTCCTATGTAATGATTATGTTTTTATGTTTTAATTAGTGTTTGTGCCAAGTAAAGCCTTTGGGATAGCTATTTGATGAGTATGATTGATGTTGTGCAAAAACAGAAACTTTCGCCTCGAGTGCAGAATTTTTTGTTCTCTGCTGGAGCGCGCTAAATTCTTGAAACTTTTACACAGTATTTCTGTACAAATTCTCCACGTTGTACTAATGTTTCAGAACTTTTAGAGTTACAGAAGTATGGGTTCTTTACAGATTGCTACAGACTGTTCTGTTTTAAACAGATTCTGTTTTGCCTGCATAGTTTGCTTGTTTTGATGATGCTATGGTTTATATCGGTGGGTATAAGCCATGGAGAAGTTAGAATACAGTACCTATTGTGAAATTATGAATTAAGAATCAAATTACAACAGTACCTAATGTATGCAATATGTTTCTTATACTAACGGATCTCATGAAGTTTTGTTGAGTTTTGTGCGATTGAAGTTTTCAAGGTTTGAGTGTGATCACGATGGACCATGGAATAAGGAGTAGCAAGAGCCTAAGATTGGGGATGCCCAAGGCACCCCAAGTAATATTCTAAGGAAGACTCAAGGATCTAAGCTTGGGGATGCCCCGGAAGGCATCCCCTCTTTCGTCTCAAACCATCGGCATGTCACTTGGAGCTATATTTTTATTCATCACATGATATGTGTTTTGCTTGGAGCGTCGTTTGCTTTTGTTTGCTTTTACTTTCAGTTTGTCACAATCATCATTTGCTGGACACACCTATTAGAGAGAGACACATCTTCATTATAATTTACTAGAATACTATATGTGCTTCACTTATATATTTTGAGCTTGGCAGTTGCTCTAGTACTTCACTTATATTTTTTTGAGCACGGTGGCGTGTAGATTTTATAGAAATAATATGCTCTCGTTCTTCACTTATATTTGTTTGAGAGCTGAATAAATAGTGACAGTAATTTGCATGGGTCATAAGACTAGTCCAAAAATAATAGGTATTCAATGAATGATAATCAAAACCATCATGTAGCACATATAGAGAAGTTGAGGGTTAATGACATTGATGTGGTAATATGAAAAAGGTGTGAGTCCATAATTGTTGGTTCATATAAGTGTCGAGATTAAGAGGTGTTAACTTGTTATTCATCTAAAAATTAAAGAGGCATGGTGATGATGTGTGAGCATTTCTATTCCTCGTTAAAATCCTAGTGTTGTTTCGAGTCAGGGGCGCGCGCCGGTTAACTCCTACCAACCTCCTCCCTCGGGGCATGCGAGTAGTACTTTGATGTGTGATAAAACTAATAAAACTTTTCAATAAGTATATGAGTTCTTTATGACTAATGTGACACCATGGGCATACGCATCTTCACCTTCTCATATTTGCTAGCCTCTTCGGTACCGTGCATAGCCCATTCTCACCCCGAGGATCGGTGCAACTTTCGCCGGTGCATCCAAACCCCGTGACATGATACGCTCTATTGCACATAAGCCTCATTATATCCTCCTCAAAACAGCCACCATACCTACCTATTATGGCATTTCCATAGCCATTTTGTGATATATTGCCATGCAAATTCCATCGTCACTTCACATGACTAGTTCGTTCATCGTCATATTGCTTTGCATGATCATATAGAGCTAACATAATATTTGTGGCAAAGCCACCGTCCATCATGTTTTTGATACATGTCACGCTAGATCATTGCACATCCTAGTACACTGCCGGAGGCATTCATTGAGAGTCATATCTTCCTATCAGCTCTCCATATTGAGTTGTAAGTAAATAAAAGTGTGATGATCATCCTTGTTAGAGCATTGTCCCAGTGAGGAACGGATGATGGAGACTATGATTCCCCCACAAGTCGGGATGAGACTCCGGACGAAAAATAAAAGAAATGAGAGAAAAGAGAGAAGGGACAGTGCTACTACCTCTTATTCCACACTTGTGCCTCAAAGTGGCACCATGTTCTTCATATCGAGAGTCTCATGTTTATCATTTTCATATGCTAGTGGGAATTTTTCATTATAGAACTTGGCTTGCATATTCCAATGACGGGCTTCCTCAAATGCCCTAGGTCTTCAGGAGCAAGCAAGTTGGATGCACACCCCACTTGGCTTCAGTTGAGCTTTCATACACTTGTAGCTCTAGTGCATCATTTGCATGGCAATCCCTACTCCTCGCATTGACATCTATCGATGAGCATCTCCATAGCTCGTTGGTACGCCTAGTTGATGTGAAACTATCTTCTCCACTTTTTACCCCTTTGATACCTACCACCATATTCTATTCCACCTATATGCTATGTCCAATGGTTCACGCTCATGTATTGCGTAAAGAATAAAAAGTTGATGCATATTGAAAAATTACGATCCAATTGCCTGACTTGGACACCGTGGTATTTAACATTTGTATTTGTGTGGTGAAGACGGAGTCATGCCTTGCTAATATAACATGATGAATGGGGGTAAACATTCTTTTAGGATCATATACTTTGAAAATCAATAATTGTGTTGCTTATACTTATAAATATTACTATGTTGCTGTTTGTTAATTCTTCATTTCTCAATGAGCATACATACAAAAGATTACATAATGGATAGCATGTCAAATCAAAAATTCTGTTTTTATCATTTACCTACTCGAGGACGAGCAGGAATTAAGCTTGGGGATGCTGATACGTCTCCAACGTATCTATAATTTTTGATTGTTCCATGCTGATATGTTATCATTCTAGGATACTTTTTGGGCATTTGTTTACCAATTTATAATAGTTTTGAGCACTAACCTATTGACCCAGTGCCCAGAGCCAGTTGATGTTTTCTGCGTGTTTTTTGCATTGCAGGTTTGCCCTACCAAACGAAGTCCAAATGCCACGAAACTTTAATATTTTTTTTCTGGACAATATGAAGACCTGCAAGCATCGGAAGTGGACGAGAGGAGGCACGAGGAGGCCACAAGCCAACAGGCCGCGCCCCTGGGGGGGGGGCGGCCTGATGGCTTGTGCCCCCCTCGGCTGCCTCCCGACGCCCCTCTCTGGCCTATAAATTCACATATATTCCAAAAACCCTAGAAGCGCCCTTGAAACACTTTTTCCGCCGCCGCAAGTCTCTGTTCCGACGGGAGGGCATCTAGACCTCTGTTCCGGCACCCTGCCGGAGGGGAGATCAATCACGAAGGGCCTCTACATCAACCTTGCTGCCCTCACCATGATGTGTGAGTAGTTCACCACAGACCTACGGGTCCGTAGGCAGTACCTAGATGGCAATCTCTCTCTCTTATGATCTTCAATACAATGTTCATCGCATCTTCGCTTTGATCTATCCGATGTAATCCCTTTGTATGGTGTGTTTGTTGGGATCCGATGAATTGTGAGTTTATGTTCAGATTATTCATGAAAAGTATTTGAGTCACCTCTGATTATTATGATTCTTATTTGCATGATCATCATAGCTTCGTAATGCTCTCCGATCTATTGAGATAGTTTGGCCAACTAGATTAATATTTCTTCAGTGGGAGTGGTGCGTTGTAGTAGGTTCAACCTGGCGAGTTTCTATATCCCAGTGACAGAAGGGGACAAGATGCGTCTTTGTGTTGCTGCTGCTAAGGATAAAACGATGGGGTTTATTCATATTGATTGAGTTTACTTTGTCTACATCATGTAATTGTTCTCCAAGCATTACTCTATTTTTACTTAATACGTAGAGAGGCAAGCATAGAAGCACTCTTGAAGTGGAGTAATAGTAATAGGTGCAGGCAGGAGTCGGCCTATTTGCTTATGTACGTGATGCCTATATACAGATGATTATTGCCGTGAACATCGCATAATTATCAGCTTTTCTATCAATTGCCCAACAGTAATTTGTTTACCCACCCTATGCTTTTGCCATGAGAGATGCCACTAGGGAACACTACGGTCCCCAGGTCTATTCACTTATATATTTACAAACGCTACTGCTACCTTGCTGCCATTATTTATCTTTTATTTTATTTTGCAATTTACAATTATCTATAATTATCTACACAACTCATTTGCTTGCAAATAACGAGATCAAGGGGATTGACAACCCTCTTCCCCGCGTTGGGTGCAAGTTGTTTGTTTTTTTGTGTGCAGCCGCTGAAGACGATTGAGGATTGGTATTCCTATTGGTTCGATAAACCTTGGTTTCATAACTGAGGGAAATACTTACCCGCATTGTGCTGCGATAACCCGTTCCTCTTCACGGAAAACCCAACGCAAATCACAGTCATCAGGCGCCAAGACCACCGACTCCTCCAAGTAGCAATACACCTCTAAGTCCACCCCACCTCGAGAGGGAGCCCAGCGCGAGTCCATAGCGATCTCCGCCGCGTCAGTTGACTCCACCCCCTATGTTCCAGCAGGGCCAAAAGCAGAAGACCACCGCTCCGTCGACTAGTCCTGTTCAGAAGAAAGCTACAAAGAAGAAAGCCAACGATGAGCCTCCTGCCAAAAAGAAGTTAGCTTACGATATGACTGATGAGGAAACCAAAACGGTCGTGGTTTCCGAAGTGAAGTCCCATTTTGCACCGAAACCGCCCCCGCCGCCAAAGGAGATAATACCTACGAAAACCGTAGAGTACTTTGTGGAATTTCTTGAGCGACCCCCTGCACATTTGGAGAATAGGCCATCAGACTATGACCGCTCTATTAGGAAGTCATATAAGGAACAAATGCAGCAGTCGAGACGTAGAAGTAGTAATAAAAGTGGGAAAACAGTTCCCCAGCTCAGAGAACAGGCAATGCAATCGATCCCCCCGCTCAAGGTGATTATTGATAGGGTAACCGACGCTGCTAGAAACATTGGTATCAGTGTTGATCAAGTCCTAGGCACCGAGGAAGTCCCCGTGGCTGATGTAGCATGGCAATATGCCCCCGGGAAAACTCTGGTCAGACCTGAGCAGGTCCGGCATCTATCAACACAAATGCGAAGATTGCATGAGTGGTACATGAAAGAAGTAAAGAACGGACGAGTGATGCTTATGGTGAAAGTCAAGGAAGAGCATTACTTCTATGAAAACGAACTATGCATTGAGTTTGGAGAAATTTTTCAGTTATACAATCAAGACTCACTTGACAAATCTATCGTCAGTTGCTATTGTCTGTAAGTGATTTCTTTCTGTAATTTAAGTCTCTAGCTCAGCTCATTCATTGCCTGTAATTATCCTCACTATATTCTTTTGTACGCTATTATGCAGAATGAAGATTATCGAATGTAAAAGAGAGAGAATCTATGCCATTGGGTTCGTTGACCCATATATCATTAATGAAAAAATGATACAAGACCACCCCCAAGACTCAGAGGATAACTTGCTAAGGTTTTTAAAGGCACAAAATAGTAGAACAGAAATACTATTTCCTTACAACTTTAAGTGAGTGTTACTGTCTTGTACTACAAATTCTATTTTGCTTACTCGATGTTAAGTGTAGTTGATTAGTTATGCATGCCTGCTTATATAAACGTGTGCAGGTACCACTGGATCCTGCTAATCATTAAAGTTGACGCTGGAACTGTTGAAACCCTGGACTCACTAGGTAAAGACCCTCGAGAATACACCAGCGTGTTTTGGATGCTCGACAGATAATTTCAATCATTATCGCACTATATCGGCCTCTTTCGTTCATTTCCTAATATCAAGTAATTAATAACTCATTTATTCATTTTCTTTGCCAGGCAGGGTTTGGA
This sequence comes from Elymus sibiricus, assembly GCA_039707655.1. NCBI lineage: Eukaryota > Viridiplantae > Streptophyta > Magnoliopsida > Poales > Poaceae > Elymus > Elymus sibiricus. The sequence continues at coordinate 15,017,718 of CM077665.1, read as the reverse complement.
AACGGTTCATCAATGATGTTGTCGGTGAATGGAAACCGGAGCTGCGTTGGTGACGGCCCAAGGTAATTAAGTAGTACTAGCTAGGTCCGCGCATCTCTTTAATTCTAGTTTCAATACCATTATCATGCTTGATTATTATCTGATTGAATTCTATTTTCGCAAAGTGCATGAGGCAGAAACAGGGGACTAATTTATGTGCATACTACGTTTGCGAGAACATTCTCATGACGACCGAATGGCGCAGAGATATAAGACAACTTCAAGTACGTAAATACTATTCAATTTTTTTTTATGATGATCTAATATATATACACACAACTAATATATTCATATTGATCTCCTTTTTTAAAGATGGAAGACATGCGGGAGAAGGTCCTACCAGAGAACCGCATACGAGCAATTTAAGAGGAAATTACGGGATTTTTGCTTACGGAGGTCATATCTGAAAGCGGAGAATACCATTGCCGCTAATGCCTGCATGTAATGATCTCCAAATTGTAGGAGAAATTATATATACCAAATTATATATATATATATGTATGATCGTATGAGAAATTATATTATATATGCATCAACGTGTACAGTATGTAGTAGCGTAAAATATGTTTGAAATGAATTTTTTTTAATGAAAAACATAAAATGAAAAGGAAAAATAAACCCTAAACCCTAAAACCCTAAACCCCAACACAAAATCATTAGTCCCGGTTGGTGTCACCAACCGGGACTAAAGGTCCTCCAACCCCTAGCGCACGCTCGCGGCCACGTGGAGGGACCTTAGTCCCGGTTGGTGTCAAGGTCCTCCAGCCCCCAGCGCACGCTCGCGGCCACGTGGAGGGACTTTAGTCCCGGGTTGTGGCCAACTGGGACTAAAGGGTGAGGGCCTTTAGTCCCAATTTCGTTGTCTCGGTTGGTGACCCGGTACTAAAGGCCGTTGCCAACCGGGACTAAAGCCCCGTTTTCCACTAGTGCGTAGCCACGTGGTGCGCCCTAGCACCGCCACGTGTCGCGCGCTGGTGCACCCTCACGAGTACATTTTTTTTGCGCGCACATTTTCAGGGTTTTCCTGAATTTTTTTAGATTTTTGGATTTTGCTTGGTTTTCTTAGGTTTTCGTGAATTTTTTTCTTTTTTTTCTCCCGTGAAGCACACCCATACGAAAAAAGCACAGATGTGCTTCTTTGTGAAGTACAGTTGTAGTTCCCGAAAGTAAAACGGCACAGCTGTGCTTCGGCGTGAAGCACATTTATGCTTCCCACAGCTGTGCTTTTCAAAAAAAGTGAAAAAACACAGCTGTGCTTCCGCGAGAAGTGCTTTCGGTGAAAGCACAGCCGTGCTTTTTGGGAGGCGTTGTGCTTCCCGGAAACTGTTGTGGTTCTGGTTTTCGATTTTGTTTTCGGGTTCCCGGTTTTTTTCTGGTTTTTGTTTTTTTTAGTTTTCCGCTTTTTTTTTCTGTTTCCGGTTTTTTTTTTGGGAAAAAAAGTTCGTCCTAGGGTTCGACACGAATAGTTCGTTTTCGACGCACGGTTCGAGAGATAAAACGTTTTGGAAAAACGAATCTACGAAAAAAACGCAAAACTCCCGGGTTGCTACAAGTGTCGCACATGCAGTGCGCCATTTATCACCACAAGGGAAAGTGGGAGTGACCTTTGCAAAGGATACCCTCTAACTAGTGATTTCGGGAATTGTTCCGTCCAAAGTAAAGTTACCTGGTGTGGAGCCTTGCAGCCGGCGCCATGTTGAGCCCTAGATGCCATAATTATCCGGTATTATATGTAGGCAACATATTTTGTGAATCCGATGGCTACATGTATCCATGTATCCATCTGTTTCTCAGCTTCCCGATCTAAATCTTTCGCCTCATGTTCCACCAAGTGAAAATTTGCAGTCACCCGCCCGCTTTCTAACTTTAGAAATATTATTGTTTACAGAAACCCCCCTATCCATCATCCCCAACCCAAGTCGTGCATCCTGCGACTCCAGCCCCAAATCGTTCCTTGCCAGATCTCTCCCATCAGCTCCCAAATCAAGTCCCAATCTGAAGTCCTCCTGCGATGGCAACGCCCAGATGATTCCCTCGAATTTCTCTGGCCACGGCGAGCAAGTAGCGACAGCAACGGCAAGATGGTCACTTAGACTCGGCCGGCCGGTCGTCTCGACGGCGACCATGACAACCGACATCGTTCCGCGGCGGTGACGACGAGTCTGATGATGTGCTAACGCCGCGCTGGATGGCCTCCCACGCCGGCGATGATTCCTACATATGTAGCTGCAGCCTCTCGTCCATAGGAACCTATCGGCTGTAACCTGTAGCCTGTACAAAATGTGCTGGTGCTATGCTCATATGAGTAAACTGTATCAGTATCTGCACCTAAATCAATGACATCATGTGAGATTCTTCTACGTGTTTCTTTTCTTTTCTAAATTCTTTACCAATACGTGATATGCCTTACCAAACTTGTTCAGATCAGAGGCTTTGGTTGAGCTTTTTCCTTGTTAAAAAATCTTGTTTGCTGTTGCCACAAAATTCAGTGAGTAGTCCTGTTCTGAACTTATGTGTTGAAAAAAAAATCAGTGATTTTCTCAGTCATGTGAACAAAGCATATATTGTTCAGTAAAGCTTTTGATTCGCAGAAGTGGACTGGGATGGCTTTCTCCAGTTTTGTTATCTAAGCTATAAGAAGAAGTCACTATCCGAAATATCCTGAACAATCACAAAGTGCAGTGACTAGGTTCCATATGTGTTGAACAAAATCAGCGACTTATTCAGGAAATCCTGTGAATTACCAGAAGTGGCGTAGGATGGCCGTAATCAGTTTTGAGATAAAAAAAAAGGGCTATAAAAAACAAGTCCATTTCCAAAGTTTCCTGAATATCTACTGTAGTTCTTGATTGATCATGTATAACAAGTATACTGACAAACTGCATTTTGTGCTCTGGTATGATGTAGGTCTGAGCAAAGAATTTATTTAACATAGTGCAAATCTCCATCCATTACATGGCTCATGTACATCAAACAATAAAACTTAATGTATATAAAACATTCTTTGCTTGGCAAAATTTGGCATCAGGAAGCACCATTTTGTTGCATATCTTCCACAATCATGCTCCTTTTCCCTTTGGTTTTCAATTCTCCATACTTGGATAATATGGCGACACGGAATTCCATTTGACTCAAATAACTTGCACGAACAATTTGCTATCATGGTTGTCGTGTCATAGCAGACCTCCCTAACCTTACCAGACCCACCTCTCAGGGTCACCATTTTCACCCCCTCACCTTGTGTAATACCCTGAACACAACAGTGGTCTCTAGCAGCAATAACTTGTTGCTGAAATTTCTCAAACACCTCACATGTGAAGACCTCGCTGCCTTGTTTCTCAATTCTCCATGGTGTTAATAGTTGTGGGGTGGTATGTATACTTCTATTGTCTGCCATCAATTCTTCCTCACGTTGGCATTCTAGAGCTGTGTCAAACCTAAGCCAAAACTCAACAAAAGCAAGCCTTCGGTGAATGAAACGATTAAAAAAAGAATTTGCACTTTCTGACCTTGAAGTAGTTCTGAGAATGCCCGCTAGAGATATGTCCATAAAGTAGGCTGGTATCCAAGTCTCTCGAATACTAAACCTCTTAGCAAAATTACTGAAAATTAACTCAAAGCAAAGGATTCAGATCGGGGGGCTGAGAATAGAGGGATGCAGGGATACACGTATGGAGCGGATTCACAAAATATGTTGCCTTATATGTATAGTCCAAAGTTAATTTCTTTGTGTGTGGAAATGAAAGTACCTACTAGCTTCGCTAACTCCTCAGCCCAGCTTCCAATCTTAACTAGCTAAATACACGTGCGTTGCTACGGGATGAAACAATATTTGAAGAGTGGTGGCGTGTGACCGTCAGCGCTTGACCGTCCTCAAGCACGCGACCATCAACCTCGTCCTATGGCGCCTGTTGTCCTCCCTTGCGAATGTTTCAGCAACCGTCAGCATGTGGACGTCCTACAAAGCACTGTCGCCGTCCATCTTGGCGAACGCTTGGTCACCCATGTCGCGAGCTCGTGGTGGCTCTTGTCCATGTTGGCAAGCGGCCGCTACGCTGGGCTATTTTCATATGGATAATGTGACTATCGAATATTTCGCATATATTTGTATATATGGTCTAGTTCTAAATTTAACTATCTCGCCGCGGAAATATTCAGGGTAAACGGTTCATAATTTGGACACCCGGTTTAAGCCATTTTGAATGTTTGGACTATTTTTTATAGCTTTGACACAATTTTGGATAAAGAAATTAGAACTTTTCAAGAAAATGTAAAACATAATTCCATTACTTCAGTCAAGGTTCAATGAGTATTCTATGAAATTTTGACAACATTTTTCCAAGATAAAAGTTTTGACTAATTTTGCAACTTCAAAAAAAATTGGATACAAATTTATTTATTTATTTATTTTAAAAGTGTGAGCTGGCTCGATTCCGGCTTCAGCCCAGCTCGAGCCAAGCCAAACAAATGCTCAAGCCAAAAAAATGTGTCGAGTCACTCCCATACTCAACAACATGTGGGCCCCATCTGTCAAATTTTCTCTTCAACGGACCAGTATATTTAATTAAGTTTTTTTCGTTATTTTACTTACCCCTAGAATTATGTGTATCAATTAAAAATCCTAGAGTTGCAGTTTTGCGTTATATAATAACCTCTAGAGTTGTTGTCTTGTTGCAGTTTTCCTCTTGTAGGGTTTGTACAACTATAGGGATAAAAATGGATAATTTTTTCGGCAAATGGTGAATTTTATTGGCTCAAAATGGAGCATCAAGAGGATACAAAACACAACGAGCACACACCCGACCTCTGCATAGATGGGATACACACAGCCAACACCAATGCACACACACAAAACATGCTAGCAAATAGCAAAGTCATACAAGACCAAAGCAATGTGTAGGCGAGGAAAAAAGAAAAAAAGCAAAGCAATCAGATCCACGCTCGGCAAACTACAACAATGACCATATCCATACCAACCATCTCATGACCCCACATGAACGACGAGGTTCTTCAATAGCAACGCCTTCAGGAAGGAAGCGACGCTCAAGCGCCGTCGTCACCCGATCCAGATAGAATCTAGGTTTTCACTCTGAAGAACCAGTCCGAGCATATCCGAGCAATGCTTTCAACAAGGTAACGACGTAAAAACATCATCATTGCCAGGTATAACCAATGGGTCTGACCTAGGCTTTCACCCCGGAGCTCGAGACCGGGTGCTCGAGTAGCACCACCATCGACGTCACTCATGTGTTGTCGCCACCATTTTTCCGCTATCCCAGCACCTACATGCGATGTGCGATCGCCGTCGCCGCACAACCATCCCTCTGCGTCAAGCCGTCGTCAGCTATCCCAGCACCTACATGGAACTAATAAGGTGCCCGTGCTATGGAATAAAATAAATGAAATGAGATATGTTTGGTGATGAGTGGATTTTTTTACAACAACACCAGGTGCTCCAGCAGGTCAAGACTCTCCAGCGACGACATTAGAACGCCGGCGTGCAAGTCGAGAGGCAGTGGAGAGGTGAAGTTTGTCACAATTTGGCCACCTCAGTAGGTCAAATATTGAGCCGGTCTAGGTCTTTGCCACATCAGCCTAACAACTGGGCCCCACCGGTTAGCTTCGCTATTAGAACGCGCTAAGACGGGGATGTGGTTATTTTTTTTTATTTTTTTTTGAAAAAGTGATGGTTTTCTGTTAGCCTAGCCATAAATGCGGTGGTTCTCAGTAATTAACTCAAACTGAAGCGATGTACTGCGTACGGATTGGCGGCCCTGACTATGCCATCCATCCAAGCCAGCCACCGTGTACCTACAAGTATACTCGTGCAACGCGTCTGCTGATCGATCGCTGGTCTCTTTCACTAACGTACCTGAAAGCAATGGAGCTGAAGGAGATGGTTCGAGGAGGAGAGGACCACCAATAGTAATCGAGATGGAGACGGATCGAGATGCAGCCAGGCATGGATATCTAGCTAGCTAAGCTTTTCCTTTCCAGCCACACACTGCTAGCTGCTTGTGTGTGTGTGTGTGTGTGAGTACCTACGTGACTAGGATCCTCATTGGGAAGAATATTCAGCAACATAAGGCCTTTTTCTCTGCTTCGCAAGATGCACAAAACACAAGAATGGACGCATGCTTGCAAAGTAATACCCACTTGGTTAAAGAAACTTTCCAAAACGTAAGAGTAGTCAATGCAATTTTTTTTGGGAAATCCTAAGCATCTCAATAGTGACAAATTAAGTCAGCAACGTACAGTGAGAACACAGGTGTGTGGATAGATCACAGAGATATTTTGTGGCAAGGTCAGGCTGTCAAGCGTCCACGATGGCAGACAATCTTATGGCAACTGGTCCACTGGAAATGCACGTCCTATGATCGATCGATCGAGAGTGTAGCGTCTTCGTGGTTATTTAAAGTTGTTCAAGTTTCTCTACTCAACAGAATAGGGGTCCCATCAATCAATTCCGACTATACACTCGATCGGGGTATCCTCCTCAATTTCGACAACGTGACATTTTGTATTGTGTGCCAATATATATGTACAATATGCATTACGAACTTAAATAGTCAGTAATGAGAATTTCAGAAAGACATGAGAGTGGGAAGAGAATGGCCCATTTGAGGAAGAGAAAAAGGAGAGCGGAGGGGAGAGAAAGGGTGGCACGTTCGAGGAGGGAAGAGAAGACGAGAAGGTTTGCATGGGGCTCGACACCTATTACTTTACAAGCGCAGCGCCAGCGAACCCGCCCAACCTACGAACAAGAAGCTTAGGGCATCTCCAACGCGGATCATCAAAACGCCCTCAAATGTTTGAACCGAACGGTCCGAACACTTTTAGCCATTCAACACGGCTCACCAAATCGGCCAGGATCGGTCCGGATGCCCGAAATTCCACAAGCTGTCCTCAAACTGGGGGAGCTCTGGGGGGATCCAGACGTCCGCCCGGCCCACTGTCAATTGGACCACGTCTCCCCACGTCCCACGTCTTCCACTCATCTCTTTCTCCTCTCGGTCCGCTTGGCCCACTGTCATTCATAGCACACAGTCCGGATTTGAGAGACACGGTTGGATTGCCGGGCTGTCCGCGGACACTTCCGGACGTGTCCACGGACATTTGATAAAGTCCGTTTGATGATCCGTTGGCGATGCCCTTACTCGATGGATTTTTCTCTTTCACTCTCACCGACACGAACATGGCACACATATCAGCTGGATGAAAAGAAAACGAGACCAACATATTTGCCTCAACTGCTTTGATGGGTAAAGAAAATGTTACGTGTGGAAAGGGTTCGAGCCTACTTGTTTCACCAATGCATGAGAGGTGGGGCCCACCGCACCGGTAATGCAATGTTGCGAAAATGCTAGACTTACGGGGACGGTATTTACAAGGGTAGATATACTTCTCCCACTAATCCCTCGGATTTTCAGCATGGCTCCCCTGATTTTCAATTGTGGGCCTCCACGTCACCCGTAAGTTCCATTCATAACAAAAAATTTCGTAGATGTACAGCTTAGCTACAGCTTAGCTGTGCATCCCAGCCACACATTGCTTATCACGTCAAACATATATACGTTTGACCAAGTTTATAGAAAAAAAATATTAACATCTAAAATTCAAAATTAGTATCATTAGATTTATTCTTCATCGGCGGCGGTTGCTGTTTTGGTGCGTTGATCCTACAAGGCCTTAGCACGACGACTTCCCGACTGTCTACTACAACAAGTTGTGCCCGACTCCGGCGATGGAGGGGCGATGACAGCGGCGCGCCTTCGGCTCGCTTCAGTGCTTGTAGTCGTCGTTAGGTGGTCCACGAATCTGAATGTAATTTTTATTATTTCTAATGTTCGTTGTACTGCCATGATTGAAGATGAATAGATCGAAAGTTTTCTCGCAATAAAAAAAGATTGATCATCAAGTATTTTTTTTTAATACTCCCTTTGTCTTTATTTACTCCTCATATTAGTTTTGTCTCAAGTCAAACTTTGTAAACTTTGACCAAGTTTATTAAAAAAATATTAACATCCAGAATACCAAATCAATACCATTAGAATCATCAATGAATATATTTTTACATCATATATATTTTTTATTGTCAAAGTTTATATTGTTTTCTATAAAGTTTGACGTCAAACTTTATAAAGTTTGACTTAGATCAAAGCTAATATGCGGAGTAAATAAAAACGAAGGGAGTATTTTAGATGTCGATGTTTTATTCTACTCCCTCCGATCCATATTAATTGTCGCAGCTTTAGTACAACTTTAGTACAAATTTGATGAAACATAGACATGTTTGACTTTTAAAAAACCAAATATTCACTACATTATGGAAACGGAGTGAGTATTTGTTTCTTGGTCTTTCTCAGAATAGATGGTGATGGATGGACTCCCATGCATCGCTAAGGCCAGATGGACGTACGTCCGTGCTTGAAAAGTGAGAGAGAGCGACATCACTCCAGTAGTACTACTCCACACCACTCGAATCGAGATCAGTCTTTCAATGACGTCGCCCCAAGGACGTACTACGTGGTTTTTTTTTTTTTTTTTTTTTTGATAAAGAGAGCGCCCCCTCCGATTTTTTTTAAAAGAAACCAGTGTCTGATACAAAGCCTACTAAGGCATAAGTACGTGGCTAATTAAACCCCATTATCGAGCGTCCCTTAATATAGAGAAATAAAATAAAATAAGAAAATGCTCGTGCAATCATATGGGCTGAAGTGTAAAGGCCACATGCACCTCTAGTTTTGAAGTTGTGACGAACTGCAATATACGTACAGAACCTCTACATACATAGAATTCACCATCAAGTGGAATCACGTACTGGATGATGATGAAAATTAATGCAGGGGTTCAACGGGTCTCGGTTTCTAGATTAGATACCATAAGGATTGCATGAGTCTCTCTCTCTATATATATACATAGGATTTGATTAACTGGATAATAAAGTACATGTAGTGATCAGATTTAATTACCTTTTGAATTGTACGTAGTTCCTACGCTTTTCCATCATAATATAAGCTGCATGTGGTGCATCATCACATGATACTACGTTTGTTCCCAACGTTTGAGATAACAAATGTTTCTAGAGAGAGCCAAGTGGGATGAAGTAGGACCTATCTCAGTCATTACCTGCAGATTTCCAGCGCCTTCCTGATTAGTTGCGGGTTTTCAAGTGTTTGTACACAACAACAAAAAGGCATGCTTGCAAAGTTTACACACTTGATCTTTATTTTTACTGGATTGAGTTTTGCCCCAAATTTTATTGGAAAAAACAAAAGAAAATCATGACCATTTCAATAGTGACAAATAAGTAAATGTATGTATACCTAGGTTAGAGTAAATGTATGTGTCGTTCTCCTTGCAGTAGAACCACACAGTAGTTTCTAGCATCTTCTTGATTAGTCGTCCCCGTAATTAATTGTTCTGCCAAATACAACCGGACGTGATACATGGCGGACTTTGATTCATTATGTGGATGTTCGGACTCCCGCAAAGCCCCCTTTTGTTTGTCTTCGATACGGGAAAGCGGACGTAGGGACATGTCAGTGGTCCGATGCGGGACTGCGTTGGATGGCAAACTGCGTCCGAACAGCGTGGTCCGGACGCTTACCGAAGGTTTGAGGGTACGCTTTGTAGATGCCGTTACGAGAGATCAAAGCCATATAACGAGGATATTATTGCCCTTCCCATTGGTTCTCTAGTATCTACCAGATAGATCGTTGAAAATTCATTTAATACAGAATGGGTGACAACCATAAATAGAGCGAACCAATCTGTGGTTGGATGGTTAGGAGGACGGTGGTATCCCCTGCCCATCAGAGTTCAAGTCCCAGTCTTCGGGCCTTCGGGCGATGTGCGTTCAGTGGAGAAGACGTTCCCGTCGACTACAAAGGCTTCTGTGGCGACTTCGTCAATCTCAAGATGATGTGCCGGCTCAGTCTCTCGAAGGTGATCATAGGGGTAGGGTGTGCGTGTGTGCATTCATAGGCATAAGTGTGTATGCGTACGTATGACCGGCTGCGTCTGTACTGTCTTATTAAAAAAAAAAGACAACCATAGATATAGATAGATAAACAGTACCTAAAATTTGCTCGCACCTCCTGTGGACCTCCACGTAGCCCTTGCCCTTATTGATCTTGACACTAGACGACTCCTTTCCTGGAGCCGCCTGGCCGTGTTGGAGTTGGAGCACCATATATATCTGAATCCGATTCGATTCATGGTGCGCCCGTCCACTGAGCCGGCGCCCGGCCGGGAAGACGACGGCGACGCAAGTGGTGCAGCTCTCGTCGTGGGACAGGAGCTACGTGGGCTTCCAGGTCAAGGCGCTCCTCATCTTCGACGGCCCCGTCCACCAACCCGTGGAGGCCATCAAGAAGGGCCTCTCCCGGGCGCTCGTGCACTACCAGCCAGTCGCCGGCCGCCTCGCCGCTGATGATGATTACGACGTGCTCCGGTGAGGGCGTGCCGTTCGTGGCCGCGTCGCCAGACTGCGCCCTGCAGGACTTCTCCTCGACGGGCCCTTCTCCACGAGCCTCCTGGACGGCCTCGCCTTGTCCTCAATTGCTTGTCCTACCCGGCGGGGGCGGAGGGCTGCCGGCGCACGGACCCGCTGCTGCTGATGCAAGTCACCGAGTTCGCCTGCGGCGGGTTTACCGTCGGCGTGACGTGGAACCACACGCTGGCCGACGGCGACGGCATGGCGCAGTTCCTGCAGTTGGCGAGCTCACCCGCGTTGAAGATGATGCGTCGGCAGGGCACCGTCCGTTGCGCCGGTGAAGGATGGCCGCGCGGTGTCCCTGCCGCTGCTCTCGCCGCCGGTGGTCGCTGCGAAGCACTGGCTGATGCTGGACCGCGGAGGCATGGGCCTCGACATCACGGTCCCGCGGCAGGGTGGACGCGGTCCGGCTAGGTGCAGTTTCGGTCCGAGCACCGGACCGGCCGGCGAACAAAGCCCGATTCCCTGGACTGGCTCGCCTTGGTTCCAGCTCGGGCTGGACCGAGCAGCTCGTGCGTGAGCACCTCCACCTCCTTGCCGGCGGTCGCAGCGCATTGCACTACTCGAGGTCCTTCTCCCTGACGCATAATTAGCCCACTAAACACCGCCGGGCTAACCGCATTAGGTGAAGCGGCTCTAGCGGGTCCGTCCGCAATGTCCAGCGGGATCCCGCATGTCCCGCGTACTAGGGTCATGGCCGATGGACTCAGCCCGCTCCTTTGGAACCACATGACGTCCAGCGCGCGGCCGGAGCAAATCTGCGTCGCGTGCGTGTGTTCTCGGCGAGGTCAGATCGACGTGTTCGCGTGTGTCTCGGCTGGCTGCGAGCACCGCAAGGCTCCATCGAGACGTCGGCTGAATACGTACGTGCATTGCTAGTGTTCTATAAGCTAGCTACACGCAGAATCGATCCACCTGCTTGCTTGGTACTACGTGTGGGATCTGGCCGGAGTACTAGTTGATCAAGCGATCAGATTGTATACTTGTGCTTGAGTACTTCTGCACCTCCACGTAGGTGTGTGTGTGTCTGCCGCGGTCAAAAGTATCGACGAGGAAGTTCACCGAGATAGTACTTCGGCGAACGGCGGCAGTCAGGGGACCTGCGCTAACATGGTACACTAGTGGTTGTCCGTGATGCTCGGGGTACACATCCTCACTCGCGCGGCAAGACGCTGCAAGCGACCAGGTTACTGGCTATCTTCTGGCTAATTTTTTTTAAATAATACATTTTTTTTAATAAATTTGAAAAATAATACGCACTTTGAAATATTTGCAAAAATAATACACCATCGGCTTACTATAGGCCGATTGGGACTAATCGTCCTCCTCAAAGCCGACTGGACCTTGTCGTCGTATAGTGAGCCGACAACTGTCAACACTGCCGCGTGGCAGCCGACCATTGGCCGGGACGCGTCACTCGGCCAGGCAGGCGTTCTATCGGCCTCGCACAGGCCGACAGAATCCTGTCGGCTTTCCATAGGCCGAATGGACGCCAGTCGGCCCCGCCGAAGCCGACTGCGAGTGGATAAGCCCGCAGCGCCCTTCTTCCTCCTCCCTCCTTCCTTCTTCCATCTTTCTTCTTCTCTGCTCTTCTCAACCGAAACTATTGCGAATTAATACCCATTTTCTAGCCGAATTCTTCCCCGTTTTCCACCGTAGTTGCATTGTAGAGGGTAGGAGGAGGCAAGGAAGACCTCGATCTCGCGATGGGATAGCTCGTGGTGGTTGTGGTGAGCATTTTTTAAGAGGTGGTGGAGGTGGTGGTGGAGGTGAAGGTGGTGGAGGTGGAGGTGGAGGTGGTGGAGGTGGAGGTGGTGGAGGAGGGGGTGCTGCACCTGGAGGTGGTGGTGGTGCTCTCCGGTGATCGAGGGCCGTCGTTCGTCGTTTCTTCGCACACTTGAAGGGTATAATGCAAGTTACATTTTGTGTGCCATATTACTTGTGCGATTTTCTAGTTGGTTCGGTAATATATCTTAACATATTTAGTTGGTCTGATAATATTTTGTTGTCAAGTATTTACGTGTCCGTTAATATTTAGCCGTCCGATAATATATAGTTGTCTGTTAATATGTAGGTGACCGGTAATATTTAGGCGTCCGGTATTATTTAGGCGTCCGATAATATATAGGTGTCTTTTAATATTTAGGCGTCCGGTAATATATAGTTGTCTGTTAATATTTAGGTGACCGGTAATATGTAGGCGTCCGGTAATATTTAGGTGACCGGTAATATTTAGGTGACCGGTAATATGTAGGCGTCCGGTAATATTTAGGTGACCGGTAATATTTAGGTGACCGGTAATACGTAGGCGTCCTGTAATGTAGAGTTGTCCATTAATATTTAGGTGACCGGTAATATTTAGGTGACCGGTAATACGTAGGCGTCCGGTAATGTAGAGTTGTCCATTAGTATTTAAGTGACCGGTAATATTCCGGAATATTTTTAGATGTTTGATATTTCAGTTTATGAATATTTTTAGATGTCTGATATTTCAGTTTATGATTGTTTTTAAGTGCACCGATAATATCCCATAATATATTATAAGTTTGACTTGCTGCTTAATAGATCTCCATGTTGAATATTTTAGGTCGGCAGATATGTCAGATGTAGTGAAGTTCACTTTTTTCTACGGTCATGGTACTGTCCGAACAAATCAGTTGGGAGTTGATCTTAGTGAGTTCGAGAACATAGTGGTTGTTGGAAATATGCCCTAGAGGCAATAATAAATTGGTTATTATTATATATCCTTGTTCATGATAATCGTTTATTATCCATGCTATAATTGTATTGATTGGAAACTCAAATACATGTGTGGGTACATAGACAACACTGTGTCCCTAGTAAGCCTCTAGTTGACTAGCTCGTTGATCAAAGATGGTTAAGGTTTCCTAGCCATTGACATGAGATGTCATTTGATAACGGGATCACATCATTAGGAGAATGATGTGATGGACAAGACCCAAACTACGAACGTAGCATATGATCGTGTCAGTTTATTGCTATTGTTTTCTGCATGTCAAGTATCTGTTCCTATGACCATGAGATCATGCAACTCGCTGACATCGGAGGAGTACCTTGTGTGTATCAAACGTCGCAACGTAACTGGGTGACTATAAAGGTGCTCTACAGGTATCTCCGAGGGTGTCTGTTGGGTTGGCATGGATCAAGACTGGGATTTGTTACTCCGTATGACGGAGAGGTATCTCAGGGCCCACTCGGTAATACAACATCACAATGAGCCTTGCAAGCAATGTGACTAAAGTGTTAGCCACGAGATCTTGTATTACAGAACGAGTAAAGAGACTTGCCGGTAACGAGATTGAACTAGGTATAGAGATACCGACGATCGAATCTCGGGCAAGTAACATACCGAAGAACAAAGGGAATAGCATACGGGATTAACTGAATCCTTGACATAGAGGTTCGATCGATAAAGATCTTCGTAGAATATGTAGGAGCCAATATGGGCATCCAGGTCCCGCTATTGGTTATTGATCGTAGAGGTGTCTCGGTCATGTCTACATAGTTCTCGAACCCGCAGGGTCTACACACTTAACGTTTGGTGACGATTAGTATAGTTGAGTTATTTTGTTGGTGACCGAAAGTTGTTCGGAGTCCCGGATAAGATCCCGGACATGACGAGGATCTCCGGAATAGTCCGGAGGTAAAAATTGATATATGTGATAATAGTGTTTTGATCTCCGGAAGAGTTCCGGAGTTCACCGGAAGGGGTTCCGGATGTTTACCGAAGTGTTCGGGTGCAGCAACACTTTATATGGGCCAGAGGGATAAAGCCCACGAGGTATTGGAAAGTGCAAAAAGTAGTTTTGCTGCCGCCCAAGCGGTACTACCGCTTGTGTGAAGCGGTACTACCGCCCAAGCGGTACTACCGCTTGTGTTAAGCGGTACTACCGCTTGTGCGCGGTACTGCAGGGATCCGAGTTGGACTCTTTCCCTGCGGGCCAAACCGACCTTGTGCGGGCAAAACCGACCTGGAGGAGGCTTTTACTCCAAGTTTAGACCCCAAGGCTCAACATATAAATAGAGGGGCAGGGCTAGCACACGTGATACATCAAGATTTCCTCAAGCCGTGTGCGGCAACCCTAACCCTCTAGTTCCTCCGTCATAATCTCCGTAGCGCTTGGCGATGCCCTGCAGAGATTGTTCCTCACCACCATCACCACGCCGTCGTGCTGCTGGAACTCAACCACTACTTCATCATTGCTCGCTGGATCGAGGAGGTGAAGGCGTCATCAAGCCGTACGTGTGTTGAACGCGGAGGTGCCGTCCGTTCGGCGCTAGTTCGTGATCGGATCGAGGGACGACTTTCGATTTGGATCGCGGAGACGTTCGACTACATCAACCGCGTTTCTTAAACACTTCCGCTTAGCGATCTACAAGGGTATGTAGATTCACTCTCCCTCTCGTAGATGCTCATCACCATGGATAGATCTTGTGTGTGCGTAGGAAAATTTTTGTTTCCCATGCAACGTTCCCCAACAGTGGCATCTGAGCTAGGTCTATGCGTAGATGAGATCTCGAGTAGAACACAAACGAGTTGTGGGCGTGGGTGTATACATATTGCTTGCCGTTACTAGTTGATATTTGATTCGGCGGTACTGTGAGATGAAGCGGCCCGGACCGACATTACGCGTACACTTACGCGAGACAGGTTCCTTCAACTGACATGTAACTTCGTTGCATAAAGATGGCTAACGGGTGTCTGTCTCTCTCACTTTAGTTGAATCGATTTCAATGAAGAGGGTTCTTTTAGAAGATCAAAAAGCAATCACTACACCACGTTGTGGTTTTGCGTAGGTAAGAACGGTTCTTGCAAACCCGTAGCAGCCACGTAAAATTTGCAACAACAATTAGAGGACGTCTAACTTGTTTTTGCAGGGTATGATGTGATATGATATGGCCAATTACATGATGAGATATATGTGATGTATGAGATGATCATGTGTTGTATAGAATATCACGACTTGCATGTCGATGAGTACGGCAACTGGCAGGAGCCATAGAGTTGTCTTTAATTATTGTATGACCTGCGTGTCAATCATTAAGCGCTATGTAATGCTTTACTTTATCGCTAAACGTTAGCAATAGTCGTGGTAGCAACAGTCGGCGCGACAACCTTATGGCGACACGTTGATGGAGATCAAGATGGAGATCATGGTGTCATGCCGGTGACGATGGAGATCATGCCGGTGCTTTGGAGATGGAGATCAAAAGCACAAGTTCATGGCCATATCATGTCACTTATGATTTGCATGTGATGTTAATCCTTTTATGCATCTTATTTTGCTTAGGACGACGGTAGCATTATAAGGTGATCCCTCACTTAAATTTCAAGATAAATTGTGTTCTCCCCGAGTGTGCACCGTTGGGAAAGTTCGTCGTTTCGAGACACGCCGTGATGATCGGGTGTGATAGACTCCACGTTCACATACAACGGGTGCAAGCCATGTTGCACACGCGGAACACTCGGGTTAAACTTGACGAGCCTAGCATGTACAGACATGGCCTCGGAACACAAGAGACCGAAAGGTCGAACATGAGTCATATAGTAGATATGATCAACATGAAGATGTTCACCATTGAAACCACCTCAACTCACGTGATGATCGGACTTGAGTTGGTGGATTTGGATCATGTTACACTCGAATGACTGGAGGGATGTCAATTTGAGTGGGAGTTTTTTAAGTAATATGATTAACTAAACTCATTATCTAGAACAATAGTCTAAGTTGTCTTTGCTATATTTATGTTGTAGATCATGGCTCGCGCAGTAGCACCCCTGAATTTTAATGCGTTCCTAGAGAAAGCTAAGTTGAAAGATGATGGAAGTAACTTTGTGGACTGGGCCCGTAATCTAAGGATTATCCTTACGGCTTCCCAGAAGGCTTATGTCCTTGATGCACCGCTTGGTGATCCACCCGCTCCAGTTGAGTCTCTAGACGTTGTGAACGCCTGGCAGGTTCGTTCTGATGATTACTCAATAGTTCAATGTGCAATGTTGTATGGCTTAGAACCGGGACTTCAAAGACGTTTTGAACGTCATGGAGCATATGAGATGTTCCAGGAGTTGAAGTTTATCTTTCAGAAGAATGCCCGGATCGAGAGATATGAGATCTCCGATAAGTTCTATACTTGCAAGATGGAGGAGAACGGGTCTATCAGTGATCACGTGCTCAGAATGTCTGGGTACTCCACCCGTCTGGCTGAATTGGGGATGCCCCTTCCGCCAGAGGCTATCACTGACAGAGTTCTTCAATCATTGCCACCTAGCTACAAGAGCTTCGTGTTGAACTATAACATGCACGGGATGAACAAGTCAGTCGCCGAGCTGTTTGCGATGCTGAAAGCCGCTGAGTCTGAAATTCAGAAGGAGCATCAAGTGTTGATGGTCAATAAAACCACTAGTTTCAAGAAAAATGGCAAGGGTAAGAAGGGTAAATCTAAGAAGGGTGGCAAAGCAGTTGCTGCTCCTGTGAAGAAACCCAAGGCTGGACCCAAACCAGAAACTGAGTGCTTTCATTGCAAGGGAACTGGACACGGGAAGCGGAACTGCCCCAAGTATTTGGCTGACAAGAAGGCGGCCAACAACAAACAAGGTATATATGATATACATGTTATTGATATGTTCCTTACCAACCCTCGTTGTAGTGCCTGGGTATTTGATACCGGTGCGGTTGCTCATATTTGCAACTCTAAACAGGAACTGCGGAATAGACGGAGGCTGGCGAAGGACGAAGTGACGATGCGCGTGGGAAATGGTTCCAAGGTTGATGTGATCGCCGTCGGCACGCTCGCTCTTCGATTACCGTCGGGATTAGTGATGAACCTAAATAAGTGTTATTTGGTGCCTGCGTTAAGCATGAACATTATATCTGGATCTTGTTTATTGCGAGACGGTTACTCATTTAAATCAGAGAATAATGGTTGTTCTATTTATATGGGTAATATCTTTTATGGTCATGCACCCAATGTAAGCGGTTTATTCTTATTGAATCTCGATAGTAATGATACACATGTTCATAACATTGATGCCAAAAGATGTAGGATTGATAATGATAATACCACTTTCTTGTGGCACTGCCGTTTAGGTCATATTGGCGTAAAACGCATGAGGAAGCTCCATGCTGATGGACTTTTGGAGTCACTTGATTTTGAATCACTTGACACATGTGAGCCATGCCTCTTGGGCAAGATGACTAAAACGCCGTTCTCTGGAACAATGGAACGGGCAAGTGACTTATTGGAAATCATACATACTGATGTGTGCGGTCCGATGAGTATTGAAGCGCGCGGTGGTTATCGTTACTTTCTCACCTTCACTGATGACTTAAGTAGATATGGGTATATTTACTTAATGAAACACAAGTCTGAAACATTTGAAAAGTTCAAACAATTTCAGAGTGAAGTTGAGAATCATCGTAACAAGAAGATTAAATTCCTACGATCTGATCGAGGAGGAGAATATCTGAGTTATGAGTTTGGCAGTCACTTAAGACAATGTGGAATTGTTTCACAACTGACACCGCCTGGAACACCACAGCGTAATGGTGTGTCCGAACGTCGTAATCGAACTTTATTGGATATGTTGCGATCTATGATGTCTCTTGCCGATTTGCCACTATCGTTTTGGGGTTATGCATTAGAGACAGTTGCATTCACTTTAAATAGGGCACCATCGAAATCCGTTGAGACAACGCCATATGAACTTTGGTTTGGCAAGAAGCCAAAGCTGTCGTTTCTTAAAATTTGGGGATGTGATGCTTATGTCAAAAAGCTTCAGCCTGAAAAGCTGGAACCCAAAGCGGAGAAATGCATCTTCATAGGATACCCAAAAGAGACAGTTGGGTATACCTTCTATCTCAGATCCGAAGGCAAAGTGTTTGTTGCTAAAAACGGAACATTTCTTGAGAAAGAGTTTCTCTCGAAAGAATTGAGTGGGAGGAAGATAGAACTTGATGAGGTTGTTGAACCTTTACTTCAACCTGAGAGTAGCGCAGTGCAGAAAGTTGTTTCTGTGGAGCCTACATTAGCTGAAGAGGAAGTTAATGATGATGATCATGAAGCTTTGGATCAAGTTGCTATCGAACCTCGTAGGTCGACAAGGACGCGTACTGCTCCCGAGTGGTACGGCAACCCTGTCTTAGAGGTCATGTTGTTAGACAACGATGAACCTACGAGCTATGGAGAAGCAATGATGGGCCCGGATTCCGAGAAGTGGTTAAAGGCCATGAAATCCGAGATGGGATCCATGTATGAAAACAAAGTATGGACTTTGGAAGTATTACCTGAAGGGCGTAAGGCCATTCAGAACAAATGGATCTTTAAGAGGAAGACGGACGCGGACGGTAATGTCACCGTCTATAAAGCTCGACTTGTGGCAAAGGGTTTTTCACAAGTTCAAGGAGTTGACTACGATGAGACCTTCTCACCCGTAGCGATGCTTAAGTCCGTCAGAATCATGTTAGCAATAGCTGCCTTTTTCGATTATGAAATTTGGCAGATGGATGTCAAAACAGCGTTCCTTAACGGTTACCTTAAGGAAGAGTTGTATATGATGCAACCAGAAGGTTTTGTCGATCCAGAGAATGCTGACAAAGTTTGCAAACTCCAGCGATCCATTTATGGACTGGTGCAAGCATCTCGGAGTTGGAATCTTCGTTTTGATGAGGTGATCAAAGCATTCGAGTTTATACAAGTTTACGGAGAAGCTTCTATTTACAAGAAAGTGAGTGGGAGCTCTATAGCGTTTCTAATATTATATGTGGATGACATATTACTGATTGGAAACAATATAGAAATGCTGGAAAGCGTAAAGGAATATTTGAATAAGAGTTTTTCAATGAAGGACCTAGGAGAAGCTGCTTTCATATTAGGCATCAAGATCTATAGAGATAGATCGAGACGCTTAATAGGACTTTCACAAAGCACATACCTTGACAAAGTTTTGAAGAAGTTCAAAATGGATTAGTCCAAGAAGGGGTTCTTGCCTGTATTGCAAGGTGTGAAGTTGAGTAAGACTCAATGCCCAGTGACTGCAGAAGATAGAGAAAAGATGAGTGTCATCCCCTATGCTTCGGCCACAGGCTCTATCATGTATGCAATGCTGTGCACAAGACCCGATGTCAGCCTTGCCATAAGTATGGTCGGAAGGTTTCAAAGTGATCCAGGAATGGAACACTGGACGGCGGTCAAGAATATCCTGAAGTACCTGAAAAGGACTAAGGATATGTTTCTCGTTTATGGAGGTGATCAAGAGCTCGTCGTAAAGGGTTACGTCGATGCAAGCTTTGACACTGATCCGGATGACTCTAAGTCTCAAACCGGATACGTGTTTATTCTTAATGGGGGTGCGGTTAGCTGGTGCAGTTCCAAGCAAAGCGTGGTAGCTGATTCTACATGCGAAGCGGAGTACATCGCTGCCTCGGAGGCGGCGAAGGAAGGTGTCTGGATGAAGGAGTTCATGACAGATCTTGGAGTAGTGCCTAGTGCGCTTAACCCAATGACTCTGTTTTGTGATAATACTGGTGCCATTGCTCTAGCCAAGGAACCAAGATTTCACAAGAGGACCAGACACATAAAGCGACGTTTCAATTCCATCCGCGATTACATCAAGGAGGACGACATAAATATTTGCAAAGTACACACGGATCTGAATGTTGCAGATCCGATGACTAAACCTCTTCCAAGGGCTAAACATGAACAACACCAGAACTGCATGGGTGTTCGATTCATTACAATGTAAATCACATAGTGATGTGAACTAGATTATTGACTCTAGTGCAAATGGGAGACTGTTGGAAATATGCCCTAGAGGCAATAATAAATTGGTTATTATTATATTTCCTTGTTCATGATAATCGTTTATTATCCATGCTATAATTGTATTGATTGGAAACTCAAATACATGCGTGGGTACATAGACAACACTGTGTCCCTAGTAAGCCTCTAGTTGACTAGCTCGTTGATCAAAGATGGTTAAGGTTTCCTAGCCATTGACATGAGATGTCATTTGATAACGGGATCACATCATTAGGAGAATGATGTGATGGACAAGACCCAAACTACGAACGTAGCATATGATCGTGTCAGTTTATTGCTATTGTTTTCTGCATGTCAAGTATCTGTTCCTATGACCATGAGATCATGCAACTCGCTGACATCGGAGGAGTACCTTGTGTGTATCAAACGTCGCAACGTAACTGGGTGACTATAAAGGTGCTCTACAGGTATCTCCGAGGGTGTCTGTTGGGTTGGCATGGATCAAGACTGGGATTTGTTACTCCGTATGACGGAGAGGTATCTCAGGGCCCACTCGGTAATACAACATCACAATGAGCCTTGCAAGCAATGTGACTAAAGTGTTAGCCACGAGATCTTGTATTACGGAACGAGTAAAGAGACTTGCCGGTAACGAGATTGAACTAGGTATAGAGATACCGACGATCGAATCTCGGGCAAGTAACATACCGAAGAAGAAAGGGAATAGCATACGGGATTAACTGAATCCTTGACATAGAGGTTCGACCGATAAAGATCTTCGTAGAATATGTAGGAGCCAATATGGGCATCCAGGTCCCGCTATTGGTTATTGATCGTAGAGGTGTCTCGGTCATGTCTACATAGTTCTCGAACCCGCAGGGTCTACACACTTAACGTTTGGTGACGATTAGTATAGTTGAGTTATTTTGTTGGTGACCGAAAGTTGTTCGGAGTCCCGGATAAGATCCCGGACATGACGAGGATCTCCGGAATAGTCCGGAGGTAAAAATTGATATATGTGATAATAGTGTTTTGATCTCCGGAAGAGTTCCGGAGTTCACCGGAAGGGGTTCCGGATGTTTACCGAAGTGTTCGGGTGCAGCAACACTTTATATGGGCCAGAGGGATAAAGCCCACGAGGTATTAGAAAGTGCAAAAAGTAGTTTTGCTGCCGCGTAAGCGGTACTACCGTTTTGTGAAGCGGTACTACCGTTTTGTGAAGCGGTACTACCGCCCAAGCGGTACTACCGAAGTGTTCGGGTGCAGCAACACTTTATATGGGCCAGAGGGTTAAAGCCCACGAGGTATTGGAAAGTGCAAAAAGTAGTTTTGCTGCCGCGTAAGCGGTACTACCGTTTTGTGAAGCGGTACTACCGCCCAAGCGGTACTACCGCTTGTGTGAAGCGGTACTACCGCCCAAGCGGTACTACCGCTTGTGTTAAGCGGTACTACCGCTTGTGCGCGATACTGCAGGGATCCGAGTTGGACTCTTTCCCTGCGGGCCAAACCGACCTTGTGCGGGCAAAACCGACCTGGAGGAGGCTTTTACTCAAAGTTTAGACCCCAAGGCTCAACATATAAATAGAGGGGCAGGGCTAGCACACGTGATACATCAAGATTTCCTCAAGCCGTGTGCGGCAACCCTAACCCTCTAGTTCCTCCGTCATAATCTCCGTAGCGCATGGCGAAGCCCTGCAGAGATTGTTCCTCACCACCATCACCACGCCGTCGTGCTGCTGGAACTCAACCACTAATTCATCATTGCTCGCTGGATCGAGGAGGTGAAGGCGTCATCAAGCCGTACGTGTGTTGAACGCGGAGGTGCCGTCCGTTCGGCGCTAGTTCGTGATCGGATCGAGGGACGACTTGCGATTTGGATCGCGGAGACGTTCGACTACATCAACCGCGTTTCTTAAACGCTTCCGCTTAGATGGTTGGGAGCAGCAACTTCGTGCACGTTTCCAGAATCTCTACCCCGATGCTCCGGAATTAGCCGCGGAGAAGCACGGACCTAAGTTTGATTGGTTGGGGAAATTCGAGGTTTGTTCATCAATCACAGATCTGTCGCTTGTCTTGCATCTTTCCCTTGTCTTGCATATTCTATATTTACTAATTGTCCATCTTTACTTATTGACTACAGATCCAGAAGTTTCCGGGGTATGGACAAGTCCCATTGACTGCGATACAGATCACTAGGAGCCTGGAGGCATACCTATTGTGGCTTATCGGGAAGGTGATGTTCACAGAGAATCATGTCACCACTTGCACCGCGCGATACATCCCCATTGCATTAGAGATCGCTACAGCTACGGGCCCGGAGCAGATCACACAGAGGAGTTGGGGTTCTGCGGTTTTAGCGGCTACATACCGAGGTCTGTGCAACGGCTGCCAGCTAGAGGGGAAGAAGGCGGCCCTTCTTGGTTGCCCTCTATTTTTACAGTTGTGGTCCTGGGAGAGATTCTCTATTGCACGACCGAACATAAATGTGGACGAGGCTTGGCCTTCGAATGAGCTTTTCGATGATGAGGGCATCGACATGCCTACTTTCGGTATGATCTGGACACGTCGCCAGGTATGTGTCATGTAAATCATGTCCTTATGTACACCATGTCCTTATGTACACCATGACGGAAAATAACTTCTTGTTCGTGCACAGAAGCTTCGCTCATGAATAGACCAGGCGAGCCTACACCGCATTGAACGAGCAGTTCGATGTGTACACTGGGGTGATCTGGCAGACGTACACGCAGGCAGCCATAGATGCTAGATATCCCAGCGGTATTTCCGAGCTATGCACAAGAGATCGGGATTACTGGATGACAAAATCGAAGATCATCTTCGATGTATTCGTCGAGGAGATGGCCCAACAGAGGGTCATGAGACAGTTTGGTCTTCGATAGTTGGCCCAGCCCCCACCTACTGAGCGTCGGCTGTTAGACGATGTCCACAGGTATGTCTAGTATTTCAATGTTGGTTGGTCTTCACATTTTGAAATACCAAAGAATTACTTAATCATTGCACACACAATGCAATTTTAGGAACACGAGGAAGGGGATTAACAGGACCATGGCTCAGTGGCTGGCACGTGTTCAGATGTACGTTGCAGAGTGGGAGACTGCGACGACACGGATTTGGGACGAGGATCGCGCGTTCGATACAGCTGAGTTCAATGCCTATTGGAATCGGTACAGTGATATGACACGGTTACGCATCATTAACCACCCTCAGAGACAGGAGATACCGGCCCCTGCTACGAGGGATACGTACCCGAGCTATGATATTTCGGGCTCTAGACAGAACGTGGTAACATATACTGAACTTATCTAATGCATCTAGTTCTTACATACTTTGTCGTGCGGACGTAATAATCTTCTAGTTCATTTCAGGCTGACATGACAGTCGAGCTTCACGAGGAGGTGGCCAGCTATAGACGACAACTATCGTCTACTGCTCTTCTAGAACCTCGTCCAGTGCACTCCTTCTTTACGCGCATCGAGGGGAAACTACGAGCTATATATCAGGCTATCACGTGCACCCACTCTACGGACGTTGTTCTCCAGCAGCCCCAGGTATGCCCGCCTCGTCACTCAACGGGCTAGCAGCAAGAACCCACACAGCACCGACATCAGCCGCGTCCACGTGTAGACCATCAGTGGATGAGTAGGCCACCACCTCCTGACCAGGCCGGGAGTTCAGCGTGGCAGCACCACCATGATCCCACGTCGGGCTACGGGTTTCGACCACACCCACAACAGCACGGTCCACCGCCGAGCTTCGTGATGCATCAACATCCTAAAGGTATGTTTGTTCATATCTATTCTTTTCAATATCAGTTGGAACTACCTGTTTCTTAATTACTTATGTGGCCTCCCTGTCGCAGGACCTACGGATATAGGGCGCCTATGTCCGGACATGAGGCCTCCCATTCCGATTCAACGTTTGACAGTGCTCCGGATGGTGGGCACAACACACAGGATCAGGTGTCGCAGCACATCACCAACTGGATGGACACGTATTATTCTACTCCACCACCAGATCCCACACAGCCCACACAGCCCATGCAAGACACACAGTATGGCGAGGACGGGTCTTGGATTCCTCTTCGTAACGTTCGGCCACCGAACAGGTATGGGTGGTCGACGCCCCCTCCACCACAGCCACGCCACGGACGAGGACGACGTGGCTGATACTTATGTATGCGAGGGACGTATTTGTATGTGAGAGACATATTTCTACCTATGTATGCGAGCGACATATTTCGACCTATGTATGCGAGAGACATATTTCGACCTATGTATGCGAGAGACATATTTCGACCTATGTATGCGAGAGACATATTACTATTAATTCGCATTGTTATTCGAGTTACATTTCCACACTAACTGCAATACAAAAAATTACTAAGATAGAAGTACATTTGAATTAAACATTAAAATTGAAATAAACAGTACAACTGAATTAAACACTACAATTGAAATTAAACATTACAACTGAATTAAACATTACAACTGAAATAAACAGTACATATGAATTAAACACTACAATTGAAATTAAACAGTACTACATAAAACAGTACTACATTGTCGAACTAGAATTCTTGCCCTTCGACGATGCGGTAGTCTTGACCTTGGTGCTCGGCATGAAGACGTCCTCTTCATCCTCCGTCGATGCAGATCTCTTGCCCTTCGTCGATTTAGAGCTCTTGCCCTTCGACGATGCGGTACTGTTTACCTTGGTGCTCGGCATGAAGAGGTCGTCTTCGTCCTCACTGTCTGCTGACCATAAATCTGAATTATTCCTCGCAAGCCTGATGTAAGATTCACTCTTATGCAGTTTGACCTTCTGCCATCTGCCATGCAACTGAGAAGTTCTTTCCGTATCTCCTCAAATGTCCTGGGAGGCCACCCACTCCTAGCTAATGAGTGAGCCAACTCATTCATTATGGTGTCACTACTGATGAGTTCCTCCCATGGAACTACTCTATCATCCATCTTGAAATTGGCGGCTAGTTTGAGAAGACGATCGGACATACCAGAGTGAAAACTACGATCAAAAGGATAATGAGGATAAGACATCTCCACGAAAGGATGGCGGGAGCGAAAGGCGTGAGAGAAAGGGGGGACAGAAGGGCCTGCTCACCCACCTTACTGCGGATGTGGTTATATAGGTTCACAAGAGAAGATGGCGGGAGAGAAAGGCGGGAAAGAAAATGGCGAGAGAGAATGGCGGGAGAAAAAGTGGCGGGAGAGTATGGCGGGAGAGATTAGCGGGAACGAAACTGCCGGGAAAGAAGGACGGGAACGAAACTTGCGGGAAAGAAGGGCGGGAACGAAACTGGCGGGAAAATGCATGGATGATTCGGCTTCTGTTGCAAAAAAATTCAAAAATTGGAACCATGCACCAGTCGGCTTAGAGTAAGCCGATTAGACCTAATCATCTTTAGATGACCTAAAGATGATTAGGTCTAATCGGCTTACTCTAAGCCGACTGGTGCATGTGATGCTGGCCGAAAGGTCTATCGGCCCAGCCCAAGATGACTTACATCCAGTCGGCCATGGCTAGGCCGACTAGGAGCTAATCAGCTCTGAGGAGGACGATTAGTCCCAATCGGCCTATAGTAAGCCGATGGTGTATTATTTTTGCAAATATTTCAAAGTGCGTATTATTTTTCAAATTTATTAAAAAAATGTATTATTTAAAAAAAATTAGCTATCTTCTGCTTACACATTGGATGAAATTGCGGGATTGTGGCGGGTTTATGTGGGCTGCCGCATTGTCCCGCTTTAATCCTAGCGGACACTGACGGACAGCCGCAAATGCCCGCAGAATGCGCTGGCGCCCGCAATAACCAGTTGCGGGCAGCCGCAACCCGCCCCGCTTGCATCCTGACCGAGCTGGACCAGCTCGCACATGCACCTCACCGTCTTCAATCCCGGCACTGGCGAGGGGCCGACCATCACTGGCGATGACTTGCTCACCATGAAGCTCATCTTGATTCAGCGGGGTAGATACAGTACAGAGGCTCATGTCAGCTAGGTATTTGGTGGTTGTGGAGCAATTGCAAATGCAGCTTCCCTCTGCATTGCATTGCATGGTGCATATCATATTGTTGAAAAGTCCTCCTAGTTTATTGATGGGACCCCGTTCTCTTTAGTATGGCACACATACGGGCGTTAGAATTGTGCGTATCTACGTGGTTCTACTGCAAGGAGAATGTAATCCATCCATATCATGTACCCATTGTATGGAGTACTCATCTTCGTTCATATTAATTTCTAGAGTACTACCCCAACGGCAATCATGGCATTTGGGCCTGTTGAGTATATTGATTATTAGGAAATATGAGATAGACTAGGATTTGTCCTGCCTTGTCTTGTACTCCAAGTAGATCATTGTAATTCTATATATATGCCCACGAGGCTCAAGCAATAGAACAACTATTCCACCAAATCCCTCTCTCTCCCTTCCAACATGGATCTGCCGCAAGTTCCTAGACCTAGCCGGCGCCCAACGCTTCCACACCGCGTGCCTCCCCCGGGGCGGTCGGTCTCCATGACCACCGCCGGGGGCCGCGCCGCCCGTACCTAGGGTTCGTTCCCCGGTCGTGTTGACCGGCTGCCCTAGAGTCATTTTCCCGATCTCTTGATCCGGGGTTTTCTTTCTTCCGCTGGTCCCATTGATCGGCGTTTTCTTTTTGCTTTTCCGATCTACGATCGGTTTGAGTCGCCCGCCGCCGCCATCAACTTCCGTGCGTCTCTACTCCGACTTCGGCATCGACTACACCGGCGTCTTCTTCGACTTGGCGGCCTCACGCGCTACACGGCTGCCTGGAACGGCCGCCGCCCGCGCATCCGTCCGCTAGTCGCTCTGCGCTAGGCGTCGATGCCTTGCTTCGATCGGGCTCCTCCACCAACACTTTCCATCCGGATCAGCTGCCTCGTGGATCCTAGGCTGCACGCGTCGCAAAAGGTGTGCTAGTACGTCGGCTGACGCTCGGGCATGGGCGTCCCTAGATGATACATGCCGTGAGCATATGGCTCGACCGCCCGAGGTGACGTACGTGCATGTGTTGGGTGCATAGCACTTCCATGTCACATGTACGTGACTGCTCCGTTGGCCTCGGCGCCTCTTTGCTCGCGCGTGTCACCGCAGGAACTTCGTGCCGTCCTACTACGTCCGGCCATGCCAGCTACACCGCCATCAAGTTCCGTCAAGCAGCAACGTCCTCGATCTCGTGCGCGATCAGATTGATCACCCGCCCGCCGCCGCGATCCGCCTCATCTACGCCGTGCGACCAACCTGGCCCGTCAGTTGCGCGCGCCTCCGCAGGTCCCGTGAAGACTGTCTCGAGTAAAGCACGCCCCTCCAACGATCGAGCATCGGGCTGCCGTTGCGTCGCCCCTTCGGGCCGCAGGGCCGCCGCCCCGTGGTTCTCCCCGCGGCCGCATCAACCCGCGTGCTGCCGCTGCGTCGCCCCTTCGGGCCGTAGTGCCACGGCCCGCGGTCCACCGCCGCCTCGAGGCCGTCCGCTTCAGGCTGTCCCCGTGGCTGCACCGACCCTCGCGCTGCCGCTGCGTCGCCCCATCGGGCCGTAGCGAGCGTGGCACGCGGTCTCCGCCGCCGCCCGAGGCCGTCCCCGCGGCCGCACCGACCCGCGCTTCGCCGCCGTGCCGCCCCTTCGGGCCGTAGCACCGCCGCCGCCCGAGGTCTTCCCGCCGTCGCCCCGACCCGCCTGCTGCCGTTGCGTCGCCCCTTCGGGTCATAGCGCCGCGGCCCGTGGTCCACTCCGCCGACCACGCGCGTCGACTTCCCGTGGTATGCGCCGCGCCGTCTCCCTCGGCGCAGGAACGCCACCGTCGGCGCCGGTCTTCGTCACGCTGTTGGGTTCCTCCTCGCCTACTTTGAGCCTCGCCGCCGTGCTCCTAACCAGCCGCCGCCGCCGCCGTCAGGCCGCCGGCGCCGCTCTTCTTCGGCGCCGCTGCATCTTGCTCACCCGAGCCGCGCCGCCAGTCCACCCCCTTCTTCTTCGTCCAGCACCAGCTCATCGCCAGCGTCGCCATCGTCTACCCCGACCACTTCATCTACTCCGACCACCGCGGGCGACATCGGCTTCCCGCCGATTTGCGACGCAACCGTCGTCGAGTCCTTCTCTGCTAGCCTCCTCGACATGGCGTACAAGTTGTGTGCAGGTCCCCTTCTACGCATGCCCGGTGCTGGCAACACCGACGCGTGCCTTTGTCTCCGATGTGTTCCCAGGCCTGGCAAGTCTGGAGCGACGGATCGTCAACATCGATTTCGTCCGTCTACGCATGCCCGGTGTTGGCAACACCGATGCGTGCGTTCATCCATGATGTGTCCCCGGGCTTGGCAATCCCGGCGTGACGCGTCGTCAACTACGTCTTCTTCCCGGCGCACCACTACTTCAACACCACTGCGCCCATGCTAACTCGGCGCCTCCTTGCGCCCGCGGCTCCATGGCGACTTCCTCGACACTGGCTACCCCGACTCGACATCGACCACGGCGTTCTTCGCACGGCTACCTCAACCACGGCTACACCACCCTACGCTCTCGGCTACTTCGACATCGGCACAAAGGGCTACCGCCTTGCTTGCGCAACCTCGTCGGTTTTTACTCCAGCCACGACTTCCGCGATGCATCGACCATTACGACTGTGGGGGGATGACCGTCGGCTTACCTTCGGATTCTTCTCCAGTCTCACCGTCTGCGTCGCTACCGTTGTGACTGCGGGGGGATGTTGAGTATATTGATTATTAGGAAATATGAGATAGACTAGGATTTGTCCTGCCTTGTCTTGTACTCCAAGTAGATCATTGTAATCCTATATATATGCCCACGAGGCTCAAGCAATAGAACAACTATTTCACCAAATCCCTCTCTACCTTTTAACAGGGCCGTTGGACAAAAAAGGTTATAGACACGATATATTGGTTTAACTGAGGTTCAATTATCCGTTGTGCAATGACGTCTCTTCAGTGCAGTTTAATTGAGGTTTTGACACAGGTTTAAGTGTGGTTCCAAAATTTTCCCAAAAGTTAAAGTCGAAACATTTTAAACATCTGCAAAGCCCGTACGAAACCTTGAGGGAGCCATGAAAATGCAGTGAAACTCAATGGAACGCAAAATAGGACCTCCATGAAGAAAAGGGTGGTTTCGAAAAGTTTCATAACTATTCCATCAATTCTCGAAAAGAAAAAAATTCAAATTACAAAAGTAGACATGTGATTCCAAATTTATGACCAGTTTAGAGTTTGGAGAAAAATGTTAAATGCATAGATTATCGATGGGAGAGGGAGAGGGAGAGAGGGACCACTAGTTAATTGGTCCATTTTCCAAATGGGCTAGTAGCCTGTCTTCTGCCCTAATCATGTCCCTTTATTTTCTATCCAATGGTTGAGGTGCCAGGGGGCAGTAGGAGGATGGACGTGCCGGCACATGTGTTTATTTCAGTGGCTTGATCCTGCAAGAAAAACATTTTTCTATTACTCTAGTACAGAATCAATGATGGCACTGGAGCCACGTCATCTGAAAAAACTGATCTCGCCTTATACAGGAGTAGTGGAGTGAATCAAAACGGATCGTCGCTCTCACCCTTTTAATCAGTACAGATACTAAGCTCCCGTGAAATGGGGCTCCCTGGTGCGTCGTTGGTTTTGGGGGCAGGTGGGCCCATGTTGTCAGCGTGTGCTCGCAGGGGCTAAGACGGGCTGGGCCTTCTTGTTCTGTGGCGTGCTGGGCCGCGTGAGTTCCAGAGCAAGGGAGGTCGTGCTGAGTTCGATGTGGTTCCGAGCGTGGCGGCGGCCGCGTGGTGTCCTTGGTTGGGAGCCGGCGGTGGGCTGCCGCTGCTCCACGTTCTCTGCCTCCTCCTTGAGCGTCCGCATCGTCTTCGTCCGCCCTGGTGTGTGCCCGGCACGGGCGGTCGTTTCAGGGAGGGTTTCGCGGGGTGCGCCTCTGGTCTACTGCTCTGCATCATTTCCGTCTAACATACTTTATGGTTCACCCCTTTTCCTCTCTTTATAAATTTCCCATTTGTTTTTGCCATGATTGTTAGTTTTGGTTCTGCTCCGTGTCTGGCTGGGAGAAGTTTTGAGGGTTTCATTATGGGGTTTGGGTGGCTTGCTCGATGTGCGCCTGTTGCTTACTAGGTTGTTGCGGATTTGGCGTTGGATTGGGGTGGCTCATGTTTGATTTTTTGCTTTGTGGTTGGGCGGGTTGGACTTTTTCGGAGGCGATGTCATGGATGTTGCTGCTACTGGAGTGTTGGTGGTCGGTTCCGGTTGTTCGCATTGTTTTTTCTCAAATGAACTCTAATGTGTATTTATGGTGAGATAGGTTACTGTTAGATTTGGTTAACAAATGTACATTTTGATGAGGTGATTTTCATGGCCAAAAAAGTATGGGCTTGGCCATCAGGTGTTAGGTGTTTTTCATGTGAGAGGGAAAGCTATAATCTCATGCTCCTATCATAAAAAATAGTTGATTTGTGAGTGCTATACTTAGAAATCTTCAAGATTTAGGATTACTGATATGAGAATAGGTTAGTTTCTTTTAGTGTGTTTTTTTGTGATTAAAGAAGATGAGATGAGAACAAAGTATTGTAATATTTTTCCATATATTTGTTTGTTACATCTCTAGATTATGGAGCTACTATATACTATTTATTTTTGTGTTTAGTGCTAAATTCGCCTGAAGAGCCGGGGACATCTGTTTACTAGATTGTTAGCATTCTTGGTATGTTTCTTTGG
This sequence comes from Elymus sibiricus, assembly GCA_039707655.1. Classification (NCBI taxonomy): domain Eukaryota; kingdom Viridiplantae; phylum Streptophyta; class Magnoliopsida; order Poales; family Poaceae; genus Elymus; species Elymus sibiricus. The sequence goes on along the minus strand of CM077665.1, from coordinate 14,986,637 downwards.
GTATTGGATCTGCTGCTGTGAGAACACTGCTAGCTAATTTATTTATGTAACACATAATTATGTCACATAGATGTGCAGTTTTGTGTGGCTAATCTTATTGCTCATGGAAGTGCATAATTGTTTTTGCTGTTGAAGTACAGTGGCCTTTTCTCATGTAATGGGGGATGAATTAGACCTGGTATAGTGCTATGGGATGTAAGACAGTGAATTTAGCCCGGTATTACGCGCACTGCAGCATATATAATTTCACGGTCTTGATTCAGTTCTTAGTTGCGTTGTACTATGTTGAGATGGCTTCATAATAATGAGTGCTATACTTATATCTTTAATGTTACTAAGCTCCCAGGGAATAGAGCCCTGGGAGAGCTGGAGGCTTTTTTTCCATGGTGGACCCATCAGTCAGGGTCAGGACGCAGCTTAGGGCCTGTATAGTGTTGGTTAACCTCCCTGTGTCCAGGTCGATTCGCTGCGTCTCTGTATCTTCGTGGCGCCGCCGCGGCCTCTTGTGCGATTGGAAAGATATAAGGGAGGCGGTGAGGCTCTCAGCCATCGCGGGAGGGAGGTGATTTGGGAGAGGTGCTCAGCCCGTCCGAGCTCTCGGCTTCTGGTGGCTACGGCTGGCCAGTGCTGCTCCTTTCCGAGGAGAAGTGCCACCGCTACGCCTACGTCTCGGGGTCAATAGCTCCTGTGCGACATCTTTGAGATGCAATGGAACGCGTGCGACGTAGTTGAAGACAATTGCTCTCGTGCGACATCTTTGAAGCAAACTATAGCTGCAATGCGACATGGCTCTGTTTAACCATGAAATGCAAAACTAAGGGGGTTACCGATTTGAGTTATGACACGCGGGACCCACCAGTTATCCACATCAACATGGGACCCACCACTTACTCGCATGCGTGCGGGGCCCACAACTTATCCTCATAAGCATGGTCGTGCTCATACCCCAGCGTGCCCCGACCCGAGCCAGCCACGAGCCCGAGCCAGCCCATCCCCCCATTGCTTGCCCTTCCCCTTTCCTTTCCCCACCTTCTTCTTCCTCTTCTCCGGCTACTAAGCGTGCCGCCGGCGAGTGATGTCTAGCTCGACTTCAGCCTCCCGCCAATGTGGGTCTAGGGTTCATGCGCCGCCTACCCCCGTTTTTCAGGTTCTGAAGAAATGTGGGTATTTCGAGTGGCTCGATGAGTACGTTGAGAGGTTGAAATTGGAGGCATCGACCCAAGAGCTCAATTTTGGCGGATGCTGATGAAGGAAGAGCTTGATCTGTTGAAGCAGGAGAGGGAAAAAACAATGAAAGAGAGGGAGGACATAATGAATCAGATGGTTATCTTATTTGGTGAACTTGTTAAATTAGGTGAATTTGTAACCTAATTGGTTGAATTTGCTAAATTCTATCTTTGTGAAATTGGTTGATTTGGTGATTTGAATGGTAGAAATTCTGTTTCTGACTTTGGTTAACTGAATAGTTAACTGAATGACTGAATGTCAATAGTTAACTGAATAGTTAACTGAACGTCAATATCCACATGCATAAAAATTCAGTTAACTGTTAACATTCAACATTCAGATAACTGAAATTGCATTCAGTTAGCTGTCCACACTGAAAATTCAGTTAACAGAATTGAACATTCAGTGCTACTACCTCCTACTTTTGGTAAGTGGTCCAGCATGGTGCAATCTATCCACGTGCAGAAACAAACAATGCAAGTAAACAGGACATCAAAAGAGGAACAGGACATAGCTCTAGTTCATAACATTTTAGGCATCAGTAGAACACCTAATTGCAACCCAGAATACTTATAACTTATATGCTGATTCCTGCCAGCCGATGCTCGATCACGTCCATCGCGACGGTGGTGGATTGGCTGTAGGCGAGGGTTTTTCGGCAACCGTGGACAGGGGAGTGGGGAGTGCGGAGTGTTAGTGGGCAGAGCGAGCGGTGGGGGGACACGTATTAACTACAACTGGAAACGCAAACGCCAACGAGTAGTGCAATCTCCGACGTATTCAATATGTAGGAAAGAATTACTAATCGAAGCAAATCACTAGTTCTATCTCATTGGCATTGCACCCTCTGCATCTAACTACAGGTCCTGGGTTCGAGCCCCAGGCCAAACATTTTTTTTATTTGTATTATATCATATGTTCACTGTCACCTCTGCCAAACATTTACCATAATATCAACTTAATGCCACTGTTTGCCACCAAAATATGCAATGCAAGCCATTGTTTTTTCTAGCATTGTCAGGCCAGTCATTATGTTACATCATATTATATAGATAGATCAACCCAAGCACGGGTGGGCCGGATTTAATTAAGCCCAAAAACGCCTGGCAGGCCTGCTCAATCTGCGCGGACCGTTGCTTCAGAATGCTGCCAAAAAAAAGTTGCTAAAAATACCAGCCAATGAAAGCGCAGCCCGCGGATCGCTGACGTAGCCCTACTGCCTGATCCAGACCGTCCATTCACGGCGATCCAATGGTCCGGACTGGTGCGGGGTTTTGATGGGTTTTGAGAGGTTTTCAAGGGTTAGGGTTGAGCATAACTAATTCAAAAAAAATCAAAAAAATATAAAACTTGTGCCAATCATTGTTCTATGTGACTAAGTTGCGAGGAAAAATAAGAAACTTGGACTATGGAGTTTTTCATGAAAAAGCCTTCACAAACTTGGCTATCACGAACGAGGTTGTAGGGTTTTCAAGGGTTAGGGTTGAGCATAACTAATTCAAAAAAATCAAAAAAATAGAAAACATTAAAGCACTGGTTTTCCAGAGTTTCACATAATAAAATTGCTCCGATTAATGAACTAACATTAAAGCACTGGTTTTCCAATTTTTTGATTTTTTTTGAATTTTTTATGCTCATTTCAAACTTGGTCAAACCTAAGTTTGACCAACATTTCAACAAGTTTCAAAAATGAAAATGAAAAACCAAGCCTGGATCCTTCTTAGTCACTCCAAAATGAAGCTTTTGTGAGGTTTTTGAAAGTTTCAAGTTCAACACCCAAAACCACTTGTCTTCACACATGAGTTTCAAATTACCTCCAAAGGTAGGGTAAACAACCCATTTCTAAGCAAGCTTTTTTGTCCACCATGTCTAAAACAGCCAAATCAATTTGAGTTGTTAGTACATGACAAAGTAAGAACATGTGCACTGGTTTTCCAATTTGTTGATTTTTTTTGAATTTTTATGCTCATTTCAAACTTGGTCAAACCTAAGTTTGACCAACATTTCAACAAGTTTCAAACATGAAAATGAAAAACCAAGCCTGGATCCTTCTTAGTCACTCCAAAATGAAGCTTTTGTGAAGTTTTTGAAAGTTTCAAGTTCAACACCCAAAACCACTTGTCTGCACCCTCCGATTTTTTTTGAATTTTTTATGCTCATTTCAAACTTGATGTATAGGGTACTGATGTGTTGACAATTCCATTTAAATGAATTGCATTTGCCTCTGTTCCTCCACTTTAAAGTGGTTTGTCATGAAAACAAATTGCATATTCAGAATCCTTGAATTTTTCTGATCATTCTACATATATAATTTATTTCATTTGGAGTTTCGGTTTAAAAGATATTGAATTTACAACTTTATAGCATTTTTTGGATTATTCAGTAAATAGAAAAGGTTTATTCATGCTGATGTGGGGGGCTGACCGGTCAATCTGACCCGTGGGCCAGGGATGTCAGTGTCACTAGTTAAATCCTCTACTTATCCGGTCAAATGTGTCGCACCCTAGCCATTTACACATCCAGATATGCGCCACTCTCGCCGCCGGCGACCACCAAAACCACGCAATCCAGCGCCGCCGTGCGACGATCATGTGGCCCGGATCTTCCAGCTCGCGCGGTGGCCATTCCGGCGGCGGAAACCGCTCCGACAAGGATCGGAATGGGGCGAAGCGGCCGGCGCCCGACTCTGACCCCGAACGGGCGGCGCGGGTTGCTTCCGACGCTGGTCGGAAGCGCGGCGCACGCAAGTACACGAACTGGGGGCTCACGCCGCCGCGTGCGTTCGCTCGGCGCGAGGTGGAGGAGTACGACCGCCAGATGGAGGAACTATTTTCTTCGGAAGATGTTTCTTACATTAAACAGTAATATAACATAACTCCCTAAGCGCGTTTTGTCTGTTTGCACCAAATAGCCGGATTGCCTGGTTCACCGAAGTGTTTTCCCGATGTTCGTGGATCACGTAGTAGGAAACACTCCTCGGCCACTGGCTGAGGGGGCAGAAGCCAATGGCCGGTTAAGACAACGTTTGAAGCACGGTTTGAAGAATATTTGATGTATAGTACATAGATACATAGAATCAATACACTCATAAACACTACTCTCGGTCAAGGCCATCTATTAAGGTCTCCAGGGCACAATCTTCCTCGGAAAACCGAGCAGCAGGTATCTCTTGGTCATATACTAAGTGCATGGGCACTTCCTGCCCATCCGGCCCTACCGGTCCAACCCGAGCCAAATGCTCCAGATCAAGCTTGGTGAAGCGGGTCTTAACCATCGCCCAGGCCTCCCGCTCTCCCTCTCGAGAGGCTGACATTTACAATAGCTCAAAGCGGCGCCGTGCTCTTTTAAATCTATCAGCGAGTTCGGTCATCCCTTCCGGAACCGTCTCGCCAGGCCATAACACCTTGAACATGCTCTTCATAGCTCTTCGGGCCCGCTCATGTACGGCGATAGCTCCTTCAGCAGGTCCCCTACGAAAGAGCTGGCCTCCTCTTCGGGGCGTCCGGTAAGGAGAATTGAAAAACGACATGGCATTGTTCATGCAGCTATATAACATGTGCATTCTATGTATCAAATAGATGGGTCGTACTCACCAAACATGCCAGATTTCAGTTTCTGGTTCTCCTCCTGGGATAGAGCCAGTTGAGCTTTCAAGCTCTCCATTTCTCGGGCCTGTTGTTGATTTTCCGCCTTGAGCTTATCCTTTTCCTCACGAGTTCGGGTCAGTACACGGTAGTTCGCTTCCAGCTGCGACTCCGCATACTTCTGAGCCACTTTAGCTGCGTCCAAATCCTTCTGCAGTTGACCTATCAACTCAGCTGCTATGGACCAATCTTTCATTAGAGAAGGTGTTCCATAAATTTTTATTTTGACGTATTTAAGTCTGGAGACACTTACCATGTGCCTCTCTGGTAAATTTCGTGACCCCATCCAGCTCGGCCTCCATAGATTTCAACTGTGTTTGTGTCAGCCCTAGGTCTTCGGCCAATTTCTTGTTCTGATCCCGAACAGTCTGCATCACAGCACGGTATTTTAACATCGGACACTTAACTTGGCCGTCCCGCCCAAATTAAGACTCGGGGGCTACTGGGTTCCGCGTTTTAAAAAAAATATACAATGCTTATCCAAGGTAAGCATCGATACCCTGGTCGGCTTTTTTCGCCGTCCAGGGTCTCGGGGGCTGCGATCCCTCGCGGGGATTATTTTACAGCTCCGCTAATTCCTCTTTTTTTTCCTGCTTCAGAATTTTTTACTATTTCTGAGAGGGCTACTGGGCTGGGTTGTAAGTTCGGTTATCAAAACCAATGGCGTACCTGCAGACTGGTAGACAGAAGCTTAACTACGCCCTCGAGTCCTGTTCGGGCAGCTCCGAGGTACGCGTCTACCGAACTGAGAGCGTTAAACTCTTGATCGAAAAACGCAGAGTGCTGTAGCGATGCCTTTCGCCGCCGGTGATTCATCACGCTTTCGACCTCGGAGTTGGTGGCCGAGACGGCCCCTAAGGCCTCTGGATGTTGGTCCTCGGTAGGGACCTCTGAAGTAACGCCGGTCACAACCGGGGACCTCGGTTTTGGGTCACCCCTCTACACCTCTTCAACGTCCTCAGACGAGGGTGGTTCTACATATCGCCTGCAAGTCGCAGTAGAGAAAATGATTGATATGCGCGGTAGTTATCAAAGATAAAGACACTAAAGGATACATTACCTCTTTGAGGGAGTCGCGGATGACGTAGCTCCCGTTGTCACCGCATGTTTGGACGCCCCGCGGCCACTCGTCGCTGGAGCCGCCGATGCCGCTCTCATAGATGTCCGGTGTGTTGATCGGCGGCCCTTGGGATTAGAAGTCAGTATATTCGGAGCCGCAGGAGCTGAGCGTCTCTTTCGAGAAGAAGCCTGCTGGTCACTTACAGCAGAGGAGGGAAGTGTCCCGGGGTGATCGGCCAAAAGGGCCACTTTGGAGCCGTCGAGGCTCACCTGGTAGAATACTCCCTCCTCGAAATCGATCGATGTTTCGGGATCGTCGTGAAACCCAGGGTCGTCATCACGAGAGTGACTCTCCAGTTGAGGAGCAGGGCAACTCACTGTCTCGATCCAGTGCCTCCAGCTCTGTTCGGATAAATTAAAAATCCGATTAAGGAAAATTGGTATACCATCCGAACTATAAGGTGTAGTTGAACTCACCGTTTCGATGGGTTTGTGGCTTGAGAAGCGATCCTTGGGCTTTAGACGAGCAAACTCTTGCTCTACCCCCTTGAAGAGATCGGCCAGGACGGCTGCCATTGCCGCCTGGTCGGCAAGCTCCTTCCATATGGATCGGGTTGAGTCATTCGTCTCGTTGTAACTCCATAGAGTGTGCACTCTTTGTTGAAGAGGTTGAACGCACCGAGCAATGGTTGTGCCATCACATCAATAATGGTCAGCCCGTTATGGGCTAGAAGCCTCACTTGAGTGGCTAGGTGCGTTACTTCGGCACTTTCCTCTTGGGAAGGGCTCTTCGGGCGCCAGTTGAACCGCTTTTTTGGAGAAGCGAGTGAGAATTAAGGCAACCCCCTCCGAGCTGGATCGAATAGGGGGACGTCTTCAATGTAGAACCACTCCGAGGTCCACTCCTCGACATCTTTTTTGGGAGTCCCTACAGGATATCCCGTTCCGGCAATGCGCCATACTTCGGCTCTGCCGACCTCATAAATTGTCCCTCCTCGGGTGCGAGGGACAAGGCAGAAGTATTTCCTCCCTTACTCAAAATGGGCTTCGCAGCCCATAAACATCTCACAGAGGGGAACATAGCCCGAGATGTGCAGGATCGAGCCTGGAGTAAGATGGTGGAGTTGGATCGCGTAAAACTCTAGCAGACCCCTCAGGAAGGGGTGAATGGGGAAGCCCAAACCTCGCAAGAGGAAGGGCACGAAGCATACCCTTTCTTCCCCGCGTGGAGCGGGGAAATTCTCCGCAAAAGCCTCGCCGTTTACCGAAGTTAATCCAGGGCGGGTGGATGCGAGATCTGATACGGGTAGATACCCCTGCGTCTTGAGCCTGCCCAGTCGAATGCGGGAAACTGAGCAGCTCGACCAATCACCTTGAAGGGGACCGTGAGGGCGTGAGGAGGAGCCTGGGGCGCTCGCCATTGTTTAGGGCTTGCTTACGGTGACCTCTCGGTGATTTGGGAAAGAATGGCAGGAGGCGGGGTGCGTTAATTGTCGTGCCCTTAGCCCGTTAAATAAACACCTTCCCCTGGCCAAAAGGGCACTTTGGTAAAAGGCTATTGGACCGTTTGCCTCCCTCTTGCGCGCGGGAATCGAGGGGTGTCATTAACTCTGAACGAAGAAAACGGTGCGATGGGACCCACGATACCTCGTTAGCCGAGGGGTTGTGGGCAACCGAACTACCATCAGCCGGACACTGAAGACTTCGGATCCGAATACAGGTGAAGGATGGAACTCGCCCCTCAAGCCGAAGACTTTGGAAGCACGGAGCTGATGAAGATTATCAACCTCGGCATTGGAGGCTAGTTCGGGGGCTACTGAGGGTGTTCCGGACTAAGGGGTCCTCACACAGCCGACCTGTCACTCATGGGCCGCGTTGATGGGCCACTCCTAATTCATCGAAGGAAGGCCGGACTACAAGCGACCCTGTGTTCCAGCAGGAAACTTCCAAAGACTTGGTGCCTACTCCAAGAAAGATTAGCATTATCTGCATATATCCTCTTTGACGGAACCGACTACATGTAACCCTAGGTATCCTTGGTGTCTATATAAACCAGAGGGTTTTGTCCTGAAAGGGGGAGAACCATTACCATCATATCCACCTAGGGTTTAGCCCATCCGATCTCGAGGTAGTCAACTCTGTAATTGTCACATCATCACCTCAATACAATCAAGCAGGACGTAGGGTTTTACCTCTTTGAGAGGGCCCGAACCTGGGTAAAACATCGTCTCTATGTTCCCTGTTACCCATTGATTCCAAGATCTACAGTTCGGGACCCCTACCTGAGATCTACTGGTTTTAGAACCGACAACGATGCCGTGCTCGAGCACGAGCTTGGGAGGCGGTAGCTGTGACGGCAAAGTGAAGCAACAATGGCGAGCTCGGGCGCGATGGCAGCTAGGGCTACGGGCTACGAAAAACAGCGCTAGGAGAGGGGAAAGGAGTGGCAGCTCACCGTGGAGCTCAAGAAAGGCTCGTCGGGGTTCGGGAGCAGCGGAGGCAGACGGATTCGAAGGAGATCGCCGGTGGGGCAGAGGTTGAAAACGACCTCCCAGGGCTCGAAGCTGGGGCTCCGAGCTCCAATGGGTGGCTCCGGTCGATGTAGCCGACGGTGGTGAAGCTCCTGGACACGACGGCGAGGCGTGGGGAGGTCAGTGGCTACGGCTGCGATGAGCCATGGCGATGACGGCGTTCTGGCGAGATCGGGATCGAGAGAGAGAGCGATGGGGAGAGGGGATAAGGACTGGTGCAGGTCCAGAGGAGCCACGGCGACGTTCTTATCCTCCCAACGGCGCTGTAGCAGCTCGGGCGTCGGCTGGCGCGGCGGGAACGGCGGGCGCGCACGCTAGCGAGCCGACACGGGGAGGAGAGAGGTTAGGGACGAGGGGGGAGGCAGGCTTGGCCGGCTGGGCCAGTTCCTGTGGACTAAGGCCCAGTCTGCTTTATTCTTTTTCATTTTGTTTTCTGTTTCTTTATTCCTTTCTGTTTTGCATTTTCTTTTTGCACCAAATGACTTTTGTAAAATGTGGAATCTGTCTCAATAATTATTATGCAATATTTAGCATTGCCACAAATAGTTTGAGCATTATTTGAATTCATTTGACTTTGGTTTAATTACAATTGATTTAAATGGGCTGTTTTGGGTACTGTTTTTGGATGCTAGCTTCAAAATGAGCAAACAAGTGATGTTGTTTTCCTTAATCATAATTATCTATGGATTATTTACAAAATTATGAACTCTTTTGCTTGCAAGTTTGTGCAACTTTTATTTTGACTTGCAAATTGAATTTTAATTTAAAGTGGAATTTGAAATGAGATATGAAACCAAATGTTGATCAAGCTTTAATAATCATGGTGACTTGGCATTATCAGAGGGTGATCACTGTAGTTAATACATAGGGGTGTTACATTCCTCTCCTTCCTCTTCGGCCTCCTCTTCAGTGGGCGGGATCTCAAGGACCCGCGACGCGCCCTTCAGGGTGTCAGAGCCAGCAGGAGGAGGAGTTGAGTAGTACAAATGAATATCTTCCTGCATATACACAAAACAAGTCAGACACAAACTTATTCAAGATAGATACTCGGGGGTTGCGGCCACGGGTACTTACCGCTCTTGGCGGATTACCAGCATGGTATTCTGGTACTGCCTGGGGGATTTCTCCGGCGTTTTTGAACATACGCTGGAGTCTCGCCATCACCTCGCCGATGGAGAGGTCTTCAGAAGTCTTCCTCGACGGGTCATCTAGGCCCGAGTAGTTGTACCCCAGGTACAGCGAAGTTGCAGGGGTTGGACGCGCCTCCTCATCAAGCTGAAGGCCACGCCCATCCCTGTCAGCCCTTGACTCTTCAGGTGGGCGATCCTGTTGAGAAGCTCGGGGAGCTGAAAGCTATCTTCGGTCGCAGGCTCGCTCAACCACCTGTTATTGTATACCGGACGGTGTCCAGTCACCTTGGGGAGCTTTGGATCGTGGTCCCCAATGTAGAACCAGCAAGTCATACTCCAAGTACAGGTCACCGGATCTCTCCCGCATCTGAATTCCAGCGCCGCCAACTATTGCGGTGTACTCTAGCCTAGGCTGCGGCTTGACACGGAAGATTTTGCTGAAGAGTTGAAGTGGGGCTGGATCCACAGAAAAACCTCACAAAAATGCACAAATATGGCAATGTGGAGGATGCTTTTCGGGTTGAGGTAGACAAGCTCTAATCTATAAAACTGATGCTTTCGTGTTGAGGATGCTTTTCGGGTTGAGGTAGCCTAGGCTGCGGCTTGACGCGGAAGATTTTGCGGGAGAGTTGGAAGTGGGGCTGGATCCCCAGACAAGCCTCACAAAAATCACAAAATGAACCGTCTCTCCGGGGTACCCCTCAAATGGCCAGGGGTCGTTGTAAGCGCAGCTCCAGCTGACGGCTTCCTGCTCTTGCACCAGCTTCGCCTTCTCCAAGGGATGAATCTCCTCCAGCTTCAGCATGGATCTCTTCCAGGCGCAGGCCTGAGTTGGCGGAGTACTTTGGTCAGTCCTCCCGAACTTTTTTTTGGGGGGGGGGGGGGGGGGTTCCCCTTCTTAGATCTGGTCTTGCTCCCCTCAGCACCCTTCACAGAGGAAGCCTTCTTGCCCACCTTGGATGTCACGAGCGTCTTCACTCGCATGCGCTCGGGGGCTCAACGGTGGGAGGAGGCGGCGGTGCTGGGTAGTATGGTTGCAAAAGCAGATGGCAATGGCGGAGTAAACGGCGGTAACTCCTCACCTCTATTTATAACAGCAGTGAAATAAATGGAGATAATGGTCGCGACATTTTTGCATTTGGCCGTAAAAATCGCACCTGGCCGTCAGTTACCACAATTATCGCAGAAGATAAGGTTACTGTTGGTGACGGTCACGATGACGAGTGGTTGACCCTTATACCTCCTGAAGCTAGTCGCGTAACGGCTCGGGGGCTGTGTGCCACGTGCCCGTCGGCTAAAAAAGTTTTTTCTCCGGATTTTGCGGTGAAGACAATTCAAATGCAGATTGACCCTCAGCCTGATTCTTCGATTTAACCTAAGACTCGGGGGCTACTCCATATGGAGTGCGATTTTCATCCCACTTCCATATATAAATTCAAAGACAAATATTCAAGACAGTGTCAGACGAGGCTTGAGCACATTCTAGCCGCATGGCAGTACTCGAGTTACTTGAAGGCTCAACAACGACATAGTACTCTGAGGAGCACCAGCAACTAGTCGGGATGAAGCCTGCGAAGGTACTCGGAACTGCTGCATTTGACTAAAATGTACTCGGGGGCTTGTCCTACATACATCTATGGGTCCACCAGAAGGTTTGGACAGACCCACATGCAGGGCTGTACACCGAGACGTGTCAGACATGGAGACTACGGTGTAGGACGGCGTGGTCTACATGGAAGCCAGGAACTAGTCGAGGACTCGGAAACTACTCGTAGCAATTAGAGTAGGACTCTCTAGTCGTATCCAACTAGTATTCTTGTACAAAAACCGACCTGTAGCCCTGCTCCTCCGATATATAAGGACGGGCAGGGACCCCCTCAAAACATCTTCAATTGTCAATCGCATACCTAGCGTCGACATCACATTTTGCGCTCGCAAAGGTCCCGGGTTTTGCGTGGAAACTGGAATTTCATCAACTGGTCACATTATTACAAGTGTTTTGTATAACTTTCCTAACTTTCAAAGCAGCACTCAAAAATTCACAGCCAATAGGCCATGCATTGTCTACCTACTACAGCCTTATTAACATGGCTAGCACATTTTTTACTACGACGGATCTTAAAAAGGTTCATCATCCAGTCTCCAAGAGGGCCTTGACTTCCTTCACTAATTATAAGTTGAGCCGTTTAACTACATTGTCATCTGCTTCACGATAATTGATGTTTACTTCGGACGATGCATGCATCAACTTTAACAGAGACTGGGCCACCCACCATTGTTGAATAGATGGATAACTTGGCCACCATTTGTGACGGCAGCAAAGATTAGAATTGACAACATGGATGGGTGGGGCGTGCAAGCATTTGTTTCTTCCGTTGCAACGCACGGGCATATTTGCTAGTTGAATACAAGACATCAAACATACAGGACATAGGGTATTACGCGATCTAGTGGTCCGAACCTGTCTAAATCTCGTGCCTACGTACACCATCGAGTTCCAGATTTCGGCGACACCCAGCTACCAAAACTCTAGCTCGAGTAACCCCCTTGGTTGGTTGCCGGGTTAAACACCGACAGTCATTAACGGGCGCCAACAATTTCTTTTCTCTATTTTTCTTTTTTTTTATTTCCTCATGTTTGTACTGATTGTTTCTCCAAATCATCAGTTGAGGTGTAGTTATAACAAAAGATCTAGCTAAACGTAATTGGTAGGACAGTAAATGGTGTTGCTTTTATCACAAGGACTAGACAATTAGGCCCTTGCTCTTCGACTGCCTATGTGCTCTCGCTCTGTGTTCCACCATTTATGCAGCATCAGGTTTTCATCAACTTCATAGTGTGCCAAAAACGTTTAGGACTTGGCTAGGAGGTATCCTATATACCTAAGAAGTTCACCCACTACCTTATTTATCTACACATGCAGGCTGTCCACATCAGCGGAAGTGCCACATCAGTAATTTTTCCGTGCATAATGCTAGGTAGTGCCTTCAGTTACCGGCGTACAGATTAAGCCCTTCCGTTTCCAGCAGTAAACCAAGCAACCTTATTTATCTACACATGCAGGCTGTCCACATCAGCGGAAGTGCCACATCAGTAATTTTTCCGTGCATAATGCTAGGTAGTGCCTTCAGTTACCGGCGTACAGATTAAGCCCTTCCGTTTCCAGCAGTAAACCAAGCAACCTTATTTATCTACACATGCAGGCTGTCCACATCAGCGGAAGTGCCACATCAGTAATTTTTCCGTGCATAATGCTAGGTAGTGCCTTCAGTTACCGGCGTACAGATTAAGCCCTTCCGTTTCCAGCAGTAAACCAAGCAACCGATCGACACCTTTCTCTCTCCCTTGAAAAGGGCAAAATCAATTGAGTCCTCTCGCCACCTATCAAAAGCCCACATTCAGAAATCGTATCCATGTATACAGTACAGTACAACGCGGCTGCTGATCCCATCTTTGCGTTAGCCGCTCCTCCGGCACGACGGCCGGTCCAGCTAGCCTCCCCGGCACTCCCGGGAATCTTGCGGAGTGCGTCCCCTTCCTGTGTGGTGCGTGCGTTGCTGAGATGGTGTCGACGATGGCCTGGTCCTCTCCCCTCCTCCCTCCGCCTCTCTTCCGGTCCAGTTATCTCCGGTGCTGCTCCTCCACCGGCCGTCTACCCCGCGCAACCCAGGTGCAGCTTCTTCGTGTGTCCACAAAGGCATCGCCTAGCTCTCCCGGCCAGCCACACAACCACCAGGAACCCACGTCGGAAGAGGCGCGACGACACTACGGCTACCTCGCCGCAACCCCTAGCCATCGCACGCCTCCAACCATCGTGCAGTGACGACTACACACAGCAGCTAAGTTGCGTTTTTATTTCCTTTTGGCTATTATTATAACAGGTAACGAAGCGTTGTGCAAAGGGCAATGAAGAGCCCTTCGAGAGTAATCAAGATCCCATCGTGAGTAATCAAGATTCGTTCGTTAGTGTCGCAATTTCTCTTCTGATTCTTAAAATCTCTTGATTTCTCCGTGATCTTTTTTCATCTGTTTTCTAATATGCCTCCGTGCACATGCCTGTCTTGATTTAGCAGTAGGCCACACACCGGGTGTAATTCGGCAATTCGTACTTCTACTACCCCATGGATGTAAGGGCTGATGCTTCTTCCGGTATTTGAGCTTTCTAAGCCTCATTGTTGCATTCTAATTGCATCCCATTCCCTTACTGCTGTTCATCAGAATGGTCTGATCTACCTGACTCTTGATTTCTGTTCATCCTTTTGATAGTCGGCAATTATACCCCATAGAAGTACGCACTAATTTTTGACAGTTTGCAGTTTTACTATTTTGTTCTTCTGCTAATTTAAAACTGTGTATTGTATCATTGTATGATGAGATAGTCCGTTCAAGATTTCTTATGGTTAATGTAGTCACTTTGTGATTATCTTTTATACTACAATCTGGATGTTATGGCAATAACATGATTTAATCATTTATGCTTGCAGGTATACATGCACTGTAGTCATTCTTTTATATTATACCCAAATCTGTATGACCTCAGAGAACAATGAAAGTTGCCAACCTTCTCTTCTCTTGAATCGGTATCTCGCGTATCATATGATTGATGAAGATTTTCTATACTCTTGGATCCGGATAATCTCTAACCAAACTTCAGTCACATTCAGGTTTGTTGCTTAAATTTCTCATGTACTTTGCTTTAATTTCTAAATATACATGGTTCACTTATTATCACCCCTTTGTTTATATATTGTCATATATAGGATAGTCACGGACCCGTCACAGTTGAGAGAAGACATAACAAGTCGGTGGCTTAAATATGAATAATATATATGTAATGTGTTTCTGACAAATTAGAGTATTTGCCAAAAAAATCATTTGAGTCGTAAGTGCATGTTCAAAATTCGTATAGCAATGATTTATCCTATAATATATGTATTTTTTTAAACTATGATAAGTTATTAATCGCATCCAAGTAATATAGGCAAACTGACGCCCGACCAAGAGGGAAGCCAGACATTATGTGATTGCCGCGGTTCTATAATGAGAACATGAAACATCAAATATATACAAAGAGTTGGCCAACGGCAACTAAGTAGAACGAAGTGATTATTACATTAGCGGATAAGCTTTTTCATCATGAACTCCAAGGATTGCATTTTATCTTCAGTGTCCATGCTAGATATTAATTCCATGGAGAATGCTACCTGTCAATACAAGCCTTCACGGAATAATAGTGTGAAAAAAACTAAGTGCAATATTACTATAAAAATTACAGAGAAGCGAGATGATCTCTCAATTCAGCCTTAGACTTTACTATGTTAAGCCAACTATTGACTTTAGTTTTTCTAAAATGAGTTTAGCATATCCATGCATGGATAAACACTCACCATGCATTATGTTATGCAACTTATGTGTCATGGATATCCCAAAACTATACAGTAATGAAATACAGTAAATTGTATTATTTTCAGTTTCAAATATCATTTTATTAATCCAATAGAATGTTCATATTCCTTGCAACCAAACACCATATATTGCAACCAGTTCCCGCAGCAACGCGCGGGGTATCATCTAGTTAGTGAAGACCTGAACCCACTAGTTTATTGTTGGTTTGGGGGCAGGGAGGGGGTTGGGGTGGTGTCGGGTGGTGGGTGGGGGCGTTTGGTGGGAGCGAGGTTATCTACTTGTTAGTCGATTTCGCTGTGGGAGTTTGTCTTTGAAAGAAAATCTACTTATTCCCCTATGCTGGTTATATCCTCGGTAATACACAACCTTCGTACTTGGGGTATATTACACAGAAGATAACACTGTTACAGCAGCAGATACACTGTAATCTGCTGCATCGCAACGTTTAGTGCGAGTGAACATGGTTTTTTCTTTTATCCGGGCACATGAGCGGCAGTCTAGTTATCAAATTAAGTGTCATTAGTGTGTTGGCTTCTTTGTATTTCTTTTGTAAGGCTGTTTTTTGTGCCAGCTCAACGTAAGAACTTTGAAATTAATAAGAAAGTTCCATTATTAAAAAAAATCACCAGTTGAGTTTCTCTTGATGTCAGATGGAATAATCAGAATCTTTTCTTCTTCCGTCGTTCGTATTACAATTCTGTTTGATTTTTGCAAATCAAATGAAGCAAGAAGCATTAACAGCAACGCAACCAAACAAAGAACATTAACACCGTTACAGCACCAGATACGCCGTAATCTGATTCCCTTTCCATTTGCATTACCGTTCTACAAACCAAACAACACATTAGTTAATATATATATAGATCCTAATCAGTTTCTCGTCCTGAAGTCACTTTGGAATTTAGTTATATTGTTCTTTGCAATTCAACATATGATACAACGAAACTGAAGAAAACGGGAGTGGTTGAAGCTTCTATCATTAATCCAATCATTAGCCATATATATAGGTTTAAACGGAATTTCCGAAAAGTTTAGCTCACTGAGGTAGCTCGCGACGGCGACAAGTGCACGGGGCTCGGCTGCTGCCAGACGTCCATCCCGGGAAACCTGAATGGGATACAGGTCACCTTGATGGGCGATGGCAAAGCCACCGACGACAATCCTTCTTGGAAGTTCAGTCCCTGCAGCTATGCCTTCGTGGCCAAGAAAGGCTGGTATGTAAATAACCAATCCATGGTGATTCGTGCTATTCGAAACTGACTCTTGGCTTTAACGGGTTAGATGAAAGAGATTTATGAAAAAACTGGGAATAAACTGAGAGACAAGGATGACTAGTTTTAGAAAAGGGCCGGGGACAGGTATAGGAAGTAGCCTTTCTGAAACACTACTGGACTGAACGTATATAAAAAATCTATACAAGACTTCTAGCTATATGTATAGTATAAGGTTTCTTTAACGTTTCTACTCGGCACATGCTACCACAAGAAAGGTTTCAAACCATATGAGCTACACAACACAACTCTAGAAAATTGCGGAAAGTAAGTGCATTAATTAATTAAATATAAAAATATAAAGGGTATATAGATGCATCTTTTTGATAATTTATTGATGAGTTACTGCTATACCATAGTTGTCCTCGCAAGGATCAAGCACCATTCAAATTAAACAACTCCGCTGATTAGCCGTAGGATCTCCCACACTTCGGTGGTTCTCCAAATTGGCCTTTATAGGGATGAGGCTGTGATATTTTACAACTCATGGATCCATTAAGCTTTCCAAGCTTATATTAGGCTTTAGACTTGTAGTTGTGCCAAACTACAATTTTAGAAGATAAATGCATTTAATAATTTTGCGCATATTCAATGTAGTTTCAAATGTATCATGCAACTACGTGGATCTGCTAGTTAAGAATAATCCCAGTGCATTATTGGCTATACAGATTACATTTACATATTTGTTTCATACTTTTGTCCATTCAATGAAAAATAGCAACGCCACTATTTCCTAATAAGGAAATAATTCATCTAGAGCACATCTAATAAAGATGAGACTCTCGTCCTTCGATCCAATAGCTAGAATTCCGCTACGGTCAAGTGCAATATGTTTGCTTCCATGAGACCCGAACTTCAAAAGTTTTGGAATAGCTATGTGATATTCATGAAACCGAAAATCATTTTCTGACACAAACAAAAGCTAGAAGATATGAGATATCCAAAGCAGTGTTTGTTTTGCAAAATATTAATAAAGTGTTTACTGGGCATTTGACTGATGAGAGGGGGATCCGGAAGAACACCTGTCATATGATGAAGTTGGGTGCTTCTTCTGAGAGCAGGAGAAATACTGGAAGTAAAACTGTTAGAAGTATAAAGGCAAATAGAGAGAAGACTGGAATGTCCAGCTCATGTATGAAGTTCATACAGGTTATTGATGTATAGAAGGCTGGTCAAAGAAATAGTTCTTGAGAATTGTGGTTAAATTGCTAGTCACTGATTCTTGGGTATTGTGGTTAAAGTTGATCATAAAAATACCCGCTCGATTGCATTCTATTGTAACTCGATGCAAGAACTACTACGGCCTAAAGACTAGCCGGTAATGAGGTTTAAAATACATGTTCGGAACATAGTAAAAGTTGCCATGCCTTCCATCGGTGTATTACCTATGTATTCATTTTCATAATTCATTTTGGAGTTTCATACACTCTAGCCCTTTGCATAAGGTATCTTGCAAGAAGGTTATTCATAAGAGAACTTTTGATGTTCGGTGTTATGAATAACATAAGGGCCATACTTTCATTGTGAATGAGATGTATGTGATGAATATTGATAATAATACATTACCTCTGCATTTACTTTCATAATTCATTTTGGAGTTTCATACACTCTAGCCCATTGCATAAGGTCTGTTGCAATAGGGTTGTTCATAATAGAACAATTGTTGTTCAGTATTTTGAATAACATAAGGGCCATACTTCCATCTAGGATGTGATGTATGTTATGAATATTCATGGTAATATAATACATCCATAACACTGACGCTAAATGTCGCAAGACTAAAAGAATACCACAGATGGGTGGCATTGCATTTGGTCACATTGGAGAAACCCGCATGGAGAAATTCCATTATGATGGATTTTGAAGTCGTTTGATTTTGAATCATCTGACACTTGCAACTTTCCTCCCAAAAGTGAAGTGACTGAAATACCGTTCACAGGCCATAAGGAAAGAGCAACGAACTTATTGGTGATCATACATTTTGATGTATGTAGTCTGATAAATGCTGTTGCAAAGCAGTGGATTTGTCTATCTTCAAAAACGACTCAAGTAGATATATGGATATTTACTTGATGAGACGCAAGTCTGGATCTTTTGAAGTCATTCAAAAGGTTTTCAAAATGAAGTAGAAATTATTGTAACAAGAAAATTATGTTTCTGCAATTGGATTGCTGAAAGGAATATTTGAGTTACAAGTTTAGCGAATGTCTGATGAGTTGTGAAAAGAATTTCATAACTTGCACCTCCCGGAACACCACTGTGAGTGGAATGTCCGTGAAGATGTAATCAAACCATTTGTGATGTGGTAAGATCAAGGATGACATAAATCAATATGTCATTATTCCTTTTAAAGTAATGCTTTAGAGACTGCGGTTTTTACACTGAAAAGAGCTCCATCGGGTCTGTTGAAATGACGCCATGGTATGGTATGCCCAACCATGTTTTGTCTTTTCTTAACATTTGAAATATGGGGCTTGTGTAAAATATTTACAAACCTATTCCAAATCAGACAAGTGCTACTTTGTAGGTTATCCCAAGTAATTGGGCATTCCCCCACCACTATACCGAGGCAAAAGGTTTTGCCACAAGAACGGTACGCTTTTAAAGAGAATTGTTCTTACAAAAGGTGAGTGGGAGGACAGTGCAACTCGACGAGATAAGAAGTATCTTCGTCATCAGATCAAAGGAAAAGAATCTTGGAAGTGATTCCAAGGTTTCCTACTACGACTGATACAGAAGCCTCTACATGAGATGTATGGACTTCAGTCAAAATTGCAGCTGAACCATGTAGGCAAAACTCGTGCAAACCTCTCAGGTGCGCAGACGAGATATTGTTGCTGGGCAACAGTATACCTACGATACACAAGGAAGCGTTGATGGGCCCTGACTCCGGAATTGTCTAAACGCCAATATAATCTGAGATAGTTTCCATACAAATGATTCAAGATTATATCTTGATAAACCCTTCGGAAGACTTAGAGTCAAACGAATTGGAATGGAACTTTAAACTGATGTGGATAAAATGTTTTATCCATAAAGCTCGACTTGTTGCAATAACAAGTTCAAAGAGTTGACTACGATGAAGTTTTCTCACCGTAGCGATGCTTAAAGTCAGTTTGGGTTAAGCTAGCAATTAATACATATTTCAATCATGAGATATGATACATGGATAACAAAAGGATTCCCATGAGATGGAAATACAACCTAGGACTTGCATGTGTTACAGTCCAAGGTATTTTGTCAATCCAGAGGATGCTAGTGAATGTGCAAACTTCAAAGTTCCAGTAATGGACAGAAGAGAGCAAAATGGAGTTGAAATCTTTGTTTTTTTGATGAAATAATCAAAAGAGTTTGATTTCATCAATGGATAGCGAAGATGCTTGTGGAAACAAGAAATTAAGTGGGAGCATGATAATATTTTTGAAAACTTGTGTGCTTGACAAATTGTTGATTGGAAATAATATAAATTTCTTGACACGAATTAGCACTGCATTGAAAAATAGTTTCTTCAATGAAGTGCTTGGGCTAAATAGCCTTGTTATTAGGCAAAATTATCTACGGAGATAAAATTGACTAATAGGGCTAAGCCAAAATACATATTGACAAGATGCTAAAACCATTTAGCATTAAAACACCAAGGAGTGATTCTTGCCGAAATCACATGGAAAGAGTTTTTTGCAAGACTCGGTGTCTAGAAAACACTGATGAGAAAAATACATGATGAAGATTCCACACACCTTTGTGTTTGGATTAATCATGTATTCCATGGTATGTAAAACAACCAGATATGTCCAGTACTCCAAAGGAGTTGCGAGTACAGATACCAAAGTGATCAAAAGTACTGATCATGGGACAAAAGTGAAAGATGTCATTGAGTACTAGAGTAGCACTGATGACATGTTTTCTCGCAAACGGAGATTATGAAT
Organism: Elymus sibiricus; assembly: GCA_039707655.1. Taxonomy (NCBI): domain Eukaryota; kingdom Viridiplantae; phylum Streptophyta; class Magnoliopsida; order Poales; family Poaceae; genus Elymus; species Elymus sibiricus. Next base: position 14,966,443 of record CM077665.1, on the reverse strand, counting down.
AATTCGTTGTTAACATGTTATATCGATACAGTCTTCATCAATGCTCCATGCGATTTTCGATCTAAGTTAAGGGTTTTGTGTCATACACGATATGGTGGCACGGTGTTTGGAAATTGTTCCAAACAGGTTACTATGGCGAATTCTATAACAAAGGCTAAGTATGTTGCCACTTTCAAAACGACATAAAAGATTTTGAATTGTATAGTTCGTTCATGAACTTAGTATGGTTCCAAGATGGCTTTGGTCAATGGAACACTATTGAAGATAGTTGCTCCATAGCTCAGTCTGAGGAATCAAGGTTTGACCAGTGATTCACATATATACGAAGCCAAGTCCACACAAAATATGAATTTTGTGAAAGCGTGAAAACGCGAGGATGTGCAGAGACACACACGGAATTGAAATTGTCAGATCCGTTGGACATCAGACTATACCACAAGCAAAGCATGTTTTACACCGGTATGCCATAGGTGTAAAGTGCATCAGCATTGACTAGATTATTGACTCTAGTGCAAGTGGGAGTCTGTAGGAGATATGCCCTAGAGGCAATAATACATCTTATTATTTATATCCATGTTTGTAATTATGTTTATGTTCCATGCTATAACTGCTATGGTTCCCGAGCCCGTATATCCATAAAGGCTGTGAGGAAAACCCATGTGCACGTGTGGAATAATAAACGGTAAAAAGTATTCCTGGTCAAGCCTCTATGACTAGCCCAAGTGTTGCATGATGATCACGTTTTCCAGATCATGGGCATGACTATGCCGTCAACTTTGAGGGCACAATGTTAGGAGACCACTTGTGTTGAATCGACCCGATTGATGTTATGCTATGAGATACATTCGTCATAAGTTAATGGTTAATAACACAGAGAAGTTAATGTTTGCATAATTCCTTAGACCATGAGAGTGTCGAGTTTCTTCATGCTTACTTCATGAACTTTGGGGTTTGTTAAACGTCATCCGTAAATGGGTGGCTATTACGGCGGCTTCCGGGTTCATGGAAAAGTATGTCAAGTAACTTGATAGCTCAAGATTGGGATTTGCTCCTCCGGCGATGGAGAGATATTCTCGGGCCCTCTCGGTGTTACGGTATCCATCATCGTCTGGCCAGACACAGGGTGATTTGATCACAGGGATGCCGGAACACGGAAACAAGAAAAGAGAACAAAATCGGTAACGAGGTAATTGGCATAGTGGACAAGGTTGTTGATCCATGGGGATGCCGATACATCTCACCTCGGGTTTTGTAACATATTGCGAAGCAACAGGAATAGCACACGGCAACTGGAGGTTCACTCGAATATTCATTCGTGTGGGTATAGGGGTCAATATGGGTGTCCACGGCTCCGATGTTGATCTTTGATCGGAAAGAGTTCCGGTCATGTCTATACTTCACCGAACCTATAGGGTCACACGCTTAAGGGTCATCTATCTACTGAATACTAGACTGGGAGTCTGAGAGAAAATCACCGAAAAAGTTTCGGATGAAACGGAAACGTTCCGGAGAGAACACCGGAATAGTTTTGGTAAAACTGAAAACTTGTTTCAGGGTATTCCATTAAGTCAAATTGGTTTCGGCACATGCCTGGAAATTCTTGGAGGGTGCCAGAATTGTTCTGGTAACTTCTGGGATTTTTCCGGGACAAAAACCGGAAATGTTCCGGAGCTGCCGGAACCGGTTTGGTTGCTTTTCGCAGATGAAAATCACTAATCCGAAATTGTTTCCGAACGAATCCAAAATCATTTTAGTGGGTACTGGAATTATTATAAGACCCACAGAAATATTTTCGGTTCGAACGGACGCTGAAATATGTCGTCATGAATAGTGCAATCAGCTTTATGGTTACTTTTTGAAAAGCCAGCTTTTTGGGCTTTTGCTCCAAAATATCTTGGGGATGACATGGATGGATGTGGCTGAAATTTTCAGCCCCTCCACCCCTCCTTCTCCTATAAATAGAGGTGGAGGGTGTCGGTGTCAAAACCGGCGGATCTCGGGTAGGGGGTCCCGAACTATGATGCTTGGATCGATGGTAACAGGAGACGAAGGGGACAAGGTTTTACCCAGGTTCGGGCCCTCCTATGGAGGTAATACCCTACGTCCTGCTTGATTGTATTGATTGTATAGAGATTACAGAGTGATCTACCACGAGATCGTATGACTAAAACCCTAGATGAGTTCTCTTGCCCTCATGATCTAAAACCCTCCGGCTTATATAGACGCCGGGGGTGCCTAGGGTTTACACATGGTCGGTTACACGTCGAGGAGATAAACATGCCTATTCTACTTTAAACGTGGAGCACACGCCTTGCTTCTAGAAACTTCCCTTCTGGAGTCCGGTCCTTCGAGCGATCCAGTGTCCGGCGAACGGCCCATATAGTCCGGCCCATATTGATAGGCCGGCCTCCCGAGGACCCCCTAGTCCAGGACTCCCTCAGTAGCCCCCGAACTAGCCTCCAACGCCAAGGGTCCAAGCTCCAGCTGCTTCAAATGATCAGAATCTTCGGCTTGCGAGGCGAGTTCCTTTCTCCGGATAGTAATCGGCAGTTCCTTTAGTCCGGCTTCCATCGACGCATAGTTTTCCTGATCATAGGTCATCCGAACATCATGTGTAACCCGGCCTATAAGGCCAAATGCTAGGGAGCCAGTAGCGCTCTTCTGACAAAAGGCCGCGGCTCACCATGACCGCTGAGCCAGTTGTACAGACTCATTTAGCGGCTCGAGGCCGTATTTATCGGCACGATCCATCAATACACAGATCGTGCCCCGTTCCATACAGGACATGCTTAATCATGCGCGTATAACGCCGCGCATGCCTCGGGAAGTGGAGACATTCACGGCGTGGTGGAGGGAGGCTAACCGGTAGCGGCCCTTAATAAAAAGGAAAAAGCCCCAAGGCTTATCCACATTCCTCCCTTCGCATCCTCGCCTCCCTAGACTCCCGAGCTCACCGAGCCCAGATCTAGGTTTCACATTCTTCTCCTTCCGAGGTCAGCCATGGCCAGCGGCAAGTGGGAGGTCTCCACAGTCACAGACAAGGATATCCGGGAGCTCAAGGCCGCCGGATACATCCCTGCCAACGTCTTCCACCGCACCGCCGAGGAGGGTCAGGTGATTCCCACCCCTAAACAAAGGGAAAGGGTGGTTTTCGTCCCCCATTTCATCCGGGGATTAAGCTTCCCACTTCACCCCTTTGTGAGGGGTCTGATGTTCTTTTACGGGCTCGATTTCCACGACCTTCCGCCGAACTCCTTCATGCACATATCTGCATTCATCACTGTCTGCGAGGCTTTCCTGCGAGTGGAGCCGCACTTCGGATTATGGCTTAAGACTTTCAACATTAAGCCGAAGTGTGTTTCCGGCGCGCACACGGACTGCGGCGGGGCAGTCATCGGCAAACTCCCACGCGCAGTGTGGCCATCTGGCACCTTCATCGACACCATTAAGACCTGGCAGAAGGAGTGGTTCTATATCACTGAGCCAAAGGAGGAAGAGGGCGGAACTATCCCTGCTGAACGCGGAACTGTTCCTGCCGAATTCAGGTCCGGCCCCCCAACCAGATTGACCTCGTGGGTCTGAAAGGGCCTGGATTGGGGGTCGGCTACCGACGTAGAGGACCTGCAGAGGCGCACCGCTTCCCTAATCAGGGAAGGTGTTGGCCTGACCAATATGGTCCAGGTAATGCTTCCGCGACATGTCCTGCCATGCCAGCGCCGGAGTTCTCCTATGTGGGATTACCGGACCGGCGACGACCCTACAGTTCGTCGACTCTTCCGCACCACGCGGGAGAAATTGTGGAAGGCGCTGTTCAAGGCGCAGAAGGACTGGCCGGGCGAGGAGGAAGACCAAGGCTTGAATGCTGCCAAGCCTCGTCCCAAGGTATGTTATGATTTCAATAGATCGGCTTTATTCTTCCGTAGGTCACCTAAGGATTGTCCGATCACTTCTGCAGGAATGGCTGAAAAAAGCCAAGGACTTCAAGAGTCCGGCTCCACAGCCCGAGGATCCCCGGTCCCCGCTACTGTTGGAGATGTTCATCGTGGCGCCCTACAAGGCGCCAGAGAAGAAAGAAAAGAAGAAGAAGACGGGCCGAGCTGGCCTGCGCACCAAGGACCAGCTAGAGGCTGAGTCCGAGGAGACCCACGCCTCCTCGAATCCAGAGGAGGAAGAGGAGGAAAAGGAGGACGAGGTCGAGGGGGGAGGCGATTCCCCCTTACAAGAAAGAGGGCGACGTCAACGGACGCCTTGGAGGATGAACTTCCTCCAGCCCAGAAGAAAGCACGCCGGTCACAGGCGATCCTGTCCGACGATAGTTTGGCCTCGGAAACCGAGTCCGAGGGGTTCAAGAGGGTTCCGTGAAGGACCCTCAGGGTTAAGCCCCCACCTCGAAGGTATAGATCCGAAGACCTTGCAAATACCAAGTTTCGTTAATATATTTAACATGCGGGTGTCAATTGACTTGCAGCCCGCCCCGCATTCTTCCCACCGACCAAAGCTCGGACGGGGAGACCCCGCCCACCAATCTAGCGGAGAGTGGAAACACGTCGCACCCTTCCCCTCCAGATGCCAATAAGGAAGGCACGGAGGTGTCATCCCAACAGGCTCCCCTGGAGCCGAACACTGGAGGCGGGGGCGACGAGATAATGGCCGTGGTTAATACCTCGGCCACCGAAGACCCGGGGGAGAAGACCCTCCCGGATATCGAGGAGACCAGTCAGGGAACTGTCCAGTCACCTCCACAACTGTCTCCGGAGCACACCATGTGTCCGGAGACACAGCTTCAATCCCCGACTGGGGATCGGGCTAACCGACCCCCACCGGTGCCTCCGACCACTGAGTGGCCGGCCATGGGGGAGGCTCTATCCAGCGCCTCCATCTCCGAGGAGCACCGCACCCTTATGGGTACGGTGCTGCAGAGCATTAGGTCCGCGGATACCGGACTGAAAGCGGCCTTCAACGGCCTCCTAACGGGTTTTCAGGTAAACAATGTAATGCCCCGTTTTTTGTAAGTCATTGATATGTTTAAGCAGTTGTTTATATACATAGCAGCCCCCGAGCCCTAGGTAAGTTTGAAGAACTTACCTGGGGGTCAAGACAAAAAATCCTTATCCGAACTATACATATGCTCAGATTGTTCGGTCATTCTTTTAAGGAGACCAGGCACAGGATTATGATAACTCGGAGGTCTGTGAACTCATATAATATGAGATTTTCGCATTTTTTGCAGGCATCGGCGGCGTCCGATAACGCCGCTGAAATAGAGGAGCTGAATCGGAAGCTTAAGAACTCCGATGACGAGCTTAAGGCTCTAAACCGAAGATTCGACGAGGCTCAAGGTAAGCGGAGTGAAGTATCCAAACTTCATGTTTCCGTTCTATCAACACGGATGCTTAATATAAGTCAATGCTTACGCAGCCTCGGCGAAAGAGATGGAGAAGCTCAAGGCCAAACTTAAGAAGGCAAAGCAGGAAACTGCTGTAGAAAAGGCGGCGGCCCAAGAGGCCGTAGCCGCACTATCTGCCTTGAGAGCAACCAGCGACAAGCACCAGGCTCGAGTGGAGGGGGTCCAACAGGAGCTTAGGGACGCCAGCAAGAAGTGCGAGGCCCTGGAGCTGAAAGCAAAAGAGCAGGCTGCCGAACTATCCACCCTAAAAACCGATCTTCAAAAGGAGCGGGTGGATAGGCGGACCTTTGAAGAGGAAATCAGCCAGGCCCAGGCTATACTGAGTGGTAAGCCATATTTACTGCAGTGTGTCTTCGGAGATGATAGGTTCAAAGCTCTTACCCAAGTATGGCGTTCCGTAGGCGCCGGCTTGGACCTCCAGAAGAGCGCAGCGGACGCAAAACAGTTCTATGCTTCGCGGGGAGAAGGAGATGAAGCCCGTGTTTTCTGGGCTCAATTCGAAGCCCACGGGCGAACTCCTCTCCTGAATGAGCAACTGAAGCAGCTGTTGGAGCTGCACAAGGTGGCGGAAACTGCCATGAAGGATCTCTGTATCCGGCTGTGGCCCGATGAGCCAATTCCCGGCAGTTACTTCGGCCTAGTGCAGAAGCTGAGCGACGCCACTCCTCGGATCGACGCATTGAGGAGGTCTTCTTGCATCGAGGGGGCAAGGATGACCTTTGCGAAGGCCAAGGTACACTGGCCGGGGCTGGATCCGATGAAGGTGGCCACTGCTCCTCCGCCGCCTGGAAAAGAGTATAGGTGCCCCGAGCGGTACTTCTCCGGAGTTATGGAGGGTGCTCGGGCCATAGAGTCACAGTGTCAAAGAGATACTGTGTATGAGTAAACGGTTATGTAATATGTCCGAAGACTTTTTGGAACGCGTTTTTATGTATATAAAGTTTGCATGGTTTATCATGTCTTGTGTGTTTTGCATCCTTTATAACTTCTTTGTGGCCGGTTAAATCTGAAGGCTGCGAGTCGTCGGCTTCAGCCCCCAGGTAGATACTACGTGGGGTTTCGCTTCCAAAACACACTATAACCCTTAGCCGAACTATCGGTACCCGAAGGCGGTAGTGCGGGGTGGACTAGGCAATCGGACCAGAATGCTTTATTACCTTCACTTAGCCGTAGGAGTGCGAGAAAGGAGTGCAGGAGGCAGATAAATAGCCTCCAGGAGTTTGTGATGTTCGGACAAGCCGTGGGCAAAGCCTATATCACATGGTTTGGGCTAATACCGAACCCATCGCATTACACGGAGTAACCTCTGACGAGATTAAGTTAAGCTCGGAATCGCAGACCGGTTCTCGCATACCGTGACAGTCAGTTTTCGGCTTTCTCCGCTGAGGCGCTTGACCAGACTAGCCGGAAGCACAATCGCAGCGGTGCTCCCTTTGCCCCTTTAGCCGAACGAGCGGAACATAAAGGGGCAAGCACAGGAGCCGGGCAACCCAACATTTGACCCAAGACACAGTTCGGAACCAATGCATATAAAGCGGAAGTCCAAGACGCCGAATACAAAATCAATTGTGCACAGGGCGATTTTAAGAGCGAGCCCCCGGTCTATTAGCCGGTTGCTTCGCGAAAGTATACCAAACAGGCTCGCAAGAAAAGAAGGAGAAAAGTAGAGAATATGCTTAAAAAACGTCAAACGAGCGTGCATAATATATCTATATTATACTAAACCATTCTTTTCATTCAAAGTGCTGATACAACTGTGTACAGGTATAGAAGATAAAATATAAATCTTACAGGAGGGTGCTGCGCTAAGGGTCTTCGATTTGTGGCCTGACGTCCGCGATATGCCTTGCAGCGTATCCTCTCCTGCGACCACCAGGACGGTGTATACCTTGATAGGTGTGCTATTCGGCGAACGGACTATTGTAGAAGAGTCTTGAGAAGTCGCCGAAATTTGAACAAGCTTGACGCCTTAGTAGGTACTTGACGGTACCTGCCATGTGTCCGAAGACATGTTTGAGGGTGATAGTTCGGTCTAGCCGAAGACTTACCCTACATCAATGTTCCCCCACCGTTGCACATGGAATTTCAAGCGCGAAGTTATGCACCCTCGGCACGTATTGTGCGGGAAATGGGGCCATGTGGTGGGGGGCGAATCCCTATTTATTGGGAGGGGAAGCTTCTGGAATTTCGGTTTGAGACCGAGCTCGCTTCCCAGCCTTGGATGCCTTGACGGCGGACGTCGGCGTCTACCGGTCATCGGTGTAATGGAATTCGGCCGCCAGGGCCAACGCATGTTCCTCAGTTCGGAGTGACCGCTCTGTATTGCCATTGACAGTGATGACCCCTCGGGGGCCAGGCATTTTGAGCTTGAGGTATGCGTAGTGCGGAACGGCGTTAAAGCGGGCGAACGCCGTACGGCCGAGCAGGGCGTGATAGCTACTGCGGAATGGTACTATGTCGAAGATAAAGTCCTCACTTCGGAAGTTGTCGGGCGAGCCGAACACAACTTCCAGGCTTATAGAGCCTATACATCGGGCTTCAACGCCTGGGATCACTCCTTTAAAGGTAGTGTTACTGGGCTTGATCCTTGACGGATCTATGCCCATTTTTTTCACCGTATCTGAGTAGATCAGATTGAGGCTACTTCCACCATCCATGAGGACTTTGGTTAGGTGGTACCCATCTATGATCGGGTCGAGGACAAGTGCGGCCGAACCCCCATGACAGATACTGGTCGGATGGTCACGTCGATAAAAAGTGATCGGATGTGCCGACCAGGGGTTATACTTCGGAGCTACAGGATCTATGGCGTAGACATCCCGAAGGGCGCGTTTCCTTTCCCTTTTGGGTATATGAGTGGCGTAAATCATGTTTACTGTCTTCACCTCTGTGGGGAATTTCTTTTGACCGCCACAGATCGGACCCCGAGGTTCATCCTCGTCCTCGCTGCGTGAGCTCTTGCCTTGGTCCTCGGTAGCGAGCTTGCCGGCCTGTTTGAAAACCCAACAGTTACGATTGGTGTGATTGGCGGGCTTCTCCTGGGTGCCATGTATCTGGCAAGGCCTCTCCAGAATCTTGTCCAGCGGGGTAGGTCCGTCGTGTTTGCCTTTAGGAGGCTTTTTCCGCTGCCCAGAGCGGCTGTTGCGAAATCCGGCGTTTACAGCCGTGTCATCGGCATCACTGTTATTATGCCGGCGCTTGTTTTTGTTGCGCTTTGGTTTCCCGTTTCCATCCCGTACTTCGGGGTTATGGCTGCGTCTGGCAAGCCAATTATCCTCGCCCGCGCAAAAGCGGGTCATGAGTGATGTGAGGGCGGACATTGTCCTGTGTTTGTCTTGGCCGAGCTGTCGAGCTAGCCATTCATCCCGAATATTATGCCTGAAAGAGGCTATAGCTTCGGCGTCTGGGCAGTCTACGATCTGGTTTTTCTTGGTCAGGAAACGATTCCAGAATAGCCTCATGGACTCTCCGGGTTTCTGAACGACGTTACTTAGATCGGAGGAGTCCGGTGGCCGGACATAAGTGCCCTAAAAATTAGATCGGAATGCCTCTTCTAGGTCCTCCCAACATCCAATGGAGTTTTCGGGGAGGCTATTTAGCCAGTGCCGAGCTGTCCCCTTGAGCTTTAGGGGCAGGTATTTGATAGCGTGGAGGTCATCTCCTCGTGGCATGTGGATGTGGAGGAGGAAATCCTCAATCCATACGGTTGGGTCAGTTGTCCCATCGTATTGCTCTATGTTTACGGGTTTAAACCCTTCTGGGAACTGATGCTGCATTACCTCATCTGTAAAGCACAGTGGGTGTGCGGCGCCTCTAACCCGAGCTATAGTGTGCCGATGATCGGCGGCTACCCTAGCTCGGTTTTGTTCCCGATTTTCATTATTGTCAAACCGAGACCGGTGCCCTTCCCGTCTGTCGGGTGAGTATCTTCTGGAGCCGTAGATGGATCGTGTACGGCCTGCTCTATGGTCCAGGTCGTGGCGCAGGTCGAACCTGTCATCAGGCTCTAGTGGCTCCTTTCCGTGTCTACGGGGTATCGTCGGCCTATAGCCGGTATCATCAGCCGTCCGATCTCGTCCTCGAGGAGGGCGGTCTGGTTTGTCGTATGGAGTATGTTCGGGAGACGGCGTATTGGAGAGCTCGTCATCGAACTGTGGCAGCAGCCGTCGGCGCGGGTAGCTCTTTGGTTGGTCCGATAGGCCGGCGCCGAACTCCTCCTCCGCTGAAAGGACTCGTGTCCATCGGTGATTGAGGTCGTCTTGTTCGGCTTTGAGCTGTCGCTCCTTTGCTCTCAAGCTGCGAGCTGTGGATATCAGCTGTTGTCTGAACAATTCCTGATCTGCAGGATCGTTGGGGATGGCCAAGTCATCGGCATCCGCATTATCCTCGCCCTCGATAGAGCGGAGGTAGTCGTCGGCCAGAGGATCATCCGGGTCATCGGGGTTGCGGTGGTCTTCGGGATCCTCCTGACCCTCCAACGGGTTACCGGGGATTTCGGGGCGGCCGATGTCCTCTGGAGTATCATCGTTCCCCGTGCCCTCAATAGACTTGCGCCCCTTTTTCCCTTTGGACCGTTTATGCGGTTTCCGGCGCCTTGACGGCGCTTCGTCCGATTTATCGCCATTGCTTTTTGGAGTGTCCACCATGTACACGTCGTATGTGGAGGTGGCCGTCCACTGTCCGGTCTTGGCAGGGGCGGGGGAGTGATCTTCCTCGTCCATGTACCCTACCTCCTCGGAAGCGTAGTCTAGCATGTCGGTTAAATCCTCGACAGTGGCTATCAAGTGGGTGGTGGGTGGGAGGAAAAATCCATCCCGACCCGTCTGAAGACCGATATGAGAGCAGATCGGGATTGGGTCGTCGTTGATTCTCATCGACGAGATCCGATCTAGAGCCTCGTCGAGTATCGAGAGCTCGATCGTACCGGTCTGCCCAGAGCTTCCGGAGTCAACCTCCGATGCGAACTTAAGATCGGGCCTCCACCAGGGCAAATCCCATAGGCGGAGCCAGAAGGTGAGTCCGAGGTTAAAGCCTCAGGGTCTTCGGGCATGGCAGGCGAGACTGCAAGCCCGGTCAGTAATAGATCGCCGCGGGAGTCTACGGAGAACTCTAAGTTCCCGAATCTGACCTCCTGATCAGGGGCGAAACTTTCGACGCGGCCAAGGCGGCCGGTCGGGTCGGCGTGCAGCACTATGCTGCCGAAAGCGAAGATCTGTCCAGGGACAAAAGTCCCTGTGTTGCGGACCTCTTTGTTAACGACTAGGCGAACCATCGATTCCTTCTGGCGATCACAGTGGAACTCTCAATGAAAGCACCAATGTCGGTGTCAAAACCGGCGGATCTCGGGTAGGGGGTCCCGAACTATGATGCTTGGATCGATGGTAACAGGAGACGAAGGGGACAAGGTTTTACCCAGGTTCGGGCCCTCCTATGGAGGTAATACCCTACGTCCTGCTTGATTGTATTGATTGTATAGAGATTACAGAGTGATCTACCACGAGATCGTATGACTAAAACCCTAGATGAGTTCTCTTGCCCTCATGATCTAAAACCCTCCGGCTTATATAGACGCCGGGGGTGCCTAGGGTTTACACATGGTCGGTTACACGTCGAGGAGATAAACATGCCTATTCTACTTTAAACGTGGAGCACACGCCTTGCTTCTAGAAACTTCCCTTCTGGAGTCCGGTCCTTCGAGCGATCCAGTGTCCGGCGAACGCCCATATAGTCCGGCCCATATTGATAGGCCGGCCTCCCGAGGACCCCCTAGTCCAGGACTCTCTCAGAGGGGGCTGCCCAAACTCACTCCTTTCTCTCATACACATGCCATTTGACATGTCTGGCTTCTCTCTCCCTCCCAGCAAAATAGTTTCGTAGGGCCAAAAGGCTGTCTGGGTTCCGGTGGGAACTAGTTCTGGACGACGAAGCCATGCCGGATAGATGACACCGTATGTGTGCAACTCTGTAGAGAGATCGTAGTTTCGGTCTTAGTTCGAGAGTGCCTCCCGAAGGGCTGTCCGAGTGACCGTCCGAGTTTCGAGGGTCCTCCCGAAGGGCTGTCCGAGTGACCGTCCTAGTTTCGAAGGTCCTCCCGAAGGGCTGTCCGAGAGACCGTCCGAGGGACTGTCCGACTGCCTCCAGGAGGGCTGTCCGAGGGGCAGACAAGGGAGTACATCCTCGCGGTTGGGAGGTTGTAAATCCTAGCTGCGGGGATCTGCACCGCCGATCGTCATCGACTCTACTTCCGCTGTGCTACGAGTCGGTAACGAAAACATCAAACCTTGTATGCAGTCTCCATAGTGATCCTGGGCGTGCTCGTAATGCGGAATTTTTTTGTTTTCTGCTGCGTTCCCCTACAATTCTGGCCGGCCACTTGCACAAATTCAGGATCTAGTTCCCATCAAGGAGCGGGACCCGTCGGTTGATTGGCCATGTGTTTATGAACCCGCCTATGCTTTTCAACGCGCTGTTGGTTTTTCTGACTCCATCTTGTTGTTTCTTCAACATTTTCATCGCCTGCGTCAGCCGTTAGCTCATCAGCGGAGATATTTTAGAGCGTTTCGTTGATGCTTATGAAAACCTCTCGTTCGGGGTCATAGCTCCCTGAACTTGAAGTAACAACCTAAGTTGTTGTCCCTTCCTCAATCTGAGAGAGGGGTTGCCCCGACTGGTATGGCAGTAAATCCATTCAGGCCAAAATGCGGAAATCGTCATGATCACAAGTCGTCGGGCTCAAAGGTTTATGCCCGGGCCAATGAATGATTCTTTCCTCCGGTGTGTACATGATCACTAGGCCTTATTGAAGTCCTGATAGACGAATTTCTTCTTCTTCTTCTTCTTCTTCTTAATCTTGCCTACCTGTATGTGGTGGCGATTGCCTGCCCATATACACTGGCATTGTTCCTCAATCTGGACTGGAATCTGGATAGGTTGGTTGTCCGCTTCTAACTCGAAGAAGCCCGAGATTTTTGAGTGTGGGTCGGATCAAAAGAAATTTCGATGGTGGATTCCAGTGCTTCTGGATGGGGCGTCGGAGTCGAAACTTGACACTCTGCATTGTATGTGAGACGGTGGATGAAGTTGCCTGTTCTATCAGCCTCGCATATGCACGATCCAAAGATGAACATCGTGCCTTGCTCGAATGTGACAGGGTTGTTGAAGATGATGGACGCCATCGAGTTCTCCAACGAATTTTGGACAAATCCTCTACCTAGAGCGCAAGCTGTCGGTGTTTATCCAGCTACCTACCGACGGGATACCCCGAGGTAGTAGATTGTTTGGTGGGATTTCACGGAGAACTGGAACTGTGGTGAACACGAGACATGATTTAGATAGGTTCGGACAGCTGAGTAGCGTAATACCCTATGTTATTATGTTTATATTGTCTTGTGTTGGTTGATTGATGTTTCCTACCTCCTTTTATATACTCAGGGAGCAGGTTTCAAGTCAGTTTGTACAAATCCTAGCCAGATTGGGAGAAGTTTAAGTCCATTACAACATATAATGTTCCTTCTATCCGACTTGTTCTACTTTCCCTATTTAGATACTACGCCATCTTGTACCTTAGTCCCTTTAGAGTAGCCGGTTTGACCCATCCACTATCTTGAATGGCCGCCCATCATGAAGAACCATACGGACCCTGATCCCACAAGCATGTTGAAGACATTTTGGTATAATGGTTTTGGTTCCTGATTGGAAACCAAAACAATGTCCGTGATCAAGTCTAGCTAGATAACAAGGAGGATCCAGTGATACATGAATAGAAGTTATTGATTGTAGTCTAGCTAGATAATTAGTACTATTAGGTTACCCATAAATAGAAAAAGCCAGAAGGCAAACATGTACGCGGAATTGTAAGGCGAAAGTTATTGATTGTAGCCTTGAGTATTTTGGATGTCGTAAGTGCTTTTTGTGCCATAAAAGCTACCAAGTAGTCCAGCGGATACGTGTGCAGAATCTTCACAGTAAACTTTCTCATCATGCACATGTAGTTTCTCATCATGCACATGTAGTCTGATGGAAGCTTTTAGGTCAATCCCATATATTTAACTAATCTAAGGTGACTCCCATTTGGGCTCCCATTTGGGCTCGTTACGAGCACCTTCCTTGGGAGTTAGATTGTAAGGAATTTCAGTTAAATTTGACCAAAGAGGGGAGTTGAATTTGTTCACTTAAAACTAGCCTAGGATCTAACAAAACATTGCTCTAGACAAGCCTATGACATACTTGCTATATGTGCAACTAGAGTTTATCTAGTGCTCTACTTACCACCCACAATGAGTTGCAACCTATAGCTAATTCAATCAAATAGTCTAAGCTACTCTAGAAAAGGTAAATGCACACAACAACAAGAGTAACACAGAAGCTTAAGTGTAGTAAGTAAAGACTAGGAGCAAGAAAGGCAACCTCCTAGAGATGCTGATTTATCCTATGGTATCAGTGGGGAAAATGCCACCCCTAGACCACATTACTGCTCAACCAAGAATATGTGCCCGATCAAGGCCTTGGGCTCGCCACAATGGCTCCCACAAAGGCAAATGAGCTACTTGCCAAAGACAAGTCTTATCACACCTATTTTCTATCCATCTTGATGTTGTATCCACTAAGGAGCTTCCCTAAAAAGGAAGGGTATCCTCGTCCCTGAACAAGCTTGTCGCCGACGCTCTACAACAAGCTGGAGGGTCATCGACTTCGCTAGTGAGCCACCAATTACAAGCAACAATTAGCTTGTCACTTACTACAAAGTCCTAATCAAGCTCTAACCATTTACTAAGCACTAGCTCTAACATTGGATTTGATTACTCAGTTGCATTACTCCGGTGATGTTCTTTCCCTTGACCAGATCATCCGGACCTTGTATTTCTTCCAGACTTCATTTTATTTGCCTTTTTTTGTTCAATCTTGATGCCATCTTCTTATTCTATATCCTTAGGACCTAAATAGTTTTAAATCACATCCTTGACATACATGTTAGTCCCTAATGACTATGCTGCCCTTCAATCACCAAAATCACTAAGTACATGGGATAATATCCCAAGTCCACAATGGGAGTGGAAGCGTAGCTGCCCTGCATTTCCTGGGAAGGTGGGTAGCCGGGGTGCGGGACTGATAATCCAATAAGGATTACTCGGCCTTTTCTGCTTCTTCCTCATGGCTAACTCTACTTGTTGCTTAACTATTTCTTCCATGCATTGTTCCAAAGCACGGAACCTTTCTTCTTTGCGTGGAGTGGAGCTAGAGTAGCGCTACCAAATGGGCCTTTAATTTTCAAATCATGAGTCCGTAGACCTCCTAAGTCTTTGGGTTCGCACAGAATGCTCCATTTGGTGATGCGGTTTTTTGTTGGTCATCAATTTGCCAAAAAAATCTGGAGCAAGGGTAATTTAGTTTTTATCCGGGATCACAAAGAAAGACATAATGTACACTGTTAGACTACTGAGCATAGAGTTATTAGTGTTAGTCTCTTACCAGTCGAAATATGTTTGCCCTTGCAACTCCAGAGTCATTTGTCAAAGTGCTAACAACCCTTTTCCAACTTGGATTTGATAGTTTCCATTGTTGTGTAGGAATCACTAAGTACTTTAACAAAAATTCCCCTGGGTTGCATCCAAATAGTTTATTATATTGGTCAATTGCTTCATGTACCTCTCCAAAGCTATTTGACTTTTCTAGAAATTGATTTTAAGTCATGATAGTTTCTCAAAAGCACAAAGTAATAACTTCATGTTATGAGATTTCTCTAGGTCATATTTCACGAATAGGATTAAAAACTTTGGTAGATAGAGGGTCCCCTATCTAAGGCCTCTTTTTGTTTGAAAATAAGACATAGTATCATCGTTCACGTTAACCTTAATACTTCCACCCAAAATGAGAGACTCAACCTGAGATATCCACTTGGGGGAGAAACCTTTCATCCATAGTCTCTGCATTGCTGCCATTTTACTTTATCATAGTCTTTTTCAAAGTCAAACTTGAATATAACTTCATTTTGTGTTTTCCAATGCAAATCACGAATAGTCTCATGCAAGATGACAACACCCTCCATGATGTTGCGTCCTTGCAAGAAATCCATTTTGGCTAGGCCTATTATGTTTTTATTATTCCAATACTAGCCACTTTAGTAAAGATTTTGAAGTGGACATTTAGTAGACAAATGGGTCAATATTGCTGGATTTGGTTCACATCTTGGACTTTCGGGATTAGTGTACTGACACCATAATTCAGGCTAAAGAGTGATTAGAACTCCAGCATTAAAGTCGTGGAATATTTGCATTTGTGGTCTTTAATGATATCTCAGAATTTTTTATATAACTTTGCAGAAAAACCATCTGGACCTGCCGTCTTGTTATGTTCCATCTCGTTATGCAGCAAAATCATTTTTTTCTATGATGATTGCTATTAGCAATCATATGAAAATACCAAGTGTTATTGTCTCCCAGTAGTGTTGATGATACAAGAGACTATCTGATGGCTCAGAAAAAAAATGTGTTTAGACGAGAGATTCTGAGCCATGTGAGATGACTGTATGTGTATTAATGCATGGATTCGTACATTTTTTGGGACAGTTTTTTGAGACTAATAATGTATTTCCTTGTTGTACAGATATAAATGAGTGCGAGCTTCGCAAATTAAAACCGGCATGGTATGAAAAGCAATATCCATGCGGCAGTGGAAGTAAATGCCATGACACGAATGGTAGTTATACGTGTGAATGCAAATTCGGGCTTAGAGGAAACGGTAAGACTGTCCAAGGATGTCGACCCATAGTTCCCGGATACGCAATAGGGATAGTAGGTAAGTACTCATTCATTACTTAAATGTCATGCTTCCCCGGTTATTTTCAGTCGGTATATGTCAGTTTAGTTGCAAACTAAAAAACATTGCAGTTCTTTTACACAAATATGAGAGACGCATGTTATTCTAACATTAGTTTCTTTATGTTTCCTCTTATCTATTTACAATCGCACAGTTATATATACGTTCTATCTACAAACCACCACTGGCTCACTTCATACATCGATCAAGACATTTTCCATTTGTCAAGCATATTTGAAATGGGTAAAAGGTTTAGAAAATTGCCATCTTCGAAACCAGAAGTGGAATGGAGATAAAACTGTATGAAACTCATAAGTCATACATTGCTCAGCTAGCATTAAGCATAAGTGCCGGAGAAATTAGCAATTCTCTAACATACTAGACAGCCCGAATTGCATCATCATGAACACATTATTAAACATGATTAAGCAATAGATTAGAACACGATACACGTACCGAGAGTTTGCAGATAAAGACGCGGTGAGTGATATAGATGCAACATTGTTGACAATGTTGTCAACGACGGGTTCCAGGAGTCGATGGCGAAGGCAACGTGATATTGCGGTGCCTGACTTGGAGGTGGACAGGTCGTGATGAACACCTTGAGAACTCATGTAGAGCGCTTTCCAAAAACCATATTTGCCCTATCCCGGTACTAGCATCGCAAAGGTGAAGGGTGAGGGCGTCCTGAATTAGGGGGTCCTCGGGAGGCCGGCCTATGTCTTATGGGCCGGACTATATGGGCCGCTTGCCGAATACTGGAAGGATTGAAGATCTCGCCTCCAAGAAGGAAGCTTCGAGAATCGTGGCTTGTCCCTCACGTTTAAAGTAGTACATAGGCATGTTTATCTCTTCGACGTGTAACCGACCATGTGTAAACCCTAGCCACCCTCGGCGTCTATATAAGCCGGAGGGTTCTAGGGTATAGGGGAGGACTCATCTAGGGTTTTAGTCATACGATTTCGTGGTAGATCAACTCTGTAATCCCTCTACAATCAATATAATCAAGCAGGACGTATGGTATTACCTCCATAGGAGGGCCCGAACCTGGGTAAAACCTTGTCCCCTTTGTCTCCTGTTACCATCGATCCAACCGTCACAGTTCGAGATACCCTACCCGAGATCCGCCGGTTTTGACACCGACATTGGTGCTTTCATTGAGAGTTCCGCTGTGATCGCCAGAAGGAATCGATGGCTCGCCTTGTCATCAGCGACGAGATCTGTGCTCGGGGAATTCTTGCCCCGGACCAGACCTCTGCAAGCGGCGACATCTCGTCGCGCGCCTATCCGACCGGCCATCCATGCCAGATCGGAAACTTTCCCCCCGACCAAGGGATCAAGTTCGGAACCTTAGAGTTCTCAGCTGATTCTCGGGGAGAACTTGTACTGATTGAATCCTTAGCTCCTACGGAGAAGCCCGCAGATCCCGACGCCTCGTCGCCGATGACATTGGGCCTCGTCTCCGGAGATTAAGTTGCTATCTTCGGACCGTCCGGACCCACTGTGGTTGAACAGGATCCGGGAACGCTCTCGAGCGACTCCGAAACTGCGACACCGCATGTCGACCCCACTCGCTTCAGCGACACGCATCCTACCATCGTCTCGTTTCTCAACGAATTGTTCGATCGGATGGAGGCTATGCGAATGGCTGATGACCAGACTCCGGTCTATGACCGGCTCGGGCTTAAACCCGATGACAGGGAGATTCGCGTCCCCACGGTCACCCACCTTGTTGCCACCGTCGAGTGTCCGGCGGGGGGCTCGACTTCCCAGCTACCGGAATTAAAAACGGTTTACATTCCGATCACCGATCACCGAGAACTTGCTTGTAGCCCAGACTCGGGCGTTCGCTCCAGAAGCAGTCCGGTACCGGTCCCGGATCTATCACATAGTTCGGAATCCCTGATTCCGAACTCCCACCGTGGCGTGGTGCTAAATCTTCACCCACCCACCTCCCAAGCCGATGACTCGAGCATCGCACCAGAGCCCAAGTCTCCGGACTTACCGCACATTGTACACTTCTCAGGCGAGTCGGTTCATCATTACTGGGCCAGACTACTGCTCGCCCGAAACAAAGTACGGGGCCTTAGTGATCAAGATGTAATGGCAATCTTCAAACAGAACTGCCATGACAAGGGAATCCTCCATGCCCTGGCGCGGCGGCACATCAGTGACTTTGCCAAGCTGTCAGTCTTGGTACAGAAGTATTGCGCCATGGAAAGCGCTTGGCAAGCCGAGCGGCTATTCCCGGAACCTACTTCTACCGAATACCCTAGAGGAGATCGGCATAACAGGATACCTCCGAACCGGCCAGCCAAACTCGAACCCGCCAAAAAGATGAATAAACCCCATTCCAGGGTCAGCACTGCCCTGGATGGACTACTGGACAAACCCTGCCCTATACACTCCGTATTGCTAAACACAATTCCTACTCACAGCCTTAGAGCTTGCTGGGTCGTCAGGCAGATCGTAAAAACTGGTGAAACCATTCTTGAGGTATCACCATCTAACCAGTGCTCCGCAACGTCATCGGAATATAATTCCGAAGTCCTGACGATCTACGAAACATTCCCATCGAGGAACAGGAGGAAAAGAGCTCTTAAAGAACTCGAACAGGTATATCACGGGGCAGCAACAAGTGCATGGGCAGATATACCCATCACTTTCGGAGATGCCGACCGGCCAGCCATTCTTCCCGGTCATTCACCGGACGCACTAGTCCTGAACCCCATCATCGATGGTTTTCGGTTGCACAAGGTGCTGATGGACGGTGGCAGTGGCTTAAACCTAATCTACGAAGATACTCTAGAAAAAATGCAGTTCGACCGATCTCGTGTCGAACATAGCAACACAACTTTCCGGGGAATAATCCCGGGGAAGGAGGCGCGCGGTTCAGGGCGTATCACCCTGGATGTAGTATTCGGCACGCCCGACAACTACCGATCTGAAGAACTTCTCTTCCACATCATGCCCTTCCCAAGCGGCTATCACGCCTTGCTGGGACGCGACGCTTTCACACAATTCCAGGCTATACCACAGTACGGGTATATGAAACTTAAGATGCCAGGACCAAGCGGGATAATCACAGTTACCAGTGACCCGAACATAGCCCTACGGGCCGAAAACAAAACAGCGGCGCTTGCCCTTGAGGCTCTAGCCGAGACCTTTGCTGCAGAAGAGCTGACCATACTTCGGTCAACAGTAGACAAAGATGATGTGACCCTCAGCAAGTGGCCCAAATCTACGTCCTTTAAGCCAGCAAAGAAAATCGTCAAATTTCAAGTACACCCGACAGACCCAAACAAGACAGCGTCCATCGGAGCTCAGCTCGACCCCATGGTGGATGAAGCGCTACGAGTTTTCTTACAAGAAAACTAGGACATCTTCGCCTGGCATCCTTCCGATATGCCCGGCATCCCACGACGGTTGGCAGAACATAGTCTTAACATCATTACAGGCTTTAAGCCCGTCAAGCAGACTCTGCGCCGCTTCTCTGAGCCCAAACGACAAGCTATGGGTGAAGAACTGGCTAAGTTGCTGGAGGCCGGATTCATTCGAGACATTAAGCACCCCGAATGGTTGGCAAACTTGGTTATGGTACCAAAGAAAGATAAATCCTGGCGGCTGTGCGTCGACTTTAAAGACCTCAACAAGGCCTGTCCTAAGGACCCTTTCCCTCTACCACGAATAGACCAGATTATCGACGCCACAGCCGGACACGACTTGCCGTGTTTCCTCGATGCTTATTCCGGATACCATCAGATTAAAATGAAGGAATCCGATCAAGTAGCAACCGCATTCATCACCCCTTACGGGCCGTTTTGCTTCAACACAATGCCTTTTGGGCTAAAGAACGCTGGGGCTACATACCAGCGCAGGATCCAGACCTGTCTCGCAAAACAGGTTGGTAAAACAGTCGAGGCGTACGTGGATGATGTGGTCATTAAAACCAAACACACCAGCAATCTGATCGACGATTTAAGGCAAACCTTTGCTAGCCTACGCGAATACGATATTCGGCTCAATCTGGAGAAGTGTGTATTCGGAGTTCCCGCTGGTAAACTGCTCGGATTCATTGTTTCCCATAGAGGAATAGAAGCTAATCCGGCCAAGATCCGTGCCCTATCAGAACTAGTAGTGCCCACAGAGCTAAAGCATGTCCAAAGGTTGGCGGGTTGTGTAGCGGCGTTAAGTCGCTTTATCTCCCGTCTCGGTGAAAAAGCTTTACCACTGTATAAATTGCTGAAACGGACCAAGAATTTTGAATGGACCGACGAAGCAAAGGCCGCGTTAGAAGACATCAAGACACTCCTGGCAAGCAACCCCATACTCACAGCACCAGGCGCTGGTGAGCCCATGTTGTTATACATATCGGCCACCAACCAAGTCGTTAGCGCGGTGCTCGTCGTCGAACGAGAGGAGGAGGGATACAAGTTTCAGATACAGAAGCCGGTCTATTATGTGTCAGAGGTGCTAACGCAATGCATGTCCAGATACCCGCACTACCAGAAGATAGCCTATACAGTATTTATGGCATCACGGAAACTAAGACACTACTTCCAAGAGTGTTCGGTCACGGTGGCATCCGAAGTACCCCTTAATGATATAATCAATAACAGGGACGCCACCGGCCGCATAGCCAAATGGGCTATTGAGCTCCTTCCTTTCGAAATTATATATAAACCTCGCCGAGCTATTAAATCTCATGTGCTGGCTGACTTCCTCGCCGAGTGGACAGAGGCCGAGCTCCCCAGGGAATACAGTACATACTCCCATTGGACGATGTACTTCGACGGATCCAAAACTTTGGCCGGACTGGGGGCTGGAGTTGTTCTTACATCTCCCACATGCGACAACGTTCGATACGTGTTGCACATAATGTACGCCGACTCCAACAATGCAGCTTCAATGGGCATACAGCGGCTGGAGGTACGGGGCGAATCCAACTTGGCCATCTCTCAAGTCAACAGCGAGTTTGACGCCAAAAATCCGAAGATGGCGGCATATAGAAATGTTGTCCTCAAGATATCCGCACGGTTCGAGGGACTGGAATTTCACCATGTCGCCAGGGATGACAACCAAGCCGCCGATATACTGGCCCGCATAGGAGCCAAGCGCGACCCCGTCCCACCGAACACCTTCCTGGAATGGCTTTTTAAGCCATCCGTGGTTTGTGAGGACGATCAAAAGGGCATCAGCGCGGACGCGGTTATTCCCCTTGAAAACGAACCAGACGACCACGTCATCGGCGGCTCCGTAATGAACGAAACGCCTTCAGCTCACGAGGTCATGGCAGTAATCGCGCCATGGACTGAGCCCTTCCTCACCTACCTCCTTCGCAAAGAACTCCCCGACGATCAGACGGATGCGCGGCGCATAGTTCGGTGCTCCAAGGCCTTCAAGGTACATGAAGGATAATTATACAAAAAAAGCGCCACAGGAGTACTACAGCGGTGCATATCCGAGGAAGAAGGGCGGCAGCTATTAGCCGAAGTCCACGCAGGGATGGGCGGTCATCACGTCGCAGCAAGAGCCTTAGTAAGCAAGGCCTTCCGGGCCGGGTTATTATGGCCTACAGCTCGGGCGGACGCCCAGTCACTTGTTAAATATTGCGTGGGGTGTCAACTTTTCGCAAACCAATGTCACATGCCCCCAACAGCTCTTCGGACTATTCCGATCACCTGACCGTTCGCAGTCTGGTGGCTGGATATGGTCGGACCACTTAAAGGGGGGACCAAGAAGAATAAATACTTACTGGTCATGGTTGACAAGTTCACCAAATGGATAGAGGCCAAACCTGTAAAATCAGCCAAATCCGGACCAGTAATCGACTTTATATCTGGCGTGGTACACCGTTACGGTGTCCCGCACAGTATAAATAACTGATAACGGATCCAATTTCACGGCCCAAGAGGTCAAAGACTGGTGTGCTAAGATGGGCATCAAGCTCGATTACGCATCGGTTTATCACCCGCAGACTAATGGACAAGTCGAACCGGCCAACGACCTCATAATGAGCGGCATCAAGCAACGTTTGGTCCGGTCTCTTCAGGAGTCCGATTGTCATTGGGTAGAGGAGCTCGACTCCGTTCTATGGGGCCTGCGCACCACCCCGAATAGATCAACGAGATACACACCGTTCTTCATGGTCTACGGGGCCGAAGCGGTACTTCCTTGTGATATTATTCACGATGCACCAAGAGTGCGCATGTATGAGGAAAGAGAGGCCGAGTTAGATCGGCAAGACGACTTGGACGCCTTGGAAGAAGAGCATGACAGAGCTCGGGCCCGTTCTACTTTTTATCAGCAGTAGGCTCGGCGTTACCAGAGCAGGGAGGTCAGGGCACAAGCATACAACGTGGGAGAACTAGTCTTACGACTTCCGGAGAAGCAGAAGCACAAATTAAAGCCCAAATGGGAAGGCCCTTTCATCATTGACGAGGTACTCACAGGAGGGGCTTACCGTCTTCGGAACCCGCAGGACAACCGCCTTGAACCAAACCCCTGGAACGCAGCTTGTCTTCGGTGCTTCTACGGTTAGACCGGTGTTGTCGTACTTTTTACCTTTTCTTTTTCTCTCTCTTTTCTTTATTGTTTTTTCTCCCTCCCATGTTGATTTCTGGCAGGGCTGACTTCTTTTTGAATTTTTCTTTTTTTTCTTGAACCTTATGTCCGGTTCGTCGACCTTGTACTAATAATGTTCGGCCTGCACCTTCAAGTGCTACAATCCGAACACAGTACCTGGGGCTTCTTTTTCGAAGTCAGGACTTCTATATTATCACACTCACGCACATTTGTTGCGCACCTATACTTTCCTTGTCGTTTCTCGTGCCATCTTATGCATCAATTCGAACTAAGTATTTGCCAAGCTGGGTTGCCTTGCTCCTGTGCTTACCCTCTACGTTCCCGATTGTTCGGCTAGAGGGTAAAGGGAGCACCTCTGCGATTGTTACGACCGGGTCATCCGGATACGTACCTCAGACGGGTGAAGCCAAAAGCTAGCTATCTTCAGTAGACAATTGATCGGCTACGACGGATTAAACTATGGTTGTCGTGACCATTATTCGGGCTTTTCCCTTCATACAGGCCCTTTGCCGCATACTAACAATATACGGCCTTTTTTCTACGATTTACGTAGTACGCATGCGGAAAGGTATCAATAGAGTTACAATTTTCCTCAGAAGATGTTTCTTACGCTTAGCAGTAATATAACATATCTCGTTGTGTGCTTTCTGTCTGTTCGCACCACATGGCCGGATTGCCTGGTTCCCCGAACATAGTTCCCTCCCCGTCGGGTGATAACTTTCATGGAACACCCCCAAGCCTTTCGCACGGGGGGATAAAGCCGATGGCCGGTTAAGACAAAGTTTACAACATAGACGGAGTAATTTTTTGATTATGCAGTACATAGCTACGCATGATCATACATTTGGCTGCTGCTCGAGATTATCGATTATCGTGTCTAAGGAGCAGTCTTGTTGCGAGAGACGGGCGGCAGGCATCACCTGGTCGTACACCAGGTGGAGCGGCACTTCTTGTCCATTTGCTCCCACTGGTCCGACCTGAGCCATACGCTCGGGGTCAAGTCCGGTGAAGCAAGTCTTGATCATCGCCCACGCCTCTGGTGCCCCCTCCCGTCAAACCGATGTCTTCCACAGCTCGAACCTACCTCGAGCTCCCTTAAATCGATCGATTAATTCGGTCATCTTCTCCGGAGGCTGCTCGACAGGCCATAGTGCCTTCGCCATGCTTTTCATGGCCTTCCGAGCCCGCTCATGAAGGGCGAACAGCTCCTCCAGCAGATTCCCTTGGTAGGATCCGAATTGTTCTTCGGGTCGCCCGGACAATAGACCTGAATATGAGTCACGGCATTCATATCACATCTGATTTGTAAGAAATACTTTTCGATAATAAAATCACACTTACTGAATATGCCTCTCTTTAGATTCAGGTTCTCTCCTTGGGCCTGTGCCAATTGAGCCTTCAAGCTCTCAATCTGTTCGGCTTGTTGCCGGTTTTCCTCCTTCAGGCGGCTGTTCTCTCCACGCTGCTGTTGTAAAACGCGGTGGCTAGCCTCTAGCTGGGACTCGGCATATTGCTGGGATTCTCGGGCTACATCCAAATATTTTTGTAATTGCCCTATTGATTCAGCTGCTACATAGTACCCTTGCGTAAGCATAGGGACATACTAAAAATATCAGCATAATATATATACTAACCATGTGCCTCCCGAGTAAAGCTCTTCACTTGCTCTAGTTCGGCCTTCGCAGACTCGACCTGTGTTCGGCTGGCCTCCAGTTCCTTGGCCAGTTGGTCGCACTGTTGCTTTGAGGTCTACGTTAACAGACAATTAGTACGGGGACCCTTAATTCGGTCGTACCGACCAATTTAAGGCTCGGAGGGCTACTGAGTCTACACAAGTGTTCGGACTTCAATAACCGATTACTTACCTGCAAGCTGGACGATATCAACTTCACGGCCTCCCCGAACCCAGCTCGGGCGGCTCCGAGGTGTGCATCCGCCATGCGCAGAGCGACGAACTCTTGTTCGGAAAGGGCGGGGTGACGCAGGGCCTCTCGTCGCCGCCGATGATGCATAGCACTCCCAATCTCTGATTTGGTGACAGATATGGCGTCACCTGAATCGGCCGGGGAGGGATTGACGGTGGGGGCTCCTGTGCAGGATCAGCATGGGCGGAAGGCCTGGAATCTTGGGCACCGCCAGACGTCCTTATGACGTCCTCGGCAGGGGACGGCCGAACCCTTTGCCTGGATATTTCGGCAGAACGGTCTCTTATCAGACTTTATTAAATCATGAGGTTAAATCATGAGATCAAGCGAAATACCTTTGGGATGAACTCGTAGGCGCACTCGCCCCTGCGATCGGCTCATTTGCCGGATCCTTATCATTTCCCAATTCGGACGCTGCCACCGCCACCGGTGTGTGTCGCGCGGACCTGCGGCATTTGGGGGTAGGAGCCGGCACGTTGGGGATGGCGGACGACACTCGCCTCTTATGGGACGTCTTTTTCTTTTTCTTCTTGCTTATTGTAGGGGAAGGGAAGGATCCAGGGTAATCGGCGATAATGGCCACCTTGGAGCCGTCAAGGCCCTCCTGGTAGAAAACCCCGTCTTCGAGCCCGACTGACAGGTCCGGGTCTTCGTGATAGCCCGGATCGTCCTCACGGGAGTAGTCCTCGGGTTGAGGAGCCGGACAGTTGACTGTCTCGATGAAGCTCCTCCAGTCCTGCTTCACATAAAGATAAAAGACTTCGGTCAAGAAAAACAGATTGAGAAATTTGAATTATCGTCGCGGGACTGTAGGGCTCACCCATTCGATGGGATTATGGCTCGAGTATCCCTCCTTGGTCGATCGCCGAATAAAATCTTCTTGCTCCCCTTTGTATAGGTCGGCAAGCGCGGCGGCCAGTGCTGTTTGATCGGCGGGACCCAGTCTTCGGGAACGGGTAGTGTCGCTTGTCCCGTTATAACACCACAAGGGGTGTATCCTCTGCTGTAAGGGCTGGACACACCGGGTGATGGCAGCGGCCATGACATCTATCATAGTCAGCTTATAGTGAGCTAGCATCCTCACACGAGCTGCTAGCGTTGTACTTCGGCGCTGTCCTCTTGGGACGGGCCCTTCGGGCGCCAGTTGTACCTTTTCTTCAAAGGGGCGTAGGAGTATTCGGGCAGACCCCTCCGGGTTGGCTCGAATAAGGGGACATCCTCGATATAAAACCATTCCGAAGTCCATAGTACGGACTCCTTTGGTGTCCCCACGGGGTATCCCGTCCCCGCTATACGGCATACTTCGGCTCCGCCGACCTCTAAAACTGTCTTATCTCGAGTATGGGGAACAAGGCAGAAGTATTTCCTCCACAGATCGAAATGCGCCTCGCAGCCCAGGAACATCTTGCAAAGGGCAACAAAGCCTGAGATGTGCAGGATAGACCCTGGGGTGAGGTGGTGGAGCTGGATCCCATAAAACACTAGTAGACCTCTCAGGAACGGATGAATGGGAAACCCGAGACCCCGCAGGAGATAGGGCACAAGGCATATGCGCTCCCCCTCTTTAGGATTGGGGAAATTCTCCGCGAAAGCCTCGCCGTTGAACAATGTCAAACCAGCACGGACGGCTATCAGATCCGAGGATGGAAGGTACCCTTGGGTCTCGAGGTCGCGCAGTCGAAGGAGCGACACGGAGCAGCCAGTCCAGTCCCCAGGACGGGATCCGTAAGGATCCGAGGAGGAGCCAGGGGCGTTCGCCATTTTTGGGTGGAGACCTTTTCGCTGGAGGATTTTTTCCGGTACAGGCGAAGGAGAAGATGTGGCTTCGACCACGGCTCAATTTGTTTAAATGGGCGATACCTCGTTGGTGTTAGGGGTAGTTTTGTAAAAAGTTACTGAATCGCTCGTCTCCCCATGATGCGCGAGGTTCAAGAAACATTATTACTATGGACCTGGTGATCCCGTGACGTTTGGAATTTCACCGATGATAGGACGGCTAACGAACAAGGAAGATGGAGGGACTCGCCTCGCAAGCCGAAGACATGCAAGACAGTTCGGATATACCTCGGTATTGGGGGCTAGTCTGGGCACATTGAATAAGTTGTCAGGGGACGTTATTGGCTCTCTGATGTTTTGGCCCTCAAAGGCCGAACTACACATGGAATGCGGACGATCTATGATCGGGAAGATTACACGTCGACGGAGGCCGGACTATGATTCGGTTGATCGCTGTTGGAAGAAGGGAACTCACCTCGCAAGCCGAAGACTCTGATCACTCGAAACAGCTGGAGCTTAGACCCTTGGCATTGGAGGCTAGTTCGGGGGCTACTGAGGGCCTCCTGGATTAGGGGGTCCTCGGGAGGCCGGCCTATGTCTTATGGGCCGGACAATATGGGCCGCTTGCCGAATACTGGAAGGATTGAAGATCTCGCCTCCAAGAAGGAAGCTTCGAGAATCGTGGCTTGTCCCTCACGTTTAAAGTAGTAAATAGGCATGTTTATCTCTTCGACGTGTAACCGACCATGTGTAAACCCTAGCCACCCTCGGCGTCTATATAAGCCGGAGGGTTCTAGGGTATAGGGGAGGACTCATCTAGGGTTTTAGTCATACGATCTCGTGGTAGATCAACTCTGTAATCCCTCTACAATCAATATAATCAAGCAGGACGTTGGGAATTACCTCCATAGGAGGGCCCGAACCTGGGTAAAACCTTGTCCCCTTTGTCTCCTGTTACCATCGATCCAACCGTCACAGTTCGGGACCCCCTACCCGAGATCCGCCAGTTTTGACACCGACAAAGGGTGCTAGTGACCTTCTCTCCTTTTCGCCGGTGCACACTGGCGCTACGGGACGGGGTAGACTACAATGGCACCGCAGAAGCGAGTAGAGGCAAAAGCCTAATTATTATAGACTGCCTTACGGAATTTCAAACCTAGGGGTCTCCATATAAAACAGTCTATAATGTTCCTTTTTCCATAAGGGATGTGGTCCCCCTCACATCCACATCCATTAGCAATACATGACTAATAGGTGCTGTACTCCAATGCCAATGGACCATTGAGATTTCTTAAGAATTATCATATGAGCTTGGCCCATATATCTAACAATAAGTTCAACTAATAATATCTTTGTGCAAAATGACGATGGTTAAGGAATATATGGCATAATGGTTCATCTCATCTCTGTCCAAAGTTAGGATTGTCATGGAATATAGGGCATATTTGTCCATGTCACCTCTTCATCCAAAGCGATGATTGTTAGGCAATACAGTGCATTACAACTTTAAGGGGCACATAGCATGTTTTTTCTATATAATGGTGGTTATTTGATGGAAGCATATCTCTATGTTCAATCTATTACCATATGTCCATATATGATATCTTTATAGCTGTTTTTTCCCTTTATAGCATATCTCAACAATATTTTTCTTGGTTTTTCCTCATTTTCATGATACCCATTATATATGTGTGGGAATCTATGGTGTAACATTTTTTTTTTATTTAGACCTTTTAAAGAATTCAAGTATATTTCTTTCTATCTAGTAGCATCTTTTTATTTGAATTTTAGAGGTCTAAATGGATTATCCAATTAGTTTATATAAGTGAATGGTAGGCTAATAAACATGTACTCTCTCGGTCCTAAAAATAATGTAATTCGAGCATTCAAATTTTTGTCCCCAAAAGAACGCAATTCTTAGAATGTGGACCAGCTAGGTGGGATCTATCATGTGATTTGTATGCGCATGCGCATCCTTAATTGGTGCTAATTGTATGCTTTATTTATCATACTAACCTATCTATGATTTATAAAATTGCATTTTTTTTGACAGAGGGAGTATATATATATCTATTAATGTATAATTGTATATCTCTGTTTGCAGCAATATTTGCTTCCATCGTTCTGGCATGTTTCGCAATGATGTTGCTTCAGAGACGACGGCGGAGGCTACATTATAACAACAACGGTGGTGACATTCTGAAGGACTTGGGCATTAATATCTTCACGGTAGAGGAGCTCAAGAAGATCACGAAGCGCTACAGCCAGCCCATTGGTAAAGGGTTTTTCGGCACGGTATACATGGGTACCATCGATGGCGCCCAACCCCAACAGGTTGCAGTTAAATGTTCCGTAGATAGAAAGGAGGTGCGCCGCCGGCAGAAAATGCTCCGACATGAGGCGCCGAAGCAGGAGCAGGAAGCCCTATGGAAGGATGGGTTCGTCAAGGAGATCAGCTTCCAATTCAGGATAAAGCACATGAACCTGGTCCGCCTCGTCGGCTGTTGCCTGGAGACATACATCCCCAGACTAGTCTTCGAGTTCATCCCTAATGGAAGCCTTCATGACTTGCTGCACCGTGCCGCCGGCAAGCCGTACGCTCTCCCGTTGCCAAAGCGCCTAGACATTGCCATCGGCTCCGCAGAAGCTCTCTCCTACATGCACTCCCACGATGAATACGGCCACGTCCATGGTGACCTGAAGCCTGCAAACATCCTCCTTGACGGCGACCTCAAGCCTAAGGTCTCCGACTTTGGCTCGTCAAAGCTCCTGTCGGTTGACAAGTACGTCAAGGATGTGGCAGCTGATAGTACCTATGCTGACCCTGTGTACTTCCAGACCGCATGTTTCACAATGAAGAGCGATGTTTACAGCTTTGGCGTGGTACTACTAGAACTCGTCACGAGGAAGATGGCTAGGTATGGAGACAAAATCCTCACCATTGACTTCAAAACTTCCTACAAGGGCGAAGACAAGGGATGGAATATGTACGACGCAGAGATCTTATCCGATGGCAATGCTCAGTCACATCACTATATGGAGTGCCTTGACATGGTCGGCGCACTCGCTGTTCAGTGCCTTGATGGAGATGCGGATGAGAGACCGACCATGGTAGAAGTGGTGCAGGAGCTTAAGAGAGTCAAGACAATAGCCTGTACAAGTTGATGAAGCAAGCAGACATCTAGGGTCAGCATAAGCATACATGCTACTTTGTGGTAGTAGCCTTTAGCTATTCTCATCGTTGAATTGATCGTGTATGAACTATATATGAGCGTGGCATGACATACTCGATTTCCTTAATTGCATCGGGGGCTTGTTTGTAGTGAAATTATTAAACTGCTTGTAATATTGTTTGGCTTGTAATATTGCTTGAAATCTCTACCTAATATATACCTAATATCTATACCTATTATTAAAGTGAGAACCGCTTCTGCCCACTCTTTTTGTTTGGTCCAACTTCAATCAATGACAGGTGGGTCCAACTTTGACTTCGTCCTCCTACAAAAGAAAAGGCAGACTCGATCTGTTCTCCATCGAATCCCATCTAGCTCAGCAATAGATCGAGATGGCGGCGGCGGTGGCGGCAAAGATGGCGTCGTTGCACCGGGCGTCATTCGCTCAAGGCACTCACCAGTTTGACATCGTCGGGTACGGCGCGCTCAAGGCGCTGGGCCGCAGCCACTCCATCACGTCTGGCACCTTCCGCGTCGCTGGCCGTGACTGGCCGTGCCCTTGCGGACATCTCCCTCTAGCTGGCGGCCGGAAACAACTCTGGGGCCGGCAACAACTCTGGGGCCGCCGTCACGGCGATGGCAAACTTCGCCATCGACGACCCCACCGGCGGCAACAAGCCCATGCAGATCAGAGACGGCGACGAGTACACCATGTTCACCCCCGTCGTCCCGTGCCTTGAAGGTCCCGTAAAACTCTAGCAGACCCCTCAGGAAGGGGTGAATGGGGAAGCCCAAACCTCGCAAGAGGAAGGGCACGAAGCATACCCTTTCTTCCCCACGTGGAGCGGGGAAGTTCTCCGCAAAAGCCTCGCCGTTTACCGAAGTTAATCCAGGGCAGGTGGATGCGAGATCTGATACGGGTAGATACCCCTGCGTCTCGAGCCTGCCCAGTCGAATGCGGGAAACTGAGCAGCTCGCCCAATCACCTTGAAGGGGACCGTGAGGGCGTGAGGAGCAGCCTGGGGCGCTCGCCATTGTTTAGGGCTTGCTTACGGTGACCTCTCGGTGATTTGGGAAAGAATTGCAGGAGGCGGGGTGCGTTAATCGTCGTGCCCTTAGCCCATTAAATAAACACCTTCCCCTGGCCAAAAGGGCACTTTGGTAAAAGGCTATTGGACCGTTTGCCTTCCTCTGGCGCGCGGGAATCGAGGGGTGTCATTAACTCTGAACGAAGAAAACAGTGCGATGGGACCCACGATACCTCGTTAGCCGAGGGGTTGTGGGCAGCCGGACACTGAAGACTTCGGATCCGAATACAGGTGAAGGATGGAACTCGCCCCTCAAGCCGAAGACTTTGGAAGCATGGATCTGATGAAGATTATCAACCTCGGCATTGGAGGCTAGTTCGGGGGCTACTGAGGGTGTCCCGGACTAAGGGGTCCTCACACAGCCGACCTGTCTCTCATGGGCCGTGTTGATGGGCCGCTCCTAATTCATCGAAGGAAGGCCGGACTACAAGCGACCCTGTGTTCCAGCAGCAAACTTCCAAAGACTTGGCGCCTACTCCAAGAAAGATTAGCATTATCTGCATATTTCCTCTTTGACGGAACCGACTACATGTAACCCTAGGTATCCCTGGTGTCTATATAAACCAGAGGGTTTAGTCCTGAAAGGGGGAGAACCATTACCATCATATCCACCTAGGGTTTAGCCCATCCGATCTCGAGGTAGATCAACTTTGTAATTGTGACACCGTCACCTCAATACAATCAAGCAGGACGTAGGGTTTTACCTCTTTGAGAGGGTCCGAACCTGAGTAAAACATCGTCTCTACGTTCCCTGTTACCCATTGACTCCAAGATATACAGTTCGGGACCCCTACCCAAGATCTGCCGGTTTTAGTACCGACAACGATGTCGGGGTCGAGCACGAGCTTGAGAGGCGGTAGCTGCGATGGCGAAGTGAGGCAACAGCGGCGAGCTCGGGCGCGATGCAGCTAGGGCTACGGGCTACGAAAAACAGCGCTAGGAGAGGGGAAAGGAGCGGCAGCTCACCGTGGAGCTCAAGAAAGGCTCATCGGGGTTCGGGAGCAGCGGAGGCGGCCGGATTCAAAGGAGATCGCCGGCGGGGCAGAGGTTGAAGACGACCTCGCAGGGCTCGATGCAGGGGCTCCGAGCTCGAATGGGTGGCTCCGGTCGATGTAGCCGACGGTGGCGAAGCTCCTGGACACGACGGCGAGGCATGGGGAGGTCAATGGCTGCGGCTGCGACGAGCCATGGCGACGACGGCGTTCTGGCGAGAATGGGATCGAGAGAGAGCGCGATCGGGAGAGGGGATAAGGACTGGCGCAGGTCCAGAGGAGCCACGGCGACGTTCTTATCCTCCCCGCGGCGCTATAGCAGCTCGGGCGTCGGCTGGCGCGGCGGGAACGGCGGGCGCGCGCGCTGGCGAGCCGACATGGGGAGGAGAGAGGTTAGGGACGAGGGTGGAGGCAGGCTGGGCCGGCTGGGCCAGTTCCTGTGGACTAAGGCCCAGTCTGCTTTATTCTTTTTCATTTTCTTTTCTGTTTCTTTATTCCTTTCTGTTTTGCATTTTATTTTTGCACCAAATGACTTTTGTAAAATGGGGAATCTGTCTCAATAATTATTATGCAAAATTTAGCACTGCCACAAATAGTTTGAGGATTATTTGAATTCATTTGACTTTGGTTTAATTACAATTGATTTAAATGGGCTGTTTTGGGTACTGTTTTTGGATGCTAGCTTCAAAATGAGCAAACAAGTGATGTTGTTTTCCTTAACCATAATTATCTATGGATTATTTACAACATTATGAACTCTTTTGCTTGCAAGTTTGTGCAACTTTTATTTTGACTTGCAAATTGAATTTTCATTTAAAGTGGAATTTGAAATGAGATATGAAACCAAATGTTGATCAAGCTTTGAAAATCATGGTGACTTGGCATTATCAGAGGGTGATCACTGTAGTTAATACATAGGGGTGTTACATTCCTCTCCTTCCTCTTCGGCCTCCTATTCAGTGGGCGGGATCTCAAGGACCCGCGACGCGCCCTTCAGGGTGTCAGAGCCGGCCGGGAGGAGGAGGAGTTGAGTAGTACAAATGAATATCTTCCTACATATACACAAAACAAGTCAGACACAAACTTATTCAAGATAGATACTCAGGGGTTGCGGCCACGGGTACTTACCGCTCTTGGCGGATTACCAGCATGGTATTCTGGTACTACCTGGGGGAATTCTCCGGCGTTTTTGAACATACGCCGGAGTCTCGCCATCACCTCGCCGATGGAGAGGTCTTCAGAAGTCTTCCTCGATGGGTCATCTGGGCCCGAGTAGTTGTACCCCAGGTACAACGAAGTTGCAGGGGTCGGACGCGCCTCCTCATCAAGCTGAAGGCCAGGCCCATCCCTGTCAGCCCTTGACTCTTCAGGTGGGCGATCCTGTTGAGAAGCTCGGGGAGCTGAAAGCTATCTTCGGTCGCTGGCTCGCTCAACCACCTGTTATTGTATACCGGATGGTGTCCAGTCACCTTGGGGAGCTTCGTATCGTGGTCCCCAATGTAGAACCAGCAAGTCATACTCCAAGTATAGGTCACCGGATCTCTCCCGCATCTGAATTCCAGCGCCGCCAACTACTACGGTGTACTCTAGCCAAGGCTGCAGCTTGACGCGGAAGATTTTGCTGAAGAGTTGGAAGTGGGGCTGGATCCCCAGAAAAGCCTCACAAAAATGCACAAATATGGCAATGTGGAGGATGCTTTTCGGGTTGAGGTAGACAAGCTCTAATCTATAAAACTGAAGCTTTCGTGTTGAGGATGCTTTTCGGGTTGAGGTAGCTTAGGCTGCGGCTTGACGCGGAAGATTTTGCGGAAGAGTTGGAAGTGGGGCTGGATCACCAGACAAGCCTCACAAAAATCACAAACTGAACCGTCTCTCCGGGGTACCCCTCAAATGGCCAGGGGTCGTTGTAAGCGCAATTCCAGCTGACGAATTCCTGCTCTTGCACCAGCTTCGCCTTCTCCAAGGCATGAATCTCCTCCAGCTTCAGCATGGATCTCTTCCAGGCGCAGGCCTGAGTTGGCGGAGTAGTTTGGTAGCCTGGCTTAATAGGGATGATAGACTACTCATATCAATAAGGAATTCCTTCTTTTCCGGGAGCCCATTCGAAAAGAACTCTAAACTTAAGCGTGCTTGGCTTGGAGTAATTCTAGGATGGGTGACCGACCGGAAAGTTGGTCCCGGATGCGCACGAGTGAGGACAAAGTGCGTAGGAAAGACTAGTATTGATCTGTGGGGCCAATCTAGATCCCGCCAGAAGTAACGACCACCGGCGGGTGTGTCCGGGGCGTTACAGGGGGGTTCCCCTTCCTAGATCTGGTCTTGCTCCCCTCAGCACCCTTCACAGCGGAAGCCTTCTTGCCCACCTTGGATGTCACGAGCGTCTTCACTCGCATGCCCTCGGGGGCTCAACGGTGGGAGGAGGCGGCGGTGCTGGGTAGTATGGTTGCAAAAGCAGATGGCAATGGCGGACTAAACGGCGGTAACTCCTCACCTCTATTTATAACAACGGTGAAATAAATGGAGATAATGGTCGCGACATTTTCGCATTTGGCCGTAAAAATCGCACCTGGCCGTCAGTTACCATAATTATCGCAGAAGATAAGGTTACTGTTGGTGACGGTCACTATGACCAGTGGTTGACCCTTATACCTCCTGAAACTAGTCGCGTAACGGCTCGGGGGACTGTGTGCCATGTGCCTGTCAGCTAAAAAAGTTTTTCTCCGGATTTTGCGGTGAAGACAATTCAAATGCAGATTGACCCTCAGCCAGATTCTTCGATTCAACCTAAGGCTCGGGAGCTACTCCATATGAAGTGCGATTTTCATCGCACTTCCATATATAAATTCAAAGACAAATATTCAAGACAGTGTCAGACGAGGCTTGAGCACATTCTAGCCGCATGGCAGTACTCTAGTTACTTGAAGGCTCAACAACGACAGAGTACTCAGAAGAGCACCAGCAACTAGTC
Organism: Elymus sibiricus; assembly: GCA_039707655.1. NCBI lineage: Eukaryota > Viridiplantae > Streptophyta > Magnoliopsida > Poales > Poaceae > Elymus > Elymus sibiricus. The sequence goes on along the minus strand of CM077665.1, from coordinate 14,931,714 downwards.
GGGATGAAGCCTACGAAGGTACTCGGAACTGCTGCATTTGACTAAAATGTACTCGGGGGCTTGTCCTATATACATCTATGGGTCCACCAGAAGGTTTGGACAGACCCACATGCAGGGCTGTACACCGAGACGTGTCAGACATGGAGACTACGGTGTAGGACGGCGTGGTCTACATGGAAGCCAGGAACTAGTCGAGGACTCCGAAACTACTCGTAGCAATTAGAGTAGGACTCTCTAGTCATATCCGCATACACTAGTAGAAAACAGGGCTTTCGTCCCATACGGATCGGAGCAATAGTCCCAGTCGCGTTACGAACCGGGACTAATGTGAGCATTAGTCCTGGTTCGAGCGGCGCAGGCATCAGTCCCGGTTCGAACGGGACCTTCTGTCCCGGTTGGAGACACCAACCGGGACTAAAGGGTTTGCGACCGGCTTCGAACGGTGCCAGCCCCTTTAGTCCCGGTTGGCATCTCCAAGCGGGACTAAAGGTCTATCTTTAGTCCCGGTTGGAGATACCAACCGTGACTAAAAAAAAAAATTCAAATTTTTTTTTCAATTTTTTTTTCAAGTTTTTTCCCCAGCCTTTTAGTCCCGGTTGGTGTCTTCAACCGGGACTAAAGGTCTATCTTTAGTCCTGGTTGGTCCTTTAGTCCCGGTTGGAGATACCAACCGGGACTGAACATTTTTTTTCAAAATTTTCTTTTCTGCCGCCGTCCACCCCTGGATCGCCTTTGTCAGTGTTCAAAAAATCACAGAAAATTATAAAAACTTCAAAAAATAAAATCCTTTGAACTGTACTTATATTAAGTGATATAGTTGTGTTGAAAATTAACAAACATAAATTTCGACTTATTTTGCAAAAAACGCTCATGAAAAATTGAAATGGCCGTCATTTCTGCGTACGATGTCGGAAAAAAACGTATAATATATCAAAATGTTCAGCACGAGAAGCCGGCTGCGATGACGACCGCCTTCGGCCATTTTGCAAATTTTTAGAATCCTCAAATTCCGAGAGGAAAAAAAGTTATCCTCAAATTTAAGTTTTTTCAAATTTATGTATGAAAAAATAGCAAATGAAGTCAGAAAGGGTTGAAATTTGAGGATGTCGCTTTGAATGGTCCATATTGAACACACAAAAATTCTGGAGTTGAATTAAGTTTAAAAAAATGAAATGTCTTTGTAACAGCTGAGTTTTCGTCCGAAACCATGTTACATCGAAAGAGATGGTCCAGTTTGTACACAAAGTGCATCCAGTTTTTGCCATAGCCCTCTCAACTTTTTAGCACATGCTATTTGGGTGAAATGATGACACCATGCCAAGTTTCAACCATTTCAGAGTTTATTTGTACTGCTTTCTAATTTTGGGCTAATTTAGGTCAAAAAATCATTAAATGCATGAAAAATAGCAAATGAACTCAGAAAGGATTGAAATTTGAGGATGTGGCTTTGAATGGTTCATATTGAACACACAAAAATTCTTGAGTTGAAATAAGTTTAAAAAAATAAAATGTGGTCAAACTCTGGTCAAACAGTGGTCAAACTACTTATTCAATAAATATTAGTGTTGCTAAATAATTATTGTTTTTTTGAATAATAGTTTCAAACTCAAACGGTGAAACGTGTGACATCATGCTCCATTTGTCGAATTTTGATTTACAGATTTAAAGATATTAATTATGCCATATTAAATGAATAAATGGCAAAATAATAATAATATTATTATGATTTATTTAATTTTCATTGAAATTCAATATTATTGTTGCTTATTTTGTTTTGAACTTTTTGTATTATTTTGGATTTTTTGTTTTTTGAGAATTTTTGAGTTTTTTTGAAATTTTTGCCTTTTTTTTGAAGTATTTTTCAGTTTTTAAATTAATCATTGTTGTTTGTTAATCATTGTTGTTTATTTTATTAATTGTTTGGAATTCAAAAAATTAAATCATGGGACATCAAGACCTAAGGGTTAATAGGATTGATAGCTTACTATTGTCAGGAAAACAATAAGTGCAGACTTAGAAACTAGGGGAGATAGAACCTGAAAGTTAAGCGTGCTGGGCTGGAGTAGTGAGAGGATGGGTGACCGGCCGGGAAGTTAGACGATTTGGAATGGGTGACCAGTTAAGCGTGCTGGGCTGGAGTAGTGAGAGGATGGGTGACCGGCAGGGAAGTTAGACGATTTGGACTGGGTGACCAGTTAAGCGTGCTGGGCTGGAGTAGTGAGAGGATGGGTGACCGGCCGGGAAGTTAGACGATTTGGACTGGGTGACCAGCCGGGTTGGAGTAGTGAGAGAATGGGTGACCGGCTGGAGTAGTGAGGAGAGATTAAATTGTCAAATAATTCAAAGATTTGAAAATCAAAAACAAATTTAAAAACAAATTTTAAAAAAAATTGAAAAAAAAAATTCGAAAAAATTCCTTTAGTCGAGGACGGAAACTACTCGTAGCAATTTTATTTTTTTTGCTACGAACTTGGGGAGCTTTATTGCATAGTTAACATATGAGTACAATCTGCCCTCAGGCTACTAAGAAGAAAGGATGGACAGCCCTCCAGCCAACAGTCTGAAACCAACAAGGAACAGGCCTGTTTAGCACATTGGTCTGCCATAACATTAGCATCCCTTGGGACATATCTAACAGAAAAAGAGATACAACTTGAAGACTTCTCCCCTATATCAACTAGAATAGGCGCAACAATTGACCTCGAATTGTCACGCGACGACCAGAGGTTGACAACCTCTAAGCAATCCACTTCCATCACCATGTGTGAGAAACCACGCAGCTGAGCGAAGATGACTCCTTCCCGTAGAGCTAAGGCTTCAGCAATTAGGGGATCTGTCACCCCCGGGAAGGGTTTACTCCAGGCTCCCATGAACGAAAGGTGAGATCGAGCTATCCCGCCTCCTCCCGCACACCGAGCTTCGCTGTTGATGGCACCATCCGTGTTGATCTTGATCCACCCCACATCAGGGGGACGCCACTGGGCCCCTAATACACGATGTGGAGGCTTCGGAACATCAAGCAAAATAAGATCATCACGAACTGATTTTACCGCCTGCACTGGATCATATGACACTTTGTCATGAGTCCATCGGTTTCGATCAGACCATATTGCATGCATAACAGTAATGATTTTGCATCTCTCATGATCGTCGATGATGTCGTCCATCAGCACATCCCTCGCCCAAGTGGTAGGGTGTAGCCTTGGTAGTTTGAGACCCAAGAAGTCTCGGGCTGCTGCCCAAAACAGTCGGGCATGTGAGCAGTTTATCAGTGCATGTTGCAAGTCCTCCACTGCCGCCTTGCATAGATCACACACCGCCGTCGTCCGAATATGACGATGCTGGAGGGTAGCGTAGTCCGGCAGAATTCCACGTAAAACCCGCCACCAAAACACACGGACTCTGGGGATAACCTTCAGTTTCCATAAGGCCGTCCACATGGGTCTATCTGAAGTTGAAGTCTCCGCTATCGTTCCTTCCTCTGGAGTTGATCGCTCTTTCCAAGTCACTAGAGCACGATAGGCCGTTTTAACAGAATAGACGCCGGACCTCTCCAAGTCCCAAGCAAGATAATCCTCACCACCAGCCGATCTCAACGGAATGTTCAAAATAGCATCCGCATCTGGTGCAAGAAAGTTCCTTCGAACTAACTCCACGTCCCAAGTACCATTGTCATGATCAATCAACTCCGAGACACGATGTATAGGATCGTTCCCAATGCGCCCCATGGGCTTGAGAGTGGCCGTGTTTGGTATCCAACGATCCGTCCAGATAGAGATGGATTCGCCATCCCCCACTCTCTTGATCAAACCTTGCTCCAATGCAACTCATCCTGAAATGATTGCCTTCCACGTAGCAGACGCCGAACGAGGTGCTGTAGCATCCATGAAACCACAGTTAGGAAAGTACTTGCCTTTCAAAACTCTGGAACACAAGGAGTTAGGGTGTGTCAGCAGCCTCCACCCGTGCTTGCCAAGTAGGGCTAGGTTAAACAGCTCGAAATCACGAACCCCCATGCCTCCTTCAGTTTTCGGTACAGAGAGATTCTTCCAAGACATCCAGTGTAAAGATCTCCTGTCAATGTCACTACTCCACCAATATTTGGCCATAGAAGAGGTTAGCTGCGAACAGACCCCCTTGGTCAGTTGGAAACAAGTGATGCTGAAAGTAGGGATGGCCTGAACCACTGATTTGAGCAAAACTTCCCTACCAGCACATGCCAAGTTCTTCTCTAACCAACCTTGCATTTTGCTCCGGCTTCTCTCTCCAATGTGAGAAAAACTTCCTCTTGTGATCCTCCCGACCGCAGTTGGTAAACCCAAGTAGCGCTCGGTAAATGCTTCTACAAAAATACCTAGTGTCTGTTTGAGCTCTGCCCTTAGCGGCAGTAACGCGTTAGGACTGAAATAAACAGCACTCTTCTCCCGGTTTACTGCCTGTCCAGAGCAAGCAGCATAGATCCTGAGAATATCATTCAATCTATTTGCACTTTCCACCTTTGCATTCATAAAGATCAAGCTGTCGTCCGCAAAGAGCAAATGATTAACCCACGGCGAGTGTACACTCACCCTAATGCCTCTGTCAATATATGCACCGCCATAATAATTCATTAAGGATGTGAGGCCCTCTGCACATATAAGAAAGAGAAAAGGAGATGCTGGATCACCTTGTCGCAACCCTCTGGAAGGTGTAAAAAATGGCAAAAGTGAACCGTTGACCTTAACTGTAAATCTGATTGAGGTGACACACTTCATGATGAGACGCACGAACTTATCACAGAACCCCATCCTGATTAACATTGCCTCCAAGTAGTGCCATTCAATGCGATCATAAGCTTTCAACATGTCGAGTTTGACAGCACAAGAGGCTTGTTTACATCGCTTCTTTTTCTTCATTGCATGTACACTTTCATAAGCTACCAGGACGTTATCAGTGATCAACCGCCCCGGAACAAAAGCACTTTGCTCCTCCCCAATTATCTCATCCATTAGCCCGCGTAACCTGTTGGTGATAGCCTTCGCTGCAATTTTGTATAGGACCGGGCAAAGAGAAATTGGTCGGAATTGAGATATCTTCTGAGGGTTCCGTACCTTGGGAATGAGAGTGATGGCTGTGTCGTTGAGGCCCAAAGGCAGCTCCCCCCCATTCAGAAAGTCGAGCAAGGCCGCTGTAACATCACCGCCAAGAACGTCCCAATGACGCTGGAAGAAACCAGCGGTAAAACCGTCCACACCTGGCGCTTTCGACGGTGCCATCTGGAAAAGAGCAATGCGCACTTCCTCCGCCGTGAAATCCTTCTCAAGTAATCCGTTCATGGCATCGTTAACACGAGGCTGGACAAATTGCAACAGCTCTGACATGTCATTGTATCCCTGGGACTGATAGAGATTGTGATAGAAACCCATAATCTCGGACTCCACCTCATCAGGATCATCACAGATCGAGCCATCAGCTCTCTCCAAAGAGACAATTCGATTGCTTCTACTACGCTGCGCTGCCTGGGCTTGATAGTATTTTGTATTCCGGTCCCCTTTGCGCAGCCAGTTTACCCTTGATCTTTGTTTCATCCACACCTCTTCTTGCCTCAAAGTTTCTTGAAGTTGAGCAGCCACCTTCAGCTCTTCAGCGTTCGGACCCCTCCCAATGGAGGCTGCTCGAAGCCGCTCCAACTGCTTCTGGAGTTTCTTCACCTTTTTGGCGATATTGCCAAACTCGCGATCACCCCATGATCCGCGTCCACTTTGGACAGCTGTAAGTGCATGCACCACACCCTCCAAACCTTCACGGCCAGCCTCGGATTGCCAGATTTCTTTCACGAGAGAATCATAATCACTATGAGTCTGCCATACATTCTCATAACGAAACGGCCGCGGACCGCGCCGCCCCCCTCTCGCCTGTACATTCCTCAACTCAGCTAGAACATAACAATGGTCCGATGCTGTTGAGCTAATATGTTTGACACTTGAATACGCGAACACGGACAGAAAAATTGCATTAGCAAGAGCACGATCAAGTCTAGCTTTTACATTAGAATTCCCTTGCTGCTTATTATCCCATGTAAAGGGAACACCTCTCCATCCAAGATCTTGGAAGGAGCAAAAATCAACGACTTCCCGAAACGAACGCATTTGCCACTCTGGCCTTGTGTGAACACTGAAATGCTCGTTGGCGTACATGGTCTCGTTGAAGTCGCCCATGCATAGCCACCCTTGGTGCTGGACGCCATGCAGAGTACGTAAAAACTCCCAGCTATGATGTCTATTTTCAGCTCGGGGTTCTCCGTAAAAACCTGTGAAACGCCAAGGTTCTGTCTGATCATTCCCCTTGACGTACACATCAATATGAGCCTGACTGTAATTCTTGAGTTCAACCTGTACACTATCATTCCAGTACAGACCAATGCCACCACTAAGGCCATTGCTATGAACAGCAAAACAGCCAGTAAACCCAAGCAAATTCTTTAAACTTTCAACACGTTTCCCTTGAATCTTTGTTTCCATTACAAACAGAAGGGAGGGACCTTCCTGCTTCACAATTTTGCGAAGCTCTCGAACTGTCTCAGGGTTACCAAGCCCTCGACAGTTCCAGCTCAAACAATTCATTGGGACGGGCAGGGCTGTCTTGCAGCCTCTACTGAATTTTCAGGCGTTGGTTTCTTCTTCTTCGGTAGCCTATCAAACTCCCCCTCGGTCCCAAGATCTTCACCATCCTCATGCTCCTTGTAACACCCCGGGCCAGAGCTTTGCAGCCCCTCACCGGCTGCTGTCAGTAGTAGACGAGGTGCAGTCTCGACACGGCGGTAAACCTGCTTTGGCGCCTCCTTTCTCTTGTTCTGGTGCGTGCCCTTCTTCCTGGGAGAGTTCACCTCAGTACCACCTGCCGGTACGTTGCTGGAGTTCTTCGACTCCCTATGACTGCCCGGATCAGCATGATGTTCCTTCCCCGCCGAGTCACCGGATGCAGTCTTCTTGCGCTCATCAGAAGCCCTCAACTTCGGACCAAACGGGAGATCGCCGTTCGCATCACATTGGCCAGGAGTAGGGCAGAACGGGTCAGAATGTCCCAATCGGCCGCAAGAGAAGCAAAAGTGAGGGACGTTCTCGTACTGAATATCATATGCATCTTGCTTCTTTCTTTTCGCCGAATCAATTACAATCCACCTTCTCAGTGGCTTGTTCACATCAATGGCCACCCTTGCTCGCAGAAAACCACCCATGTGATCGAACTGCGCCGAGGACGCCTGTGGATCAATCTGCTTAGCTATCATCCTTCCCCATGACTCATCCCGGAGGTTGTAGGGCAGCTTCAAAACCCTAGCCCATAGATGGAGCCTGTCAAAACGAACCTCGTCAGGCCTCATGCAATCTTTGAACTCAGTCAGAATCACTGCATTCTTGCTGATATGCCATGGGGATCCATCCCAAATACGATCACGATCTCTCTGAGACTCAAAATCAGCCACAAACATGTTCTCCCCCATAGATCTGAATTGAAGTCCCCGGGGATTCCCCCACGCCGGACGGAGGGTATAAGCAATGGTATGGATATGCAGCAGATTGCGGTGTAGAACCTTCCCTGCTAAGAGCCACTTCTCCGGCGCGCCCTCCTCGCGGTCATCAATGACCAGCGGAGTAGCTTCTTCCTCGGTGATGCCCAACTTTCCTAGAGCCTCTTCCAGCCGAGCCCTAGCTGTGCGTGGCGATTCTGCTCCGCCCGCAGCCTTACCCTGATCAGATGCGACCATCTTCACGGGATCTCAATGCGCTCCGCCGGTCAGAGTCGACGAGCGCCTCCCTTTCCCCCGAACCCTAGTCACCGCCGCCAGGGAGGTTTTTAGGGTTTCGTGGAAAGTTCTCTCACGGACCCTACTACTCGTAGCAATTAGAGTAGGACTCTCTAGTCGTATCCGCCTAGTATTCTTGTACAAAAACCGACCTGTAACCCTGCTCCTCTGATATATAAGGACGGGCAGGGACGCCCTCAAAACATCTTCAATTGAATACAAGACATCAAACATATAGGACATAGGGTATTACGCGATCTAGCGGTCCGAACCTGTCTAAATCGCGTGCCTACGTACACCATCGAGTTCCAGATTTCGGCGACACCCAGCTACCAAAACTCTACCTCCAGTAACCCCCTTGGTAGGTTGCCGGGTTAAACACCGACAGTCATTAACGGGCGACAACAATTTATTTTCTCTATTTTTATTTTTTATTTTTTTATTTCATCATGTTTGTACTGATTGTTTCTCCAAATCATCAGTTGAGGTGTAGTTATAACAAAAGATTTAGCTAAACGTAATTGGTAGGACAGTAAATGGTGTTGCTTTTATCACAAGGACTAGACAATTAGGCCCTTGCTCTTCGACTGCCTATGTGCTCTCGCTCTATGGTCCACCATTTATGCAGCATCAGGTTTTCATCAACTTCATAGTGTGCCAAAAACGTTTAGGACTTGGCTAGGAGGTATTAGTGAAGACCTGAACCCACTAGTTTATTGTTGGTTTGGGGGCAGGGAGGGGGTTGGGGTGGTGTCGGGTGGTGGGTGGGGGCGTGTGGTGGGAGCGAGGTTATCTACTTGTTAGTCGATTTCGCTGTGGGAGTTTGTCTTTGAAAGAAAATCTACTTATTCCCCTATGCAGGTTATATCCTCGGTAATACACAACCTTCGTACTTGGGGTATATTACACAGAAGATAACACTGTTACAGCAGCAGATACGCTGTAATCTGCTGCATCGCATCGTTTAGTGCGAGTGAACAAGGTGTTTTCTTTTATCCGGGCACATGAGCGGCAGTCTAGTTATCAAATTAAGTGTCATTAGTGTGTTGGCTTCTTTGTATTTCTTTTGTAAGGCTGTTTTTTGTGCCAGCTCAATGTAAGAACTTTGAAATTAATAAGAAAGTTCCATTATTAAAAAAAAATCACCAGTTGAGTTTCTCTTGATGTCAGATGGAATAATCAGAATCTTTTCTTCTTCCGTCGTTCGTATTCCAATTCTGTTTGATTTTTGCAAATCAAATGAAGCAAGAAGCATTAACAGCAACGCAACCAAACAAAGAACATTAACATCGTTACAGCACCAGATACGCCGTAATCTGATTCCCTTTCCATTTGCATTACCGTTCTACAAACCAAACAACACCTTAGTTAATATATATATATATATATAGATCCTAATCAGTTTCTCGTCCTGAAGTCACTTTGGAATTTAGTTATATTGTTCTTTGCAATTCAACATATGATACAACGAAACTGAAGAAAACGGGAGTGGTTGAAGCTTCTATCATTAATCCAATCATTAGCCATATATATAGGTTTAAACGGAATTTCCGAAAAGTTTTCAAGAGGCAACTGAGCACTGATTTGGTGGCTACAATCGAAGTTCAAAAATGCATCTGGGCAAAGCCATTATTAAAAGTTTTGATGCTCATTGTTAGGTGCTGAATATGTGCTCCAATATGGACTGGAGAGCACTCATGCACCAGACTAGATGCCCAATGTAGCTTTTAGAGATGCTCCAACAGTCTTGAGGGAGAAGGCAGTTGGAGTTCCACAAGAAGCTAGACATCATGGATGCTAGATGCGTCAATGGCGATGGTGATGGCGTCTCTACAGCTTGAGCACTACGAGGTGGTGGTCCACTGCATGTGGCTTGAAGTACTCTAGCGTTGTGTAGTTTTCGAGGACATAACGGCGCAACCACACACTTTGGGTGCCCAAAGTTATTATTAGATTATGACAACTACTCCATGAACCTTTTTGCTTCCAGTAAAAAATTTAACTCCAAAATCAAACCTTAACCTAATGGTAGACTTTGCTGAAAGTCGACTCACCCAGCCAAAATTACGCGCAATCCGGGTGGCTACAAAATCAAGTATGCAAACATGAGCTAATAATCTAGTAAATGTTTTCTAAGGGCTTATACGATAGTATAGGGAGCTGCTATTCAGAATCCAGCTGTAACATCAATTTTGTTGTCGAACAGAATCACGTACATGTCAAAATGTGTCCCCATGATAGCTCATGTGTGGCATCCAATGTTACAGCTGGATGTCCAGTACCCCCTAAATAAATGATCTTATTGCACTATAAGGCTTACTATGTGTAATCGATCATGAAGAACCATACTCCGTCCGTCCCGCAAAAAGTGTCCATTTAGTTATGTCCTAAGTAAAACCATCTTATGCTTGACCAAGTTTACATAAAAATAAGAACAATAATAATACTAGTTTTGTGGGAGATATGGAAGGAGCGAAATGCGCGGGTTTTCCAGCACCAGGAACAATCGCTCAATCGTTTAGTGGCCAAGATAAAAGAGGAGGCACGCTACTTAAGCTTACATTGTAACACCCGGGCGCTAGCCGGGATGCGAGTGTACAGTATGTAATTAACTTACTTCTGTTTTGCCCGTCAGGCCTTCCTCTCTATTAATACAGCAGCAGCTCTCCTGCTGGTTCGTTTCAAAAAAAAAGTTTACATAAAAATATATCAATGATTTTGATATCTAACAAATTTCATTTTATTAGTTATGAAATACATTTTCATATAGCATACCTATTTAGTGTTATAAATATTGATATTCTTCATTGTAAACTTGGTCAAACTTAAAACAGTTTCACTTAGGAGAAACCTAAAAGGACACCCTTTGCGGGACAGAGGGAGTATGTACTTACTCCCAAGACTCGTAATTAATGCTAGAGTTTTCACTTTTCAAATGAACTATCTGAATCAGTGCTCCAATAGTTGTTTGCATGCAGACATGCAGTTCATCATGCTGAGGGCACAGCAGCTAAGGGCTGCTTCTGTAGCTTGCATATGCCATGTCAGAATTACCATGAGGTACTCCCTGTGCATAATATTATATTACTATTTTGTAAGACTGCTCGATCCTGTCATATAAAGCAATAAATTGATCACGTGTAGAAATATACCAGCCCGGCCCTCAAATAAATCTGTTCTAATTCTGTTACCAATATATTGTTTCATGACATGCTCTCCAAAGATGTCATGTCATATGAAGAGAAAATGATACAACTCTTACAATGCATAATATAATGGTATTGGTTTTTAGGAATCTCATGTCAATTAATTATTGTGCAAATTGTGTCTATAAAAATGTGCCCAAAATGTGTATGTACAATGCTTTGTTTCTTAGTGTTCTCAAGGCAATTAATCGTGCCATACATTGTGCTCATCTTTCAAATGATACAACCACAGGCATCTCTTTACACACTAGGGGAAGCTTGGTGGCTGCATGCATTTGCACAAATCCAGATCCCTGGGGAGAATAGTGGGAAAGGAGGCTTCTTTTTGCAGTACTAGCTGTCTTATTCGTGGGACTTGGCATCTTTTGTATATCGAGTGGAAGCTTAATACAGAAGCCCACAGGGCAGCAGGCATATTTATACCCATGCGGACGCAGCCAGAGCCGAATTGAGACCAATGCAAATTGCAAGAATTATAGCCACTTCCGGTAACAAGAAACACCTAGAAGTAGAAGCCATGTCACAGGTTCTGTGGTTTCTTGTTACTACCATCGTCATAACCCATCTGGTGCCACTACCTGTGCTAGACGCCCGCGCCAACAACATGGCACCATCACCATTTATAGCTCCACGGCCAGACTGCCCTCCCAAGTGCGGTGACGTAGACATTCCCTACCCATTTGGCATAGGCAAGGATTGCTCATTTCCAGGCTTCAACCTCACCTGCAACCACAGCTTGAACCCTCCGAGACCATACTGGTTTGATGTAGAGGTCGTCGGTGTCACGTTGGAGGCTGGCGAGATGCGCATCCGTAGCTTATTGTCGTACGTCTGCTTCAACTCATCAAATACAGTCAAGTCCAGCGGAGGTCAAGACCCTTACCTCGATCACCACGACAACTCGCCGTTCCTAATCTCGGCGGCGCGCAATGAGTTCACGGCGATCGGGTGCAGCACGATGGCAATCCTGGATAGGAGCAGAAGGATCTACTACACTGGCTGCATCACCTCCTGCACAAGTGTTGCTGAGGTAGCTCGCGACGGCGACAAGTGCACGGGGCTCGGCTGCTGCCAGACGTCCATCCCGGGAAACCTGAATGGGATACAGGTCACCTTGATGGCCGAGAAAGGCTGGTATGTAAACAACCAATCCATGGCGATTCGTGCTATTCGAAACTGACTCTTGGCTTTAACGGGTTAGATGAAAGAGATTTATGAAAAAACTGGGAATAAACAGAGAGACAAGGATGATTAGTTTTAGAAAAGGGCCGGGGACAGGTATAGGAAGTAGCCTTTCTGAAACACTACTGGACTGAACGTATATAAAAAATCTATACAAGACTTCTAGCTATATGTATAGTATAAGGTTTCTTTAACGTTTCTACTCGGCACATGCTACCACAAGAAAGGTTTCAAACCATATGAGCTACAAAACACAACTCTAGAAAATTGCGGAAAGTAAGTGCATTAATTAATTAAATATAAAAATATAAAGGGTATATAGATGCATCTTTTTGATAATTTATTGATGAGTTACGTACTGCTATACCATAGTTGTCCTCGCAAGGATCAAGCGCCATTCAAATTAAGCAACTCCGTTGATTAGTGTTAGGCGATGGACCTGGTCAGCGCTCGAGTTAGCGCAGGAGCGTCCCACGCTCCTGCCCACGATCGCCACGATCCCATGATCGCTCACTACGCCTGCTATATGTATCCCCCTTGTACTTCCTGTAATGCGAAGAGAATCAAACAACAACAGTCTTACATGGTATCAGATATCGATCCAACTTTCCTTTCCTCGCCATGACAAACACCGGCGGCCCGCCGCCTCCTCCTCCCCTTCCTTCCTCCGGCGGACAGCCAACCCCTTCCCTGGCTATGACCGCATCTCCAGCCACTGCTCCCTTCGCGCCCAACCCTAGCGGTCCAGCTTCTTCCACCCTGGTCCTTCCTTCTCCCATCTCTTTTAGCGACACCATCACAGACATCACGCCCTTCATCCCGATTGTCCTCGATCTCAACAGCCACAACTACTACCACTGGCGCCATCTTTTTGAGATTCATCTTGGGCGTTGCTCTCTTCTCCATCACATCTCCGGTGACGTTCCTCCCGCTCCCCACGATCCCGCATGGACCAAAGATTTACAAAGTACTCCTTGGACAATTAAAAAAAAAGGATATTTCTCTAAAAACAAAAGGGGAACTATTTAAATTGGTACCCTCCAATTAATGCTATTGTTATATGGAAAAGTCTAAATAACCCCTAAACTATACTCCCTCCATCCTGGAATATAAGGGATCCAGGCACTCAAAATTAATTAACAAATATAAAGGACTAATGGTATATTAGGAAACCACATCTTAACTCACGGTTAAAAAAACACCCCTCCTCTGCCTTTTAAAGGATGGGTTTTCCCTTGAGTTCAGCTGATTAGCTTGTTAGTATGGATTTAGTGAGGAGCACATGTGTCTTCTCCTATCCTTCTCAATCTGTCCTAAAAATCCGCACCGACCCTGCTTGTGCAGTCAAAGCCCCACCATGCCCACCCCGCTGCCCCGTTACCCCGCCGCTGCTCCACCACTGCAGCCCTATAGCATTCCGCTGCCTCCGCCACTGCTCCATGCTCCCCCACCGCTCCTTGCCCCGCTGGCCGCCACCGCACCTCACCCCGCCACTGCTCCTCGCCGTCGGCACGCGGTGAGGGGTGAGCAGAAGGGGAGGAGAGGGGCAGCGAAGGGATTTCTGCCGGATCGTGGGAGAGAAGTGGAGAGAAACCAGGGACGGATAGAAGGGGAGGTGAGCGGAGGGGGGTGGAGACGAGAGCGGATAAGGCTTAGGCGGAGGAGAGGGGATGGAGAGAAGAGGAGGCGAGTGGACTTCCGTAGGTCAACTAGATTCAATAGAAATTTTGGGTCAGGCCAACCCCTTCACCAATGGATTTTGAAATGAACCAACGGTGAAAATCATCACTGCTGGTTTGTGGTTGGAACTGGCGGTGATAGCCTTTTTCACTACCAGTTCCGACATCTCACAGCACCATCTGCTTTAGAACCGGTGCTGATACTATATCACCGTCGGTTCTCCTAAAACCGACGGTGATAGACCATTGGTGATAGCTCGTTCTGTACTAGTGAGCCCTTATAGTACAGATAGTTCTCAATTATTATATTACAACGTCTCAGCCACGTGTTGGTAGGTAAAATAGCGCAGCAAGAAACGTTCTTCAAACAAACACATAGCTTAAAAAGTACATCGAGCACATATCATCATGTTGCTAAACCTACACCGGTGCTGGGCAAAATACTGCATCACAATAGTATCTGTTAGGTGATGGACCTGGTCAGCGCTGGAGTTAGCGCAGGAGCGTCCCACGCTCCTGCCCACGATCGCCACGATCCCATGATCGCTCACTACGCCTGCTATATGTATCCCCCTTGTACTTTCTGTAATGCGATGAGAATCAAACAACAACAGTCTTACATGGTATCAGATATCGATCCAACTTTCCTTTCCTCGCCATGACAAACACCGGCGGCCCGCCGCCTCCTCCTCCCCTTCCTTCCTCCGGCGGACAGCCAACCCCTTCCCTGGCTATGACCGCATCTCCAGCCACTGCTCCCTTCGCGCCCAACCCTAGCGGTCCAGCTTCTTCCACCCTGGTCCTTCCTTCTCCCATCTCTTTTAGCGACACCATAACAGACATCACGCCCTTCATCCCGATTGTCCTCGATCTCAACAGCCACAACTACTACCACTGGCGCCATCTTTTTGAGATTCATCTTGGGCGTTGCTCTCTTCTCCATCACATCTCCGGCAACGTTCCTCCCGCTCCCCACTATCCCGCATGGACCAAAGATGACCTCGCCATTATTCAATGGCTGTACACCCGCATCTCGACGGAGCTCTTCAACCTCGTCGTCACGGACGGCGCCTCCGCGCGCGATATCTGGCTCGAGCTTCGCCGACTCTTTCAGGAAAACCGCGACGCCCTCGTTTCCACTCTCAACACGGAGCTCCGCATGATCACGCAGGGCGATCGCCCCGTGGGCGTCTTCTGTCAGCGGATCAAGGCCATTGGCGACGAGCTTCGCGAGCTCGGGGAGGTGGTGGCCGATCGGTCGCTTCTTCACGCTCTGGTGGGCGGCCTTGATGATCGTTTTGCCCAGCAGGCGACTCGGATCCCCCTCCTCCGTCCTCTGCCGACGCTCGCCGAGGCCCGCTCCATGCTCCAGATGGAGGAGCAGAACCAGGCGTGCAAAGCCGGTACGCCGCGCCTCTTCCACGCCTCCCCGCGCCCTGCTGCAGCATCTCCTCCGACCCCGGCGCAGTCCTCGGTGGCGTCTTCATCACAGCCGCCGCCGGGATGGCGCCCGAGTCCCAACTACAAGGGCAAGAACCCCATCTATCATCCTCCGCAGCAGCGCGCCCCGGGTTCGTCCTCAGGCTCTTCCCCGGCGCCCCCGACTCCGCCAACATCTGCCGCTGCGACGCCCCCGGCTTCCACCACCACTCCGGCGCCGTGGCGGCCTGCGCATGATCCCTGGACCGGGCTCGTCCAGGCGTGGCCCATGCCGTGGTCTGCGCCTTCTCCGTTCGGTGCTCCTCCGGCTTACAGCGGCGGTTGGGCCCCGGGCATGCGTCCTCAACTCGGCGCCCCAGGCCTCCTCGGAGCGCGGCCTCCTCCGCATGCCTATACGGCCTACGCTCCTCTGTACCAGGCGGCGCCGCCGCCCCCGGCTCCACCAATGTACCACTACGGCGCTCCCTCTGCTTCACCATGGGACCAGGCGTCGCCGGCGGCTCTTCCTGCCTCACCATGGGATCCGCGCCCGCCGGCGCTCCCGGCTGCTGCTTCCACTACTTCACCAACTGCTCCGACCTGGGACCAAGCTGCCTTCATTGCCGCCATGAACTCGCTTACCACCCAGGACGCAGGTACGGAATGGATCTTTGATTCTGGTGCTTCCTCGCACATGTCTGCATCCAGTTCTTCGCTATCTTCTCTTCATCCCTCTATTTTTCCCTCAATCACCGTAGGAAATGGCTCTTCTATTCCTGTCTCATGCATCGGGTCCACTTCTCTTTCCACTTCTTTATCGTTGCGCGAAGTGCTTGTTGCTCCTGCTCTCATTAAGAACTTGATATCTGTTCGCCGTTTCACTATTGACAATCTTGTCTCTGTTGAGTTTGATCCCTTGGGTGTGTCTGTGAAGGATCTTCACAGCAAGGAGGTGATCGCGCGGTTCAATAGCTCCGGTGACTTGTACACAGTTCACGGTGGTTCTTCTTCACCATCCGTCCACGCCCTGGTCGCCTCCGTCTCCCTGTGGCATCGCCGGCTGGGGCATCCTAACAGCGCCACCACGACCGCCCTCCTCCGCGAGTTTCAGCTTCCCCATGTGCGAGAGGTTCATGATTCTGCTCTGTGTCAGTCCTGCCAGATGGGCAAGCACGTTAGGTTGCCTTTTAGCACGTCTACTACAACTAGTTCCTTTCCTTTCGAATTGTTGCATTGTGATCTATGGCAGTCTCCCATTCCCAGTGTATCTAGTTTTAGGTTTTATCTTGTAATCGTGGACGACTAGTCTCATTTTATATGGACCTTTCCTCTTCGTTGTAAATCTGATGTACACACCCTGTTTGTCAACTTTCAAAAATATGTTTACACCCACTTTTCTCTTCCCATTCGTTTCCTACAGAGTGATAATGGACGCGAATTCAACAATGCACGCAACCGCGAATTTTTTCTTCAACATGGCGTTCTTCTTCGTTTTTCCTGCCCATATACCTCTCCCCAAAACGGTAAGGCCGAACGATCTCTTCGTAGCATCAATGATATTCTTCGTACCCTCCTAATCCAAGCTTCCATGCCACCGCAGTACTGGGCGGAATCTCTCCGTCATGCCACATTTCTGCTCAACATCCGACCCACCAAAACCTGCCCCAAATTCTCTCCTTACGAATCTCTTTTCCTTACCTCTCCTTCCTATACCGATCTTCGTGTGTTCGGTTGCCTGTGCTTTCCAAATCTGTCCACCACCACCAACCACAAACTCGAACCACGATCTTTGCCTTGCGTGTTTCTTGGCTATTCTGATGACCACCGTGGCTACCGCTGCCTTCATCTTCCTACTAGCAGAGTGATCCTCTGGCGTCACGTCATTTTCGATGAGACAGTATTCCCATTCGCTCATCATAACCCACCAGATCTCTCCTCCCCTCTCTCCACAACTTCTCCACTCTCACCCAGACTCCCTGCGATCGACGTGTGTGCTGTGCATGGCGCTGTTCACGTCGATCGGGCACCCCTTTGCGCTCCACCCGCGCCTCTCTCACCTACCGCCACCGCCACCTCTCCCTCCCATGCACCGGACCCACCAACCCCAGCCACCCCATGCGCGCATGCAGATCCCGCCAACGCACATCACTAGTAGAAAACAGGGCTTTCGTCACACCCGGATCGGAGCAATAGTCCCGGGTGCGTTACGAACCGGGACTAATGTGAGCATTAGTCCCGGTTCGAGCGGCGCGGGCATCAGTCCCGGTTCGAACGGGACCTTTAGTCCCGGTTGGAGACACCAACCGGGACAAAAGGGTTTGTGACCGGCTTCAAACGGTGCCAGCCCCTTTAGTCCCGGTTGGTATCTCCAACCGGGACTAAAGGCCCCCCCTTTAGTCCCGGTTGGAGATACCAACCGTGACTGGACAAAAAAATGTAAATTTTTTTTTTCCAAAATTTTTTAAAGGAATTTTTTTCAATTTTTTTCCCAGCCCTGTAGTCCCGGTTGGTGTCTCCAACTGGGACTAAAGGTCTAAGATACCAACCGGGACTAAAGGGGGGCCCCTAAACCCTAAACCCCTTTACCACATTAATCTTAGAAAAATCATAACTAAATCATTCTAATTCAGAAAAATACAAATAATATATCAAAATGTAGAGAAAAAAAAGATTTCTCCGAAGAAACTGTCTGTTTTCCGTTTTGACAATTTTTTAAATCACCAAATTACAAAGGGAAAATAGAGTTTTTCGACGTTTTAGACGTTTTAGGGTTTAGGGGCTAGGGTTTAAATTTCTAAGTTTAGGATTAGGTTTTAGGGTTTGAACCTTTAATATTACTGTTTATAATAGAGTTTCGGACATTTTAAGTCCCGGGTTTAGGGTCTTCGGGGGTTTTAAGTCCTGGGTTTAGTGCTTTTCAATTTCAGGCTAATTTAGCTCAAAAAATCATTAAATCCATGAAAAAACAGCAAATGAAGTCAAAAAAGGTTGAAATTTAAGGATGTGGCTTTAAATGGTTCATATTGAACACACAAAAATTCTGGAGTTGAAATAAGATTGAAAAAATGAAACGTCTTTGTAATAGCTGAGTTTTCGTCTGAAACGCTGTTACTTCGAAAGAGATGGTCCAGTTTGTACACAAAGTGCATCCAGTTTTTGACATAATCCTCTCAACTTTTTAGCACAAGCTATTTGGGTGAAATGATGATACCATGCCAAGTTTCAACCTTTTCAGAGTTCATTTGTAGTGCTTTTCAATTTCGGGCTAATTTAGCTCAAAAAATCATTAAATGCATGAAAAATAGCAAATGAAGTCAGAAATGATTGAAATTTGAGGATGTGGCTTTGAATTGTTCATATTGAACACACAAAAATTCTTCAGTTAATATAAGTTTAAAAAAAATGAAATGTGGTCAAACTCTGGTCAAACAGTGGTCAAACTACTAAATAATTATTGTTTTTTAGAATAATAGTTTCAAACTCAAACGGTGAAGCGTGTGACATCATGGTCACATTTTTCTGATAATAATGGATATATTATTTGTCGAATTTCGATTTACAGATTTAAAGATATTAATTATGCCATATTAAATGAATAAACGGCATAATAATAATAATATTATTATTACATATTTTATTTTCATTGAAATTCAATATTATTATTACTTATTTTATTTTGAATTTTTTGTATTATTTTGGATTTTTTTTTTTGAATTTTTTTTTTTGAAATTTTTTTGAAGTATTTTTTAGTTTTTAAATTAATCATTGTTGTTTGTTAATCATTGTTGTTTATTTTAATAATTGTTTGGAATTCAAAAAATTAAATCATGCGACATCAAGACCTAAGGGTTAACAGGATTGATAGCTTACTATTGTCAGGAAAACAACAAGTGCAGACTTGAAAACTATGGAGAATAGAACCTGAAAGTTAAGCGTGCTGGGGCTGGAGCTGGAGTAGTGAGAGGATGGGTGACCGGCCGGGAAGTTAGACGATTTGGAATGAGTGCTGATTAGAGATTAAATTATGAAGCAGTGAGGAGGGGTGATTAGAGATTAAATTGTCAAATAATTCAAAGATTTGAAAATCAGAAGAAAAAAATTGAAAAAAAAAATTTGAAATTTTTTTTTGAAATTTTTTTTTTGAAAAAAATAATTCCTTTAGTCCCGGTTGGTGTTAACAACCGGGACTAAAGGTGACTAAATGTTCTCCAGCCCACGCACAGAGAGCGGCCACGTGGAGCCCCTTCTGTCCTGGTTCGTAAGCGAACCGGGACTAAAGGGGGGGGGCCTTTAGTCCCGACCCTTTAGTCCCGGTTCCAGAACCGGACTAAAGGCCCTCTGGAACCGGGACTAAAGGCCCGTTTTCTACTAGTGCATACAGATACAGCCCACGCCCATGCAGCTCTCACCCTAGTACCCACATCCCCTGCCGCCTCATCACCCTCCTCTAGTTCTTCCCACTCTTCTTATCTTCCCAACACCGGTCACCCTCTTCCACCTCGTGCAGTTCCTATCCCTGCCCCTGCCAATGCTCACACCATGCGCACTCGTAGCAAGGCCGGTTTCGGTCTCCCTACCCGCCGTCTCAACTTAACAGCCTCTGCCTCCTCTCCTCCTATATCTCCCATTCCCACGTCTTACAAAACCGCTCTCCTTGATCCCAACTGGTTTCAAGCTATGAAGGAAGAGTATGACGCTCTTCTGCTCAATAATACTTGGTCTCTCGTTCCTCGTCCGGCGGGTGGCAACGTTGTCTCCGGTAAATGGGTTTTTCGCCACAAATTCAAATCTGATGGATCTCTCTCGCGTTATAAAGCTCGGTGGGTTTGTAGAGGGGACTCCCAACAACTTGGCATAGATTTCGACGAGACTTTCTCCCCGGTTGTTAAACCCAGTACCATCCGCGCGGTCTTGAGCATAGCTGTCTCTTCTGAGTGGCCCATTCATCAGCTAGATGTGAAAAACGCCTTTCTCCACGGCTCTCTGAACGAAACAGTGTACTGTCGCCAGCCTCTTGGGTTCGCTGACCCAACCTACCCTGACCATGTTTGTCACTTGCAGAAGTCGTTGTACGGGTTAAAACAAGCTCCCCGTGCCTGGTTTACACGCTTCGCTGCGTTCCTTCATACCATCGGGTTTCTTCCCTCACGATCCGACTCCTCTCTCTTCGTTTTCAAGTCCCATGACCACATCGCCTACCTTCTTTTATACGTGGACGATATTGTTCTTACAGCCTCCTCCACGTCCTTCCTCGACCACGCCATTTCCTCCTTACGTGCTGAATTTTGCATGACAGATCTCGGGCATCTCCATCACTTCCTTGGCGTCGCGGTCTCCCGATCGTCTTTGGGCCTTTTTCTGTCTCAACGGCAGTACGCTCTTGACATCCTTTCCAAAGCTGGCATGCTCGAGTGTCACCCAACGCGTACTCCCGCTGAGACTGGATCCAAGCTTTCCTCGTGCGGCGAACCTTACCCTGATCCCACCCTCTACCACAGCCTCGCCGGAGCCTTGCAATACATGACCCTCACTCGTCCTGAGCTTACTTACTCCGTGCAACTAGCTTGCCTCTTCATGCATGACCCTCGTGTTCCCCATTTTAACCACGTCAAGCGCATCCTCCGGTACCTCAAGGGCACTAGGTGAGGTCAGGGTCATGACCCTCACTCGAGATTGACATACATTTTGTAAGAGAGAAAGTAGCATTAGGTGAGGTCAGGGTCCTTCATGTTCCCACCAGCGCGCAGTTCGCCGACATCTTCACCAAGGGGCTCTCGACCGCGGCCTTCACCGACATCCGTTCCAGTCTCAACGTCGTCGAGCCCGTCGCTGACACTGCGGGGGGGGGGGGGTGGGTGTTAGGCGATGGACCTGGTCAGCGCTGGAGTTAGCGCAGGAGCGTCCCACGCTCCTGCCCACAATCGACACGATCCCATGATCGCTCACTACGCCTGCTATATGTATCCCCCTTGTACTTCCTGTAATGCGATGAGAATCAAACAACAACAGTCTTACAATTAGCCGTAGGATCTCCCACACTTCGGTGGTTCTCCAAATTGGCCTTTATAGGGATGAGGCTGTGATATTTTACAACTCATGGATCCATTAAGCTTTCCAAGCTTATATTAGGCTTTAGAGTTGTAGTTGTGCCAAACTACAATTTTAGAAGATAAATGCATTTTATAATTTTGCGCATATTCAATGTAGTTTCAAATGTATCATGCAACTACGTGGATCTGCTAGTTAAGAATAATCCCAGTGCATTATTGGCTATACAGATTACATTTACATATTTTTTTCATACTTTTGTCCATTCATGAAAAAATAGCAACGCCACTATTTCCTAATAAGGAAATAATTCATCTGGAGCACATCTAAGATTGTATTGTATGTATGTGAGACGGTGGATGAAGTTGCCTGTTCTATCAGCCTCGCATATCCAGGATCCAAAGATGAACATCGTGCCTTGCTCGAATGTGACGGGGTTGTTGAAGATGATGGACGCCATCGAGTTCTCCAGCGATTTTTTGACAAATCCTCTACCTAGAGCGCAAGCTGTCGGTGTTTATCCAGCTACCTACCGAGGGGATACCCTGAGGTAGTAGATTGTTTGGTGGGATTTCACGGAGAACTGGAACTGTGGTGAACACGAGACATGATTTAGATAGGTTCGGACAGCTGAGTAGCGTAATACCCTATGTTATTATGTTTATATTGTCTTGTGTTGGTTGATTGATGTTTCCTACCTCCCTTTATATACTCAGGGAGCAGGGTTTCAAGTCAGTTTGTACAAATCCTAGCCAGATTGGGAGAAGTTTAAGTCTATTTCAACATATAATATTCCTTCTATCCGACTTGTTCTACTTTCCCTATTTAGATACTACGCCATCTTGTACCTTGGTCCCTTCAGAGTAGCCGGCTTGACCCATCCACTATCTTGAATGGCCGCCCATCATGAACAACCATACGGACCCTGATCCCACAAGCATGTTGAAGACATTTTGGTATAATGGTTTTGGTTCCTGATTGGAAACCAAAACAATGTCCGTGATCAAGTCTAGCTAGATAACAAGGAGGATCTAGTGATACATGAATAGAAGTTATTGATTGTAATCTAGCTAGATAATTAGTACTATTAGGTTACCCAATAATAGAAAAAGCCAGAAGGCAAACATGTACGCGGAATTGTAAGGCGAAAGTTATTGATTGTAGCCTTGAGTATTTTGGATGTCGTAAGTGCTTTTTTTGCCATAAAAGCTACCAAGTAGTCCAGCGGATACGTGTGCAGAATCTTCACAGTAAACTTTCTCATCATGCACATGTAGTTTCTCATCATGCACATGTAGTCTGATGGAAGCTTTTAGGTCAATCCCATATATTTAACTAATCTAAGGTGACTCCCATTTGGGCTCCCATTTGGGCTCGTTATGAGCACCTTCCTTGGGAGTTAGATTGTAAGGAATTTCAGTTAAATTTGACCAAAGAGGGGAGTTGAATTGGTTCACTTAAAACTAGCCTAGGATCTAACAAAACATTGCTCTAGACAAACCTATGACATACTTGCTAGATGTGCAACTAGAGTTTATCTAGTGCTCTACTTACCACCCACAATGAGTTGCAACCTATAGCTAATTCAATCAAATAGTCTAAGCTACTCTAGAAAAGGTAAATGCACACTACAACAAGAGTAACACAGAAGCTTAAGTGTAGTAAGTAAAGACTAGGAGCAAGAAAGGCAACCTCCTAGAGATGCTGATTTATCCTATGGTATCAAGGCCTTGGGCTCGCCACAATGGCTCCCACAAAGCCAAATGAGCTACTTGCCAAAGACAAGTCTTATCACACCTATTTTCTATCCATCTTGATGTTGTATCCACTAAGGAGCTTCCCTAAAAAGGAAGGGTATCCTCGTCCCTGAACAAGCTTGTCGCCGACGCTCTACAACAAGCTGGAGGGTCATTGACTTCGCTAGTGAGCCACCAATTACAAGCAACAATTAGCTGTCACTTACTACAAAGTCCTAATCAAGCTCTAACCATTTACTAAGCACTAGCTCTAACATTGGATTTGATTACTCGGTTGCATTACTCCGGTGATGTTCTTTCCCTTGACCAGATCATCCGGTCCTTGTATGTCTTCCAGACTTCATTTTATTTGCCTTTTTTTTGTTCAATCTTGATGCCATCTTCTTATTCTATATCCTTAGGACATAAATAGTTTTAAATCACATCCTTGACATACATGTTAGTCCCTAATGACTATGCTGCCCTTCAATCACCAAAATCACTAAGTACATGGCATGATGCCATGTTTTACACAAAGGTCATATACTCTCACATGTGGGGACAACTTCATCGACCAGCCTAGCTTCTTTTTTGTCGGCCACCATCTCTTAACGTAGTGGTGGGTGTGGTATTTCCATCGAACACCTTGAAAACCAATGATATTTTGTGTGGAGGCAATTGTCGGGGAACGTTGCATGGAAAACAAAAAAAATTCTACGCACACGCAAAATCTATCCATGGAGATGCAGAGCTACAAGAGGGGGAGTGTGTCTACGTACCCTCGTAGACCGTAAGAGGAAGCATTAGAACAACGCGGTTGATGTCGTTGAACAACTTCACGATCCAACCGACCGAGCACCGAACGTACGGCACCTCCGCGTTCAGCACACGTTCAGCTCGGTGACGTCCTCGACTTCTTGATCCAGCAAGACGGTGAGGTAGTGGATGAGTTCCGGCAGCACGACGGCATGGTGACGGTGATGGTGATGCTATCTCTGCAGGGCTTCGCCCAAGCACTACGAAAATATGACCGAGGGACGGAACTGTGGAGGGGGGCGCCGCACACGGCTAAGACAATGTTGTGTCTCTCTTTGGGGCGCCCCCTCTCCTCTATTTATATATGTGTAGGGGCTTAGAGTAGAAGGAATAGTGCCACGCGAACAGTAACCGTGAATAGTACACACGTGGACTTGGACTCCAAAGTCCAATCCTATTCCTACTAGGACTCTCCCTTTTTCCTTCCCTAGCTGCGTGGCCTTTTGAGGACTTGGTGCGCCTGGCCCAATAAGGCCAGGGAGCCTCCCCTTGGCCCATGCCAGCCCTTGGGACGTGGTGGACCCACTTGTGGACTTCCGGACTCCTCCGGAATCCTCCAGAACCTTCTGGAAGCTTCCCGGTACAATACCGAAAAAAAACTGAACCTTTTTCCAGAACCCAAAATATGACTTCCCATATATAAATATTTACCTCTCGACCATTCTGAGACTCCTCGTCATGTCCGTGATCTCATCCGGGACTCCGAACAACATTCGGTCACCAATTCACATAACTCATATAACACTATATCGTCAACGAACGTTAAGCGTGCGGACCCTACGGGTTCGGGAATGATGTAGACATGACCGAGACGACTCTCTGGTCAATAACCAATAGCGCAACCTGGATACCCATATTGGTTCCTACATATTCCACGAATATCTTATCGGTTGAACCGCAATGACAACATACGTAATTCCCTTTGTCCGTCGGTATGTTACTTGCCCGAGATTCGATCGTTGGTATCTCCATACCTAGTTCAATCTCGTTACCGGCAAGTCTCTTTACTCGTTCCATAATACATCATCCCGTAACTAACTCCTTAGTCACTTTGCTTGCAAGCTTCTTATGATGTGCATTACCGAGAGGGCCCAGAGATACCTCTCCGAAACACGGAGTGACAAATCCCAGTCTTGATCCATGCGAACTCAACAGACATCTTCGGAGATACCTGTAGAGCATCTTTATGATCATCCAGTTACGTTGTGACGTTTGATAGCACACATGGTATTCCTCCGGTATCCGGGAGTTGCATGATCTCATGGTCGAAGGAACATGTATTTGACATTCAAGAAAGCGGTAGCAATAAACAGAACGATCATATGCTAAGCTAACGGATGGGTCTTGTCCATCACATCATTCTCCTAATGATGTGATCCGTTATCAAATGACAACTCATGTCTATGGTTAGGAAAGCTTAACCATCTTTGATCAACGAGCTAGTCTAGTAGAGGCTCACTAGGGACACGGTATTTGTTTATGTATTCACACATGTATTTAAGTTTCCGGTCAATACAATTCTAGCATGAATAATAAACCTTTATCATGAACACGGAAATATAAAATAATAACAACTTTATTATTGCCTCTAGGGCATATTTCTATCAGCAACAGTGGAGGATAATTGTGGAGTTGGACATCTGCTTGTCATCAGCTTCAAATGCTGAAACACCCAATATGGAGAGGACACCTTGTTGTATCTAGCAAATGTTATGTAGCGCTTACACCATAGAACGACACCTTGGAGGGCCACTCCACGTCTCATAACCCTATCACCTTGGTAAAGTTTAAGGTCGAAGCTCTTATAGACATAAACCACAAGCTCCACCCCAACACAAGAGTAATCCGGCTGAATCCCATTGCCATGAAATATGTCACACAGCCGTTGGCATAGCTGAGCCATAAGCCATCATAGTGGTGAGGTTTCACAATGGTATGCAGATCGCGCACAATTCTTGTGTGATTTTGTCCATGGGATAATATCCCAAGTCCACAATGGGAGTGGAAGCGTAGCTGCCCTGCATTTCCTGGGAAGGTGGGTAGCCGGGGTGCGGGACTGAGAATCCAATAAGGATTACTCGGCCTTTTCTGCTTCTTCCTCATGGCTAACTCTACTTGTTGTTTAACTATTTCTTCCATGGATTGTTCCAAAGCACGGAACCTTTCTTCTTTGCGTGGAGTGGAGCTAGAGTAACGCTACCAAATGGGCCTTTAATATTCAAATCATGAGTCCGTAGACCTCCTAAGTCTTTGGGTTCGCACAGAATCCTCCATTTGGTGATGCGGTTTTTTTGTTGGTCATCAATTTGCCAAAAAAATCTGGAGCAAGGGTAATTTAGTTTTTATCCGGGATCACAAAGAAAGACATAATGTACACTGTTAGACTACTGAGCATAGAGTTATTAGTGTTAGTCTCCTACCAGTCGAAATATGTTTGCCCTTGCAACTCCAGAGTCATTTGTCAAAGTGCTAGACAACCCTTTTCCAACTTGCATTTGATAGTTTCCATTGTTGTGTAGGAATCACTAAGTATTTTAACAAAAATTCCCCTGGGTTGCATCCAAATAGTTTATTATATTGGTCAATTGCTTCATGTACCTCTCCAAAGCTATTTGACTTTTCTAGGAATTGATTTTAAGTCATGATAGTTGCTCAAAAGCACAAAGTAATAACTTCATGCATGTTATGAGATTTCTCTAGGTCATATTTCACGAATAGGATTAAAAACTTTGGTAGATAGAGGGTCCCCTGTCTAAGGCCTCTTTTTGTTTGAAAATAAGACATAGTATCATCGTTCACGTTAACCTTAATACTTCCACCCAAAATGAGGGACTCAGCCTGAGATATCCACTTGGGGGAGAAACCTTTCATCCATAGTCTCTGCATTGCTGCCATTTTACTTTATCATAGTCTTTTTCAAAGTCAAACTTGAATATAACTTCATTTTGTGTTTTCCAATGCAAATCACGAATAGTCTCATGCAAGATGACAACACCCTCCATGATGTTGCGTCCTTGCAAGAAATCCATTTTGGCTAGGCCTATTATGTTTTTATTATTCCAATACTAGCCACTTTAGTAAAGATTTTGAAGTGGACATTTAGTAAACAAATGGGTCAATATTGCTGGATTTGGTTCACATCTTGGACTTTAGGGATTAGTGTAATGACACCATAATTCAGGCAAAGAGTGATTAGAACTCCAGCATTAAAGTCGTGGAATATTTGCATTAGTGGTCTTTAATGAGATCTCAGAATTTTTTATATAACTTTGCAGAAAAACCATCTGGACCTGCCGTCTCGTTCTGTTCCATCTCGTTATGCAGCAAAATCATTTTTTTCTATGATGATTGCTATTAGCAATCATATGAAAATACCTAGTGTTATTGTCTCCCAGTAGTGTTGATGTTACAAGAGACTATCTGATGGCTCAGAAAAAAAATGTGTTTAGATGAGAGATTCTGAGCCATGTGAGATGACTGTATGTGTATTAATGCATGGATTCGTACATTTTTTGGGACAGTTTTTTGAGACTAATAATGTATTTCCTTGTTGTACAGATATAAATGAGTGCGAGCTTCGCAAATTAAAACCGGCATGGTATGAAAAGCAATATCCATGCGGCAGTGGAAGTAAATGCCATGACACGAATGGTAGTTATACGTGTGAATGCAAATTCGGGCTTAGAGGAAACGGTAAGACTGTCCAAGGATGTCGACCCATAGTTCCCGGATACGCAATAGGGATAGTAGGTAAGTACTCATTCATTACTTAAATGTCATGCTTCCCCGGTTATTTTCAGTCGGTATATTTCAGTTTAGTTGCAAACTAAAAAACATTGCAGTTCTTTTACACAAATATGAGAGACGCATGTTGATCTAACATTAGTTTCTTTATGTTTCCTCTTATCTATTTACAATCGCACAGTTATATATACGTTCTATCTACAAACAATCACTGGCTCACTTCATACATCGATCAAGACATTTTCCATTTGTCAAGCATATTTGAAATGGGTAAAAGGTTTAGAAAATTGCCATCTTCGAAACCAGAAGTGGAATGGAGATAAAACTGTATGAAACTCATAAGTCATACATTGCTCAGCTAGCATTAAGCATAAGTGCCGGAGAAATTAGCAATTCTCTAACATACTAGACAGCCCGAATTGCATCATCATGAACACATTATTAAACATGATTAAGCAATAGATTAGAACACGATACACGTACCGAGAGTTTGCAGATAAAGACGCGGTGACTGATATAGATGCAACATTGTTGACAATGTTGTCAACGACGGGTTCCAGGAGTCGATGGCGAAGGCAACGTGATATTGCGGTGCCTGACTTGGAGGTGGACAGGTCGTGATGAAGACCTTGAGAACTCATGTAGAGCGCTTTCCAAAAACCATATTTGCCCTATCCCGGTACTAGCATCGCAAAGGTGAAGGGTGCTAGTGACATTCTCTCCTTTTCGCCGGTGCACACTGGCGCTACGGGACGGGGTAGACTACAATGGCACCGCAGAAGCGAGTAGAGGCAAAAGCCTAATTATTATAGACTACCTTAGGGAATTTCAAACCTAGGGGTCTCCATATAAAACAGTCTATAATGTTCCTTTTTCCATAAGCGATGTGGTCCCCCTCACATCCACATCCATTAGCAATACATGACTAATAGGTGATGTACTCCAATGCCAATGGACCATTGAGATTTCTTAAGAATTATCATATGAGCTTGGCCCATATATCTAACAATAAGTTCAACTAATAATATATTTGTCCAAAATGACGATGGTTAAGGAATATATGGCATAATGGTTCATCTCATCTCTGTCCAAAGTTAGGATTGTCATGGAATATAGGGCATATTTGTCCATGTCACCTCTTCATCCAAAGCGATGATTGTTAGGCAATACAGTGCATTACAACTTTAAGGGGCACATAGCATGTTTTTTCTATATAATGGTGGTTATTTGATGGAAGCATATCTCAATGTTCAATCTATTACCATATGTCCATATATGATATCTTTATAGCTGTTTTTTCCCTTTATAGCATATCTCAACAATATTTTTCTTGGTTTTTCCTCATTTTCATGATACCCATTATATATGTGTGGGAATCTATGGTGTAACATTTTTTTTTATTTAGACCTTTTAAAGAATTCAAGTATATTTCTTTTTATCTAGTAGCATCTATTTATTTGAATTTTAGAGATCTAAATGGATTATCCAATTAGTTTTTATAAGTGAATGGTAGGCTAATAAACATGTACTCTCTCCGTCCTAAAAATAATGTAATTCGAGCATTCAAATTTTTGTCCCCAAAAGAACGCAATTCTTAGAATGTGGACCAGCTAGGTGGAATCTATCATGTGATTTGTATGCGCATGCGCATCCGTAATTGGTGCTAATTGTATGCTTTATTTATCATACTAATTAACCTATCTATGATTTATAAAATTTCATTTTTTTTGACAGAGGGAGTATATACATATCTATTAATTTATATCTCTGTTTGCAGCAATATTTGCTTCCATCGTTCTGGCATGTTTCGCAATGATGTTGCTTCAGAGACGACGGCGGAGGCTACATTATAACAACAACGGTGGTGACATTCTGAAGGACTTGGGCATTAATATCTTCACGGTAGAGGAGCTCAAGAAGATCACGAAGCGCTACAGCCAGCCCATTGGTAAAGGGTTTTTCGGCACGGTATACATGGGTACCATCGATGGCGCCCAACCCCAACAGGTTGCAGTTAAATGTTCCGTAGATAGAAAGGAGGTGCGCCGCCGGCAGAAAATGCTCCGACATGAGGCGCCGAAGCAGGAGCAGGAAGCCCTATGGAAGGATGGGTTCGTCAAGGAGATCAGCTTCCAATTCAGGATAAAGCACATGAACGTGGTCCGCCTCGTCGGCTGTTGCCTGGAGACATACATCCCCAGACTAGTCTTCGAGTTCATCCCTAATGGAAGCCTTCATGACTTGCTGCACCGTGCCGCCGGCAAGCCGTACGCTCTCCCGTTGCCAAAGCGCCTAGATATTGCCATCGGCTCCGCAGAAGCTCTCACCTACATGCACTCCCACGATGAATACGGCCACGTCCATGGTGACCTGAAGCCTGCAAACATCCTCCTTGACGGCGACCTCAAGCCTAAGGTCTCCGACTTTGGCTCGTCAAAGCTCCTGTCGGTTGACAAGTACGTCAAGGATGTGGCAGCTGATAGTACCTATGCTGACCCTGTGTACTTCCAGACCGCACGTTTCACAACGAAGAGCGATGTTTATAGCTTTGGCATGGTACTACTAGAACTCGTCACGAGGAAGATGGCTAGGTATGGAGACAAAATCCTCACCATTGACTTCAAAACTTCCTACAAGGGTGAAGACAAGGGACGGAATATGTACGACGCAGAGATCTTATCCGATGGCAATGCTCAGTCACATCACTATATGGAGTGCCTTGACATGGTCGGCGCACTCGCTGTTCGGTGCCTTGATGGAGATGCGGATGAGAGACCGACCATGGTAGAAGTGGTGCAGGAGCTTAAGAGAGTCAAGACAATAGCCTGTACAAGTTGATGAAGCAAGCAGACATCTAGGGTCAGCTTAAGCATACATGCTACTTTGTGGTAGTAGCCTTTAGCTATTCTCATCGTCGAGTTGATCGGGTATGAACTATATATGAGCGTCGCATGACACACTCGATTTCCTTAATTGCATCGGGGGCTTGTTTGTAGTGAAATTATTAAACTGCTTGTAATATTGCTTGGCTTGTAATATTGCTTGAAATCTCTACCTAATATATACCTAATATCTATACCTATTATTAAAGCGAGAACCGCTTCTGCCCACTTTTTTTTGTTTGGTCCAACTTCTATCAATGACAGGTGGGTCCAACTTTGACTTCGTCCTCCTATAAAAGGAAAGGCAGACTCGATCTGTTGTCCATCGAATCCCATCTAGCTCAGCAATAGATCGACATGGCGGCGGCGGTGGCGGCAAAGATGGCGTCGTTGCACCGGGCGTCGTTCGCTCAAGGCACTCACCAGTTTGACATCGTCGGGTACGGCGCGCTCAAGGCGCTGGGCCGCAGCCACTCCATCACGTCCGGCACCTTCCGCGTCACTGGCCGTGACTGGCCATCGTGTGCCACTTGGACCATGCCCTTGCGGACGTCTCCCTCTAGCTGGCGGCCGGCGACAACTCTGGGGCCGCCGTCACGGCGATGGCGAGCTTCGCCATCGACGACCCCACCGGCGGCGGCAAGCCCATGCAGATCGGAGACGGCGACGAGTCCACCATGTTCACCCCCGTCGTCCCGTGCCTTGAAGGTCCCGTAAAACTCTAGCAGACCCCTCAGGAAGGGGTGAATGGGGAAGCCCAAACCTCGCAAGAGGAAGGGCACGAAGCATACCCTTTCTTCCCTACGTGGAGCGGGGAAGTTCTCCGCAAAAGCCTTGCCGTTTACCGAAGTTAATCCAGGGCGGGTGGATGCGAGATCTGATACGGGTAGATACCCCTGCGTCTCGAGCCTGCCCAGTCGAATGCGGGAAACTGAGCAGCTCGCCCAATCACCTTGAAGGGGACCGTGAGGGCGTGAGGAGGAGCCTGGGGCGCTCGCCGTTGTTTAGGGCTTGCTAACGGTGACCTCTCGGTGATTTGGGAAAGAATTGCAGGAGGCGGGGTGAGTTAATCGTCGTGCCCTTAGCCCGTTAAATAAACACCTTCCCCTGGCCAAAAGGGCACTTTGGTAAAAGGCTATTGGACCGTTTACCTCCCTCTGGCGCGCGGGAATCGAGGGGTGTTATTAACTCTGAACAAAGAAAACAGTGCGATGGGACCTGTTGGGGATATAACCCCGTAGTAAGACCCGCCCAGGAGGGGCCGGGTCGTACCTGGCGGCTCATAGCCCAAGACCTGTGAGGTGGGCCGGAAGATGAAGACCAGGCCGCGTGGCGGCTTACCCAATGGGCTAAGGCGGAGGCACAAGATACGGAAGATGGTAAGACGACCCGGGCGGTTAAGCCGCCCGGAGACGGATTGCCCAAGGAGCAAGGCGACTTAGAGGCAGAATAGACTACGTTGTGTAAGACGGTTGACGACGTGTAACCCAGGGCCTTGACCTCCTATATAAAGGCGAGTCCCTGGGGCGGTTTAGACAAGAAACCAAGCTATCGAGAACTAGGTCAAGCAATCCGCTCCCTTGTAATCGATACTCCAGTTAATACAGCACAAGCAGGACGTAGGCTTTTACCTCGACTTGAGGGGCCGAACCTGGGTAAACTCGTGTCCTTCGTCCCGATCAACCCCTTTGGGTCCACTACCATGGCGTTGGCCTCGAACCTAAGTCTTCGGACATCTGCCGTGTTAAAACCACGACAGTTGGCGCCCACCGTGGGGCTCGCGCTCGGTGGTGTTGAGTTCTCAAAGGGCTCTCTACCAGGGATCGAGGGGTACGCTGTTGGCAGGATGACCAAGAGTCGCCGCGGCCGGCTCTACATCGACGACGCCGGCTGGGGCCCTGAAGCTGACTCCATTGAGTACGGTTTCCGGGTCCCCTTCGGTGGGATTCACGTCTTCATCGGCAAGATCGGCGCATATGAACCCGGGCCGGACACCTGCACCGACATCGTCGAGCCGGCCCGACGCAAGCAACCCGCCCGACACGTGCAACCCGCCCGTGCTAAATCGGGCAGGAAGCATGTCTTCGTCGGTTTCACTCAGGGCATGGATCTCGAGGGATCTATGTCGCAGGAGGAAACTCTCATCTGCTCCGAGGATGGATCTTCAAGCGGAGAGACGGAATCAATCTACCAGCTCCACAATGGCGGGCTCGGGGGCTACGTCGAGCCTTACCCCGAGTCGGAGTTCCATGAGCCGGAGGAGTATGAGCCGCCGAACCGTGCTGCCGTCTTCATGGCGGGTACCGCGGCGGCTCATGGCAGCTCAGCCGCCGAGGCAACCGGATCTGGGGCTGGCAGGCCACCGGCTCAGGTTCTTCTGGATCTGATGGGTGAGCTTACAACCCTGATGGCGACTGAGGTCACGGCTGAAAACCAAGCGGCCCGTAATACGGAGATCGCGAGGTTGAAGAACCAGATGACTGAGGTCCAGCAGGAGAATAATGAATTGAAGGCTCAGATGGATGCTGAGGCGGAGCGCCTTAGGGTGGACGCTTTCCGTCTTGAGCTGGAACAGCAATCAGCAGCGGCAGTTCAGCGGATGAGGCACCAATCCCGCTTGCCGGATCAGTATGAAGCAAGGAATCTTTTCAACACACCAGGAACGGGACAGAACGTGCCTTTGGCCGTAACCCGGACGGCGGAAGTGCCTGGAAGCCGGGCGGCGGTTCAGCATCAGCAGATTAACCCGCCCCGGCAGAACCAGGTTTCGCCAACTTCTTTTCCTACACCGCCGGGCCATTATTCTAACCCGGCGGAGAACATGGTGGTGGCGGCAACCCGGCTTGCTGCTATCCCAATCCCCGACAAGTCGCCTTTCGCGGAAGAGGTGCGGAACGCTGTTGGATACCTGCGGACGGCGGTGGCCCAGCAGGAGAAGTATGCTTACAGCCGGAGTCGCGCGCATTCAACCCCCATCCCCAGTCGCAGCTACAGTCGGCGTTATGAGTCGCCGGCGGTTTCTAGCAGTGAACGACATCGGAACCCGCCGCGAGCTGATCGGGCGGCTCTGGATGCTCAAGCACTAGTGGATCGGGCGAGAGCACAGCGAGAGGCGGCGGCTCTGGCAGCAGCGGCGGCTTATCAGGAACCCACAGTAGCACCCTCCATCTCAGTCGGAGCAGGGTTAACTTCCAGGGCTGTGGGGGTACCGTGTTTAACGCCGACTTTGCGAAATGAGCGCCTGCCGAAGGATTTCAAGGGCCCTCGCAAGGTGCCCAACTACACAGCTGACTTACCTCCGGAAGCTTGGATCGAAAGCTATGAGCTGGCCATGGAGATGTTGGATGTTAGTGATGCAGTATGTGCCAAGTACTTCATCATGATGCTGGAAGGGCCGGCTCGCACATGGTTGAAGGGGTTGCCACCCAACACCATTACTTCCTGGGCCGAGTTGAAGGCGAAATTTATCAAAAATTTCAAAGGGACGTGCAAGCAGCCCATGACGATCGTGGATTTGGATCATTGTGTGCAACAGGTGGATGAGTCAGCCCATCATTGGGTCCGGCGGGTCTCAACCATCATCCACTCTTCAGAACAGATCACGGCGGCACAAGCGGTTTTGATTCTGGAGAAGAATTGTCACTTTACACCTTTGAAGCAGAAGCTTGGCCGGCTCAAGCGCTCGTGTCAAGACATGGGGGAGCTCATGGCGGCTCTCACCAAATATGCAGACTCTGACAACACGAAAGACCCGGGCTCTGATGATGAAAAATCAGGCCAGGGGAAGAGGAGTAACAATGGAAAGGGTCAGCAGCAGAACGCGGCTGGAAACGGCAATTCTGGCAAGCGGAAACACCCAGACGGCGAGTCAGAACTGGTGGCGAACACCAGCGCCGGAAACAGCCGTGCTAAGGGCAACGGGAACTTCAGGCAACATTTTAACAAGGGTAAAGCTCCTTTCAACTTGGAAGCGATGCTCAATAAACCTTGTCCAGAGCATAGTCAGCCCGATAAGCCGGCAGGCCATACATGGAGGAATTGCAGCATTATGCGGCAGTTTCGAGACTACAGCCTTCAACAACATCATAACAACGGTAATGGTCCGTCCGGCGGCTCAGGGCCAGGCGGGTCAGGAGCCGGCTTTGGTCCCAGCGGGTCAGGGTCCGGTTACCAGGGTCAAGGCAATCAAGGAGGTCATCATCAACAGTCTGGCGGTAGCGGCCAGCAGCAGCATAATCAGTCGGGTTTCCAAAGCAACCCGAAGCAGCTTAGCGGGGGTCAGTATCATGTTTTCACAACCAGCCTTGACAAGCGAGACCAGAAGGTGCGCAAGCGGGCGGTTAATGCGGTCATGCCAGCTCTCCCACAGTATTTGAAGTGGTCTGAGTATGACATCACTTGGAGCAGGGCGGATCACCCGCCGCGGGTTGACAACCCGGGGCAACTAGCTTTGGTAGTTGCCCCCCAAGTGGGTGGATACGTGTTCACGAAGGTGCTTATGGATGGCGGCAGCAGCATCAACATCCTGTATTACGACACTTTCAGCCGGATGGGTTTGCTTGACAAGGATCTTAAGCCGTCTTCCACAGTGTTTCATGGTGTGGTCCCTGGCAAGTCGGCTTATCTAGTGGGCAAGATTTCTTTGGAGGTAGCTTTTGGTGATGAATACAACTACAGGGTGGAGTCCTTTTGGTTTGAGGTGGTCAAAATTAAAATTCCCTATCATGCTTTATTCGGACGGCCGGCTTATGCCAAGTTCATGGCTAGGCCTTGTTATGTCTACTTACAACTCAAGATGCCCTGGTTAAGAGGAACGATTACCGTGCATGGTGATCGGAAGACGGCTCTTGAGTGTGAGGAAGGTGATGCAGCTTATGCAGAGTCAAGTTGTGCAGAGGCAGAGCTCAAGTTTTACAAAGAGAATGTCGACTCGGAGGATATGTCTCCGTTGAAGAAGCCTACTACAGAATCAGAGCCGCCCCTCAAGTTTGCGGCGGATGATACCAAGCAGGTAGATTTCACCGAGGGCGACTCATCTCAACAGTTCACTATCGGGGCTAACATGGACCCCGCATAGGAAAGCGCGCTCATCAAATTCATCCGTGAGAATCGGGACATCTTTGCATGGAAGCCGTCTGACATGCCGGGTGTACCGAGAGAATTTGCTAAGCACCATCTTAATGTGGATCCTAAGTTCAAGCCGATCAAGCAATTTCTTCGTCGTTTCAATGAAGAGCGGCGCAAGGCTATTGGAGAAGAGGTGGCCTGGCTCTTAGCGGCAGGGTTCATCGTGGAGGTCTTTCACCCGGAGTGGTTAGCTAACCCGGTGCTAGTGCTTAAGAAGAACGGCACTTGGCGTATGTGCGTGGATTACACAGATCTTAACAAGGCCTGTCCAGTTGACCCGTTTGCTCTCCCCCGGATTGACCAGATCATTAATGCAACGGCGGGTTGCGAGAGTTTATGCTTCCTGGACACCTATTCAGGTTATCACCAGATCAAGATGGCAGTCAAAGACCAAGAGAAGACGGCTTTCATCACGCCTTTTGGTGCTTTCTGCTACGTGTCTTTGCCTTTTGGGCTCAAGAGTGCCCAGGCGACTTATCAGCGTTGTGTGCAGAACTGTCTTCACAGTCAAATTGCGCGCAATGTTCATGCTTATGTAGATGATATTGTGGTCAAGTCAAGGAAGAAGGAAACTTTGCTGGACGACCTGAAGGAAACTTTCGATAACTTACGGGTTTACAAGATGATGCTTAACCCGGCCAAGTGTGTTTTTGGAGTTCCTGCAGGCAAGCTTTTGGGTTTTCTAGTCTCTGAGCATGGAATTGAAGCTAACCCGGACAAGATAAAAGCGATTACTTCTTTGTCTGAGCCGGCGTGCATAAACGACGTTCAGCGCCTGGTGGGTCGGATCGCTGCGTTAAGCCGATTCATAAGCCGCCTGGGCGAGAAGGCAATCCCTTTATATCAGATGATGAACAAAACAGACGATTTCGTCTGGAGCAAGGCGGCGGGTGAGGCGTTTGAGGCGCTCAAAAAGCAACTGACTGAGCCGCCAGTCTTGGCCGCTCCGGCTGAGAAGGAACCCTTACTCCTCTATGTGGCGGCTAACAACAGGGCAGTCAGCGCTGCGGTTGTTGTGGAGCGCAAGGAGGCAGGGAAGGAATATCCGGTTCAAAGTCCGGTTTACTACGTCAGCGAAGTTTTGATTGAGTCCAAGCAGCGGTACCCACATTGGCAGAAACTGATCTATGGGCTATTCATGGCGAATCGAAAGCTGAAGCACTATTTCCTGGGACACCCGGTCACAGTGGTTAGCTCTGCCCCACTGGGAGACATAATTCAAAACAGAGAAGCCACTGGCCGGATTGCTAAGTGGGCATTGGAGCTTGGACCTCTTAATCTGAAGTATGTGCCTCGCACGGCTGTCAAATCTCAAGCCTTGGTGGACTTTATAAATGACTGGACAGAGTGTCAGTCGCCAGAGGAGAAGCCGGACAACACTTACTGGACGATTCACTTCGACGGGTCTAGACAGCTGGAAGGCTCGGGGGCTGGAGTTGTCTTAACTTCCCCTAAAGGTGATAAGTTCTGTTATGTGCTAAGGCTGATGTTTCCTTGTACTAACAATGCATCTGAGTACGAGGCTTTACTTCATGGCCTCCGGGTGGCTAAGGAGATGAACTTAAGCCGGGTTAGATGCCTCGGCGACTCAGATCTTGTGGCTCAGCAAGTCTCAGGCACGTGGGACTCCAAAGACCCACGGATGGCGGCTTATCGTCAGGCGGTGGACATCATTGCAGGTCACTTCAAGGGTTACCAGGTGTATCATGTTGATCGTCGCAAGAACGAGGCGGCTGATGCATTGGCTCTCAGCGTAAGCCGGTGCCGCCTAACGTATTCTTGGACGTGTTATATCACCCGTCCGTTAAGCTACCTTCGGAGGAGGATCTGGCTATACCTGACCCGGAGGGACAGCTGGTGGCGGCTCTGCATGCTATTCCTGATTGGACGTTACCTTACCTGGCGTATCTGACTCACGGCGAGTTACCTGAGGACGAGACCTTGGCGAGGCAAATCATCAGGCGATCAAAGTCCATGACGATAATCAACGGCGAGTTGCACAAGCGCAGCGTTACCGGCGTTTTTCAACGTTGTGTTTCACCTGAGGAAGGCAAGGAGATCCTGAACGAAATCCATGCCGGAGATTGTGGTCATCATGCCGGCTCAAAATCTCTGGTGGCCAAGGCTTTTCGACATGGTTTCTTCTGGCTGACGGCTCATAAGGACGCAGAAAACTTGGTTCTCAAATGTGATGGCTGTCAGAAGTTCGGGCGACGCGCTCACGTGCCGGCTCAGGAATTGCGCATTATCCCAATTACCTGGCCGTTCGCGGTTTGGGGGCTTGATATGGTTGGGCCTTTCAAGAGATCCAAAGATAAGAAGACCCACCTTTTGGTGGCGGTGGATAAGTTTACCAAGTGGGTAGAGGCTGAGCCGGTCAGCAAGTGTGACGCGGCTAGGGCGGTTCAGTTTGTCAAAAAATTGATCTACCACTTTGGTTACCCCCACAGTATCATCACAGATAATGGCACAAACCTGTCCAAGGGGGTTATGCAAGCGTTCTGTGAAAGTGAACACATCCGGCTTGACGTCTCGGCTGTGGCTCATCCACAGTCCAACGGTCAAGCGGAGCGTGCTAACCAGGAGATCCTGAGAGGTATCAAGCCCCGGCTTATGGTTCCTCTCCAGAGAACGCCGGGTCGTTGGGTTGAGGAGTTACCGTCAGTTCTATGGAGCATCAATACAACTCCCAATAGATCAACAGGCTATACGCCTTTCTTCATGGTTTACGGCGCAGAGGCCGTGTTACCAAGTGATATTCGTCATGATTCGCCACAGGTGGCGGCTTATGTTGAGGCAGATAATGAGATGGCGCGTCAGGACGCGTTAGATGCTTTGGATGAAGAGCGTGATCTGGCGGTGCCTCGATCGGCGATTTATCAACAAGACCTGCGTCGCTATCACAGCCGCAGGGTTAAGACCCGGACGTTTCAAGAAGGCGACTTAGTGTTGCGCCTGATTCAAGATCAGACGGACGCGCACAAGTTGTCTCCTCCATGGGAAGGGCCTTTTG
This sequence comes from Elymus sibiricus, assembly GCA_039707655.1. Lineage (NCBI taxonomy): Eukaryota > Viridiplantae > Streptophyta > Magnoliopsida > Poales > Poaceae > Elymus > Elymus sibiricus. The sequence goes on along the minus strand of CM077665.1, from coordinate 14,893,079 downwards.
TGGTTAGCAGAAACCTCAACAATGGGTCATACTATCTCATCGACGTACGGGACGAGTCACGCACTTCTGGGCAGGAGACCTACCGGCCGTGGAACATTGCTCATCTGCGGCCTTACTATACTTAGGGTCATTGACTCCCCCCATTGTATATCATCATTGTATATATCACATATATATATAATAAAGTTGGCATCCCTGCAAGCCGGGGCCTCTGCCGTTTTACGTATCTCACATTGCTCAAAGATGGATACGACCATACGATCATTTGGGGGCTTTCAACCTGCCAGGTTAAGCTTCAACCCTCTTGGTCAGGCTCTTCAGCCGAAATTACAAGGTCAATTGGGGGCTTTTTACCTGCCAGGTTAAGCTTCACCCTCTTGATCAGGCTCTTCAGCCAAGATAGTACCATCAACCGGCGGCTTACAAGACGGCAGTTTACAAGTTGGTGGGTCAGTTAATATCATCGACAAGGTCGATCGGGGGCTTTCAACCCGCCGGGTGAAGCTTCAACCCTTTAAATCAGGCTTTTCAGCCACTGTAAGGCAGGTCGTGGACCCAACCGTTGACTCCGTCAACAAAAGATCACTAGGGGTGCAGCGAGTTGTGAACTTACCCCCTTTTCTGATCTACAAGGCTGGGTTATACCTGCCTGTAAGTAGCTGCCGCTTCGCCAGGGGTGCAGCAAGTTCTAAAACTTACCCCCTGCAAGGGCCTCTTACAGCGGCGAGGCAAACTCTGTTATCTGCAAGGCCGGGTTATACCTGCCTGTAAGTAGCTGCCGTTTTGCCAGGGGTGCAGCGAGTTCTAAAACATGCCCCCTGCAAGGGCCTCTTACAGCGGCGAGGCAAACCCTCCCAACTGCTGCGTACTCTCCGCCAAGTGGCCCATCGTACCCTTGAGGTTCAAACGATGGATTTACGTCACGTGAGAAGTAGCTTATGGGCTCTACGGGTGCTCATACCCTGCTGCGTCTCTTTCTGGTTCGCTGCGCTTTAATCAGTTAATCTCGTCCCGAGACCCTGAGCCGTCTAAAGAGTTAACGGTCAATCTCGTTCGAGACCCTGTACTGTTAAGAGTTCAAGCAGTGAGTCCACCCAGAAGAACTGGCTTATGAGTTTTTTAAGGTTATGCAAGATCTAAAGTCTCCGGGTTATGCTTTTTCAAACCGCCCTTACGGCAAAACAGAGTTGTTTTTGTTTATCTTTTACAGGGTTTATCTTTTACAGGGTTTATCTTTTCAGATGAGCCGCCGTGCAAACCGGTATCATAAGCCAGACAAAGACAAACAAGGCATATATCAAATAAGGCAAAAGATTTACACGTGCACGATGGCACGGCTCAGACAGAATTTTTTGCTATGCCTATTACAAAGCTCTCTACGAGAGCCCAAAAGGCAACAGGCTTAAGTTTTGTACAACTCAGTTCGGCGGCTCAGGCGGCCAAATTATCAAATTTCTAGTGATTAGCTCGATGGTGGGTCATCCTGCGCCGGGTCTTCGACCTCCTCTATCTGAAGATTGTCCACATCCCAGTTACAGTTTGTTAGAGCTACAAACTGAGCCTCTTCAAAGAGGGGAGACGGGTCAATCTCAGGGGCGAAGAGGTGCTTACGGCGAGCGGGAATCAAGTCTCTGGTTTCAAAAGTCGGACCGCGCACTCTCTTGCTGGGCTCGCTGTAAGCCGCCTGGTATGTTGACAAATCAAGTTCATGCGCCAGTGTTGAGGCAAGCACTTTGGAGGCTTTTCTACACTTGGCATAGTCAGCTTCTGTGAACTCTGAGCCGTCATCTTTTCTTGATGGAAACCCATCCATCATTTCATCAGCAGACAGCTCCGGAGCAAAGGCTAGGCATCGGCTCAGCGCGGCCATGGCTCCCTGATGGGCGGCTGATTTTTTGAGCTCTCCAATTTGCTTTGGTAGAGTTGAAAGTAGTTCTATGACTCCCTTCATATGCTTGGGGATGCTCTGTTCGGTTAACATCGCCTTTATAGTGCAAAGGGTCCCGCAATACAGTTGCTCCACCAAAGAGTACACTGCCTTTAGTCTCAACAAGCTGTCGGATGAAAATTGGCGGCTCCTTTCGCCTGCAAGGAAGGGTTTGGTGGTGTAAGCCGCTAGCAAGATTATTTAGTATGGAAAGGAAAATCACTAAGTATTACGTGCTTACCAAAGATAGCAGAAGTCATCCTGGATATGTGGCGTTTCATAGTTTGCAATTCTTCTGACACAAGCTTTAGCCGCCCTTCCGCATCGTCTGCGCGTTTGGTCAGGGCGGCTTGTTCCTTTTCGGCAGTCTTCCTAAAAAGAGCAAACTCAATTTGCATCTTCTCAAGTTCTTCTATGGCAATCCGCCACTTATTTTCCGCCTCGGACCGAGCGGTTTGTTGTGAAGCAAGATTTCCTCTTAAGCTGGTCAGTTCAGACTCAGCCATTTCTAAGTTATCCTGTATCATACAAGTGCAAAACAGGGTTAAGTCGCCAGGCTGAGCTATTAGAGGATAATTCATGACAGAGAGTTGCTACAAGTCTCAAGCAGATTGCAAGCAATATACTTGACACTTGGGGGCTAATGTCTGTTTGCTCTTCAAGTCTAGTTCCGACTCATCTTCGCAGACGATAAGCCGGCACTTGGGGGCTACACGCGACGTTCTCAAGTCTTTCCTTAAAGTTCCGGCTCATCTCTGCAACGATAAGTCGGCACTTGGGGACTACAATTGGCACTTTACAGATCTGCAACACAGTCCCGGCTCATCTTCATGAAGATCAGCTGACCCTTGGGGGTTACAATCAGTATTTTCAAAGTTTCCAGTGAAATTCCGGTTCAACATTTTATGTTAACCCGGACTTGGGGGCTACCATTGATCATTCTACAACTTGAGTATCGGCTTACTATCTACACTAACCCGATACTTGGGGGCTACACGTCAAGCTACTTGGAATATGATGTAGATTGGAAGATCCGGTCTACTATCTGCAATACTAAACCAGCTCTTGGCGGCTATATAAGGGTGTAAGGAAAGGCAGGCAAAGGGCTTACCTCGTATTTTTTCTTCATCATATTAACAAGCTTGAGCTCCAAGTTCCGGCTTGTCGTCAGGCGGTTCAGGTAACCAGCATGGAGTTCATCAGCAGTCAGTTTCTCCAATGATGGGAATTCAAACTCAAACTTCTCAGGCAAAGAAGTTTCAACCCGGCTAGTATGCCTTGTCAGCACATGAGGTTCAGGGGTTTGATGACCCGTCCCAGTAATGACAACTTCTGGAGGGACCGTGTCTTCAACAACTGTTGATGGGCTGGGCGGTTTAGGGTCATCCCTTGCAGGGCTTTCAGCGGCCGTGTCATGACCTGCCGGCTCAGATGGCTGGTGAATATCGTCAGGTGCATCTTTCATAGTATCACTGGGCTCAGCATGAGTTAAAGGAGAGGCCGGCTTAGCAAATGCTGGCTCTGGGGCAGGAGGGGCGGCAGTAGACCCGCCAGTTTTGCTTCGTTTCGTTTGGGCCCTGGAAGGCACAGATGATGGTTACATCGAGGTCAAGAGTATTAATGCATTTGGTGCAGAAGTAAAATACGCACTCCGGGTTGATCTTCATTGGAGGCAGCTTGGAGGCAGTCGAGTCGCCATAGGAAGGAGGAGAGTCCTGAAGGCAGTTACAAAGCAGAGTAAGGTTACAATGCAAGGTTGATTACAGTTATGTTTCAGTTAAATAATACATCAGCTGGCCGTTTCCGTTGAGCCGGAGCATGTGATAACCCGGCCATGAGATCTTCAGAGCCGGCGCTCCGGGTCTGACGTCGGGAGGTGTGTTCTTGCTTTTTCAAAAGAAAATTGGGGTCTAAATGAGCAAGAGGATGAGAGAAGGGGACTTTCCGGTCGACCCGCCGTACTCTGTCTTGTGGAAAGATCTCTGAGTCAGAAATGTCAATTACCTCAGGGGCGTTTGCGTGGCTCGCCTCCGTCTCGTCCTGTGAGTAATCATTGTCAATAAGTTGCATAAAGAGACGGCCAAGGGAGTCAAATTCTACCTCCGAGTCATCAGATTGAAGCGGCTCTGGAGTGGCGTCTTTCTTCTTCTTCTGAGCAGGGGTTTTCACTTTTGGCTTCCTCGTTGGCGCGTTATACTTCTTTTTCCAGAAGGGGGAGTCGGCATGTACATAAGCCGCCAACAAAGGTTAAAAGGTGCAAGACAAATATGACCAATTAAGGGAAAAAGGGTCTTACATCTGGAGCTGGGTTCTTGGCATAAAACGGTTTAAGCCCGGTTTTGTTGCAAACCGATTGCTTTTCACCTAGAAGACCTTTGACAGTGGAATTGATATCTTCAACGGTCAGAGGGGTGGCGTTGAAGCAGAGGGGGTCATTGGGCTCACCCGTATATTCGTGCATAGGCCGGTCACGCCGACTCAGTGGCAAGATCTTCCAGCTGACCCAGCAGCGGGTTAGATCGACGCCTGTCAAGCCATTGGCCATTAAGGCTCTGATTTTTGCGAAAGTTGGAGCGTATTTTGCTCGTTCTGTGGCTGACATCTGGCTTGGGAGGTCTCCGGAATTGGGGAGCCGGGTAGGGCGATAACCCGGCAATGGATTTTCCCCTTCTGGAGAAGTGTCTTTACAATAAAACCAAGTTTTGTTCCAGTCTTTTGGATGACTTGGCAAGGTGGCTATTGGGTATGGCAAATCTCTCCGTCTCTGGATTGTAATGCCCCCAAGCTCTAAACTTGGTGTTGGGTATGTTGGGGAACGTTGCCTGGGAAACAAAAATTTTCCTACGCACACACAAGATCTATCCATGGTGATGAGCATCTACGAGAGGGAGAGTGAATCTACATACCCTTGTAGATCGCTAAGCGGAAGCGTTTAAGAAACGCGGTTGATGTAGTCGAACGTCTCCGCGATCCAAATCGCAAGTCGTCCCTCCGTCCGATCACGAACTAGCGCCGAACGGACGGCGCCTCCGCGTTCAACACACGTACGGCTTGATGACGCCTTCACCTCCTCGATCCAGCGAGCGACGGTGAAGTAGTGGTTGAGTTCCAGCAGCACGACGGCGTGGTGATGGTGGTGAGGAACAATCTCTGCAGGGCTTCGCCAAGCGCTACGGAGATTATGACGGAGGAGCTAGAGGGTTAGGGTTGCCGCACACGGCTTGGGGAAATATTGATGTATCCCGTGTGCTAGCCCTGCCCCTCTATTTATATGTTGAGCCTTGGGGTCTAAACTTGGAGTAAAAACCTCCTCCAGGTCGGTTTTGCCCGCACAAGGTCGGTTTGGCCCGCAGGGAAAGAGTCCAACTCGGATCCCTGCCGAACCGTGCACAGCCGCGCACAAGCGGTAGTACCGCTTCACACAAGCGGTAGTACCGCTTGGGCGGTAGTACCGCTTCACACAAGCGGTAGTACCGCTCGGGCGGTAGTACCGCTTCACCAAGCGGTAGTACCGCTTACGCGGCAGCAAAACTACTTTTGCACTTTCCAATACCTCGTGGGCTTTTATCCCTTGGCCCATATAAAGTGTTTGCTGCACCCGAACACTTCGGTAAACATCCGGAACCCCTTCCGGTGAATTCCGGAACCCTTCCGGAGATCAAAATACTATTATCACATATATCAATCTTTACCTCCGGACTATTCCGGAGATCCTCGTCATGTCCGGGATCTTATCCGGGACTCCGAACAACCTTCGGTCACCAACATAATAACTCAACTATACTAATCGTCACCAAACGTTAAGTGTGTAGACCCTGCGGGTTCGAGAACTATGTAGACATGACCGAGACACCTCTACGATCAATAACCAATAGCGGGACCTGGATGCCCATATTGGCTCCTACATATTCTACGAAGATCTTTATCGGTCGAACCTCTATGTCAAGGATTCAGTTAATCCCGTATGCTATTCCCTTTGTTCTTCGGTATGTTACTTGCCCGAGATTCGATCGTCGGTATCTCTATACCTAGTTCAATCTCGTTACCGGCAAGTCTCTTTACTCGTTCCGTAATACAAGATCTCGTGGCTAACACTTTAGTCACATTGCTTGCAAGGCTCATTGTGATGTTGTATTACCGAGTGGGCCCTGAGATACCTCTCCGTCATACGGAGTAACAAATCCCAGTCTTGATACATGCCAACCCAACAGACACCCTCGGAGATACCTGTAGAGCACCTTTATAGTCACCCAGTTACGTTGCGACGTTTGATACACACAAGGTACTCCTCCGATGTCAGGGAGTTGCATGATCTCATGGTCATAGGAACAGATACTTGACATGCAGAAAACATTAGCAATAAACTGACACGATCAAATGCTACGTTCTTAGTTTGGGTCTTGTCCATCACATCATTCTCCTAATGATGTGATCCCGTTATCAAATGACATCTCATGTCAATGGCTAGGAAACCTTAACCATCTTTGATCAACGAGCTAGTCAACTAGAGGCTTACTAGGGACACAGTGTTGTCTATGTACCCACACATGTATTTGAGTTTCCAATCAATACAATTATAGCATGGATAATAAACGATTATCATGAACAAGGAAATATAATAATAACCAATTTATTATTGCCTCTAGGGCATATTTCCAACAGTCTCCCACTTGCACTAGAGTCAATAATCTAGTTCACATCACTATGTGATTTACATTGTAATGAATCGAACACCCATGCAGTTCTGGTGTTGTTCATGTTTAGCCCTTGGAAGAGGTTTAGTCATCGGATCTGCAACATTTAGATCTGTGTGTACTTTGCAAATATTTATGTCGTCCTCCTTGATGTAATCGCGGATGGAATTGAAACGTCGCTTTATGTGTCTGGTCCTCTTGTGAAATCTTGGTTCCTTGGCTAGAGCAATGGCACCAGTATTATCACAAAACAGAGTCATTGGGTTAAGCGCACTAGGCATTACTCCAAGATCTGTCATGAACTCCTTCATCCAGACACCTTCCTTCGCCGCCTCCGAGGCAGCGATGTACTCCGCTTCGCATGTAGAATCAGCTACCACGCTTTGCTTGGAACTGCACCAGCTAACCGCACCCCCATTAAGAATAAACACGTATCCGGTTTGAGACTTAGAGTCATCCGGATCAGTGTCAAAGCTTGCATCGACGTAACCCTTTACGACGAGCTCTTGATCACCTCCATAAACGAGAAACATATCCTTAGTCCTTTTCAGGTACTTCAGGATATTCTTGACCGCCGTCCAGTGTTCCATTCCTGGATCACTTTGAAACCTTCCGACCATACTTATGGCAAGGCTGACATCGGGTCTTGTGCACAGCATTGCATACATGATAGAGCCTATGGCCGAAGCATAGGGGACGACACTCATCTTTTCTCTATCTTCTGCAGTCACTAGGCATTGAGTCTTACTCAACTTTACACCTTGCAAAACAGGCAAGAACCCCTTCTTGGACTGATCCATTTTGAACTTCTTCAAAACTTTGTCAAGGTATGTTCTTTGTGAAAGTCCTATCAAACGTCTCGATCTATCTCTATAGATCTTGATGCCTAATATGAAAGCAGCTTCTCCTAGGTCCTTCATTGAAAAACTCTTGTTCAAATATTCCTTTACGCTTTCCAGCATTTCTATATTGTTTCCAATCAGTAATATGTCATCCACATATAATATTAGAAACGCTATAGAGCTCCCACTCACTTTCTTGTAAATACAAGCTTCTCCGTAAACTTGTATAAACTCGAACGCTTTGATCACCTCATCAAAACGAAGATTCCAACTCCGAGATGCTTGCACCAGTCCATAAATGGATCGCTGGAGTTTGCAAACTTTGTCAGCATTCTCTGGATCGACAAAACCTTCTGGTTGCATCATATACAACTCTTCCTTAAGGTAACCGTTAAGGAACGCTGTTTTGACATCCATCTGCCAAATTTCATAATCGAAAAAGGCAGCTATTGCTAACATGATTCTGACGGACTTAAGCATCGCTACGGGTGAGAAGGTCTCATCGTAGTCAACTCCTTGAACTTGTGAAAAACCCTTTGCCACAAGTCGAGCTTTATAGACGGTGACATTACCGTCTGCGTCCGTCTTCCTCTTAAAGATCCATTTGTTCTGAATGGCCTTACGCCCTTCAGGTAATACTTCCAAAGTCCATACTTTGTTTTCATACATGGATCCCATCTCGGATTTCATGGCCTATAACCACTTCTCGGAATCCGGGCCCATCATCGCTTCTCCATAGCTCGTAGGTTCATCGTTGTCTAACAACATGACCTCTAAGACAGGGTTGCCGTACCACTCGGGAGTAGTACGCGTCCTTGTCGACCTACGAGGTTCGATAGCAACTTGATCCAAAGCTTCATGATCATCATCATTAACTTCCTCTTCAGCTAATGTAGGCTCCACAGAAACAACTTTCTGCACTGCGCTACTCTCAGGTTGAAGTAAAGGTTCAACAACCTCATCAAGTTCTATCTTCCTCCCACTCAATTCTTTCGAGAGAAACTCTTTCTCAAGAAATGTTTCGTTTTTAGCGACAAACACTTTGCCTTCGGATCTGAGATAGAAGGTATACCCAACTGTCTCTTTTGGGTATCCTATGAAGACGCATTTCTCCGCTTTGGGTTCCAGCTTTTCAGGCTGAAGCTTTTTGACATAAGCATCACATCCCCAAATTTTAAGAAACGACAGCTTTGGCTTCTTGCCAAACCAAAGTTCATATGGCGTTGTCTCAACGGATTTCGATGGTGCCCTATTTAAAGTGAATGCAGCTCTCTCTAATGCATAACCCCAAAACGATAGTGGCAAATCGGCAAGAGACATCATAGATCGCACCATATCCAATAAAGTTCGATTACGACGTTCGGACACACCATTACGCTGTGGTGTTCCAGGCGGTGTCAGTTGTGAAACAATTCCACATTGTCTTAAGTGACTGCCAAACTCATAACTCAGATATTCTCCTCCTCGATCAGATCGTAGGAATTTAATCTTCTTGTTACGATGATTCTCAACTTCACTCTGAAATTGTTTGAACTTTTCAAATGTTTCAGACTTGTGTTTCATTAAGTAAATATACCCATATCTACTTAAGTCATCAGTGAAGGTGAGAAAATAACGATAACCACCGCGCGCCTCAATACTCATCGGACCACACACATCAGTATGTATGATTTCCAATAAGTCAGTTGCCCGTTCCATTGTTCCAGAGAACGGCGTTTTAGTCATCTTGCCCATGAGGCATGGCTCACATGTGTCAAGTGATTCAAAATCAAGTGACTCCAAAAGTCCATCAGCATGGAGCTTCCTCATGCGTTTTACGCCAATATGACCTAAACGGCAGTGCCACAAGAAAGTGGTATTATCATTATCAATTCTACATCTTTTGGCATCAATGTTATGAACATGTGTATCATTACTATCGAGATTCAATAAGAACAAACCCCTCACATCGGGTGCATGACCATAAAAGATATTACTCATATAAATAGAACAACCATTATTCTCTGATTTAAATGAGTAACCGTCTCGCAATAAACAAGATCCAGATATAATGTTCATGCTTAACGCAGGCACCAAATAACACTTATTTAGGTTCATCACTAATCCCGACGGTAATCGAAGAGCGAGCGTGCCGACGGCGATCACATGAACCTTGGAACCATTTCCCACGCGCATCGTCACTTCGTCCTTTGCCAGCCTCCGTCTATTCCGCAGTTCCTGTTTAGAGTTGCAAATATGAGCAACTGCACCGGTATCAAATACCCAGGCACTACAACGAGAGTTTGGTAAGGTACACATCAATAACATGTATATCATATATACCTTGTTTGTTGTTGGCCGCCTTCTTGTCAGCCAAATACTTGGGGCAATTCCGCTTCCAGTGTCCAGTTCCCTTGCAATGAAAACACACAGTTTCTGGTTTGGGTCCAGCCTTGGGTTTCTTCACGAGAGGAGCAACTGCTTTGCGACTCTTCTTGGAGTTACCCTTCTTACCCTTGCCATTTTTCTTGAAACTAGTGGTTTTATTGACCATCAACACTTGATGCTCCTTCTGAATTTCAGACTCAGCGGCTTTCAGCATCGCAAACAGCTCGGCGACTGACTTGTTCATCCCGTGCATGTTATAGTTCAACACGAAGCTCTTGTAGCTAGGTGGCAATGATTGAAGAACTCTGTCAGTGATAGCCTCTGGCAGAAGGGGCATCCCTAACTCAGCCAGACGGGTGGAGTACCCAGACATTCTGAGTATGTGATCACTGATAGTGCCGTTCTCCTCCATCTTGCAAGCATAGAACTTATCGGAGATCTCATATCTCTCGATCCGGGCATTCTTCTGAAAGATAAACTTCAACTCCTGGAACATCTCATATGCTCCATGACGTTCAAAACGTCTTTGAAGTCCCGGTTCTAAGCCATACAACATTGCACATTGAACTATTGAGTAATCATCAGAACGAGCCTGCCAGGCGTTCACAACGTCTAGAGACTCAACTGGAGCGGGTGGATCACCAAGCGGTGCATCAAGGACATAAGCCTTCTGGGAAGCCGTAAGGATAATCCTTAGATTACGGGCCCAGTCCACAAAGTTACTTCCATCATCTTTCAACTTAGCTTTCTCTAGGAACGCATTAAAATTCAGGGGTGCTACTGCGCGAGCCATGATCTACAACATAAATATAGCAAAGACAACTTAGACTATTGTTCTAGATAATGAGTTTAGTTAATCATATTACTTAAAAAACTCCCACTCAAATTGACATCCCTCCGGTCATTCGAGTGTAACATGATGCAAATCCACCAACTCAAGTCCGATCATCACGTGAGTTGAGGTGGTTTCAATGGTGAACATCTTCATGTTGATCATATCTACTATATGACTCATGTTCGACCTTTCGGTCTCTTGTGTTCCGAGGCCATGTCTGTACATGCTAGGCTCGTCAAGTTTAACCCGAGTGTTCCACTTGTGCAACATGGCTTGCACCCGTTGTATGTGAACGTGGAGTCTATCACACCCGATCATCACGGCGTGTCTCGAAACGACGAACTTTCGCAACGGTGCACACTCGGGGAGAACACAATTTATCTTGAAATTTAAGTGAGGGATCACCTTATAATGCTACCGTCGTCCTAAGCAAAATAAGATGCATAAAAGGATTAACATCACATGCAAATCATAAGTGACATGATATGGCCATGAACTTGTGCTTTTGATCTCCATCTCCAAAGCACCGGCATGATCTCCATCGTCACCGGTATGACACCATGATCTCCATCATCTTGATCTCCATGAACGTGTCGCCATAAGGTTGTCGCGCCGACTGTTGCTTCCACGACTATTGCTAACGTTTAGCGATAAAGTAAAGCATTACATAGCGCTTAATGATTGACACGCAGGTCATACAATAATTAAAGACAACTCTATGGCTCCTGCCAGTTGCCGTACTCATCGACATGCAAGTCGTGATATTCTATACAACACATGATCATCTCATACATCACATATATGTCATCATGTAATTGGCCATATCACATCACAACATACCCTGCAAAAACAAGTTAGATGTCCTCTAATTGTTGTTGCAAATTTTCGTGGCTGCTACGGGTTTGCAAGAACCGTTCTTACCTACGCAAAACCACAACGTGGTGTAGTGATTGCTTTTTGATCTTCTAAAAGAACCCTCTTCATTGAAATCGATTCAACTAAAGTGAGAGAGACAGACACCCGCTAGCCATCTTTATGCAACGAAGTTACATGTCAGTTGAAGGAACCTGTCTCGCGTAAGAGTACGCGTAATGTCGGTCCGGGCCGCTTCACCTCACAATACTGCCGAATCAAGTATCAACTAGTAACGGCAAGCAATATGTATACACCCACGCCCACAACTCGTTTGTGTTCTACTCGAGATCTCATCTACGCATAGACCTAGCTCAGATGCCACTGTTGGGGAACGTTGCATGGGAAACAAAAAATTTCCTACGCACACACAAGATCTATCCATGGTGATGAGCATCTACGAGAGGGAGAGTGAATCTACATACCCTTGTAGATCGCTAAGCGGAAGCGTTTAAGAAACGCGGTTGATGTAGTCGAACGTCTCCGCGATCCAAATCGCAAGTCGTCCCTCGGTCCGATCACGAACTAGCGCCGAACGGACGGCGCCTCCGCGTTCAACACACGTACGGCTTGATGACGCCTTCACCTCCTCGATCCAGCGAGCGACGGTGAAGTAGTGGTTGAGTTCCAGCAGCACGACGGCGTGGTGATGGTGGTGAGGAACAATCTCTGCAGGGCTTCGCCAAGCACTACGGAGATTATGACGGAGGAACTAGAGGGTTAGGGTTGCCGCACACGGCTTGGGGAAATATTGATGTATCCCGTGTGCTAGCCCTGCCCCTCTATTTATATGTTGAGCCTTGGGGTCTAAACTTGGAGTAAAAACCTCCTCCAGGTCGGTTTTGCCCGCACAAGGTCGGTTTGGCCCGCAGGGAAAGAGTCCAACTCGGATCCCTGCCGAACCGTGCACAGCCGCGCACAAGCGGTAGTACCGCTTCACACAAGCGGTAGTACCGCTTGGGCGGTAGTACCGCTTCACACAAGCGGTAGTACCGCTCGGGCGGTAGTACCGCTTCACCAAGCGGTAGTACCGCTTACGCGGCGGCAAAACTACTTTTGCACTTTCCAATACCTCGTGGCCTTTTATCCCTTGGCCCATATAAAGTGTTTGCTGCACCCGAACACTTCGGTAAACATCCGGAACCCCTTCCGGTGAATTCCGGAACCCTTCCGGAGATCAAAACACTATTATCACATATATCAATCTTTACCTCCGGACTATTCCGGAGATCCTCGTCATGTCCGAGATCTTATCCGGGACTCCGAACAACCTTCGGTCACCAACATAATAACTCAACTATACTAATCGTCACCAAACGTTAAGTGTGTAGACCCTGCGGGTTCGAGAACTATGTAGACATGACCGAGACACCTCTACGATCAATAACCAATAGCGGGACCTGGATGCCCATATTGGCTCCTACATATTCTACGAAGATCTTTATCGGTCGAACCTCTATGTCAAGGATTCAGTTAATCCCGTATGCTATTCCCTTTGTTCTTCGGTATGTTACTTGCCCGAGATTCGATCGTCGGTATCTCTATACCTAGTTCAATCTCGTTACCGGCAAGTCTCTTTACTCGTTCCGTAATACAAGATCTCGTGGCTAACACTTTAGTCACATTGCTTGCAAGGCTCATTGTGATGTTGTATTACCGAGTGGGCCCTGAGATACCTCTCCGTCATACGGAGTAACAAATCCCAGTATTGATCCATGCCAACCCAACAGACACCCTCGGAGATACCTGTAGAGCACCTTTATAGTCACCCAGTTACGTTGCGACGTTTGATACACACAAGGTACTCCTCCGATGTCAGGGAGTTGCATGATCTCATGGTCATAGGAACAGATACTTGACATGCAGAAAACATTAGCAATAAACTGACACGATCAAATGCTACGTTCTTAGTTTGGGTCTTGTCCATCACATCATTCTCCTAATGATGTGATCCCATTATCAAATGACATCTCATGTCAATGGCTAGGAAACCTTAACCATCTTTGATCAACGAGCTAGTCAACTAGAGGCTTACTAGGGACACAGTGTTGTCTATGTACCCACACATGTATTTGAGTTTCCAATCAATACAATTATAGCATGGATAATAAACGATTATCATGAACAAGGAAATATAATAATAACCAATTTATTATTGCCTCTAGGGCATATTTCCAACAGGGTAACGCAGCAGAAAACAAAAAATTTCCGACCTACGCACCAGCCCAGGACCACTATGGAGACTGCATACAAGGTTTGATCATTTTCGTTACCGACTCGTAGCGCAGCGGAAGTAGAGTCGATGACGAACGGCGGTGCAGATCCCCGCAGCTAGGATTTACAACCTCCCAACCGCGAGGATGTATACCCTCATCAGCCCCTCGGACAGCCCTCCAGGAGGCGGTCGCACAGCCCCCCGGACGGTGTCGCGGACAACCCTTCGGGAGGACCTCCGAAACTCGGACTGTCACTCGGACAGCCCTTCGGGAGGACCTCCAAAACTCGGACGGTCACACGGACAGCCCTTCGGGAGGCACTCTCGAACTAAGACCGAAACTACGATCTCTCTACAGAGTTGCACACATACGGTGTCATCTATCCGGCAGGGCTTCGCCGTCCAGAACTAGTTCCTGCCGGAACCCAGACAGCCTTTCGGCTCTACGAAACTATTTCGCTGGGAGGGAGAGAGAATGCCAGATCATGCATGGCTTGTGTATGAGAGTAAGAGTGAGAGTGGAGAGTGCATCTCCACCTCTATTTATAGGAAAACCCAAGGGGTAGGGTGGCACTTGAAATACCCAATATGCCCTTCACAAGGGCACAAAGGTAAAAGCAATTGGGCTGCCCTTATCCTTCCATGTCATCCCTAAAGACATTTGTGAGTAAAGCCCCAAAAGGTGGCTTTCCATAAAGTAATCCAGAAAGCACTTTCACTATTCACGACGACATTTTTCAGCGTCTGGTCGAACTGAAAATATTTATGTGGGCTTAGAACATTTCCAGTACCCACTAAAATAATTTTCAACGCGAGCCGGAACAATTCCGGTTTAGTGATTTTCATCTGCGAAAAGCATCTGAAGCGGTTTCGGCAGCTCCGGAACATTTCCGGTTTTCATCCCGGAAAATTCCAGAAAGTTTCCAGAACGATTCTGGCATCCTCCAAGAATTATCAGGCATGTGCCGAAACCAATTTGACTTTATGGTGTACTCCGAAACAAATTTTCGGTTTAGTGATTTTCATCTGTGAAAAGCAACTAAAGCGGTTCCGGCAGTCCCCGAACATTTCCGGTTTTAATCTCTGAAAAATCTTAGAAGTTACCGGAACAATTCTGGTACCTTCTAATAATTTCCAGGCATGTGCCGAAACCAATTTGACTTTATGGTACACTCCAAAACAACTTTTCGGTTTTACCGAAACTCTTCCGGTGCTCTCTCTCCGGAACTCTTCCGTTGTCTCCGAAACTTTTTCGGTGATTTTCTCTCAGACTCCCTGTCTAGTATTCAACAGATAGATGACCCTTAAGCGTGTGACCCTATAGGTTCGGTGAAGCATAGACATGACCCGGAACCCCTTCCGATCAATGATCAACATCGGAGCCGTGGACACCCATATTGACCCCTATAGCCACACGAATGAATATTCGAGCGAACCTCCAGTTGCCGTGTGCTATTCCTGTTGCTTCGCGATATGTTACAATTACCCGAGGTGAGACATGTTGGCATCCCCGTGGATCAACACCTTGTCCACTATGCCAGTTACCTCGTTACCGGTATTGTTCTCTTTTCTCGTTCCCGTGTTCCGGCATCCCCGTGATCAAATCACAAAGTGTCTGGCCAGACGATGATGGATACCGTAACACCGAGAGGGCCCAGAGATATCTCTCCATCGTCGGAGGAGCAAATCCCAATCTTGAGCTATCAAGTTACTTGACATACTTTTCCATGAACCCGTAAGCCGCCGTAATAGCCACCCATTTACGGATGACTTTTAACAAACCCCAAAGTTCATGAAGCAAGCATGAAGAAACTCGATACTCTCATGGTCTAAGGAATCATGCAAACATTAACCATCTCTCTGTTATTAACCATTAACTTATGACAAATGTATCTCATAGCATAACATCAATTCGGGTCGATTCAACACAAGTGTTCTACCAACATTGCGCCCTCAAAATTGCCGGCATAGCCATGCCCATGATCAGGAAAACAGGATCATCATGCAATACTTGAGCTAGTCTTAGAGGCCAGACTAGGAATACATTTTACCATTTATTATCCCACACGTGCACATGAGTTTCCCTCCAAGCCTCGTTTTATTTGTAGACTCGAGAATCATTGCAGTTATAGCATGGAACATAAACTTAATTATGAACAGGGAGATAATCAATAACATTTATTATTGCCTCTAGGGCATATCTCCTACAGACTCCCACTTGCACTAGAGTCAATAATCTAGTCAATGCTAATGCACTTTACACCTATGGCATACTGGTGTAAAATATGCTTCGCTTGTGGTATAGCCTGATGTCCAACGGATCTGACAACTTCAGCTCCGTGTGTAACTTTGCATATCCTCGCGTTTTCACGCTTTCACAAAATTCATATTTTGTGTGGACTTGGCTTTGCATATGTGTGAATCATTGGTCGAAACCTGATTTCTCAGACTGAGCTATGTAGCAACTATCTGCAATAGTGTCCCATAGACCAAAGCCATCTTGGAATCATACTAAGTTCATGAATGAACTATATGATTCAACAACTTCTTTGTCGCTTCTTAAGCGTCAACATACTTAGCCTTTGTTATAGAATTCGCCACAGTATCTTGTTTGGAACAATTTCCAACTACCGTGGCACCATGTTGTGTTTTACATAAAACCCTCAATTTAAATCGAAAATCGCATGGAGCATTGATGAAGACTGTATCGATGTAACATTTTACAATGAACTCTTCATGATCTCCGCTTGCGAGAAAACATGTTATCAGTACTGCTCTTAGTACTCAATGACATCTTTCACTGTTGTCCCATGATCAGTACTTTTATCACTATGGTATCTATACTCGCAACAACTTTGGAGTATTGGACATATCTGGTTGGTTTTACATACCATGGAATACATGATTAATCCAAACACAAGAGTGTGTGGAATCACCATCATGTATTTTGCTCATCAGTGTTTTGGGACACCAAGTCTTGCAAAAAACTCTTTCCATGTGACTTCGGCAAGAATCACTCCTTGACGGTTTTTCAATGCTAAAAGGTTTTAGCATTTTGTCAATATGTATCTTTGCTCAGTCCCATTAGGTATATCTATCTCCATAGATCATCATGCCTAATATCAAGGCTACTTAGCCCAAGCACTTCATCGAAAAAACTATTTTCAAATGAAGTCCTAATTCGTGTCAAGAAATTTATTTCCAATTAACAATGTGTCAAGTACACAAGGTTTTTAGAAATATTATTATGCTCCCACTTACTTTCTTGAATCACAAGCATCTTCGATACCCATTTGATGAAGTCAAACTCCTTTGACCATTCCATCAAAAACGAAGATTCCAACTCCACTTTGCTCTCTTCTGTCCATCACTGGAACTCTGAAGTTTGCATACTTACTAGCATCCTCTGGATCGACAAATTACTTTGGACTGTATCACATACAAGTCCTAGGTTTCATTCCCATCAGATGGAAATCCTTTTGTCATCCATGTTTCATATCTCATGATTGAAATATGTATTAATTGCTAGTTCAACCCGAACCGACTTCAAGCATCGCTACGGTGAGACAATCTCATCGTAGTCAACTCTTTGAACTTGTTTATTGCAACAAATCGAGCTTTATGGATAAAACATTTTATCCGTATCAGTTTTTAGTTCCATAAATATTCGTTAGACTCTAAGTCTCCCGAAAGGTGTATCAAGATTTTAATGTCGAATCACTTATATGGAAACTATCTCGGATTGTATTGGCATTTAGCCAATTCCGGAGTCAGGGCCCATCAACAATTCCTTGTGTATTGTAGGTATACTATTGTCTAACAACAATATCTCGTTTGCGCACCTGATAGGTTTGCACGAGCTTTGCCTACGTGGTTCAGCTGCAAGTCCGACCGAAGTCCATACATCTCATGTAGAGGCTTCCGTATCAGTCGCAGTAGGAAACTCCGGAATCACTTCCAAGGTTCCTTTCCTTTGACCTGATGACGAAGATACTGGTTATCTCGTCGAGTTGCACTGTCCTCCCACTCACCTTTTGTAAGAACTATTCTCTTTAAAAGCATACCGTTTTGTGGCAAAATCGTTTGCCTCGGTATAGTGGTGGGGGAATACCCAATGACTTGGGATAACCTACAAAATAGCACTTGTCTGATTTGGAATAGGTTTGTAACCTTTTACACAAGCCCCATATTCAAAATGTTAAGAAAAGATATAACATGGTTGGGCGTACCATACCATGACGTCATTTCAACAGACCCGATGGAGCTCTTTTCAGTGTAAAAGCCGCAGTCTCTAAAGCATCACTTTTTAAAAGGGGGTAATGGCAAATTTATTTATGTCATCTTTGATCTTACCATGTCATGAATGGTTTGATTACATCTACACGGACTCTCTACTTGCAGTGGTGCTCCGGGAGGTGCAAGTTATGAAACCCCTTTCACAACTCATCAGACATTCGCTAAACTTGTAACTCAAATATTCCTTTCTGCAATCGAATTGTAGAAACATAATTTTCTTGTTACAACAACTTCTACTTCATTTTTGAAAACCTTATGAATGAATTCAAAAGATCCAGACTTACGTCTCAACAAGTAAATATCCACATATCTATATGAGTCATTTCTGAAGATAGATAAATCCACTACTTGCAACAACATTTATTGGACTACACACATCATAATGTATGATCACCAATATGTTCTTTGCTCGTTCCTTATGGCCTATGAACGGTATTTCAGTCACTTCACCTTTCAGAGGAAAGTTGCAAGTGTCAGATGATTCAAAATCAAATGACTTCAAAATCCATCATAATGGAATTTTCCATGCGGGTTTCTCCAATGTGACCAAATGCAGTGCCACACTTGTGTGGTATTCTTTTAGTCTTGCGACATTTATTGTCAGTGTTATGGATGTATCATATTACCATCAATATTCATAACATACATCCCATCTTGTATGGAAGCATGGCCCTTCATGTTATTCATAACACCGAACATCAAAAGTTCTCTTATGAATAACCTTCTTGCAAAATACCTTATGCAAAGGGCTAGAGTGTATGAAACTCTAAATGAATTATGAAAGAAAATACAGAGGTAATGTATTATTATCAATATTCATAACATACTTCTCATTCATAATGAAAGTATGGCCCTTTTGTTATTCATAACTCCGAACATTAAAAGTTCTCTTATGAACAACCTTCTTGCAAGATACTTTATGCAATGGGCTAGAGTGTGTAAAACTCTAAAATGATTTATGAAAGTAAATACATAGCGAATACACCTATGGAAGGCATAGTAACATTTACTATGTTCCCTGCGTGTATCTAAACCTCATTCCTGGCTAGTCTTTCAGGCCATAGTAGTTCTTACATCAAGTTGCAACAGAATGCAATCGAGCGGGTATCTTTGTGATTAACTCACAATACCCAAAAATTAGTGATTAACATGTTTAACCATAATTCCCAAGAACTATATCTTTGACCAGCCTTCTATACATCAAAAACTTGTATGACATTCATACATGAGCTGAATATTCCAGTCTCCTTTCCTTTTGCCATTATACTTCTAACAGTTTAACTTTTAGTATTCCTCCTACTCTCAGAAGAAGCATCCAACTTAAGAGTGGCGTTAGCCCCGGACTTCCTAGGCGTGAAAGTCTTACTAACACCCTTCGGACACTTCCTTTCTCTTTAAGTTGTTGTTTTATTCACCTTTCATCATATGACAGGCGTTCTCCTGGATCCCTCTGTTATCAGTCAAATGCCTAGTAAACACTTTTACTAATAGTTTGCAAACAAACATGGCTTTAGATATCTCATATCTTTCAGCCTTTGTTTGTATCTGAAAATTAATTTTCAGTTCCATGAATATCACATAACTATCCCAAAACTTTCGAAGTTCGGGTCTCATGGAAGCAAACATATTTCACTTGACCGTAACGGAATTTTAGCTTTTGGATCGAAGGACGAGAGTCATATCATCCATAGCATTAGCGGGAGAATACCGAAAGTATGCGATAGGACAAAGTACTTCTCGGCACTCTTGAGGACAATCCTCACATTACGTTACCAACTGTAAAGTTTTAACCAGATATTTAAAAGATATTCAATTTTAACAGGGAAGGTGGAAACGCGAGCCATTATTCTACTTATTATGCAAATCACACTTAGAGAGTGTTCAAGATTAATTGCACTGAGAATTAAACAAGGTAATTCTACAGTGCGCTCCCACTCAAATCAATATCTCTCATAATTGATTGTGAGTGATTTAAGATCCAAATTTCAATTCAACGCCAAGGATGCATCCATCTCAAGTGACGAGAATTTCATTTGGTAGGCCAACTTGCCAATCACATCTCTATGTGACTCTTGTTCATCTTTCGATGCGTGTGTTCCGAGCTCATGACTTTCATGCCTGAACGTCAAGACAACCAAGTGATCTCGCTGCGAGGTCTCAACTCACCCGCCTCACACTTCTCTAATCGTTCGTACCCATGCAACCATGTGATACCCCGAAGAGATAGGTGCCGTGACGGTGCTACACTTGGGAGAACACTAACTACTTGATATTTTTGTGAGAGATCACCCTAATAAAAGCGACTACCGCGCAATCAAAAGGGTGCATCATAAGGGATAAACATCTCAGGCAATTCATAATAGCATGATATGGTATAGCCCTTTCTGACGGAGAAGTCTTGTATTTCTTCGTCTCCGGCATTCGCGTCGGTGTTCACCTTTGCGAAGATTGCCACCACCTTGTCGATGCACCAGATAATATTGCTATCTCTATAGCTAATAAAATAAGTGCATTACATAAGGTTGACACGCAGGTCATTAAAGTGCAATCATATGGCTCCAGCCATCATGCCGAATCATGACACGCAGGTCATGTTAATATTACATCATATAGTCATCTCATACATAATCAAATTAATATGAGCACTTCTATACCACATCATATGCACATGCAAACAATCCTGCAAAACCAAGTTAGACGCCTCTAATCGGTTCATGCAAAATTTTATTTTACGTGGCTTCTAAGGTTTCGAAACAAACCGAAGCTACCAACGTCCATCATCAAGGATGATAATCCAAGTCACTAGATTAACATTGCGGGGTGTATGAAACACGAGATAATAAAATCTCGAGCCCCATACTGAACGTCGTCATATGCGTGACCCCCGTGCAGATCATATCTGCATTGCCCTTTCGTCTGCGAAACATCCATCTTTCTCAACTATGGTGGAACCCAAAGAACTGTTAGCACTTCGTTGATCTGTCAATCAGCATACTCAGGAGCAGCATGAAAGGATCGCGGATTGCCAGAACTTTGTGAGATTCCACCATGCCGTCAAGATCAGGACTACGCAAATTCCAGGGAAGCAACAAGAACATCGGGTAACAGATTTCATCTGCTACCCGCACAAATAATTTTCAGTAATAGATCTCATCTACTACCTAATTATATTGTGCAACACCCATACATCTCTATGTATTCTAGATCGCAACCTGCATCTACGCATAGCACGACTCTTGATGCCACTGTTGGGTAACGCAGCAGAAAACAAAAATTTTCCGACCTACGCACCAGCCCAGGACCACTATGGAGACTGCATACAAGGTTTGATCATTTTCGTTACCGACTCGTAGCGCAGCGGAAGTAGAGTCGATGACGAACGGCGGTGCAGATCCCCGCAGCTAGGATTTACAACCTCCCAACCGCGAGGATGTATACCCTCATCAGCCCCTCGGACAGCCCTCCGGGAGGCGGTCGCACAGCCCCCCGGACGGTGTCGCGGACAGCCCTTCGGGAGGACCTCCGAAACTCGTACTGTCACTCGGACAGCCCTTCGGGAGGACCTCCAAAACTTGGACGGTCACACGGACAGCCCTTCGGGAGGCACTCTCGAACTAAGACCGAAACTACGATCTCTCTACAGAGTTGCACACATACGGTGTCAGCTATCCGGCAGGGCTTCGCCGTCCAGAACTAGTTCCTGCCGGAACCCAGACAGCCTTTCGGTTCTACGAAACTATTTCGCTGGGAGGGAGAGAGAATGCCAGATCATGCATGGCTTGTGTATGAGAGTAAGAGTGAGAGTGGTGAGTGCATCTCCACCTCTATTTATAGGAAAACCCAAGGGGTAGGGTGGCACTTGAAATACCCAATATGCCCTTCACAAGGGCACAATGGTAAAAGCAAGTGGGCAGCCCTTATCCTTCCATGTCATCCCTAAAGATATTTGTGAGTAAAGCCCCAAAAGGTGGCTTTCCATAAAGTAATCCAAAAAGCACTTTCACTATTCACGACGACATTTTTCAGCGTCTGGTCGAACTGAAAATATTTATGTGGGCTTAGAACATTTCCAGTACCCACTAAAATAATTTTCAACGCGAGCCGGAACAATTCCGGTATAGTGATTTTCATCTGCGAAAAGCATCTGAAGCGGTTTCGGCAGCTCCGAAACATTTCCGGTTTTCATCCCGGAAAATTCTAGAAAGTTTCCAGAACGATTCTGGCACCCTCCAAGAATTATCAGGCATGTGCCTAAACCAATTTGACTTTATGGTGTACTCCGAAACAACTTTTCGGTTTAGTGATTTTCATCTGTGAAAAACAATTAAAGCGGTTCCGGCAGTCCCGGAACATTTCCGGTTTTAATCTCTGAAAAATCTCAGAAGTTACCGGAACAATTCTGGTACCTTCTAATAATTTCCAGGCATGTGCCGAAACCAATTTGACTTTATGGTACACTCCGAAACAACTTTTGGGTTTTACCGAAACTCTTCCGGTGCTCTCTCTCCGGAACTCTTCCGTTGTCTCCGAAACTTTTTCGGTGATTTTCTCTCAGACTCCCTGTCTAGTATTCAACAGATAGATGACCCTTAAGCGTGTGACCCTATAGGTTCAGTGAATCATAGACATGACCCGGAACCCCTTCCGATCAATGATCAACATCGGAGCCGTGGACACCCATATTGACCCCTATACCCACACGAATGAATATTCGAGCGAACCTCCAGTTGCCGTGTGCTATTCCTGTTGCTTTGCGATATGTTACAATTACCCGAGGTGAGACATGTTGGCATCCCCGTGGATCAACACCTTGTCCACTATGCCAATTACCTCGTTACCGGTATTGTTCTCTTTTCTCGTTCCCGTGTTCTGGCATCCCCGTGATCAAATCACAAAGTGTCTGGCCAGACGATGATGGATACCGTAACACCGAGAGGGCCCAGAGATATCTCTCCATCGTCGGAGGAGCAAATCATAATCGTGAGCTATCAAGTTACTTGACATACTATTCCATGAACCCGTAAGCCGCCGTAATAGCCACCCATTTACGGATGACGTTTAACAAACCCCAAAGTTCATGAAGCAAGCATGAAGAAACTCGATACTCTCATGGTCTAAGGAATCATGCAAACATTAACCATCTGTGTGTTATTAACCATTAACTTATGACGAATGTATCTCATAGCATAACATCAATTCGGGTCGATTCAACACAAGTGTTCTACCAACATTGCGCCCTCAAAATTGCCGGCATAGCCATGCCCATGATCAGGAAAACAGGATCATCATGCAATACTTGAGCTAGTCTTAGAGGCCAGACTAGGAATACGTTTTACCGTTTATTATCCCACACGTGCAC
Source organism: Elymus sibiricus (assembly GCA_039707655.1). NCBI lineage: Eukaryota > Viridiplantae > Streptophyta > Magnoliopsida > Poales > Poaceae > Elymus > Elymus sibiricus. The sequence goes on along the minus strand of CM077665.1, from coordinate 14,869,632 downwards.
ATGAGTTTCCCTCCAAGCCTCGTTTTATTTGTAGACTCGAGAATCATTGCAGTTATAGCATGGAACATAAACTTAATTATGAACAGGGAGATAATCAATAACATTTATTATTGCCTCTAGGGCATATCTCCTACACTTTGCCCAGCCGCCATTTCAGTTTGGCGGTTAGCATAATGGTAGTCATGGAAGAGGTCAACAGACGGTTCTTCTTGCAGATAGACTTCACTCAAGACCTGGAACTGGCAAATGTTGGTGACTGAATTTGGGCCTATGTCTTGAGGATGAAGCTTGAAGAAGTGAAGAACATCTCGAAAGAACTTTGACCCGGGAGGGCTGAACCCGCGGAGGATATGATCAGTAAATATGATAACCTCCCCCTACATGGGTTCCGGCCTCTTTTTTGACCCTGGCACCCGCCAATATATAACATCTTTAGCCGGCAACATGCCCGACTCAACAAAATCAAGCAGAAGTTCTTCAGTAACGCCGGAGCCGACCCAATCACAGGATGATGGTGCCCTTGACATAATGGCGGGTTAGGCTGCAAAGGCACGAAGTCTGGTGGGTTAGAAAAATATTAAATGGATAAGACAGTTGTGATCAGTAGAATGGTGAAGAGTTTAGCCGCCAAAACATATTTCTCAAGAGCCGCCAAACATAATAGCGGGTTAGATGGACAAGGTGACGCTGGAAAATATGACTAAGTACAGAAAAACAGGTTTTGCATATTGTTGTATCAGTCGCAAGATCTACGGGCAAGGGAAGTGAAATATATTCATGACTTAAAAAAAAAGCAGATGAAGAACAGGCGGACGGTACGCGGTGGAAACGGTAATACAGATTCAAGGCAAATAGGGCATTGGTATTAGGAGCATAACCGCAGTGGATGGACAGCTCTGCGGGGTGCGAGGCGATGATTGGTGGTCTCTCTACGTTATGAACACCGATGAACACCGAAGAGCTCGGGAACCCTAATGGGGATAGATGCGGATTCGACAAGGGCCGGAAAAAATACCTTGTGGATGCAGACGTGCCGGCGAGGCTTTGGGCCAGTTCAGGTTGATGCAGTGGCCAGGCGATGGGGGCAACGGCGAGGTCCAGTTGCGGGCGGCGGAGCTCTGGAGGTGCGGGTGCTCGAAGGAAGAAGACGATAGCGACAGAAGAGGAGGCGGAGAAAGGGAAAAGGGGCACACGTGTCCCTATTTATAAGCCGGAAGGGCAACAGTGCGCGCGAAAATTGGGGAGGCACAGTGATGACTGACCGAGCGCGGTGCCTCGATTTTCGGGATGGCCTTTCAACAAAAGATCCGTTATACACGTCATGGAATCTTTTCAGGATATTCGATATGACGTCATGGCGGGTTACAAGTTGTCTTTTCAGATGACAGAATATGAAGACTCGCCGCCTAGTGAATTGAAGATTGACATGAGCTGGCTCAAATCAACCTGGGGCCTAATGTTGGGGATATAACCCCGTAGTAAGACCCGCCCAGGAGGGGCCGGGTCGTACCTGGCGGCTCATAGCCCCAAGACCTGTGAGGTGGGCCGGAAGATGAAGACCAGGCCGCGTGGCGGCTTACCCAATGGGCTAAGGCGGAGGCCCGAGAGACGGAAGATGGTAAGAAGACCCGGGCGGTTAAGCCGCCCGGAGACGGATTGCCCAAGGAGCAAGGCGACTTAGAGGCAGAATAGACTACGTTATGTAAGATGGTTGACGACGTGTAACCCAGGGCCTTGACCTCCTATATAAAGGCGAGTCCCTGGGGCGGTTTAGACAAGAAACCAAGCTATCGAGAACTAGGTCAAGCAATCCGCTCCCTTGTAATCGATACTCCAGTTAATACAGCACAAGCAGGACGTAGGCTTTTACCTCGACTTGAGGGGCCGAACCTGGGTAAACTCGTGTCCATCGTCCCGATCAACCCCTTTGGGTCCACTACCATGGCATTGGCCTCGAACCTAAGTCTTCGGACATCTGCCGTGTTAAAACCACGACAGGACCCACGATACCTCGTTAGCCGAGGGGTTGTGGGCAGCCGAACACTGAAGACTTCGGATCCGAATACAGGTGAAGGATGGAACTCGCCCCTCAAGTCGAAGACTTTGGAAGCACGGATCTGATGAAGATTATCAACCTCGGCATTGGAGGCTAGTTCGGGGGCTACTGAGGGTGTCTCGGACTAAGGGGTCCTCACACAGCCGACCTGTCTCTCATGGGCCGTGTTGATGGGCCGCACCTAAATCATCGAAGGAAGGCCAGACTACAAGCGACCCTGTGTTCCAGCAGGAAACTTCCAAAGACTTGGCGCCTACTCCAAGAAAGATTAGCATTATCTGCATATTTCCTCTTTGACGGAACCGACTACATGTAACCCTAGGTATCCCTGGTGTCCATATAAACCAGAGGGTTTAGTCCTGAAAGGGGGAGAACCATTACCATCATATCCACCTAGGGTTTAGCCCATCCGATCTCGAGGTAGATCAACTCTGTAATTGTGACACCGTCACCTTGTAGGGTAACGCAGAAGAAAACAAAATTTTTCCGACCTACGCACCAGCCCAGGACCACTATGGAGACTGCATACAAGGTTTGATCATTTTCGTTACCGACTCGTAGCGCAGCGGAAGTAGAGTCGATAACGATCGGCGGTGCAGATTCCCGCAGCTAGGATTTTACAACCTCCCAACCGCGAGGATGTATACCCTCATCTGCCCCGCGGACAGCCCTCCGGGAGGCGGTCGGACAGTCCCCAGACGGTGTCGCGGACAGCCCTTCGGGAGGACCTCCGAAACTCGGACTGTCACTCGGACAGCCCTTCGGGAGGACCTCCAAAACTCGGACGGTCACACGGACAGCCCTTCGGGAGGCACTCTCGAACTAAGACCGAAACTACGATCTCTCTACAGAGTTGCACACATACGGTGTCATCTATCCGGCAGGGCTTCGCCGTCCAGAACTAGTTCCTGCCGGAACCCAGACAGCCTTTCGGCTCTACGAAACTATTTCGCTGGGAGGGAGAGAAGAAGCCAGATCATTGCAATCGCACTTGTATGTGAGAAAAGGATGAATCATATGGGGCTGCCCACACACCTCTATTTATAGGATAGCCAAGGGGTAAAGATGTCATACAAAAAACCCCAAAGTACCCCCACTTTATGCCTTTTCATAAAAGAATAATGATAAAAGGGGTGCCATGTGGAGCTCCAAGGAGCTCCACCATGCTTGGCCGGCCACACTTGGGGGCCCCCCACATGGGGGTGCCTTGGCTCCCAAGTCCTTCTAGAAGGCCTTTTGGAAATATCCCAAAAGGTGCTTTCCCATAAATATCCAAAAAGCACTTTCACTATTCACGACGACATTTTTCAGCGTCCGATCGAACTAAAAACATTCATGTGGGCTTAGAACATTTCCAGTACCCACCAAAATAATTTTCAACACGAGCTGGAACAATTCCGGTTTAGTGATTTTCATCTGCAAAAAGCATCTGAAGCGGTTTCGGCAGCTCTAGAACATTTCCGGTTTTCATTCCGGAAAATTCCAGAAAAATTCCAGAAAGTTTCCAGAATGATTCTGGCACCCTCCAAGAATTATCAGGCATGTGCCAAAACCAATTTGACTTTATGGTATCCTCTGAAACAACTTTTCAGTTTCACCGGAACTCATCCGGTGACCTCTCTCTTCGGAATTTTTCCGCTGTCTCCGAAAACTTTTTCCGGAAACTTTCTCTCAGACTCCCTGTCTAGTATTCAGCAAATAGATGACCCTTAAGCATGTGACCCTATAGGTTCGGTGAAGCATAGACCTGACCCGGAACCCCTTCCGATCAATAATCAACATCGGAGCCGTGGACACCCATATTGATCCCTATACCCACACGAATGAATATTCGAGTGAACCTCCAGTTGCCGTGTGCTATTCCTGTTGCTTCGCGATATGTTACAAATACCCGAGGTGAGACATGTAGGCATCCCCGTGGATCAACAACTTGTCCACTATGCCAGTTACCTCGTTACCGGTATTGTTCTCTTTTCTCGTTCCCGTGTTCCAGCATCCCCGTGATCAAATCACAAAGTGTCTGGCCAGACGATGATGGATACCGTAACACCGAGAGGGCCCAGAGATATCTCTCCATCATCAGAGGAGCAAATCCCAATCTTGAGCTATCAAGTTACTTGACATACTTTTCCATGAACCCGTAAGCTGCCGAAATAGCCACCCATTTACGGATGACGTTTAACAAACCCCAAAGTTCATGAAGCAAGCATGAAGAAACTCGATACTCTCATGGTCTAAGGAATCATGCAAACGTTAACCATCTCTGTGTTATTAACCATTAACTTATGACGAATGAATCTCATAGCATAACATCAATTCGGGTCGATTCAACACAAGTGTTCTACCAACAATTGGGCCCTCAAAATTGCCGGCATAGCCATGCCCATGATCAGGAAAACAGGATCATCATGCAATACTTGAGCCGGTCATAGAGGCTTGACTAGGAATACATTTTACCGTTTATTATCCCACACGTGCACATGAGTTTCCCTCCAAGCCTCGTTTTATTTGTAGACTCGAGAATCATTGCAGTTATAGCATGGAACATAAACTTAATTATGAACAGGGAGATAATCAATAACATTTATTATTGCCTCTAGGGCATATCTCCTACAGACTCCCACTTGCACTAGAGTCAATAATCTAGTCAATGCTAATGCACTTTACACCTATGGCATACTGGTGTAAAATATGCTTCGCTTGTGGTATAGCCTGATGTCCAACGGATCTGACAACTTCAGCTCCGTGTGTAACTTTGCATATCCTCGCGTTTTCACGCTTTCACAAAATTCATATTTTGTGTGGACTTGGCTTTGCATATGTGTGAATCATTGGTCGAAACCTGATTCCTCAGACTGAGCTATGGAGCAACTATCTGCAATAGTGTCCCATAGACCAAAGCCATCTTGGAACCATACTAAGTTCATGAATGAACTATATGATTTAACAACTTCTTTGTCGCTTCTAAAGCGTCAACATACTTAGCCTTTGTTATAGAATTCGCCACAGTATCTTGTTTGGAACAATTTCCAACTACCGTGCCACTATGTTGTGTATTACATAAAACCCTCAAATCAAATCGAAAATCGCATGGAGAAATGGTGAAGACTGTATCGATGTAACATATTACAATGAACTCTTCATGATTTCCGCTTGCGAGAAAACATGTCATCAGTATTACTCTAGTACTCAATGACATCTTTCACTGTTGTCCCATGATCTGTACTTTGATCACTTTGGTATCTATACTCGCAACAACTTTGGAGTATCGGACATATCTGGTTGTTTTACATACCATGGAATACATGATTAATCCAAACACAAGAGTGTGTGGAATCTCCATCATGTATTTCACTCATCAGTGTTATGGGACACCGAGTCTTGCAAAAACTCTTTCCATGTGACTTCGGCAAGAATCACTCCTTGGCGTTTTAAATGCTAAAAAGTTTTAGCATCTTGTCAATATGTATTCATAGCTTAGCCCCATTAGGTAAATCTATCTCCATAGATCATCATGCCTAATATTGAGGCTATTTAGCCTAAGCACTTCATCGTAAAAACTATTTTTAAAATGAAGTCCTAATTCGTGTCAAGAAATTTATTTCCAATTAACAATGTGTCAAGTACACAAGGTTTTTAGAAATATTATTATGCTCCCACTTACTTTCTTGAATCACAAGCATCTTCGATACCCATTTGATGAAGTCAAACCCCTTTGACCATTCTATCAAAAATGAAGATTCAAACTCCACTTTGCTCTCTTCTGTCCATCGCTGGAACTCTGAAGTTTGCATACTTACTAGCATCCTCTGGATCGACAAATTACTTTGGACAGTATCACATACAAGTCCTAGGTTTCATTTCCATCAGATGGAAATTCTTTTGTCATCCATGTTTCATATCTCATGATTGAAATATGTATTAATTGCTAGTTCAACCCGAACCGACTTTAAGCATCGCTACGGTGAGACAATCTCATCATAGTCAACTCCTTGAACTTGTTATTGCAACAAGTCAAGATTTATGGATAAAACATTTTATCCATATCAGTTTTTAGTTCCATAAATATTCGTTAGACTCTAAGCCTTCTGAAAGGTGTATCAAGATTTTAATCTTGAAACATTTATATGGAAACTATCTCGGATTGTATTGGAATTTAGCCAATTCCGGAGTCAGGGCCCATCACCGCTTCCTTGTGTATCGTAGGTATACTGTTGTCCAACAACAATATCTCGTTTGCGCACCTGAGAGGTTTGCACGAGCCTTGCCTACGGGGTTCAGCTGCAAGTTCGACCGAAGTCCATACAATTTATTGTAGAGACTTCTGTATCAATCGCAGTAGGAAACTCCAGAATCACTTCCAAGGTTTCGTTCCTTTGATCTGATGACGAAGATACTGGTTATCTCGTCGAGTTTGCACTGTCCTCCCACTCACCTTTTGTAAGAACTATTCTCTTTAAAAGCATACCGTTTTGCGGGAAAACCCTTTGCCTCGGTATAGTGGTGGGGAAATACCCAATGACTTGGGATAACCTTACAACGTAGCACTTGTCTGATTTGGAATAGGTTTGTAACCTTTTACACAAGCCCCATATTCCAAATGTTAAGAAAATATACAACATGGTTTGGCTTACCATACCATGGCGTCATTTCAACAGACCTGATGGAGCTCTTTTCAGTGTAAAAGCCGCAGTCTTTAAAGCATTACTCTTTAAAAGGGATAATGGCAAATTTATTTATGTCATCTTTGATCTTACCATGTCATAAATGGTTTGATTACATCTATACGGACTCTCCACTTGCAGTGGTGTTCCGGGAAGTGCAAGTTATGAAACTCTTTTCACAACTCATCAGACATTCGCTAAACTTGTAACTCAAATATTCCTTTCTGCAATCGAATTGTAGAAACATAATTTTCTTGTTACAAGAACTTCTACTTCATTTTTGAAAACCTTATAAATGAATTCAAAAGATCCAGACTTACGTCTCAACAAGTAAATATCCACATATCTACTTGAGTCATTTCTGAAGATAGATAAATCCACTACTTGCAACAACATTTATTGGACTACACACATCATAATGTATGATCACCAATATGTTCTTTGCTCGTTCCTTATGGCCTGTGAACAGTATTTCAGTCACTTCACTTTTCAGAGGAAAGTTGCAAGTGTCAGATGATTCAAAATCAAACGACTTCAAAATCCATCATAATGGAATTTTCCATGCGGGTTTCTCCAATCTGACCAATGGAGTGCCACACTTGTGTGATATTCTTTTAGTCTTGCGACATTTAGCGTCAGTGTTATGGATGTATCATATTTCCATCAATATTCATAACATACATCCCATCTAGGATGGAAGCATGGCCCTTCATGTTATTCATAATACTGAACAACAATTGTTGTTTTCATGAAACTCTAAAATGAATTATGAAAGTAAACCCAAAGGTTATGTATTATTATCAATATTCATAACATACGTCTCATTCATAATGAAAGTATTGCCCTTATGTTATTCATAACACCGAACATCAAAAGTTCTCTTATGAACAACCTTCTTGCAAGATACCTTATGCAAAGGTCTAGAGTGTGAAACTCTAAAATGCATTATGAAAGTAAATACATAGGGAATACAACTATGGAAGGCATAGTAACATTTACTATGTTCCCTGCGTGTATCTAACCTCATTCCTGGCTAGTCTTTCACTAGTAGAATGTCGATCAGTAGTCCCGGTCGGGATGTGCCTTTAGTACCGGTTCCCCAACCGGTACTAAAGGGTCGGGACTAAAGGTCCAAACCTTTAGTACCGGTTGGACCACGGACCGGTACTAAAGGCCCACCAGGTGGCTGCCTGCGTGGGCTGGTGGTGGAGGACCTTTAGTACCGGTTGGTGATACCAACCGGTACTAAGTGTTCTGTTTTTTTTTTGTTTTCACTTTTAATTAGGTTTTAGTTTTCCTCTGTATTTATTGTGTTTTCCATTCATTTCAAATTTATTTTACGGTGCTACATATTGTAAACATTAATTACACAAGTTGATTCATATATATATATATGAAATATAATATACAATATCTCATACACAGTATATATACAAATGGAATTACACATCCATATATATTCTGGACATATAACTTAAGGCCCAAAACCCGGCCGGGACTAGCTAGCTAGTGCTCCGGATGAAATCTCAGTTTTCTACTACTGATTTGCTGGCATTATTGAGGCGGCGGTAAGTAATAGTGCTCTCCATTTACATCAATGACATGTTGAAGAAGAAATGCCGCAAATTCCTCTTGAAGTGCTACAAAGCGTTGCTCGGGTGAGAGCTTCGACATCATCTGCCAAACCTGGAGTTGTCTTTCATGTGCTCCTCTGCGACGTATACGGCCTTCGGTCTGGATGCGAATGTTCTCGCAGAGGAAGTATCCACATAAATTTGTCCCCTGTGGCTGCTTCGCGCACTTTGCAAAAGAATAGAATTCAATAAGATAATTAATTATCAAGCATGATAATGGTATTGAAACTAGAATTAAAGAGATGCGCGGACCTAGTAGTACTACTTAATTACCTGCATCTTTTTCCACTTTAGCTTCGGTTTCCATTGACGACCGTGATGGTTTTTTTCTATTATCTTTATCCAAACACTACGCGGCAAAGAAAAAGAACGAAAGAGTTATTATAATTACTTTTGATATCAGGAAATAATGAAAGAAAGCGAGGTCGATAAAGATTGAAATTACCGTTCTATCATAAAATACAAGTCCACGTATGATTGTTCTAGTGTATCTAGTGAGTGGTACACTTGAACAAGTCCATCCGCTAGGATAATATTTAGGAGGATATAGTGGTCTCTGCGCAGAAGTTTATATAATTAAGCAGGCATGCATATAACTCATCAACTACACTTGACAGCGAGCAAACACTCACCCCATGTTGTAAGGAAATATTATAGTAGATTTGGTATTCATTAGTGCCTCTAGAAAATTTTCCAAGAGATCTTCTGTGTCCTTGGCATAATGTTTTACCACATGACCATTAACGGTATTTGGGTCGATGAACGCAATGTCATCGATTCCCTCTTGTTTCAATTCCCACATCTTCAATCTGCATAATAGTGTAGAAAAGAACATACATAGTGAGGATAAACCAATGAACGATATCTTAGCTAGAGACTTAAATTATTAAAGATATAAATCACTTACAGATAATAGCAACTGATGAGAGTTTTGTCGATAGAGTCCATGTGGTATAACTGGAAAAGTTCTGAGATTTCAAGACATATGTCACATGCATTGACGTAATGCTCTTTTCTTACTTTGACCATGACCGCCGTCTCCCCTCGCTTTGCTTCACGCAGGTACCAATCATGCAACCGTCGCATCGCAGTTGGTAGTTCCTTGTACTGCTCAGGTCTGACAAGTGGTTTTCCGACGGCATATTGCATTGCGTACTCAGTTGCACCGTACCCGCGGAATTCCTCGGTGCCAAGGATTTGGCCAAGAGTGAGACCTGCAGCCTCTACTTCTTCGAGGTCGATTGGGTTGCCTTGCACGTCGACTGGTTGGATCGATTGCTTGCTTGGATTGGTACTCACCTTGAGCGGAGAGATCGATTGCGTGGATTGTTCTCCGAGCTGGGGAACTGTTTTCCCGGTAGTAGTACCACCTGTCGTTGATGCCATACTTCCCGACTTCTTCCTTGGGCTGGGCCGACTTCTCTGCTCACTTGCCTTCTGAATCTGTCGCTCATAGTGTGTCGGCATACGCTCGACATATGCCGGGGGTCGATCAATAAAGTGTTCCATAAAGTGCTCTTGGACTTCCTTGGGTATTACCTCCTTTGGCGGCACGGTCTTCTTCGCAAAAAAGGCTTTCACTTGGCGATCGCTTTCAATTTCGTTTTCCTCTGGTGTCATGTCGTAAGGCAGCTTCCTTTTGGCCGGAGGCTCGGGTTTCTTCTTTGCTTTCATCCGAAGAGGACTGCTAGTGGCCTTCCTCTTTTGGGAGCCCTACTGGCGGGACCGCTGCCGAGGTGGAGTCGGCTCACGCGGCGGAGATCGATATCGACGATATGGACTCGCGTCATGCTCCGTCACGAGGTTGGGAGGACTGCTGGCGACGTGGGGAGGACTGCTGGCGAGGTGGGATGCCTCTCGAGGTCGGGAGGACTGCTGGGGAGGTGGGGAGGACTGCTGGCGAGGTGGGGAGGACTGCTGGCGCTGCGATGCCTCTGGCTGGGATCCCTCGCGCTGGACATCGATACTCGGAGGAGCCGGTGGCCTTAGCGCCGTTTGTGGAAAGACGATGCAGTCCTTACTCCATAGAATGAGACCACGGCCGGCTTCTGCCAGTGTGGACTCCCCCTCACCTCCAGGGATGTCAAGCAATAGTTCGTCATATCCTGGCTCTATTGCGTCCACCGCGACACGAGCATACCTAGCTGGAACCGGATTGCAATGCCAGAGAACATCAGGTGTATTTGGTAAAGCATAGCCCGTCACGACCCGCACGGGTATGTTCTTCATTTTCTGGATTAGCTCACAAGATGTCTTCTCGGTGATATCATCCAGGGGGGTGTGACCCAGCGGTGCCCCCGTGGAACCCACGCTACTTTTCGGCAGTGTAGATGGGACGGGTTCCCCTGCCTCCTGCTGCGGAGTTTCCCTTTGCTGGGTCAGTACCTATATCTGCAGCTGCTGCTGCTCGTACTTCTGTTCCAACTTTGAAAGTCGGTCTGCTTCCACCTTCTTTTTTCTCGAACATCTTTTATAACTGTCCTTCCATCCCGCAAACCCCTCGTACCACGGAACAACGCCCACACCTCGTGTTCGTCCTCCGTGTTCAGGATTCCCGAGGGTGAGTGTAAGCTCGTCGTTCTCTCTATCGGGGTGAAACCGTCCTTCTTGGGCAGCTTTTATTGCTTCAATCAACTCATCTGATGCATGTTTCAGACTGGCCAGTGCAATAATCTTCCCTGTTGCTGGGTCCAACTTTCCCCCATGCGCAAAAAACCAATTCCTGCACCTCTTGGGCCAGTTGAAGGTTACTGGAGTGATCCCTTCAGCATGCATCTTATTCTCTAATGCATCCCACTTAGGAATGGCTGACTTGTATCCACCTGTCCCTAGTTTATGGTGATACTTTTTTTTCTTCGCATTTATCTGATTCTTTGCCGACTTCTCCATAGCAGCTTCCGATGTCTTGTACTCGATAAATGCATCCCAGTGATTCCTTACCTTCTCGTATATTCCTATGAATTTGGGCGCCTTCTGGCCTCTAGCGTTGTACTCGGTCCATAATCTTTTCTTCCAAGTCTGGAACGCGCCGGCCATCTTATGGAGAGCAAACTCCTTGACTTTGTCCCTTTGGCACTCCGAGAGAGAATCTGGTAGGATGAAATGCTCCATGAGATCTCGCCAAAGGGCATCTTTAATTCTTGTATCGACATAATTCAATCCTGGTTTTGGGTTGTTTGGTTGAATCCATTCTTGCATTGTGATCGGGACTCCATCCCTAACAACCACTCCGCATTGACGCACAAATGTCTTCGCATTGGCTTCAGGGTGAGTCGGTGCGCCATCATGTTTGAAAGCATCAAGATTGAGCTTTACGTTGCCGTCCAATATTTTGGCACCGCCTCGTACCTTTCTACTAGATTGGCTCGATCCGGAAGGCTGATAATTAAAAGAAAAAAGATTTGTTAATATATATATATATATATATATATATATATATATACAAATCAATTAATACACATGTAATGATCACCAAAGGCTAATATGTGTATATACCTCGCCGGACATTGTTAGTTGTTCCGGATTTTGGAACATAAGTTGTTCTTCCTCGGCCTCACATCCATCAGCGTAATCGTTCAGATATTGTGAGCCGTCATCATCATGTGATTCACCCAGAAGCTCCGCTGGGTTTTCGGAGGAGCGTATCATGTCGAAGATGTCCTCTTCATGAGCTCTACCGGTATTGTCCATAGCTAACTAATCCATAATAATATAGACAAAACAAATTAGTATTCAAATTAGCATGCATTCAAGAAGCAAAATAACTGATAGTTAATTAATAATGCATCATCGAATACATATATAGTAGTTCTTAGAAAAGATCTCATCTCATAATCTCGGATAATTGTTAATACATCGGCTAATCCATCGATCTAGCTAATACATCATAATAATACATATATAGTAGCTATATATCGATCTAGATAGCTAGAACCCTAGCGCCCGACGGATATCGGGGCGGGCGGTGGACACCCAAAGAGAAGGAACCATCACAGGAACATAGCTCCAGTGAGATCCCCGAAGAATCTGCCAGGTATTGTCGGACCTGGCCTCCAAAGCTGTGAGGTAGCGACGGACGTGCTCGTTCTCCTCGCGGACATGGTACTGTACCACCTCCACGGGGGACTCAAGCCTCCGAACCGTCCGTGGCCCATGCGGCCAGCACCACACAACCTCCGGGTCGACGACGGGCTGGCTCCTCACCAAGCTGCGCCGCTCGGAAGTCTGCACCTCCCAGTACCAGCCCGGCGGAGCCCAGTCCCGGACAGGGCCCCTCGGCTCAAGCAGCAAACCTCCTCCGCCGACTCGACGACGAGGATGCGGGATCGGCATCGTCGATGTCGAGAAGAAAATACTTAATTATGAAAACAATGTTAACATCTATTCATCATCATCATCATCATATATTCATCATCATCGTCATCATCATCATCATATATTCATCATCATCATCATCATCATATAAGCATCATCATCTACAAATAACTAACATCATCCATTCATCATCTACAAATAACTAACATCATCCATTCATACTTGCATCATTCATCAATTAATTAACATCATCTCTTCATCAATTAACATCATACATATATGCATCCATCCATTCATCAATTAGCATCATCTCTTCATGAATTGACATCATCTCTCTTCATCAATTAACATCATCTCTTCATCAACACGGGGCCGGCCGGGCAGAGGAACTCACCGAGGGGAGCGCGCAGCAGGGGCGGGGGAGGACTCGCCGGAGGGTGGACTCGCCGGAGGGAGGAGGGGACGACGCGCGCGCCGGATGTGGGAGGACACGCCATAGGGGGAGATCCACGCGCGGGGCAGAGTGGCCGCGAGGCCGCCGGAGTGGGGGTGGTGGTGCGGCGGCGGCGAGGGGCGTGGGCGGCGGTGGTGCGACGGCGGCGAGGGGCGTGGGCGGCGGTGGTGGTGCGACGGCGGCGAGGGCGACGGCAAGGGCGCGGGGGCTAATTTCGGCAGCCTGGCGGCGCAAATGTGAGCTCTCCCGGATCGTGGCTCGGCCCGGGACTAGGGCGTTCCTATTTATACCACGCACCCCTTTAGTACCGGTGCGTGGCTCGCACCGGTAATAAAGACCCTTTAGTACCGGTGCGAGCCACGCACCGGTATTAAAGGTCCTCCCCAAAAAATGCGCGGGGCGGTGGACCTTTAGTACCGGTGCGTGGCTCTCACAGGTACTAAAGGGTTTTTTAATTCAATATTAGTTATTATTTTCAGAAAAACCCCTAAACTTTAGAAAATCATAGAAAAAAATCTATGACTCCAATGGAAATAAATAATATATGAAAAAATATCAGAAAAATATAAAGAATTTGTTTATGGCATTTCCATGCATGTTTGAACAACTTCAACTGCTGTATAAGACAATTTGATTAAATGGCATTTGAAATGTCATATGTCGAGTTTGAAAAGCAGTACAAATGAACTCTGAAAAAGCTGTAACTTGGCATGACACCATAATTTCACCCACATAATTTTAACTCCATACTTTTTGTGTGTTCAATATGCACCATTCAAAGGCACATCATCAATTTTCAACCCTTTCTGACTTCATTTGATATTTTTCATGAATTTAATGATTTATTTTGAGCTAAATGACCCTAAATTTGAAAAGTAGTACAAATGAACTCTGAAAAGGTTGTAACTTGGCATGACATCATAATTTCACCCACATAGCATGTTATAAAAAGTTGAGAGGGTTACGGCAAAAACTGGATACACTTCGTGTACAAAACGGACAATTGAGCATCATCATTTCCCCTGCACACCGCCCGACGGTGGCTCGTGAGTGCCCGCATATGAAATGCACCGTCGGACCGTATGCAGGGAATCCGAATGATTTGTATTCGGTCGATGAACTAAAGGATTTCTAGATAGATCAACAAAACACACAGTTTCCCCTGCATACAGCCCGACGGTGGCTCGTGAGTGCCCGCATATGAAATGCACCGTCGGACAGTATGCAGGGAATCCGAATGATTTGTATTCGGTCGATGAACTAAAGGATTTCTAGATAGATCAACAAAACACACGGTTTCCCCTGCATACAGCCCAACGGTGGAAATATGAAATGCACCGTTGGACCGTATACAGGGAATCCGAATGATTCGAATCTGAATGAGTACACACACTAAGTGTCGAACATGTCCGAGAGGTTGGTTATATATAGGGTCGTGTGCCTCTTTAGTCCCGGTTGCTAGCACGAACCGGGACTAGTCGTTATAGTGCTGATCCAACAACTCACAAGCGCTTGAAAGAAACACACGATCCGTGTGCTTCTTCCTGATTGGTACGACCTCGGTCCTGGGAGTGGCTAAAATTTAGTCCCACCTCACCAAGCGAGAGGGACTCGCAGCGGTTTATAAGCCCTAAGTGCAGAGACGAAGAACGATGAAGGAGAGGCGCAATGCTCACCTGCACGTTGCTTAGCTTCAGGCCTTGAGGAAATGGTGTAGACTGCACGGAGCTATCTGTGCAGTTTCTCAATTCCTGAAGCTAAGCAACGTGTAGGTGAGCATTGCGCCTCTCCTTCATTTTTAATAACTTATTTTAACTCCGGACTTTTTGTGTGTTCATTATGCACCATTCAAAGGCACATCATCAATGTTCAACCCTTTTCTGCCTTCATTTGCTATTTTTCATGCATTTAATGATTTGTTTTGAGCTAAATGACCCTGAAATTGAAAAGCACTACAAATGAAGTCTGAAAAGGTTGAAACTTGGCATGGTATCATAATTTCACCCACAAAGCAAGTGCTAAAAAGTTGAGAGGGTTACGGCAAAAACTAGATGCACTTCGTGTACAAATTGGACAATCTCTTTCGAAGTATGAGGGTTTCGGACGAAAACTCATCTATTACAAAGGGATTTCACTTTTAATAACTTATTTTAACTCCATACTTTTTGTGTGTTCAATATGCACCATTCAAAGGCACATCATCAATTTTCAACCCTTTCTGACTTCATTTGATATTTTTCATGCATTTAATGATTTATTTTGAGCTAAATGACCCTGAATTTGAAAAGCAGTACAAATGAACTCTGAAAAGGTTGTAACTTGGCATGACATCATAATTTCACCCACATAGCAACTTCTAAAGAGTTGAGAGGGTTACTGTTACACTTCGTGTACAAACTGGATGCACTTCGTGTACAAACTGTTACAAAGATACCATGCTAGAAAATGCATGCATGTCCTTCACATAGAAAGTGATGACGGTGAAGCCGGTCACATCCCAGAGTGGGATCTCACGGTGTAAGACTTTTTCTGCGTGTTTGTCCCTTGCTTATGATTGCGCCCTAACCATGGAGAATCTTCATCATTTAACAGGATGCTTGGGTCAGTCTTCACTCTGAAGGGAGGGATTTCATGAAACTTTTCATAATCTTCTGACATGTCTGTCTTGTCCTCCACTCCCACAATGTTTCTTTTCCCTGAAAGAACTATGTCGCGCTTTGGCTCATCGTATGATGTATTCGCTTCCTTATGTTTTTTTCTCCTCGGTTTGCTAGACATGTCCTTCACATATAAAACCTGAGCCACATCATTGGCTAGGACGAATGAGTCGTCTGTGTATCCAAGATTGTTGAGATCCACTGTTGTCATTCCGTACTGCGGGTCTACCTGTACCCCGCCTCCAGTATATTTGACCCATTTGCACCGAAACAAAGGGACCTTAAGATCAGGTCCATAGTCAAGTTCCCATATCTCCTCTATGTAACCATAATATGTGTCTTGAAAGTTGGTTGCATCATAGCAGACACCACTGTTTTGGTTGGTGCTCTTTTTATCTTGGGCGATGGTGTAAAATGTATTCCCATTTATCTCGTTACAGTCGAACTTGGTGTCTTGGCCAACCAGTACAGTTCATCTGGAACATCGTTGTCATTGATGAGCTTTGTTTGCAACCAACCGGCAAAAGTCTCCATGTGTTTACGTTCAATCCAGCGGTCAGACTGCTCCGGGTTCTTGGACCGTACAATATCCTTGTGTTCCTCCATATATGGAGTCACCAAGGTGGAATTTTGTAGAACCGTGTAGTGTGCTTGAGTGAAAGAATGCCCGTCCATGTTTATTCCTTCTTTCTTTCCTAATGTGCCTTTTCCACCCAGTCTCCCCTCATGCCGCGATTCAGGAAGACCAATCGGCTTAATGTCAGGAACAAAATCAACACAAAACTCAATAACCTCCTCTGTTCCATATCCCTTGGCGATGCTGCCTTCTGGCCTAGCACGGTTATGAACATATTTCTTTAAGACTCCCATGAACCTCTCGAAGGGGAACATATTGTATAGAAATACAGGACCCAGAATGTTAATCTCTTCGACTAGGTGAACTAGAACGTGCGTCATAATATTGAAGAAGGATGGAGGGAACACCAACTCGAAACTGACAAGACATTGGACCAGGTCATTCTGTAACCTTAGTAGGATTTCTGGATCGATTACCTTCTGAGAAATTGCATTGAGGAATGCGCATAGCTTCACAATGGCTAATCGAACATTTTCCGGTAGAAGCCCCCTAAGTGCAACCGGAAGTAATTGCGTCATAATCACGTGGCAGTCATGAGACTTTAGATTTTGAAATTTTTTCTCTGCCATATTTATTATTCCCTTTATATTCGACGAGAAGCCAGACGGGACCTTGATACTGAGAAGGCATTCAAAAAATATTTCCTTCTCTTCTTTCGTAAGAGCGTAGCTGGCAGGACCTTGATACTGCTTTGGAGGCATGCCGTCTTTTTCGTTAATTCTTTGCTTGTCCTCCCGTGCCTCCGGTGTATCTTTTGTCTTTCCATACACGCCCAAGAAGCCTAGCAGGTTCACACAAAGATTCTTCGTCACGTGCATCACGTCGATTGCCCTCCACATCACGTGCGGACCTCTAGGGCTTTCCAATATTTAAGTTCCCAAAATATAGATTTCTTCTTCCACATGGGTGCGTGTCCGTTGGCGTCATTCGGAACAGATTGTCCGCCAGGACCCTTTCCAAAGATTACCTGTAAATCCTTGACCATATCAAATATATATTCACCAGTACGGAGGCCAGGCTTCTTCCGGTTATCTGGCTCACCTTTGAAATGGTTGCCTGCCTTTCTTAAGATATGCTTGATCGGTAGAAATCGACGATGTCCCAGGTACACATTCTTCTTACATTTATCCAAATATATACTTTCAGTATTATCTAAACAGTGCGTGCATGCATTGTATCCCTTGTTTGTATGTCCTGAAAGGTTACTAAGAGCAGGCCAATCATTGATGGTTACAAACAGCAATGCTCGTAGGTCAATTTCCTTCTGTGTGTGCGCATCCCACACACGTACACCTGGTTTTTTCCACAACTGTAGAAGTTCATCAACTAGTGGCCTTAGGTACACATCAATGTCATTGCCGGGTTGCTTAGGGCCTTGGATGAGCACTGGCATCATAATGAACTTCCGCTTCATGCACAACCAAGGAGGAAGGTTGTAGATACATAGAGTCACGGGCCAGGTGCTGTGACTGGAGCTCTGCTCCCCAAAAGGATTCATGCCGTCTGTACTAAGACCAAACCATAAGTTCGTCGCGTCAGCTGCAAAGTCCTCGAACTCCCTCTCAATTTTTCTCCACTGCGACCCATCAGCGGGTGCTCTCAACATCCCGTCTTTCTTACGTTCTTCTTTGTGCCATCGCAACAACTTGGCATGCTCTTTCTTTTGGAACAAGCGTTTCAACCGTGGTATTATAGGAGCATACCACATCACCTTGGTAGGAACCCTCTTCCTGTGGCGTTCGCCCTCCACATCACCAGGGTCATCGTGGGAGATCTTATAGCGCAGTGCACCGCATACCGGGCATGCATCCAAATTCTCGTACTCCTCACCGCGGTAGAGGATGCAGTCATTAGGGCATGCAGGTATCTTCTGCACCTCTAATCCTAGAGGGCAGACAACCTTCTTTGCTTCGTACGTACTTTCAGGCAATTCGTTATCCTTTGGAAGCATCTTCTTTATCATTATCAGCAATTCTTGAAATCCCTTGTCAGTTACACCATTCTTCGCCTTCCATTGCAGCAATTCCAGCGTGGTACCCAGCTTTTTCTGGTCATCTTCACAATTTGGATACAATAATTTCTTGTGATCCTCTAACATGCGTTTCAACTTCAACCTCTCCTTGTCACTTTCGCAGTTTCTCTTTGCATCAGCAATGACCCGACCCAAATCATCAGCGGGCTCATCTGATGCCTCTTCTTCAGCTTCCCCCATTGATGCCTCTTCTTCAGCTTCCCCCATTGTTGTATCAGCGAAAGGATAGTTGTCATCATCCTCTTCTTCTTCATTGTCTTCCATTATAACCCCTCTTTCTCCGTGCTTGGTCCAACAGCTATAGCCGGACATGAAACCGGACTTCAGCAGGTGGTAGTGAAGGGTTTTTGAGGTAGAGTAATTCCTATCATTCTTACAGTCACGACATGGACAACACATGAAACCATTCTGCTTGTTTGCCTCAGCCACACGAATAAAATCATGCAGGCCATTAAGAAACCCTGGACTTAGTCGGTCGTCGTACATCCATTGCCGGCTCATGTTCACTACACAACATCGAAGTGACCAAATTAATACAACTTCATGATCACATTACAACCAAAAGTAGAGCTAGCAGTGACCAAATGTTATTACTGCAAATAATAGATACTTATAGTTCATACATACATGTCATAAAACAACATGCAACTATCTAAAACATGTAAATGCAACAACAAATGCGATCATAATCGCAACTAAAGTAACAATTGAGCCAACGGCATAATGATACCAAGCCTCTTTATCAATGGCATATTTTCTAATCTTTCTAAGCTTCAAGCGCATTCCAGCCATCTTGTTCTTCTGATCATCGACGATATCGGCAACATGCAACTCCAATCCCATCTTCTCATCTTCAGTTCTTTTCAATTTTTCTTTTAAATGATCAATTTCTTTTTCAGCTTGTGTTAATTTCTCGAGCAGAATTGCATAGTCGGTTGGAATTTCTGGTTCAACTACTTCCTATAGATAAAAACATCTACGTCAATTTGGTGGCATAATTAATTGTCATAGACATTAGATGATGTGTGAAATAGTTATAAAAGATAACGACATACCACATCTGAATCATAGACTGGAAATGGGACGACGTGGGCTGATAAAATAACCATGACACTATAGAATAACTAACAATAATACAAGTAAGTAAATCGTACACGCAGCTATCTAAATCATACAAGTAATTTTTTTTAACAAAAAGGTTTTAAGAAGAACAAGAGGCTCACCAAGGTGGCCGGTGCCGCGACGAGATGGTGCGGACGATCGACGGTGGTTAGGACGGGGATGGGAAGGCACCAAATAAACCACACCTACACATATGCAACCTAACAAGTTAATTTGAGCTCAAATTGCATATAAATCAAATAAACTCCCACATAATGATCACTCCTCCAAAACCTAGCTAAAACCCACAAATCACATATCTTTGAGCATACCACAAGCTAATCTAGCAATGAGAGATGAAGGAGCAAAGTTGCTAACCTTTATGAACACTTGGATAGATGGGGTGCCTTTAAATCTTGACAAATCCTTGGCAAAATGGAGGATGAGCTTCGAGCAAGAAGAAGAACAGGGGAGAAAACAGAGAAATGAGAGCCCCTTCGATCGGCTGCGGACGAAGCGTATATGTAGGAAGTCTTTAGTACCGGCTGGTGACACCAACCGGTACTAAAGGTTTGCCTTTAGTACCGGTTGGTATCACCAGCCGGTACTAAAGGTGCAAGCGGGGCCCAAGTCTGACCAACAGCCTGCCACACCCCCTTTAGTACCGGCTCGTGACACGAACCGGTACTAAAGATCGCTCACGAGCCGGTACTAAAGGTCGCCCTGCTCCTAGCCGTTGGAGCCCGCACGAACCGGGACTAATACCGTCTTTAGTACCGGCTCGTGACCAGACCGGGACGAATGCTCAGGACGAAAGGTCTGTTTTCTACTAGTGTTTCAGGCCATAGTAGTTCTTACATCGAGTTGCAACAGAATTCAATCGAGCGGGTATCTTTGTGATTTAACTCACAATACCCAAGATTAGTGATTAACATGTTTAACCATAATCCCCAAGAACTATATCTTTGACCAGCCTTCTATACATCAAAAACTAGTATGACATTCATACATGAGCTGGATATTCCAGTCTTCTTTCCTTTTGCCTTTATACTTCTAACAGTTTAACTTTTAGTATTTCTCCTACTCTCAGAAGAAGCACCCAACTTAAGAGTGGCGATAGCCCCGGACTTCCTAGGCGTGAAAGTTTCACTAACACCGTTCGGATACTTCCTTTCTCTTTAAGTTGTTGTTTTATTCACCATCATCATATGACAGGCGTTCTTCTGGATCCCTCTCTTATCAGTCTAATGCATAGTAAACTCCTTTACTAATAGTTTGCAAACAAGCATTGCTTTGGATATCCCATATCTTTTAGCCTTTGTCTGTCTCTGAAAATGATTTTTAGATTCCATGAATATCACATAACTATCCAAACTTTCAAAGTTCGGGTCTCATGGAAGCAAACGTATTGCACTTGACTGAAATAGAATTCTAGTTTTTTGGATCGAAGGACGAGAGTCACATGATCCATAGCATTAGCGGGAGAATACCGAAAGTATGCGATAGGACAAAGTCCTTCTCGGCACTATTGAGGACAATCCTCACATTACGTTACCAACCGTAAAGTTTTAACCAGATATTTAACAGATATTCAATTTTAATAGGGGAGGTGGAAAACGCGAGCCATTATTCTACAAATTTTATACAAACCACACTTAGACAAAGTTCATAATTAATTGCACTGAGAATTAAACAAGGTAATTCTACAGTGCGCTCCCACTCAAATCAATATCTCTCATAATTGATTGTGAGTGATTCAAGATCCAAATTTCAATTCAACGCCAAGGATGCATCCATCTCAAGTGACGAGAATTTCATTTGGTAGGCCAACTTGCCAATCACATCTCTATGTGACTCTTGTTCATCTTTCGATGCGTGTGTTCCGAGCTCATGACTTTCATGCCTGAACGTCAAGACAACCAAGTAATCTCACTGCGAGGTCTCAACTCACCCGCCTCACACATGTCTAATCGTTCGTACCCATGCATCCATGTGATACCCCGAAAAGAAAAGTGCCGTGACGGTGCTACACTTGGGAGAACACTAACTACGTGATATTTTGTGAGAGATCACCCTAATAAAAGTGACTACCGCGCAATCAAAAGGGTGCATCATAAGGGTTAAACATCTCAGTCAATTCATAATAGCATGATATGGTATAGCCCTTTCTGACGGAGAAGTCTTGTATTTCTTCGTCTTCGGCATTCGCGTTGGCACTACTAGGAGAAAGCCTATAGACAGGATTTTAGCAGTAGCGCTGGATATAGGGAAAGCGCTATTGTTATGTATTAGTAGCGCTGGAACCCAACCAGCGCTACAAGTAGAACCATAGCAGCAGCGCGGGCTACCGAACCAGCGCTACTGATAAGTGGTCCTGTCGCCACCGCCAGTGGCTACCTATAGTTGTAGCGGCTGTCCAAAACCAGCGCTACTACTACGGCTTTAGTTATAGCGCTTGTCGGTGGACCACCGCTACTGCTACGGCTGTACATTGCCAGCAGGTGGGCCCAGATTAGCAGCAGCGCCTGGGCTCCGACCAGCGCTACTGCTACTCGACCCACCCTCCCTCCCCATTCGATCGCCACCGTCTCACTCCCGGCCCATTCGATCCCCTCTTCCTCTCATCAGTCCTCTCCCCCGACCGCCGCCGTCGCCATCGCCTCGACGCCGCCACCGTCGCGCCCCGGCCCTCACTTGCGTCGCGCCCCCTCCCTCGCCTTCGCGCCCCCTCAATCGCCGTCGCGCCCGCCCTCACCGTCGCCCCCTCCCTCACCGTCGCGCCCTCCCTCGCCGTGGCCCCCTCCCTCACCGTCGCGCCCACTCCTTCCGCAGGTAGCCCCTTCTCCCTCCTTCCTCCCTCTTCCCTATCCCCTCACTCCCTTCACCCCCTCTCGCATCAAGCCATTTTGTAATATTAGGGTTAGGTTTGTTAGGTTGATTCTAGGGTTAGGTTGATTAGGGGGGTTAGGTTGATTCTAGGGTTAGGTTTGTTAGGTTGATTCTAGGGTTAGGTTGATTAGGGGGGTTAGGTTCATTCTAGGGTTAGGTTTGTTAGCTAAATTAGTTTAGAGCCAAATATGAATTTGCCAAATATGAAAAACCTTATTGCATTTTCTTCAAGTTCTATATTTTTCTTACTGTTATATGCAAATGATCCGAGTGGCCCATGTTTCGCCGGAATGTTGATTCATTTCCGTTCCGGTGAATTTCAGGCGCTTCTCCTTCTTTTCCTTCTGCTATATATTTTTAATGCACTAGGGAAAGGAGGAGTAGCGACCATCACCGACGGTCGAAATTTGAGAGAGGAAGAATCCCGACTGTTGTCGTCGGGGTCGCTAGACATTTCGATGTAATGCACTTGGGGACGAATGGAGGAGCCACCATCACCGACGGTCACAATATCAGAGGGAGTGCCCACCATATACGTGAGATGAGAGTTTAGGAAGGAAAGACTCGACAGACCTAAAGTCAACCCGTTGCATATTTTGAGTAATAGTGATCTGTGTGTTGATCAGTTTCCTGGTAGTTGCCTTCGATCGATTTTAAATGTTTCAACTATGAAGATAGGAAATGTCTGACGACGATAGCGAAAGGGAATTCGGTATGTGCGAATACTGCGAAGACGAGCGCGGTCTGTGCGACACGACTCACCTAGTTGATGGTAGGCGCTTCAGCATCGTGCTGGATGAGACCTTCGAAGTGGATACAGTAAGTCAGAACGACAAGTCTTTTTTCGTAATTAAGCATGACTTCTGCTTCTTTTGCTTCAACTTATAATTTTAATTTTTTACTATTCTACTAGCGTATCCCCTGCCATGCAAGAAGATTTGTCTTGGATAAGATTGGTTTTAATACTAAAAAAAGTATGGAGGTAAAGAGAGTTCACTTGAGGACCGAGCATGGTTATACTTTTGCCGTAAAATTGTACAATGCAGACACCTACTCCTTTTTTGAATGCAAAAGTTGGCAAGCACTATGCAAGGCTTAGGCATTTGAGCCTAATATGCTTA
The DNA here is from genome assembly GCA_039707655.1 of Elymus sibiricus. Classification (NCBI taxonomy): domain Eukaryota; kingdom Viridiplantae; phylum Streptophyta; class Magnoliopsida; order Poales; family Poaceae; genus Elymus; species Elymus sibiricus. Next base: position 14,846,073 of record CM077665.1, on the reverse strand, counting down.
TCACCTTTGATATTCGTCCGGAAGATGAAATTGAAGGTAATATCGACATCTGGGTCGATGTGCAGACGCCTCCAGTTCTACCATTATGTGAGTTTCTCAACCATATTTATTAAGTAATTTATATTGTTTATTTAAAAATAGTTGACAACTAATTTCCATTGACAGCTTATTTTCATTCTTCAAAAAATGTACGGAAGATGGTAGACAGAACCTACTACTACAGTGATAAAGCAGAATTAACTTGTAAGGAGAAAGATCATCTTGTCGCATTTATTAATGATCTTGAGAATTACAATAGCTATTATCAAACTCCTCCACATTATGTTCAATACGTGCCACTAGTGCATGTGGTGAACTACGGTAACATCCATGGAGATTGCATGGTAAGATTTTCTACTATTACGACATCCGTGCATCTTTTGCATAAATTCTTCTAAAACTAAACTACATTGCTAACTACAAAGTTATTACTATGTTTTTCTACAGAAAATCCCGACAGATTGTGTGCCTAATCTGATGTTTCAGAGCGGTCACGTTGATGTTATGAGCTTATGGCCAGCACGGCCAAGTCAGCCTACGCATCACTCCTATCCATACCGGATTTCTAAAACCGATGAAGACATGACAGTCAAAGAGTGGAAAAAATGTATGGTCAATCCTAGAGAGCTACTTGGAAGCAACATTGTGCATAGGCCAAGAATTAGAGACAGGATGATCTCCATTCTCCATAATGGAGAGTCAGGGCCTATCTTGTTTTATGATATTTTACCTAAGAGAGGGTAGAGTAGGTCCTATGAGAGAGGACTAGGTCGTAGGTACAATGTGTTATTATGTGCTACAATGTGTTAGAGTTGATGATGATGATGAGGAGTTGTGATTATGACTAGTGACCAACTTGTTATTATGATCATGATTAGTTATTATATCATTGGGGGAACAAAAGCGAATTAGATTCATGTCGATGGATCAAAAGTGACCAAAAGTTGAATTAGTAGGATCGTCGTCCTACTAATTCAACTTTTGATCACTTTTGATTCATTTGGATGAATAAAATCCATGATGAAACTACTGTATAGAGCATGTATGAATGAAACTACTGTATAGAGCCTGTATGAATACATCACAAATACGTAGAGGGGGTATGAATCTGTGAAAGCCGTAGTACTAGCAGCAGCGCTGGAAACCATTTAGCAGCAGCGCTGGATTAGCAGCAGCGCTTTCATTTTTGCCGCGCTACAGATATTTAGCAGTAGCGCTGGTAAGTGCAGCGCTAGTGCTAACCATACTTAGCAGTAGCGCTGCACAAACCAGCGCTACTGCTATAACTTAGCTGTAGCGCCTTAGCAGTAGCGCTGGGTCCAGCGCTACTACTAGGCTTTTTCCTACTAGTGTGGTGTTCACTTTCGCGAAGATTGCCACCACCTTGTCGATGCACCAGATAATATTGCTATCTCTATAGCTTAATAAAATAAGTGCATTACATAAGGTTGACACGCAGGTCATTAAAGTGCAATCATATGGCTCCAGCCATCATGCCGAATCATGACACGCAGGTCATGTTAATCAATTTACATCATATAGTCATCTCATACATAATCAAATTATTATGAACACTGCTATACCAGATCACATGCACATGCAAACCATCCTGCAAAACCAAGTTAGACACCTCTAATCGGTCCATGCAAAAACTTGTTTTACGTGGCTTCTAAGGTTTCGAAACAAACCGAAGCTACCAACGTCCATCATCAAGCATGATAATCCAAGTTGCTAGATTAACCTTCCAGAGTGTATGAAACACGAGATAATAAAATCTCGAGCCCCATAATAAACTTCGTCATACGCGTGACCCCCGTGCAGATCACATCTGCATTGCCCTTTCGTCTGCGAAACATCCATCTTTCTCAACTATGGTGGAACCCAAAGAACTGTTAGCACTTCGTTGATCTGTCAATCAGCATACTCAGGAGCAGCATGAAAGGATCGCGGATTGCCAGAACTTTGTGAGATTCCACCATGCCGTCAAGATCAGGACTACGCAAATTCCAGGGAAGCAACAAGAACATCGGGTAACAGATTTCATCTGCTACCCGCACAAATAATTTTCAGCAATATATCCCATCTACTACCTAATTATATTGTGCAACACCCATACATCTCTATGTATTCTAGATCGCAATCGGCATCTACGCATAGCACGGCTCTTGATGCCACTGTAGGGTAACGCAGCAGAAAACAAAAAATTTCCGACCTATGCACCAGCCCCGGACCACTATGGAGACTGCATACAAGGTTTGATCATTTTCGTTACCGACTTGTAGCGCAGCGGAAGTAGAGTCGATGACGATCGGCGGTGCAGATCCCCGCAGCTAGGATTTTACAACCTCCCAACCGCGAGGATGTATACCCTCATCTGCCCCGCGGACAGCCCTCCGGGAGGCGGTCGGACAGTCCCCGGACGGTGTCGCGGACAGCCCTTCGGGAGGACCTCCGAAACTCGGACTGTCACTCGGACAGCCCTTCGGGAGGACCTCCAAAACTCGGACGGTCACGCGGATAGCCCTTCGGGAGGCACTCTTGAACTAAGACCGAAACTACGATCTCTCTACAGAGTTGCACACATACGGTGTCATCTATCCGGCAGGGCTTCGCCGTCCAGAACTAGTTCCTGCCGGAACCCAGACAGCCTTTCGGCTCTACGAAACTACTTCGCTGGGAGGGAGAGAAGAAGCCAGATCATTGCAATGGCACTTGTATGTGAGAAAAGGATGAAGCATATGGGGCTGCCCACACATCTCTATTTATAGGATAGCCAAGGGGTAAAGATGTCATACAAAAAACCCCAAAGTACCCCCACTTTATGCCTTTTCATAAAAGAATAAAGATAAAAGGGGTGCCATGTGGAGCTCCAAGGAGCTCCACCATGCTTGGCCGGCCACACTTGGGGCCCCCCACATGGGGGTGCCTTGGCTCCCAAGTCCTTCTAGAAGGCCTTTTGGAAATATCCCAAAAGGTGCTTTCCCATAAATATCCAAAAAGCACTTTCACTATTCACGACGACTTTTTTCAGCGTCCGATCGAACTGAAAATATTCATGTGGGCTTAGAACATTTCCAGTACCCACCAAAATAATTTTCAACGCGAGCCGGAACAATTCCGGTTTAGTGATTTTCATCTGCGAAAAGCATCTGAAGCGGTTTCGGCAGCTTCGGAACATTTCCGGTTTTCATTCCGGAAAATTCCAGAAAGTTTCCAGAATGATTCTGGCACCCACCAAGAATTATCAGGCATGTGCCAAAACCAATTTGACTTTATGGTATCCTCTGAAACAACTTTTCAGTTTCACCGGAACTCATCCGGTGACCTCTCTCTTCGGAATTTTTCCGCTGTCTCCGAAAACTTTTTCCAAAAACTTTCTCTCAGACTCCCTGTCTAGTATTCAGCAGATAGATGACCCTTAAGCATGTGACCCTATAGGTTCGGTGAAGCATAGACATGACCCGGAACCTCTTCCGATCAATGATCAACATCGGAGCCGTGGACACCCATATTGATCCCTATACCCACACGAATGAATATTCGAGTGAACCTCCAGTTGCCATGTGCTATTCCTGTTGCTTCGCGATATGTTACAAATACCCGAGGTGAGACATGTAGGCATCCCCGTGGATAAACAACTTGTCCACTATGCCAGTTACCTCGATACCGGTATTGTTCTCTTTTCTCGTTCCCGTGTTCCGGCATCCCCGTGATCAAATCACAAAGTGTCTGGCCAGACGATGATGGATACCGTAACACCGAGAGGGCCCAGAGATATCTCTCCATCGTCGGAGGAGCAAATCCCAATCTTGACCTATCAAGTTACTTGACATACTTTTCCATGAACCCGTAAGCCGCCGTAATAGCCACCCATTTACGGATGACGTTTAACAGACCCCAAAGTTCATGAAGCAAGCATGAAGAAACTCGATACTCTCATGGTCTAAGGAATCATGCAAACGTTAACCATCTCTGTGTTCTTAACCATTAACTTATGACGAATGAATCTCATAGCATAACATCAATTCGGGTCGATTCAACACAAGTGTTCTACCAACAATTGTGCCCTCAAAATTGCCGGCGTAGCCATGCCCATGATCAGGAAAACAGGATCATCATGCAATACTTGAGCCGGTCATAGAGGCTTGACTAGGAATACATTTTACCGTTTATTATCCCACACGTGCACATGAGTTTCCTTCCAAGCCTCGTTTTATTTGCAGACTCGAGAATCATTGCAGTTATAGCATGGAACATAAACATAATTATGAACAGGGAGATAATCAATAACATTTATTATTGCCTCTAGGGCATATCTCCTACACACCTCAATACAATCAAGCAGGACGTAGGGTTTTACCTCTTTGAGAGGGCCCGAACCTGAGTAAAACATCGTCTCTACGTTCCCTGTTACCCATTGACTCCAAGATCTACAGTTCGGGACCCCTACCCAAGATCTGCCGGTTTTAGTACCGACAACGATGTCGTGGTCGAGCACGAGCTTGGGAGGCGGTAGCTGCAACGGCGAAGTGAAGCAACAGCAGCGAGCTCGGGCGCGATGGCAGCTAGGGCTACGGGCTACGAAAAACAGTGCTAGGAGAGGGGAAAGGAGCGGCAGCTCACCGTGGAGCTCAAGAAAGGCTCGTCGGGGTTCGGGAGCAGCGGAGGTGGCCGGATTCGAAGGAGATCGCCGGTGAGGCAGAGGTTGAAGACGACCTCGCAGGGCTCGATGCAGGGGCTCCGAGCTCCAATGGGTGGCTCAGGTCGATGTAGCCGACGGTGGCGAAGCTCCTGGATACGACGGCGAGGCGTGGGGAGGTCAATGGTTATGGCTGCGATGAGCCATGGCGACGACAGCGTTCTGGCGAGAACGGGATCGAGAGAGAGCGCGATCGGGAGAGGGCATAAGGACTGGCGCAGGTCCAGAGGAGCCACGGCGACGTTCTTATCCTCCCCGCGGCACTGTAGCAGCTCGGGCATCGGCTGGCGCGGCGGGAACGGTGGGCGCGCGCGGGCGAGCCAAAATGGGGAGGAGAGAGGTTAGGGACGAGGGGGGAGGCGGGCTGGGCCGGCTGGGCCAGTTCCTGTGGACTAAGGCCCAGACTGCTTTATTCTTTTTCATTTTCTTTTCTGTTTCTTTATTCCTTTCTGTTTTGCATTTTCTTTTTGCACCAAATGACTTTTGTAAAATGTGGAATCTGTCTCAATAATTATTATGCAATATTTAGCACTGCCACAAATAGTTTGAGGATTATTTGAATTCATTTGACTTTGGTTTAATTACAATAGATTTAAATGGGCTGTTTTGGGTACTATTTTTGGATGCTAGCTTCAAAATGAGCAAACAAGTGATGTTGTTTTCCTTAACCATAATTATCTATGGATTATTTACAACATTATGAACTCTTTTGCTTGCAAGTTTGTGCAACTTTTATTTTGACTTGCAAATTGAATTTTCATTTAAAGTGGAATTTGAAATGAGATATGAAACCAAATGTTGATTAAGCTTTGATAATCATGGTGACTTGGCATTATCAAAGGGTGATCACTTTAGTTAATACATAGGGGTGTTACATTCCTCTCCTTACTCTTCGGCCTCCTCTTCAGTGGGCGGGATCTCAAGGACCCGCGACGCGCCCTTCAGGGTGTCAGAGCCGGGAGGAGGAGGAGTTGAGTAGTACAAATGAATATCTTCCTGCATATACACAAAACAAGTCAGACACAAACTTATTCAAGATAGATACTCGGGGGTTGCGGCCACAGGTACTTACCGCTCTTGGCGGATTACCAGCATGGTATTCTGGTACTGCCTGGGGGATTTCTCCGGCATTTTTGAACATAGGCCGGAGTCTCGCCATCACCTCGCCGATGGAGAGGTCTTCAGAAGTCTTCCTCGACGGGTCAACTGGGCCTGAGTAGTTGTACCCCAGGTACAGCGAAGTTGCAGGGGTTGGACGCGCCTCCTCATCAAGCTGAAGGCCACGCCCATCCCTGTCAGCCCTTGACTCTTCAGGTGGGTGATCCTATTGAGAAGCTCGGGGAGCTGAAAGCTATCTTCGGTCGCAGGCTCGTTCAACCACCTGTTATTGTATACCGGACGGTGTCCAGTCACCTTGGGGAGCTTCGGATCGTTGTCCCCAATGTAGAACCAGCAAGTCATACTCCAAGTACAGGTCACCGGATCTCTCCCGCATCTGAATTCCAGCGCCGCCAACTACTACGGTGTACTCTAGCCAAGGCTGCGGCTTGACGCGGAAGATTTTGCTGAAGAGTTGGAAGTGGGGCTGGATCCCCAGAAAAGCCTCACAAAAATGCACAAATATGGCAATGTGGAGCATGCTTTTCGGGTTGAGGTAGACAAGCTCTAATCTATAAAACTGAAGCTTTCGTGTTGAGGATGCTTTTCGGGTTGAGGTAGCTTAGGCTGCGGCTTGACGCGGAAGATTTTGCGGAAGAGTTGGAAGTGGGGCTGGATCCCCAGACAAGCCTCACGAAAATCACAAAATGAACCGTCTCTCCGGGGTACCCCTCAAATGGCCAGGGGTCGTTGCAAGCGCAACTCCAGCTGACGGCTTCCTGCTATTGCACCAGCTTCGCCTTCTCCAAGGCATGAATCTCCTCCAGCTTCAGCATGGATCTCTTCCTGGCGCAGGCCTGAGTTGGCGGAGTAGTTTGGTCAGTCCTCCCGAACTTTGGTTCCATGCTCCATGCTATAACTGCTATGGTTCCCGAGCCCGTATATCCATAAAGGCTGTGAGGAAAACCCATGTGCACGTGTGGAATAATAAACGGTAAAAAGTATTCCTGGTCAAGCCTCTATGACTAGCCCAAGTGTTGCATGATGATCACGTTTTCCAGATCATGGGCATGACTATGCCGTCAACTTTGGGGCACAATGTTAGGAGACCACTTGTGTTGAATCGACCCGATTGATGTTATGCTATGAGATACATTCGTCATAAGTTAATGGTTAATAACATAGAGAAGTTAATGTTTGCATAATTCCTTAGACCATGAGAGTGTCGAGTTTCTTCATGCTTGCTTCATGAACTTTGGGGTTTGTTAAACGTCATCCGTAAATGGGTGGCTATTACGGCGGCTTCCGGGTTCATCGAAAAGTATGTCAAGTAACTTGATAGCTCAAGATTGGGATTTGCTCCTCCGGCGATGGAGAGATATTCTCGGGCCCTCTCGGTGTTACGGTATCCATCATCGTCTGGCCAAACACAGGGTGATTTGATCACAGGGATGCCGGAACACGGAAACAAGAAAAGAGAACAAAACCGGTAACGAGGTAACTGGCATAGTGGACAAGGTTGTTGATCCATGGGGATGCCGATACATCTCACCTCGGGTTTTGTAACATATTGCGAAGCAACTGGAATAGCACACGGCAACTGGAGGTTCACTCGAATATTCATTCGTGTGGGTATAGGGGTCAATATGGGTGTCCACGGCTCCGATGTTGATCATTGATCGGAAAGAGTTCCGGTCATGTCTATACCTCACCGAACCTATAGGGTCACACGCTTAAGGGTCATCTATCTGCTGAATACTAGACTGGGAGTCTGAGAGAAAATCACCGAAAAAGTTTCGGACGAAACGGAAACGTTCCGGAGAGAACACCGGAATAGTTTTGGTAAAACTGAAAACTTGTTTCAGGGTATTCCATTAAGTCAAATTGGTTTCGGCACATGCCTGGAAATTCTTGGAGGGTGCCAGAATTGTTCTGGTAACTTCTGGGATTTTTCCGGGACAAAAACCGGAAATGTTCCGGAGCTGCCAGAACCGGTTTGGTTGCTTTTCGCAGATGAAAATCACTAATCCGAAATTGTTTCCGAACGAATCCAAAATCATTTTAGTGGGTACTGGAATTATTCTGAGACCCACAGAAATATTTTCGGTTCGAACGGATGCTGAAATATGTCGTCATGAATAGTGCAATCAGCTTTATGGTTACTTTTTGAAAAGCCACCTTTTTGGGCTTTTGCTCCAAAATATCTTGGGGATGACATGGATGGATGTGGCTGAAATTTTCAGCCCCTCCACCCCTCCTTCTCCTATAAATAGAGGTGGAGGGTGTCGGTGTCAAAACCGGCGGATCTCGGGTAGGGGGTCCCGAACTATGATGCTTGGATCGATGGTAACAGGAGACGAAGGGGACAAGGTTTTACCCAGGTTCGGGCCCTCCTATGGAGGTAATACCCTACGTCCTGCTTGATTGTATTGATTGTATAGAGATTACAGAGTGATCTACCACGAGATCGTATGACTAAAACCCTAGATGAGTTCTCTTGCCCTCATGATCTAAAACCCTCCGGCTTATATAGACGCCGGGGGTGCCTAGGGTTTACACATGGTCGGTTACACGTCGAGGAGATAAACATGCCTATTCTACTTTAAACGTGGAGCACATGCCTTGCTTCTAGAAACTTCCCTTCTGGAGTCCGGTCCTTCGAGCGATCCAGTGTCCGGCGAACGGCCCATATAGTCCGGCCCATATTGATAGGCCGGCCTCCCGAGGACCCCCTAGTCCAGGACTCCCTCAGTAGCCCCCGAACTAGCCTCCAACGCCACGGGTCCAAGCTCCAGCTGCTTCAAATGATCAGAATCTTCGGCTTGCGAGGCGAGTTCCTTTCTCCGAATAGTAATCGGCAGTTCCTTTAGTCCGGCTTCCATCGACGCATAGTTTTCCTGATCATAGGTCATCCGAACATCATGTGTAACCCGGCCTATAAGGCCAAATGCCAGGGAGCCAGTAGCGCTCTTCTGACAACCTTTCAGACGAAAGGCCGCGGCTCATCATGACCGCTGAGCCAGTTGTACAGACTCATTTAGCGGCTCGAGGCCGTATTTATCGGCACGATCCATCAATACACAGATCGTGCCCCGTTCCATACGGGACATGCTTAATCATGCGCGTATAACGCCGCGCATGCCTCGGGAAGTGGAGACATTCACGGCGTGGTGGAGGGAGGCTAACCGGTAGCGGCCCTTAATAAAAAGGGAAAAACCCCAAGGCTTATCCACATTCCTCCCTTCGCATCCTCGCCTCCCTAGACTCCTGAGCTCACCGAGCCCAGATCTAGGTTTCACATTCTTCTCCTTCCGAGGTCAGCCATGGCCAGCGGCAAGTGGGAGGTCTCCACAGTCACAGACAAGGATATCCGGGAGCTCAAGGCCGCCGGATACATCCCTGCCAACGTGTTCCACCGCTCCACCGAGGAGGGTCAGGTGATTCCCACCCCTAAACAAGGGGAAAGGGTGGTTTTCGTCCCCATTTCATCCGGGGATTAAGCTTCCCACTTCACCCCTTTGTGAGGGGTCTGATGTTCTTTTACGGGCTCGATTTCCACGACCTTCCACCGAACTCCTTCATGCACATATCTGCATTCATCACTGTCTGCGAGGCTTTCCTGCGAGTGGAGCCGCACTTCGGATTATGGCTTAAGACTTTCAACATTAAGCCGAAGTGTGTTTCCGGCGCGCACGCGGACTGCGGCGGGGGAGTCATCGACAAACTCCCATGCGCAGTGTGGCCATATGGCACCTTCATCGACACCATTAAGACCTGGCAGAAGGAGTGGTTCTATATCACTGAGCCAAAGGAGGAAGAGGGCGGAACTATCCCTGCTGAACGCGGAGCTATTCCTGCCGAATTCAGGTCCGCCCCCCCAACCAGATTGACCTCGTGGGTCCGAAAGGGCCTGGATTGGGGGTCGGCTACCGAAGTAGAGGACCTGCAGAGGCGCACCGCTTCCCTAATCAGGGAAGGTGTTGGCCTGACCAATATGGTCCAGGTAATGCTTCGGCGACATGTCCTGCCATGCCAGCGCCGGAGTTCTCCTATGTGGGATTACCGGACTGGCGACGACCCTACAGTTCGTCGACTCTTCCGCACCACGCGGGAGAAACTGTGGAAGGTGCTGTTCAAGGCGCAGAAGGACTGGCCGGGCGAGGAGGAAGACCAAGGCTTGAATGCTGCCAAGCCTCCTCCCAAGGTATGTTATGATTTCAATAGATCGGCTTTATTCTTCCGTAGGTCACCTAAGGATTGCCCGATCACTTCTGCAGGAATGGCTGAAAAAAGCTAAGGACTTCAAGAGTTTGGCTCCACAGCCCGAGGATCTCCGGTCCCCGCTGCTGTTGGAGATGTTCATCGTGGCGCCCTACAAGGCGCCAGAGAAGAAAGAAAAGAAGAAGAAGACGGGCCGAGCTGGCCTGCGCACCAAGGACCAGCTAGAGGCTGAGTCCGAGGAGACCCACGCCTCCTCGAATCCAGAGAAGGAAGAGGAGGAAAAGGAGGACGAGGTCGAGGGGGGAGGCGATTCCCCCCTTACAAGAAAGAGGGCGACGTCAACGGACGCCTTGGAGGATGAACTTCCTCCAGCCCAGAAGAAAGCACGCCGGTCACAGGCGATCCTGTCCGACGATAGTTCGGCCTCGGACACCGAGTCCGAGGGGTTCAAGAGGGTTCCGTGAAGGACCCTCAGGGTTAAGCCCCCACCTCGAAGGTATAGATCCGAAGACCTTGCAAATACCAAGTTTCGTTAATATATTTAACATCCGGGTGTCAATTGACTTGCAGCCCGCCCCGCATACTTCCCACCGACCAAAGCTCGGACGGGGAGACCCCGCCCACCAATCTAGCGGAGAGCGGAAACGCGTCGCACCCTTCCCCTCCAGATGCCAATAAGGAAGGCACGGAGGTGTCATCCCAACAGGCTCCCCTGGAGCCGAACACTGGAGGCGGGGGCGACGAGATAATGGCCGAGGTTAATACCTCGGCCACCGAAGACCCGGGGGAGAAGACCCTCCCGGATATCGAGGAGACCGGTCAGGGAACTGTCCAGTCACCTCCACAACTGTCTCCGGAGCACACCATGTGTTCGGAGACACAGCTTCAATCCCCGACTGGGGATCGGGCTAACCGACCCCCACCGGTGCCTCCGACCACTGAGTGGCCGGCCATGGGGGAGGCTCTATCCAGCGCCTCCATCTCCGAGGAGCACCGCACCCTTATGGGTACGGTGCTGCAGAGCATTACGTCCGCGGATACCGGATTGAAAGCGGCCTTCAACGGCCTCCTAACGGGTTTTCAGGTAAACAATGTAATGCCCCGTTTTTTGTAAGTCGTTGATATGTTTAAGCAGTTGTTTATATACATAGCAGCCCCCGAGCCCTAGGTAAGTTTGAAGAACTTACCTGGGGGTCAAGACAAAAAATCCTTATCCGAACTATACAAATGCTCAGATTGTTCGGTCATTCTTTTAAGGAGACTAGGCACAGGATTATGATAACTCGGAGGTCTGTGAACTCATATAATATGAGATTTTCGCATTTTTTGCAGGCATCGGCGGCGTCCGATAACGCCACTGAAATAGAGGAGCTGAATCGGAAGCTTAAGAACTCCGATGACGAGCTTAAGGCTCTAAACCGAAGATTCGACGAGGCTCAAGGTAAGCGGAGTGAAGTATCCAAACTTCATGTTTCCGTTCTATCAACACGGATGCTTAATATAAGTCAATGCTTACGCAGCCTCGGCGAAAGAGATGGAGAAGCTCAAGGCCGAACTTAAGAAGGCAAAGCAGGAAACTGCTGTAGAAAAGGCGGCGGCCCAAGAGGCCGTAGCCGCACTATCTGCCTTGAGAGCAACCAGCGACAAGCACCAGGCTCGAGAGGAGGAGGTCCAACAGGAGCTTAGGGACGCCAGCAAGAAGTGCGAGGCCCTGGAGCTGAAAGGAAAAGAGTAGGCTGCCGAACTATCCACCCTAAAAACCGATCTTCAAAAGGAGCGGGTGGATAGGCGGACCTTTGAAGAGGAAATCAGCCAGGCCCAGGCTATACTGAGTGGTAAGCCATATTTACTGCAGTGTGTCTTCGGAGATGATAGGTTCAAAGCTCTTACCCAAGTATGGCATTCCGTAGGCGCCGGCTTGGACCTCCAGAAGAGCGCAGCGGACGCGAAACAGTTCTATGCTTCGCGGGGTGAAGGAGATGAAGCCCGTGTTTTCTGGGCTCAATTCGAAGCCCACGAGCGAACTCCTCTCCTGAATGAGCAAATGAAGCAGCTGTTGGAGATGCACAAGGTGGCGGAAACGGCCATGAAGGATCTCTGTATCCGGCTGTGGCCCGATGAGCCAATTCCCGGCAGTTACTTCGGCCTGGTGCAGAAGCTGAGCGACGCCACTCCTCGGATCGACGCATTGAGGAGGTCTTCTTGCATCGAGGGGGCAAGGATGACCTTTGCGAAGGCCAAGGTACACTGGCCGGGGCTGGATCCGATGAAGGTGGCCAGTGCTCCTCCGCCGCCTGGAAAAGAGTATAGGTGCCCCAAGCGGTACTTCTCCGGAGTTATGGAGGGTGCTCGGGCCATAGAGTCACAGTGTCAAAGAGATACTGTGTATGAGTAAACGGTTATGTAATATGTCCGAAGACTTTTTGGAACGCGTTTTTATGTATATAAAGTTTGCATGGTTTATCATGTCTTGTGTGTTTTGCATCCTTTATAACTTCTTTGTGGCCGGTTAAATCTGAAGGCTGCGAGTCGTCGGCTTCAGCCCCCAGGTAGATACTATGTGGGGTGTCGCTTCCAAAACGCACTATAACCCTTAGCCGAACTATCGGTACCCGAAGGCGGTAGTGCGGGGTGGACTAGGCAATCGGACCAGAATGCTTTATTACCTTCACTTAGCCGTAGGAGTGCGAGAAAGGAGTGCAGGAGGCCGATAAATAGCCCCCTGGAGTTTGTGATGTTCGGACAAGCCGTGGCCAAATCCTATATCACATGGTTCGGGCTAATACCGAACCCATCGCATTACACGGAGTAACCTCTGACGAGATTAAGTTAAGCTCGGAATCGCAGACCGGTTCTCGCATACCGTGATAGTCAGTTTTCGGCTTTCTCCGCTGAGGCTCTTGACCAGACTAGCCGGAAGCACAATCGCAGCGGTTCTCCCTTTGCCCCTTTAGCCGAACGAGCGGAACATAAAGGGGCAAGAACAGGTGCCGGGCAACCCAACATTTGACCCAAGACACAGTTCGGAACCAATGCATATAAAGCGGAAGTCCAAGACGCCGAATACAAAATCAATTGTGCACAAGGCGATTTTAAGAGCGAGCCCCCGGTCTATTAGCCGGTTGCTTCGCGAAAGTATACCAAACAGGCTCGCAAGAAAAGAAGGAGAAAAATAGAGAATATGCTTAAAAAACGTCAAACGAGCGTGCATAATATATCTATATTATACTAAACCATTCTTTTCATTCAAAGTGCTGATACAACTGTGTACAGGTATAGAAGATAAAATATAAATCTTACAGGAGGGTGCTGCGCTAAGGGTCTTCGATTTGTGGCCTGACGTCCGCGATATGCCTTGCAGCGTATCCTCTCCTGCGACCACCAGGACGGTGTATACCTTGATAGGTGTGCTGTTCGGCGAACGGACTATTGTAGAAGAGTCTTGAGAAGTCGCCGAAATTTGAACAAGCTTGACGCCTTAGTGGGTACTTGACGGTACCTGCCATGTGTCCGAAGACATGTTTGAGGGTGATAGTTCGGTCTAGACGAAGACTTACCCTACATCAATGTTCCCCCACCGTTGCCCATGGAATTTCAAGCGCGAAGTTATGCACCCTCGGCACGTATTGTGCGGGAAATGGGGCCTTGTGGTGGGGGGCGAATCCCTATTTATTGGGAGAGGAAGCTTCTGGAATTTCGGTTTGAGACCGAGCTCGCTTCCCAGCCTTGGATGCCTTGACGGCGGACGTCGACGTCTGCCGGTCATCGGTGTAATGGAATTCGGCCGCCAGGGCCAACGCATGTTCCTCAGTTCGGAGTGACCGCTCTGTATTGCCATTGACAGTGATGACCCCTCGGGGGCCAGGCATTTTGAGCTTGAGGTATGCATAGTGCGGAACGGCGTTAAAGCGGGCGAACGCCGTACGGCCGAGCAGGGCGTGATAGCTGCTGCGGAATGGTACTATGTCGAAGATCAAGTCCTCACTTCGGAAGTTGTCGGGCGAGCCGAACACAACTTCCAGGCTTATAGAGCCTATACATCGGGCTTCAACGCCTGGGATCACTCCTTTAAAGGTAATGTTACTGGGCTTGATCCTTGACGGATCTATGCCCATTTTTTTCACCGTATCTGAGTAGATCAGTTTGAGACTACTTCCACCATCCATGAGGACTTTGGTTAGGTGGTACCCATCTATGATCGGGTCGAGGACAAGTGCGGCCGAACCCCCATGACGGATACTGGTCGGATGGTCACGTCGATCAAAAGTGATCGGATGTGCCGACTAGCGGTTATACTTCGGAGCTACAGGCTCTATGGCGTAGACATCCCGAAGGGCGCGTTTCCTTTCCCTTTTGGGTATATGAGTGGCGTAAATCATGTTTAGTGTCTTCACCTCTGTGGGGAATTTCTTTTGACCGCCACAGATCGGACCCCGAGGTTCATCCTCGTCCTCGCTGCGTGAGCTCTTGCCTTGGTCCTCGGTAGCGAGCTTGCCGGCCTGTTTGAAAACCCAACAGTTACGATTGGTGTGATTGGCGGGCTTCTCCTGGGTGCCATGTATCTGGCAAGGCCTCTCCAGAATCTTGTCCAGCGGGGTAGGTCCGTCGTGTTTGCCTTTAGGAGGCTTTTTCTGCTGCCCACAGCGGTTGTTGCGAAATCCGGCGTTTACAGCCGTGTCATCGGCATCACTGTTATTATGCCGGCGCTTGTTTTTGTTGCGCTTTGGTTTCCCGTTTCCATCCCGTACTTCGGGGTTATGGCTGCGTCTGGCAAGCCAATTATCCTCGCCCGCGCAAAAGCGGGTCATGAGTGGTGTGAGGGCGGACATTGTCCTGTGTTTGTCTTGGCCGAGCTGTCGAGCTAGCCATTCATCCCGAATATTATGCCTGAAAGAGGCTATAGCTTCGGCGTCTGGGCAGTCTACGATCTGTTTTTTCTTGGTCAGGAAACGATTCCAGAATAGCCTCGCGGACTCTCCGGGTTTCTGAACGACGTTACTTAGATCGGAGGAGTCCGGTGGCCGGACATAAGTGCCCTGGAAATTAGATCGGAATGCCTCTTCTAGGTCCTCCCAACATCCAATGGAGTTTTCGGGGAGGCTATTTAGCCAGTGCCGAGCTGTCCCCTTGAGCTTTAGGGGCAGGTATTTGATAGCGTGGAGGTCATCTCCTCGTGCCATGTGGATGTGGAGGAGGAAATCCTCAATCCATACGGTTGGGTCAGTTGTCCCATCGTATTGCTCTATGTTTACGGGTTTAAACCCTTCGGGGAACTGATGCTGCATTACCTCATCTGTAAAGCACAGTGGGTGTGCGGCGCCTCTAACCCGAGCTATAGTGTGCCGATGATCGGCGGCTACCCTAGCTCGGTTTTGTTCCCGATTTTCATTGTGGTCAAACCGAGACCGGTACCCTTCCCGTCTGTCGGGTGAGTATCTTCTGGAGCCGTAGATGGATCGTGTACGGCCTGCTCTATGGTCCAGGTCGTGGCGCAGGTCGAACCTGTCATCGGGCTCCAGTGGCTCCTTTCCGTGTCTACGGGGTATCGTCGGCCTATAGCCGGTATCATCAGCCGTCCGATCTCATCCTCGAGGAGGGCGGTCTAGTTTGTCGTATGGAGTATGTTCGGGAGACAGCGTATTGGAGAGCTCGTCATCGAACTGTGGCAGCAGCCGTCAGCGTGGGTAGCTCTTTGGTTGGTCCGATAGGCCGGCGCCGAACTCCTCCTCCGCTGAAAGGACTCGTGTCCATCGGTGATTGAGGTCGTCTTGTTCGGCTTTGAGCTGTCGCTCCTTTGCTCTCAAGCTGCGATCTGTGGATATCAGCTGTTGTCTGAACAATTCTTGATCTGCAGGATCGTTGGGGATGGCCAAGTCATCGGCATCCGCATTATCCTCCCCCTCGATAGAGCGGAGGTAGTCGTCGGCCAGAGGATCATCCGGGTCATCGGGGTTGCGGTGGTCTTCGGGATCCTCCTGACCCTCAACGGGTTACCGGGGATTTCGGGGCGGCCGATGTCCTCTGGAGTATCATCGTTCCCCGTGCCCTCAATAGACTTGTGCCCCTTTTCCCTTTGGACCGTTTATGCGGTTTCCGGCGCCTTGATGGCGCTTCGTCCGATTTATCGCCATTGCTTTTTGGAGTGTCCACCATGTACACGTCGTATGTGGAGGTGGCCGTCCACTGTCCGGTCTTGGCAGGGGCGGGGGAGTGATCTTCCTCGTCCATGTACCCTGCCTCCTCGGAAGCGTAGTCTAGCATGTCGGTTAAATCCTCGACAGTGGCTATCAAGTGGGTGGTGGGTGGGAGGAAAAATCCATCCCGACCCGTCTGAAGACCGATCTGAGAGCAGATCGGGATTGGGTCGTCGTTGATTCTCATCGACGAGATCCGATCTAGAGCCTCGTCGAGTATCGAGAGCTCGATCGGACCGGTCTGCCCAGAGCTTTCGGAGTCAACCTCCGATGCGAACTTAAGATCGGGCCTCCACCCGGGCAGATCCCATAGGCGGAGCCAGAAGGTGAGTCCGAGGTTAAAGCCTCAGGGTCTTCGGGCATGGCAGGTGAGACTACAAGCCCGGTCAGTAATAGATCGCCGCGGGAGTCTACGGAGAACTCTAAGTTCCCGAATCTGACCTCCTGATCAGGGGCGAAACTTTCGACGCGGCCAAGGCGGCCGGTCGGGTCGGCGTGCAGCACTATGCTGCCGAAAGCGAAGATCTGTCCAGGGACAAAAGTCCCTGTGTTGCGGACCTCTTCGTTAACGACTAGGCGAACCATCGATTCCTTCTGGCGATCACAGTGGAACTCTCAATGAAAGCACCAATGTCGGTGTCAAAACCGGCGGATCTCGGGTAGGGGGTCCCGAACTATGATGCTTGGATCGATGGTAACAGGAGACGAAGGGGACAAGGTTTTACCCAGGTTCGGGCCCTCCTATGGAGGTAATACCCTACGTCCTGCTTGATTGTATTGATTGTATAGAGATTACAGAGTGATCTACCACGAGATCGTATTACTAAAACCCTAGATGAGTTCTCTTGCCCTCATGATCTAAAACCCTCCGGCTTATATAGACGCCGGGGGTGCCTAGGGTTTACACATGGTCGGTTACACGTCGAGGAGATAAACATGCCTATTCTACTTTAAACGTGGAGCACACGCCTTGCTTCTAGAAACTTCCATTCTGGAGTCCGGTCCTTCGAGCGATCCAGTGTCTGGCGAACGGCCCATATAGTCCGGCCCATATTGATAGGCCGGCCTCCCGAGGACCCCCTAGTCCTGGACTCTCTCAGAGGGGGCTGCCCAAACTCACTCCTTGCTCTCATACACATGCCATTTGACTTGTCTGGCTTCTCTCTCCCTCCCAGCGAAATAGTTTCGTAGGGCCGAAAGGCTGTCTGGGTTCCGATGGGAACTAGTTCTGGACGGCGACGCCATGCCGGCTAGATGACACCGTATGTGTGCAACTCTGTAGAGAGATCGTAGTTTCGGTCTTAGTTCGAGAGTGCCTCCCGAAGGGCTGTCCGAGTGACCGTCCGAGTTTCGAGGGTCCTCCCGAAGGGCTGTCCGAGTGACCGTCCTAGTTTCGAAGGTCCTCCCGAAGGGCTGTCCGAGAGACCGTCCGAGGGACTGTCCGACTGCCTCCCGGAGGGCTGTCCGAGGGGCAGACAAGGGAGTACATCCTCGCGGTTGGGAGGTTGTAAATCCTAGCTGCAGGGATCTGCACCGCCGATCGTCATCGACTCTAGTTCCGCTGTGCTACGAGTCGGTAACGAAAACATCAAACCTTGTATGCAGTCTCCATAGTGATCCTGGGCGTGCTCGTAATGCGGAATTTTTTTGTTTTCTGCTGCGTTCCCCTACAATTCTGGCCGGCCACTTGCACAAATTCAGGATCTAGTTCCCATCAAGGAGCGGGACCCGTCGGTTGATTGGCCATGTGTTTATGAACCCGCCTATGCTTTTCAACGCGCTGTTGGTTTTTCTGACGCCATATTGTTGTTTCTTCAACATTTTCATGGCTTGCGTCAGCCGTTAGCTCATCAGCGGAGATATTTTAGAGCGTTTCGTTGATGCTTACGAAAACCTCTCGTTCGGGGTCATAGCTCCCTGAACTTGAAGTAACAACCTAAGTTGTTGTCCCTTCCTCAATCTGAGATAGGGGTTGCCCCGACTGGTATGGCAGTAAATCCATTCAGGCCAAAATGTGGAAATCGTCATGATCACAAGTCGTCGGGCTCAAAGGTTTATGCCCTGGCCAATGAATGATTCTTTCCTCCGGTGTGTACATGATCACTAGGCCTTATTGAAGTCCTGATAGACGAATTTCTTCTTCTTCTTCTTCTTCTTCTTAATCTTGCCTACCTGTATGTGGTGGCGATTGCCTGCCCATATACACTGGCATTGTTCCTCAATCCGGACTGGAATCTGGATAGGTTGGTTGTCCGCTTCTAACTCGAAGGAGCCCGAGAGCGGCTCTTGGACGATTTTTGAGTTTGGGTCGGATCAAAAGAAATTTCGATGGTGGATTCCAGTGCTTCTGGATGGGGCGTCGGAGTCGAAACTTGACACTCTGCATTGTATGTGAGACGGTGGATGAAGTTGCCTGTTCTATCAGCCTCGCATATGCACGATCCAAAGATGAACATCGTGCCTTGCTCGAATGTGACAGGGTTGTTGAAGATGATGGACGCCATCGAGTTCTCCAGCGAATTTTTGACAAATCCTCTACCTAGAGCGCAAGCTGTCGGTGTTTATCCAGCTACCTACCGATGGGATACCCCAAGGTAGTAGATTGTTTGGTGGGATTTCACGGAGAACTGGAACTGTGGTGAACACGAGACATGATTTAGATAGGTTCGGACAGCTGAGTAGCGTAATACCCTATGTTATTATGTTTATATTGTCTTGTGTTGGTTGATTGATGTTTCGTACCTCCTTTTATATACTCAGGGAGCAGGTTTCAAGTCAGTTTGTACAAATCCTAGCCAGATTGGGAGAAGTTTAAGTCTATTACAACATATAATGTTCCTTCTATCCGACTTGTTCTACTTTCCCTATTTAGATACTACGCCAACTTGTACCTTAGTCCCTTTAGAGTAGCCGGTTTGACCCATCCACTATCCTGAATGGCCGCCCATCATGAAGAACCATACGGACCCTGATCCCACAAGCATGTTGAAGACATTTTGGTATAATGGTTTTGGTTCCTGATTGGAAACCAAAACAATGTCCGTGATCAAGTCTAGCTAGATAACAAGGAGGATCCAGTGATACATGAATAGAAGTTATTGATTGTAGTCTAGCTAGATAATTAGTACTATTAGGTTACCCATAAATAGAAAAAGCCAGAAGGCAAACATGTACGCGGAATTGTAAGGCGAAAGTTATTGATTGTAGCCTTGAGTATTTTGGATGTCGTAAGTGCTTTTTTTGCCATAAAAGCTACCAAGTAGTCCAGCGGATACGTGTGCAGAATCTTCATAGTAAACTTTCTCATCATGCACATGTAGTTTCTCATCATGCACATGTAGTCTGATGGAAGCTTTTAGGTCAATCCCATATATTTAACTAATCTAAGGTGACTCCCATTTGGGCTCCCATTTGGGCTCGTTACGAGCACCTTCCTTGGGAGTTAGATTGTAAGGAATTTCAGTTAAATTTGACCAAAGAGGGGAGTTGAATTGGTTCACTTAAAACTAGCCTAGGATCTAACAAAACATTGCTCTAGACAAGCCTATGACATACTTGCTATATGTGCAACTAGAGTTTATCTAGTGCTCTACTTACCACCCACAATGAGTTGCAACCTATAGCTAATTCAATCAAATAGTCTAAGCTACTCTAGAAAAGGTAAATGCACACAACAACAAGAGTAACACAGAAGCTTAAGTGTAGTAACTAAAGACTAGGAGCAAGAAAGGCAACCTCCTAGAGATGCTGATTTATCCTATGGTATCAGTGGGGAAAATGCCACCCCAAGACCACATTATTGCTCAACCAAGAATATGTGCCCGATCAAGGCCTTGGGCTCGCCACAATGGCTCCCACAAAGCCAAATGAGCTACTTGCCAAAGACAAGTCTTATCACACCTATTTTCTATCCATCTTGATGTTGTATCCACTAAGGAGCTTCCCTAAAAAGGAAGGGTATCCTCGTCCCTGAACAAGCTTGTCGCCGACGCTCTACAACAAGCTGGAGGGTCATCGACTTCGCTAGTGAGCCACCACTTACAAGCAACAATTAGCTTGTCACTTACTACAAAGTCCTAATCAAGCTCTAACCATTTACTAAGCACTAGCTCTAACATTGGATTTGATTACTCAGTTGCATTACTCCGGTGATGTTCTTTCCCTTGACCAGATCATCCGGACCTTGTATTTCTTCCGGACTTCATTTTATTTCCCTTTTTTTGTTCAATCTTGATGCCATCTTCTTATTCTATATCCTTAGGACCTAAATAGTTTTAAATCACATCCTTGACATACATGTTAGTCCCTAATGACTATGCTGCCCTTCAATCACCAAAATCACTAAGTACATGAGATAATATCCCAAGTCCACAATGGGAGTGGAAGCGTAGCTGCCCTGCATTTCCTGGGAAGGTGGGTAGCCGGGGTGCGGGACTGATAATCCAATAAGGATTACTCGGCCTTTTCTGCTTCTTCCTCATGGCTAACTCTACTTGTTGCTTAACTATTTCTTCCATGCATTGTTCCAAAGCAGGGAACCTTTCTTCTTTGCGTGGAGTGGAGCTAGAGTAGCGCTACCAAATGGGCCTTTAATATTCAAATCATGAGTCCGTAGACCTCCTAAGTCTTTGGGTTCGCACAGAATGCTCCATTTGGTGATGCGGTTTTTTGTTGGTCATCAATTTGCCAAAAAAATCTGGAGCAAGGGTAATTTAGTTTTTATCCGGGATCACAAAGAAAGACATAATGTACACTGTTAGACTACTGAGCATAGAGTTATTAGTGTTAGTCTCTTACCAGTCGAAATATGTTTGCCCTTGCAACTCCAGAGTCATTTGTCAAAGTGCTAACAACCCTTTTCCAACTTGCATTTGATAGTTTCCATTGTTGTGTAGGAATCACTAAGTACTTTAACAAAAATTCCCCTGGGTTGCATCCAAATAGTTTATTATATTGGTCAATTGCTTCATGTACCTCTCCAAAGCTATTTGACTTTTCTAGAAATTGATTTTAAGTCATGATAGTTTCTCAAAAGCACAAAGTAATAACTTCATGTTATGAGATTTCTCTAGGTCATATTTCACGAATAGGATTAAAAACTTTGGTAGATAGAGGGTCCCCTATCTAAGGCCTCTTTTTGTTTGAAAATAAGACATAGTATCATCGTTCACGTTAACCTTAATACTTCCACCCAAAATGAGAGACTCAACCTGAGATATCCACTTGGGGGAGAAACCTTTCATCCATAGTCTCTGCATTGCTGCCATTTTACTTTATCATAGTCTTTTTCAAAGTCAAACTTGAATATAACTTCATTTTGTGTTTTCCAATGCAAATCACGAATAGTCTCGTGCAAGATGACAACACCCTCCATGATGTTGCGTCCTTGCAAGAAATCCATTTTGGCTAGGCCTATTATGTTTTTATTATTCCAATACTAGCCACTTTAGTAAAGATTTTGAAGTGGACATTTAGTAGACAAATGGGTCAATATTGCTGGATTTGGTTCACATCTTGGACTTTATGGATTAGTGTAATGACACCATAATTCCGGCTAAAGAGTGATTAGAACTCCAGCATTAAAGTCGTGGAATATTTGCATTAGTGGTCTTTAATGATATCTCAGAATTGTTTTATATAACTTTGCAGAAAAACCATCTGGACCTGCCGTCTCGTTATGTTCCATCTCGTTATGCAGCAAAATCATTTTTTTCTATGATGATTGCTATTAGCAATCATATGAAAATACCAAGTGTTATTGTCTCCCAGTAGTGTTGATGATACAAGAGACTATCTGATGGCTCAGAAAAAAAATGTGTTTAGACGAGAGATTCTGAGCCATGTGAGATGACTGTATGTGTATTAATGCATGGATTCGTACATTTTTTGGGACAGTTTTTTGAGACTAATAATGTATTTCCTTGTTGTACAGATATAAATGAGTGCGAGCTTCGCAAATTAAAACCGGCATGGTATGAAAAGCAATATCCATGCAGCAGTGGAAGTAAATGCCATGACACGAATGGTAGTTATACGTGTGAATGCAAATTCGGGCTTAGAGGAAACGGTAAGACTGTCCAAGGATGTCGACCCATAGTTCCCGGATACGCATTAGGGATAGTAGGTAAGTACTCATTCATTACTTAAATGTCATGCTTCCCCGGTTATTTTCTGTCGGTATATGTCAGTTTAGTTGCAAACTAAAAAACATTGCAGTTCTTTTACACAAATATGAGAGACGCATGTTGATCTAACATTAGTTTCTTTATGTTTCCTCTTATCTATTTACAATCGCACAGTTATATATACGTTCTATCTACAAACCACCACTGGCTCACTTCATACATCGATCAAGACATTT
Organism: Elymus sibiricus; assembly: GCA_039707655.1. Lineage (NCBI taxonomy): Eukaryota > Viridiplantae > Streptophyta > Magnoliopsida > Poales > Poaceae > Elymus > Elymus sibiricus. The sequence continues at coordinate 14,823,461 of CM077665.1, read as the reverse complement.
TCCATTTGTCAAGCATATTTGAAATGGGTAAAAGGTTTAGAAAATTGCCATCTTCGAAACCAGAAGTGGAATGGAGATAAAACTGTATGAAACTCATAAGTCATACATTGCTCAGCTAGCATTAAGCATAAGTGCCGGAGAAATTAGCAATTCTCTAACATACTAGACAGCCCGAATTGCATCATCATGAACACATTATTAAACATGATTAAGCAATAGATTAGAACACGATACACGTACCGAGAGTTTGCAGATAAAGACGCGGTGACTGATATAGATGCAACATTGTTGACAATGTTGTCAACGACGGGTTCCAGTAGTCGATGGCGAAGGCAACGTGATATTGCGGTGCCTGACTTGGAGGTGGACAGGTCGTGATGAACACCTTGAGAACTCATGTAGAGCGCTTTCCAAAAACCATATTTGCCCTATCCCAGTACTAGCATCGCAAAGGTGAAGGGTGAGGGCGTCCTGAATTAGGGGGTCCTCGGGAGGCCGGCCTATGTCTTATGGGCCGGACTATATGGGCCGCTTGCCGAATACTGGAAGGATTGAAGATCTCGCCTCCAAGAAGGAAGCTTCGAGAATCGTGGCTTGTCCCTCACGTTTAAAGTAGTACATAGGCATGTTTATCTCTTCGACGTGTAACCGACCATGTGTAAACCCTAGCCACCCTCGGCGTCTATATAAGCCGGAGGGTTCTAGGGTATAGGGGTGGACTCATCTAGGGTTTTAGTCATACGATTTCGTGGTAGATCAACTCTGTAATCCCTCTACAATCAATATAATCAAGCAGGACGTAGGGTATTACCTCCATAGGAGGGCCCGAACCTGGGTAAAACCTTGTCCCCTTTGTCTCCTGTTACCATCGATCCAACCGTCACAGTTCGGGACCCCCTACCCGAGATCCGCCGGTTTTGACACCGACATTGGTGCTTTCATTGAGAGTTCCGCTGTGATCGCCAGAAGGCATCGATGGCTCGTCTTGTCATCAGCGACGAGATCTATGCTCGGGGAATTCTTGCCCCGGACCAGACCTCCGCAAGCGGCGACATCTCGTCGCGCGCCTATCCGACCGGCCATCCATGCCAGATCGGAAACTTTCCCCCCGACCAAGGGATCAAGTTCGGAACATTAGAGTTCTCAGCTTATTCTCGGGGAGAACTTGTACTGATTGAATCCTTAGCTCCTACGGAGAAGCCAGCAGATCCCGACGCCTCGTCGTCGATGACATTGGGCCTCGTCTCCGGAGATCAAGTTGCTATCTTCGGACCGTCCGGACCCACTGTGGTTGAACAGGATCCGGGAACGCTCTCGAGCGACTCTAAAACTGCGACACCGCATGTCGACCCCACTCGCTTCAGCGACACGCATTCTACCATCGTCTCATTTCTCAATGAATTGTTCGATCGGATGGAGGCTATGCGAATGGCTGATGACCAGACTCCGGTCTATGACCGGCTCGGGCTTAAACCCGATGACAGGGAGATTCGCGTCCCCACGGTCACCCACCTTGTTGCCACCGTCGAGTGTCCGGTGGGGGGCTCGACTTCCCAGTTATCGGAATTAAAAACGGTTTACATTCCGATCACCGATCACCGAGAACTTGCTTGTAGCCCAGACTCGGGCGTTCGCTCCAGAAGCAGTCCGGTACCGGTCCCGGATCTATCACATAGTTCGGAATCCCTGATTCCGAACTCCCACCGTGGCGTGGAGCTAAATCTTCACCCACCCACCTCCCAAGCCGATGACTCGAGCATCGCACCAGAGCCCAAGTCTCCGGACTTACCGGACATTGTACACTTCTCAGGCGAGTCGGTTCATCATTACTGGGCCAGACTACTACTCGCCCGAAACAAAGTACGGGGCCTTAGTGATCAAGATGTAATGGCAATCTTCAAACATAACTGCCATGACAAGGGAATCCTCCATGCCCTGGCGCGGCGGCACATCAGTGACTTTGCCAAGCTGTCAGTCTTGGTACAGAAGTATTGCGCCATGGAAAGCGCTTGGCAAGCCGAGCGGCTATTCTCGGAACCTACTTCTACCGAATACCCTAGAGGAGATCGGCATAACAGGATACCTCCGAACCGGCCAGCCAAACTCGAACCCGCCAAAAAGAGGAATAAACCCCATTCCAGGGTAAGCACTGTCCTGGATGGACTACTGGACAAACCCTGCCCTATACACTCCGTATTGCTAAACACAGTTCCTACTCACAGCCTTAGAGCTTGCTGGGTCGTCAGGCAGATCGCAAAAACTGGTGAAACCATTCTTGAGGTATCACCATCTAACCAGCGCTCCGCAACGTCATCGGAATATAATTCCGAAGTCCTGACGATCTACGAAACATTCCCATCGAGGAACAGGAGGAAAAGAGCTCTTAAAGAACTCGAACAGGTATATCACGGGGCAGCAACAAGTGCATGGGCAGATATACCCATCACTTTCGGAGATGCCGACCGGCCAGCCATTCTTCCCGATCATTCACCGGACGCACTAGTCTTGAACCCCATCATCGATGGTTTTTAGTTGCACAAGGTGCTAATGGACGGTGGCAGTGGCTTAAACCTAATCTACGAAGATACTCTAGAAAAAATGCAGTTCGACCGATCTCGTGTCGAACATAGCAACACAACTTTCCGGGGAATAATCCCGGGGAAGGAGGCGCGCTGTTCAGGGCGTATCACCCTGGATGTAGTATTCGGCATGCCCGACAACTACCGATCTGAAGAACTTCTCTTCCACATCGTGCCCTTCCCAAGCGGCTATCACGCCTTGCTGGGACGCGACGCTTTCACACAATTCCAGGCTATACCACATTACGGGTATATGAAACTTAAGATGCCAGGACCAAGCGGGATAATCACAGTTACCAGTGACCCGAACATAGCTCTACGGGCCGAAAACAAAACAGCGGCGCTTGCCCTTGAGGCTCTAGCCGAGACCTTTGCTGCAGAAGAGCTGACCATACTTCGGTCAACAGTAGACAAAGATGATGTGACCCTCAGCAAGAGGCCCAAATCTACGTCCTTTAAGCCAGCAAAGGAAATCGTCAAATTTCAAGTACACCCGACAGATCCAAACAAGACAGCGTCCATCGGAGCTCAGCTCGACCCCATGGTGGATGAAGCGCTACGAGTTTTCTTACAAGAAAACTAGGACATCTTCGCCTGGCATCCTTCCAATATGCCCGGCATCCCACGACGGTTGGCAGAACATAGTCTTAACATCATTACAGGCTTTAAGCCCGTCAAGCAGACTCTGCGCCGCTTCTCCAAGCCCAAACGACAAGCTATGGGTGAAGAACTGGCTAAGTTGCTGGAGGCCGGATTCATTCGAGACATTAAGCACCCCGAATGGTTGGCAAACCTGGTTATGGTACCAAAGAAAGATAAATCCTGGCGGCTGTGCGTCGACTTTAAAGACCTCAACAAGGCCTGTCCTAAGGACCCTTTCCCTCTACCACGAATAGACCAGATTATCGATGCCACAGCCGGACACGACTTGCTGTGTTTCCTCGATGCTTATTCCGGATACCATCAGATTAAAATGAAGGAATCCGATCAAGTAGCAACCGCATTCATCACCCCTTACGGGCCATTTTGCTTCAACACAATGCCTTTCGGGCTAAAGAACGCTGGGGCTACATACCAGCGCATGATCCAGACCTGTCTCGCAAAACAGGTTGGTAAAACAGTCGAGGCGTACGTGGATGATGTGGTCATTAAAACCAAACACACCAGCAATCTGATCGACGATTTAAGGCAAACCTTTGCTAGCCTACGCGAATACGATATTCAGCTCAATCTGGAGAAGTGTGTATTCGGAGTTCCCGCTGGTAAACTGCTCGGATTCATCGTTTCCCATAGAGGAATAGAAGCTAATCCGGCCAAGATCCGTGCCCTATCAGAACTAGTAGTGCCCACAGAGCTAAAGCATGTCCAAAGGTTGGCGGGTTGTGTAGCGGCGTTAAGTCGCTTTATCTCCCGTCTCGGTGAAAAAGCTTTACCACTGTATAAATTGCTGAAACGGACCAAGAATTTTGAATGGACCGACGAAGCAAAGGCCGCGTTAGAAGACATCAAGACACTCCTGGCAAGCAACCCCATACTCACAGCACCAGGCCATACATATCGGCCACCAACCAAGTCGTTAGCGTGGTGCTCGTCGTCGAACGAGAGGAGGAGGGATACAAGTTTCAGATACAGAAGCCGGTCTATTATGTGTCAGAGGTGCTAACGCAATGCATGTCCAGATACCCGCACTACCAGAAGATAGCCTATACAGTATTTATGCCATCACGGAAACTAAGACACTACTTCCAAGAGTGTTCGGTCACGGTGGCATCCGAAGTACCCCTTAATGATATAATCAATAACAGGGACGCCACCGGCCGCATAGCCAAATGGGCTATTGAGCTCCTTCCTTTCGAAATTATATATAAACCTCACCGAGCTATTAAATCTCATGTGCTGGCTGACTTCCTCGCCGAGTGGACAGAGGCCGAGCTCCCCAGGGAATACAGTACATACTCCCATTGGACGATGTACTTCGACGGATCCAAAACTTTGGCCGGACTGGGGGCTGGAGTTGTTCTTACATCTCCCACATGCGACAACGTTCGATACGTGTTGCACATAATGTACGCCGACTCCAACAATGCAGCTTCAATGGGCATACAGCGGCTGGAGGTACGGGGCGAATCCAACTTGGCCATCTCTCAAGTCAACGGCGAGTTTGACGCCAAAAATCCGAAGATGGCGGCATATAGAAATGTTGTCCTCAAGATATTCGCACGGTTCGAGGGACTGGAATTTCACCATGTCGCCAGGGATGACAACCAAGCCGCCGATATACTGGCCCGCATAGGAGCCAAGCGCGACCCCGTCCCACCAAACACCTTCCTGGAATGGCTTTTTAAGCCATCCGTGGTTTGTGAGGACGATCAAAAGGGCGTCGGTCACATCAGCGCGGACGCGGTTATTCCCCTTGAAAACGAACCAGACGACCACGTCATCGGCGGCTCCGTAATGAACGAAATGCCCTCAGCTCACGAGGTCATGGCAGTAATCGCGCCATGGACTGAGCCCTTCCTCGCCTACCTCCTTCGCAAAGAACTCCCCGACGATCAGACGGATGCGCGGCGCATAGTTCGGCGCTCCAAGGCCTTCAAGGTACATGAAGGATAATTATACAAAAAAAGCACCACAGGAGTACTACAGCGGTGCATATCCGAGGAAGAAGGGCGGCAGCTATTAGCCGAAGTCCACGCAGGGATGGGCGGTCATCACGTCGCAGCAAGAGCCTTAGTAAGCAAGGCCTTCCGGGCCGGGTTATTATGGCCTACAGCTCGGGCGGACGCCCAGTCACTTGTTAAATATTGCGTGGGGTGTCAACTTTTCGCAAACCAAAGTCACATGCCCCCAACAGCTCTTCGGACTATTCCGATCACCTGGCCGTTCGCGGTCTGGGTGCTGGATATGGTCGGACCACTTAAAGGGGGGACCAAGAAGAATAAATACTTACTGGTCATGGTTGACAAGTTCACCAAATGGATAGAGGCCAAACCTGTAAAATCAGCCAAATCCGGACCAGTAATCGACTTTATATCTGGCGTGGTACACCGTTACGGTGTCCCGCACAGTATAAATAACTGATAACGGATCCAATTTCACGGCCCAAGAGGTCAAAGACTGGTGTGCTAAGATGGGCATCAAGCTCGATTACGCATCGGTTTATCACCCGCAGACTAATGGACAAGTCGAACCGGCCAACGGCCTCATAATGAGCGGCATCAAGCAACGTTTGGTCCGGTCTCTTCAGGAGTCCGATTGTCATTGGGTAGAGGAGCTCGACTCCGTTCTATGGGGCATGCGCACCACCCCGAATAGATCAACGGGATACACACCGTTCTTCATGGTCTACGGGGCCGAAGCGGTACTTCCTTGTGATATTATTCACGATGCACCAAGAGTGCGCATGTATGAGGAAAGAGAGGCCGAGTTAGATCGGCAAGACGACTTGGACGCCTTGGAAGAAGAGCATGACAGAGCTCGGGCCCGTTGTACTTTTTATCAGCAGCAGTCTCGGCGTTACCAGAGCTGGGAGGTCAGGGCACAAGCATACAACGTGGGAGAACTAGTCTTACGACTTCCGGAGAAGCAGAAGCACAAATTAAAGCCCAAATGGGAAGGCCCTTTCATCATTGACGAGGTACTCACAGGAGAGGCTTACCGTCTTCGGAACCCGCAGGACAACCGCCTTGAACCAAACCCCTGGAACGCAGCTCGTCTTCGGTGCTTCTACGGTTAGACCGGTGTTGTCGTACTTTTTACCTTTTCTTTTTCTCTCTCTTTTCTTTATTGTTTTTTCTCCCTCCCACGTTGATTTCTGGCAGGGCTGACTTCTTTTTGAATTTTTCTTTTTTTTCTTGAACCTTATGTCCGGTTCGTCGACCTTGTACTAATAATGTTCGGCCTGCACCTTCAAGTGCTACAATCCGAACACAGTACCTGGGGCTTCTTTTTCGAAGTCAGGACTTCTATATTATCACACTCACGCACATTTGTTGCGCACCTATACTTTCCTTGTCGTTTCTCGTGCCATCTTATGCATCAATTCGAACTAAGTATTTGCCAAGCTGGGTTGCCTTGCTCCTGTGCTTACCCTCTACGTTCCCGATTGTTCGGCTAGAGGGTAAAGGGAGCACCTCTGCGATTGTTACGACCGGGTCATCCGGATACGTACCTCAGACGGGTGAAGCCAAAAGCTAGCTATCTTCAGTAGACAATTGATCGGCTACGACGGATTAAACTATGGTTGTCGTGACCATTATTCGGGCTTTTCCCTTCATACAGGCCCTTTGCCGCATACTAACAATATACGGCCTTTTTCCTACGATTTACGTAGTACGCATGCGGAAAGGTATCAATAGAGTTACTATTTTCCTCAGAAGATGTTTCTTACGCTTAGCAGTAATATAACATATCTCGCTGTGTGCTTTCTGTCTGTTCGCACCACATAGCCGGATTGCCTGGTTCCCCGAACATAGTTCCCTCCCCGTCGGGTGATAACTTTCATGGAACACCCCCAAGCCTTTCGCACGGGGGGCTAAAGCCGATGGCCGGTTAAGACAAAGTTACAACATAGACGGAGTAATTTTTTGATTAAGCAGTACATAGCTACGCATGATCATACATTTGGCTGCTGCTCGAGATTATCGATTATCGTGTCTAAGGAGCAGTCTTGTTGCGAGAGACGGGCGGCAGGCATCACCTGGTCGTACACCAGGTGGAGCGGCACTTCTTGTCCATTTGCTCCCACTGGTCCGACCTGAGCCATACGCTCGGGGTCAAGTCCGGTGAAGCAAGTCTTGATCATCGCCCACGCCTCTGGTGCCCCCTCCCGGCAAACCGATGTCTTCCACAGCTCGAACCTACCTCGAGCTCCCTTAAATCGATCGATTAATTCGGTCATCTTCTCCGGAGGCTGCTCGACAGGCCATAGTGCCTTCGCCATGCTTTTCATGGCCTTCCGAGCCCGCTCATGAAGGGCGAACAGCTCCTCCAGCAGATTCCCTTGGTAGGATCCGAATTGTTCTTCGGGTCGCCCGGACAATAGACCTGAATATGAGTCACGGCATTCATATCACATCTGATTTGTAAGAAATACTTTTCGATAATAAAATCACACTTACTGAATATGCCTATCTTTAGATTCAGGTTCTCTCCTTGGGCCTGTGCCAATTGAGCCTTCAAGCTCTCAATCTGTTCGGCTTGTTGCCGGTTTTCCTCCTTCAGGCGGCTGTTCTCTCCACGCTGCTGTTGTAAAACGCGGTGGCTAGCCTCCAGCTGGGACTCGGCATATTGCTGGGATTCTCGGGCTACATCCAAATATTTTTGTAATTGCCCTATTGATTCAGCTGCTACATAGTACCCTTGCGTAAGCATAGGGACATACTAAAAATATCAGCAGAATATATATACTAACCATGTGCCTCCCGAGTAAAGCTCTTCACTTGCTCTAGTTCGGCCTTCGCAGACTCGACCTGTGTTCGGCTGGCCTCCAGTTCCTTGGCCAGTTGGTCGCACTGTTGCTTTGAGGCCTACGTTGACAGACAATTAGTACGGGGACCCTTAATTTGGTCGTGCCGACCAATTTAAGGCTCGGGGGCTACTGAGTCTACACAAGTGTTCGGACTTCAATAACCGATTACTTACCTGCAAGCTGGACGATATCAACTTCACGGCCTCCCCGAACCCAGCTCGGGCGGCTCCGAGGTGTGCATCCGCCGTGCGCAGAGCGCCGAACTCTTGTTCGGAAAGGGCGGGGTGACGCAGGGCCTCTCGTCGCCGCCGATGATGCATAGCACTCCCAATCTCTGATTTGGTGACAGATATGGCGTCACCTGAATCGGCCGGGGCGGGATTGACGGTGGGGGCTCCTGTGCAGGATCAGCATGGGCGGAAGGCCTGGAATCTTGGGCACCGCCAGACGTCCTTATGACGTCCTCGGCAGGGGACGGCCGAACCCTTTGCCTGGATATTTCGGCAAAACGGTCTCCTATCAGACTTTATTAAATCATGAGGTTAAATCATGAGATCAAGCGAAATACCTTTGGGATGAACTCGTAGGCGCACTCGCCCCTGCGATCGGCTCATTTGCCGGATCCTTATCATTTCCCAATTCGGACGCTGCCACCGCCACCGGTGTGTGTCGCGCGGACCTGCGGCATTTGGGGGTAGGAGCCGACACGTTGGGGATGGCGGACGACACTCGCCTCTTATGGGACGACTTTTTCTTTTTCTTCTTGCTTATTGTAGGGGAAGGGAAGGATCCAGGGTAATCGGCGATAATGGCCACCTTGGAGCCGTCAAGGCCCTCCTAGTAGAAAACCCCGTCTTCGAGCCCGACTGACAGGTCCGGGTCTTCGTGATAGCCCGGATCGTCCTCACGGGAGTAGTCCTCGGGTTGAGGAGCCGGACAGTTGACTGTCTCGATGAAGCTCCTCCAGTCCTGCTTCACATAAAGATAAAAGACTTCGGTCAAGAAAAACAGATTGAGAAATTCGAATTATGGTCGCGGGACTGTAGGGCTCACCCATTCGATGGGATTATGGCTCGAGTATCCCTCCTTGGTCGATCGCCGAATAAAATCTTCTTGCTCCCCTTTGTATAGGTCGGCAAGCGCGGCGGCCAGTGCTGTTTGATCGGCGGGACCCAGTCTTCGGGAACGGGTAGTGTCGCTTGTCCCGTTATAACACCACAAGGGGTGTATCCTCTGCTGTAAGGGCTGGACACACCGGGTGATGGCAGCGGCCATGACATCTATCATAATCAGCTTATAGTGAGCTAGCATCCTCACGCGAGCTGCTAAGCGTTGTACTTCGGCGCTGTCCTCTTGGGACGGGCCCGTCGGGCGCCAGTTGTACCTTTTCTTCAAAGGGGCGTAGGAGTATTCGGGCAGACCCCTCCGGGTTGGCTCGAATAAGGGAACATCCTCGATATAAAACCATTCCGAAGTCCATAGTACGGACTCCTTTGGTGTCCCCACGGGGTATCCCATCCCCGCTATACGGCATACTTCGGCTCCGCCGACCTCTAAAACTGTCTTATCTCGAGTATGGGGAACAAGGCAGAAGTATTTCCTCCACAGATCGAAATGCGCCTCGCAGCCCAGGAACATCTTGCAAAGGGCAACAAAGCCTGAGATGTGCAGGATAGACCCTGGGGTGAGGTGGTGGAGCTGGATCCCATAAAACACTAGTAGACCTCTCAGGAACGGATGAATGGGAAACCCGAGACCCCGCAGGAGATAGGGCACAAGGCATATGCGCTCCCCCTCTTTAGGATTGAGGAAATTCTCCGCGAAAGCCTCGCCGTTGAACAATGTCAAACCAGCACGGACGGCTATCAGATCCGAGGATGGAAGGTACCCTTGGGTCTCAAGGTCGCGCTGTCGAAGGAGCGACACGGAGCAGCCAGTCCAGTCCCCAGGACGGGATCCGTAAGGATCCGAGGAGGAGCCAGGGGCGTTCGCCATTTTTGGGTGGAGACCTTTTCGCTGGAGGATTTTTTCCGGTACAGGCGAAGGAGAAGATGTGGCTTCGACCACGGCTCAATTTGTTTAAATGGGCGATACCTCGTTGGTGTTAGGGGTAGTTTTGTAAAAAGTTACTGAATCGCTCGTCTCCCCATGATGCGCGAGGTTCAAGAAACATTATTACTATGGACCTGGCGATCCCGTGACGTTTGGGATTTCACCGATGATAGGATGGCTAACGAACAAGGAAGATGGAGGGACTCGCCTCGCAAGCCGAAGACATGCAAGACAGTTCGGATATACCTCGGTATTGGGGGCTAGTCCGGGCACATTGAATAAGTTGTCAGGGGACGTTATTGGCTCTCTGATGTTTTGGCCCTCAAAGGCCGAACTACACATGGAATGCGGACGATCTATGATCGGGAAGATTACACGTCGACAGAGGCCGGACTATGATTCGGTTGATCGCTGTTGGAAGAAGGGAACTCACCTCGCAAGCCGAAGACTCTGATCACTCGAAACAGCTGGAGCTTAGACCCTTGGCATTGGAGGCTAGTTCGGGGGCTACTGAGGGCCTCCTGGATTAGGGGGTCCTCGGGAGGCCGGCCTATGTCTTATGGGCCGGACAATATGGGCCGCTTGCCGAATACTGGAAGGATTGAAGATCTCGCCTCCAAGAAGGAAGCTTCGAGAATCGTGGCTTGTCCCTCACGTTTAAAGTAGTAAATAGGCATGTTTATCTCTTCGACGTGTAACCGACCATGTGTAAACCCTAGCCACCCTCGGCGTCTATATAAGCCGGAGGGTTCTAGGGTATAGGGGAGGACTCATCTAGGGTTTTAGTCATACGATCTCGTGGTAGATCAACTCTGTAATCCCTCTACAATCAATATAATCAAGCAGGACGTAGGGAATTACCTCCATAGGAGGGCCCGAACCTGGGTAAAACCTTGTCCCCTTTGTCTCCTGTTACCATCGATCCAACCGTCACAGTTCGGGACCCCCTACCCGAGATCCGCCAGTTTTGACACCGACAAAGGGTGCTAGTGACCTTCTCTCCTTTTCGCCGGTGCACACTGGCGCTACGGGACGGGGTAGACTACAATGGCACCGCAGAAGCGAGTAGAGGCAAAAGCCTAATTATTATAGACTACCTTACGGAATTTCAAACATAGGGGTCTCCATATAAAACAGTCTATAATGTTCCTTTTTCCATAAGGGATGTGGTCCCCCTCACATCCACATCCATTAGCAATACATGACTAATAGGTGATGTACTCCAATGCCAATGGACCATTGAGATTTCTTAAGAATTATCATATGAGCTTGGCCCATATATCTAACAATAAGTTCAACTAATAATATCTTTGTGCAAAATGACGATGGTTAAGGAATATATGGCATAATGGTTCATCTCATCTCTGTCCAAAGTTAGGATTGTCATGGAATATAGGGCATATTTGTCCATGTCACCTCTTCATCCAAAGCGATGATTGTTAGGCAATACAGTGCATTACAACTTTAAGGGGCACATAGCATGTTTTTTCTATATAATGGTGGTTATTTGATGGAAGCATATCTCAATGTTCAATCTATTACCATATGTCCATATATGATATCTTTATAGCTGTTTTTTCCCTTTATAGCATATCTCAACAATATTTTTCTTGGTTTTTCCTCATTTTCATGATACCCATTATATATGTGTGGGAATCTATGGTGTAACATTTTTTTTTATTTAGACCTTTTAAAGAATTCAAGTATATTTCTTTCTATCAAGTAGCATCTTTTTATTTGAATTTTAGAGGTCTAAATGGATTATCCAATTAGTTTATATAAGTGAATGGTAGGCTAATAAACATGTACTCTCTCCGTCCTAAAAATAATGTAATTCGAGCATTCAAATTTTTGTCCCCAAAAGAACGCAATTCTTAGAATGTGGACCAGCTAGGTGGGATCTATCATGTGATTTGTATGCGCATGCGCATCCTTAATTGGTGCTAATTGTATGCTTTATTTATCATACTAACCTATCTATGATTTATAAAATTGCATTTTTTTTGACAGAGGGAGTATATATATATCTATTAATGTATAATTGTATATCTCTGTTTGCAGCAATATTTGCTTCAATCGTTCTGGCATGTTTCGCAATGATGTTGCTTCAGAGACGACGGCGGAGGCTACATTATAACAACAACGGTGGTGACATTCTGAAGGACTTGGGCATTAATATCTTCACGGTAGAGGAGCTCAAGAAGATCACGAAGCGCTACAGCCAGCCCATTGGTAAAGGGTTTTTCGACACGGTATACATGGGTACCATCGATGGCACCCAACCCCAACAGGTTGCAGTTAAATGTTCCGTAGATAGAAAGGAGGTGTGCCGCCGGCAGAAAATGCTCCGACATGAGGCGCCGAAGCAGGAGCAGGAAGCCCTATGGAAGGATGGGTTCGTCAAGGAGATCAGCTTCCAATTCAGGATAAAGCACATGAACCTGGTCCGCCTCGTCGGCTGTTGCCTGGAGACATACATCCCCAGACTAGTCTTCGAGTTCATCCCTAATGGAAGCCTTCATGACTTGCTGCACCGTGCCGCCGGCAAGCCGTACGCTCTCCCGTTGCCAAAGCGCCTAGACATTGCCATCGGCTCCGCAGAAGCTCTCTCCTACATGCACTCCCACGATGAATACGGCCACGTCCATGGTGACCTGAAGCCTGCAAACATCCTCCTTGACGGCGACCTCAAGCCTAAGGTCTCCGACTTTGGCTCGTCAAAGCTCCTGTCGGTTGACAAGTACGTCAAGGATGTGGCAGCTGATAGTACCTATGCTGACCCTGTGTACTTCCAGACCGCACGTTTCACAACGAAGAGCGATGTTTATAGCTTTGGCGTGGTACTACTAGAACTCGTCACGAGGAAGATGGCTAGGTATGGAGACAAAATCCTCACCATTGACTTCAAAACTTCCTACAAGGGCGAAGACAAGGGATGGAATATGTACGACGCAGAGATCTTATCCGATGGCAATGCTCAGTCACATCACTATAGGGAGTGCCTTGACATGGTCGGCGCACTCGCTGTTCAGTGCCTTGATGGAGATGCGGATGAGAGACCGACCATGGTAGAAGTGGTGCAGGAGCTTAAGAGAGTCAAGACAATAGCCTGTACAAGTTGATGAAGCAAGCAGACATCTAGGGTCAGCTTAAGCATACATGCTACTTTGTGGTAGTAGCCTTTAGCTATTCTCATCGTTGAATTGATCGTGTATGAACTATATATGAGCGTGGCATGACATACTCGATTTCCTTAATTGCATCGGGGGCTTGTTTGTAGTGAAATTATTAAACTGCTTGTAATATTGCTTGGCTTGTAATATTGCTTGAAATCTCTACCTAATATATGCCTAATATCTATACCTATTATTAAAGTGAGAACCGCTTCTGCCCACTCTTTTTGTTTGGTCCAACTTCTATCAATGACAGGTGGGTCCAACTTTGACTTCGTCCTCCTACAAAAGAAAAGGCAGACTCGATCTGTTCTCCATCGAATCCCATCTAGCTCAGCAACAGATCGAGATGGCGGCGGCGGTGGCGGCAAAGATGGCGTCGTTGCACCGGGCGTCATTCGCTCAAGGCACTCACCAGTTTGACATCGTCGGGTACGGCGCGCTCAAGGCGCTGGGCCGCAGCCACTCCATCACGTCTGGCACCTTCCGCGTCGCTGGCCGTGATTGGCCGTGCCCTTGCGGACATCTCCCTCTAGCTGGCGGCCGGAAACAACTCTGGGGCCGGCAACAACTCTGGGGCCGCCGTCACGGCGATGGCAAACTTCGCCATCGACGACCCCATCGGCGGCAGCAAGCCCATGCAGATCGGAGACGGCGACGAGTACACCATGTTCACCCCCGTCGTCCCGTGCCTTGAAGGTCCCGTAAAACTCTAGCAGACCCCTCAGGAAGGGGTGAATGGGGAAGCCCAAACCTCGCAAGAGGAAGGGCACGAAGCATACCCTTTCTTCCCCACGTGGAGCGGGGAAGTTCTCCGCAAAAGCCTCGCCGTTTACCGAAGTTAATCCAGGGCAAGTGGATGCGAGATCTGATACGGGTAGATACCCCTGCGTCTCGAGCCTGCCCAGTCGAATGCGGGAAACTGAGCAGCTCACCCAATCACCTTGAAGGGGACCGTGAGGGCGTGAGGAGGAGCCTGGGGCGCTCGCCATTGTTTAGGGCTTGCTTACGGTGACCTCTCGGTGATTTGGGAAAGAATTGCAGGAGGCGGGGTGCGTTAATCGTCGTGCCCTTAGCCCGTTAAATAAACACCTTCCCCTGGCCAAAAGGGCACTTTGGTAAAAGGCTATTGGACCGTTTGCCTTCCTCTGGCGCGCGGGAATCGAGCGGTGTCATTAACTCTGAACGAAGAAAACAGTGCGATGGGACCCACGATACCTCGTTAGCCGAGGGGTTGTGGGCAGCCGGACACTGAAGACTTCGGATCCGAATACAGGTGAAGGATGGAACTCGCCCCTCAAGCCGAAGACTTTGGAAGCATGGATCTGATGAAGATTATCAACCTCGGCATTGGAGGCTAGTTCGGGGGCTACTGAGGGTGTCCCGGACTAAGGGGTCCTCACACAGCCGACCTGTCTCTCATGGGCCGTGTTGATGGGCCGCTCCTAATTCATCGAAGGAAGGCCGGACTACAAGCGACCCTGTGTTCCAGCAGGAAACTTCCAAAGAATTGGCGCCTACTCCAAGAAAGATTAGCATTATCTGCATATTTCCTCTTTGACGGAACCGACTACATGTAACCCTAGGTATCCCTGGTGTCTATATAAACCAGAGGGTTTAGTCCTGAAAGGGGGAGAACCATTACCATCATATCCACCTAGGGTTTAGCCCATCCGATCTCGAGGTAGATCAACTTTGTAATTGTGACACCGTCACCTCAATACAATCAAGCAGGACGTAGGGTTTTACCTCTTTGAGAGGGTCCGAACCTGAGTAAAACATCGTCTCTACGTTCCCTGTTACCCTTTGACTCCAAGATATACAGTTCGGGACCCCTACCCAAGATCTGTCGGTTTTAGTACCGACAACGATGTAGGGGTCGAGCACGAGCTTGAGAGGCGGTAGCTGCGACGGCGAAGTGAGGCAACAGCGGCGAGCTCGAGCGCGATGCAGCTAGGGCTACGGGCTACGAAAAACAGCGCTAGGAGAGGGGAAAGGAGCGGCAGCTCACCGTGGAGCTCAAGAAAGGCTCATCGGGGTTCGGGAGCAGCGGAGGCGGCCGGATTCAAAGGAGATCGCCGGCGGGGCAGAGGTTGAAGACGACCTCGCAGGGCTCGATGCAGGGGCTCCGAGCTCGAATGGGTGGCTCCGGTCGATGTAGCCGACGGTGGCGAAGCTCCTGGACACGACGGCAAGGCATGGGGAGGTCAATGGCTGCGGCTGCGACGAGCCATGGCGACGACGGCGTTCTGGCGAGAATGGGATCAAGAGAGAGCGCGATCGGGAGAGGGGATAAGGACTGGCGCAGGTCCAGAGGAGCCACGGCGACGTTCTTATCCTCCCCGCGGCGCTATAGCAGCTCGGGCGTCGGCTGGCGCGGCGGGAACGGCTGGCGCGCGCGCTGGCGAGCCGACATGGGGAGGAGAGAGGTTAGGGACGAGGGTGGAGGCAGGCTGGGCCGGCTGGGCCAGTTCCTGTGGACTAAGGCCCAGTCTGCTTTATTCTTTTTCATTTTCTTTTCTGTTTCTTTATTCCTTTCTGTTTTGCATTTTATTTTTGCACCAAATGACTTTTGTAAAATGGGGAATCTGTCTCAATAATTATTATGCAATATTTAGCACTGCCACAAATAGTTTGAGGATTATTTGAATTCATTTGACTTTGGTTTAATTACAATTGATTTAAATGGGCTGTTTTGGGTACTGTTTTTTGATGCTAGCTTCAAAATGAGCAAACAAGTGATGTTGTTTTCCTTAACCATAATTATCTATGGATTATTTACAACATTATGAACTCATTTGCTTGAAAGTTTGTGCAACTTTTATTTTGACTTGCAAATTGAATTTTCATTTAAAGTGGAATTTGAAATGAGATATGAAACCAAATGTTGATCAAGCTTTGAAAATCATGGTGACTTGGCATTATCAGAGGGTGATCACTGTAGTTAATACATAGGGGTGTTACATTCCTCTCCTTCCTCTTCGGCCTCCTCTTCAGTGGGCGGGATCTCAAGGACCCGCGACGCGCCCTTCAGGGTGTCAGAGCCGGCCGGGAGGAGGAGGAGTTGAGTAGTACAAATGAATATCTTCCTGCATATACACAAAACAAGTCAGACACAAACTTATTCAAGATAGATACTCGGGGGTTGCGGCCACGGGTACTTACCGCTCTTGGCGGATTACCAGCATGGTATTCTGGTACTACCTGGGGGAATTCTCCGGCGTTTTTGAACATACGCCGGAGTCTCGCCATCACCTCGCCGATGGAGAGGTCTTCAGAAGTCTTCCTCGATGGGTCATCTGGGCCCGAGTAGTTGTACCCCAGGTACAGCGAAGTTGCAGGGGTTGGACGCGCCTCCTCATCAAGCTGAAGGCCAGGCCCATCCCTGTCATCCCTTGACTCTTCAGGTGGGCGATCCTGTTGAGAAGCTCGGGGAGCTGAAAGCTATCTTCGGTCGCTGGCTTGCTCAACCACCTGTTATTGTATACCGGATGGTGTCCAGTCACCTTGGGGAGCTTCGGATCGTGGTCCCCAATGTAGAACCAGCAAGTCATACTCCAAGTATAGGTCACCGGATCTCTCCCGCATCTGAATTCCAGTGCCGCCAACTACTACGGTGTACTCTAGCCAAGGCTGCAGCTTGACGCGGAAGATTTTGCTGAAGAGTTGGAAGTGGGGCTGGATCCCCAGAAAAGCCTCACAAAAATGCACAAATATGGCAATGTGGAGGATGCTTTTCGGGTTGAGGTAGACAAGCTCTAATCTATAAAACTGAAGCTTTCGTGTTGAGGATGCTTTTCGGGTTGAGGTAGCTTAGGCTGCGGCTTGACGCGGAAGATTTTGCGGAAGAGTTGGAAGTGGGGCTGGATCACCAGACAAGCCTCACAAAAATCACAAAATGAACCGTCTCTCCGGGGTACCCCTCAAATGGCCAGGGGTCGTTGTAAGCGCAATTCCAGCTGACGAATTCCTGCTCTTGCACCAGCTTCGCCTTCTCCAAGGCATGAATCTCCTCCAGCTTCAGCATGGATCTCTTCCAGGAGCAGGCCTGAGTTGGCGGAGTAGTTTGGTAGCCTGGCTTAATAGGGATGATAGACTACTCATATCAATAAGGAATTCCTTCTTTTCCGGGAGCCCATTCGAAAAGAACTCTAAACTTAAGCGTGCTTGGCTTGGAGTAATTCTAGGATGGGTGACCGACCGGAAAGTTGGTCCCGGATGCGCACGAGTGAGGACAAAGTGCGTAGGAAAGACTAGTATTGATCTGTGGGGCCAATCTAGATCCCGCCAGAAGTAACGACCACCGGCGGGTGTGTCCAGGGCGTTACAGGGGGGTTCCCCTTCCTAGATCTGGTCTTGCTCCCCTCAGCACCCTTCACAGCGGAAGCCTTCTTGCCCACCTTGGATGTCACGAGCGTCTTCACTCGCATGCCCTCGGGGGCTCAACGGTGGGAGGAGGCGGCGGTGCTGGGTAGTATGGTTGCAAAAGCAGATGGCAATGGCGGACTAAACGGCGGTAACTCCTCACCTCTATTTATAACAGCGGTGAAATAAATGGAGATAATGGTCGCGACATTTTCGCATTTGGCCGTAAAAATCGCACCTGGCCGTCAGTTACCATAATTATCGCAGAAGATAAGGTTACTGTTGGTGACGGTCACTATGACCAGTGGTTGACCCTTATACCTCCTGAAACTAGTCGCGTAATGGCTCGGGGGACTGTGTGCCATGTGCCTGTCAGCTAAAAAAGTTTTTCTCCGGATTTTGCGGTGAAGACAATTCAAATGCAGATTGACCCTCAGCCTGATTCTTCGATTCAACCTAAGGCTCGGGAGCTACTCCATATGAAGTGCGATTTTCATCGCACTTCCATATATAAATTCAAAGACAAATATTCAAGACAGTGTCAGACGAGGCTTGAGCACATTCTAGCCGCATGGCAGTACTCTAGTTACTTGAAGGCTCAACAACGACAGAGTACTCAGAAGAGCACCAGCAACTAGTCGGGATGAAGCCTACGAAGGTACTCGGAACTGCTGCATTTGACTAAAATGTACTCGGGGGCTTGTCCTATATACATCTATGGGTCCACCAGAAGGTTTGGACAGACCCACATGCAGGGCTGTACACCGAGACGTGTCAGACATGGAGACTACGGTGTAGGACGGCGTGGTCTACATGGAAGCCAGGAACTAGTCGAGGACTCCGAAACTACTCGTAGCAATTAGAGTAGGACTCTCTAGTCGTATCCGCCTACACTAGGAGAAAACAGGGCTTTCGTCCCATACGGATCGGAGCAATAGTCCCGGTCGCGTTACGAACCGGGACTAATGTGAGCATTAGTCCCGGTTCGAGCGGCGCAGGCATCAGTCCCGGTTCGAACGGGACCTTCTGTCCCGGTTGGAGACACCAACCGGGACTAAAGGGTTTGCGACCGGCTTCGAACGGTGCCAGCCCCTTTAGTCCCGGTTGGCATCTTCAAGCGGGACTAAAGGTCTATCTTTAGTCCCGGTTGGAGATACCAACCGTGACTGAAAAAACAAATTCAAAAAAAAAATTTCAATTTTTTTTTCAAGTTTTTTCCCCAGTCTTTTAGTCCCGGTTGGTGTCTTCAACCGGGACTAAAGGTCTATCTTTAGTCCCGGTTGGTCCTTTAGTCCCGGTTGGAGATACCAACCAGGACTGAACATTTTTTTTCAAAATTTTCTTTTCTGCCGCCGTCCACCCCCTGGATCGCCTTTGTCAGTGTTCAAAAAATCACAGAAAATTATAAAAACTTCAAAAAATAAAATCCTTTGAACTGTACTTATATTAAGTGATATAGTTGTGTTGAAAATTAACAAACATAAATTTCGACTTATTTTGCAAAAAACGCTCATGAAAAATTCAAATGGCCGTCATTTCTGCGTACGATGTCGGAAAAAAACGTATAATATATCAAAATGTTCAGCACGAGAAGCCAGTTGCGATGCCGACCGCCTTCGGCCGTTTTGCAAATTTTTAGAATCCTCAAATTCCGAAAGGAAAAAAAGTTATCCTCAAATTTAAGTTTTTTCAAATTTATGTATGAAAAAATAGCAAATGAAGTCAGAAAGGGTTGAAATTTGAGGATGTCGCTTTGAATGGTTCATATTGAACACACAAAAATTCTGGAGTTGAATTAAGTTTAAAAAAATGAAATGTCTTTGTAACAGCTGAGTTTTCGTCCGAAACCATGTTACATCGAAAGAGATGGTCCAGTTTGTACACAAGTGCATCCAGTTTTTGTCATAACCCTCTCAACTTTTTAGCACATGCTATTTGGGTGAAATGATGACACCATGCCAAGTTTCAACCATTTCAGAGTTTATTTGTAGTGCTTTCTAATTTTGGGCTAATTTAGGTCAAAAAATCATTAAATGCATGAAAAATAGCAAATGAACTCAGAAAGGATTGAAATTTGAGGATGTGGCTTTGAATGGTTCATATTGAACACACAAAAATTCTTGAGTTGAAATAAGTTTAAAAAAATAAAATGTGGTCAAACTCTGGTCAAACAGTGGTCAAACTACTTATTCAATAAATATTAGTGTTGCTAAATAATTTTTTTTTTGAATAATAGCTTCAAACTCAAACGGTGAAACGTGTGACATCATGCTCACATTTTTCTGATAATAATGGATATATTATTTGTCGAATTTTGATTTACAGATTTAAAGATATTAATTATGCCATATTAAATGAATAAATGGCAAAATAATAATAATATTATTATTATTTATTTAATTTTCATTGAAATTCAATATTATTGTTGCTTATTTTATTTTGAACTTTTTGTATTATTTTGGATTTTTTGTTTTTTGAGAATTTTTGAGTTTTTTTGAAATTTTTGCCTTTTTTTTGAAGTATTTTTCAGTTTTTAAATTAATCATTGTTGTTTGCTAATCATTGTTGTTTATTTTATTAATTGTTTGGAATTCAAAAAATTAAATCATGGGACATCAAGACCTAAGGGTTAATAGGATTGATAGCTTACTATTGTCAGGAAAACAACAAGTGCAGACTTAGAAACTAGGGGAGATAGAACCTGAAAGTTAAGCGTGCTGGGGTGGAGTAGTGAGAGGATGGGTGACCGGCCGGGAAGTTAGACGATTTGGAATGGGTGACCAGTTAAGCGTGCTGGGCTGGAGTAGTGAGAGGATGGGTGACCGGCCGGGAAGTTAGACGATTTGGAATGGGTGACCGGCCGGGTTGGAGTAGTGAGAGAATGGGTGACCGGCTGGAGTAGTGAGGAGAGATTAAATTGTCAAATAATTCAAAGATTTGAAAATCAAAAACAAATTTAAAAACAAATTTTAAAAAAAAATTGAAAAAAAAATTTCGAAAAAATTCCTTTAGTCGAGGACGGAAACTAATCGTAGCAATTTTATTTTTTTTGCTACGAACTTGGGGAGCTTTATTGCATAGTTAGCATATGAGTACAATCTGCCCTCAGGCTACTAAGAAGAAAGGATGGACAGCCCTCCAGCCAACAGTCTGAAACCAACAAGGAACAGGCCTGTTTAGCACATAGGTCTGCCATAACATTAGCATCCCTTGGGACATATCTAACAGAAAAAGAGATACAACTTGAAGACTTCTCCCCTATATCAACTAGAATAGGCGCAACAATTGACCTCGAATTGTCACGCGACGACCAGAGGTTGACAACCTCTAAGCAATCCACTTCCATCACCATGTGTGAGAAACCACGCAGCTGAGCGAAGATGACTCCTTCCCGTAGAGCTAAGGCTTCAGCAATTAGGGGATCTGTCACCCCCGGGAAGGGTTTACTCCAGGCTCCCATGAACGAAAGGTGAGATCGAGCTATCCCGCCTCCTCCCGCACACCGAGCTTCGCTGTTGATGGCACCATCCGTGTTGATCTTGATCCACCCCACATCAGGGGGACGCCACTGGGCCCCTAATACACGATGTGGAGGCTTCGGAACATCAAGCAAAATAAGATCATCACGAACTGATTTTACCGCCTGCACTGGATCATATGGCACTTTGTCATGAGTCCATCGGTTTCGATCAGACCATATTGCATGCATAACAGTAATGATTTTGCATCTCTCATGATCGTCGATGATGTCGTCCATCAGCACATCCCTCGCCCAAGTGGTAGGGTGTAGCCTTGGTAGTTTGAGACCCAAGAAGTCTCGGGCTGCTGCCCAAAACAGTCGGGCATGTGAGCAGTTTATCAGTGCATGTTGCAAGTCCTCCACTGCCGCCTTGCATAGATCACACACCGCCGTCGTCCGAATATGACGATGCTGGAGGGTAGCGTAGTCCGGCAGAATTCCACGTAAAACCCGCCACCAAAACACACGGACTCTGGGGATAACCTTCAGTTTCCATAAGGCCGTCCACATGGGTCTATCTGAAGTTGAAGTCTCCGCTATCGTTCCTTCCTCTAGAGCTGATCGCTCTTTCCGAGTCACTAGAGCACGATAGGCCGTTTTAACAGAATAGACGCCGGACCTCTCCAAGTCCCAAGCAAGATAATCCTCACCACCAGCCGATCTCAACGGAATGTTCAAAATAGCATCCGCATCTGGTGCAAGAAAGTTCCTTCGAACTAACTCCACGTCCCAAGTACCATTGTCATGATCAATCAACTCCGAGACACGATGTATAGGATCGTTCCCAATGCGCCCCATGGGCTTGAGAGTGGCCGTGTTTGGTATCCAACGATCCGTCCAGATAGAGATGGATTCGCCATCCCCCACTCTCTTGATCAAACCTTGCTCCAATGCAACTCATCCTGAAATGATTGCCTTCCACGTAGCAGACGTCGAACGAGGTGCTGTAGCATCCATGAAACCACAGTTAGGAAAGTACTTGCCTTTCAAAACTCTGGAACACAAGGAGTTAGGGTGTGTCAGCAGCCTCCACCCGTGCTTGCCAAGTAGGGCTAGGTTAAACAGCTCGAAATCACGAACCCCCATGCCTCCTTCAGTTTTCGGTACAGAGAGATTCTTCCAAGACATCCAGTGTAAAGATCTCCTGTCAATGTCACTACTCCACCAATATTTGGCCATAGAAGAGGTTAGCTGCGAACAGACCCCCTTGGTCAGTTGGAAACAAGTGATGCTGAAAGTAGGGATGGCCTGAACCACTGATTTGAGCAAAACTTCCCTACCAGCACATGCCAAGTTCTTCTCTAACCAACCTTGCATTTTGCTCCGGCTTCTCTCTCCAATGTGAGAAACACTTCCTCTTGTGATCCTCCCGACCGCAGTTGGTAAACCCAAGTAGCACTCGGTAAATGCTTCTACAAAAATACCTAGTGTCTGTTTGAGCTCTGCCCTTAGCGGCAGTAACGCGTTAGGACTGAAATAAACAGCACTCTTCTCCCGGTTTACTGCCTGTCCAGAGCAAGCAGCATAGATCCTGAGAATATCATTCAATCTATTTGCACTTTCCACCTTTGCATTCATAAAGAAAAAGCTGTCGTCCGCAAAGAGCAAATGGTTAACCCACGGCGAGTGTACACTCACCCTAATGCCTCTGTCAATATATGCACCGCCATAATAATTCATTAAGGATGTGAGGCCCTCTGCACATATAAGAAAGAGAAAAGGAGATGCTGGATCACCTTGTCGCAACCCTCTGGAAGGTGTAAAAAATGGCAAAAGTGAACCGTTGACCTTAACTGTAAATCTGACTGAGGTGACACACTTCATGATGAGACGCACGAACTTATCACAGAACCCCATCCTGATTAGCATTGCCTCCAAGTAGTGCCATTCAATGCGATCATAAGCTTTCAACATGTCGAGTTTGACAGCACAAGAGGCTTGTTTACATCGCTTCTTTTTCTTCATTGCATGTACACTTTCATAAGCTACCAGGACGTTATCAGTGATCAACCGCCCCGGAACAAAAGCACTTTGCTCCTCCCCAATTATCTCATCCATTAGCCCGCGTAACCTGTTGCTGATAGCCTTCGCTGCAATTTTGTATAGGACCGGGCAAAGAGAAATTGGTCGGAATTGAGATATCTTCTGAGGGTTCCGTACCTTGGGAATGAGAGTGATGGCTGTGTCGTTGAGGCCCAAAGGCAGCTACCCCCCATTCAGAAAGTCGAGCAAGGCCGCTGTAACATCACCGCCAAGAACGTCCCAATGACGCTGGAAGAAACCAGCGGTAAAACCGTCCACACCTGGCGCTTTTGACGGTGCCATCTGGAAAAGAGCAATGCGCACTTCCTCCACCGTGAAATCCTTCTCAAGTAATCCGTTCATGGCATCATTAACACGAGGCTGGACAAATTGCAACAGCTCTGACATGTCATTGTATCCCTGGGACTGATAGAGATTGTGATAGAAACCCATAATCTCGGACTCCACCTCATCAGGATCATCACAGATCGAGCCATCAGCTCTCTCCAAAGAGACAATTCGATTGCTTCTACTACGCTGCGCTGCCTGGGCTTGATAGTATTTTGTATTCCGGTCCCCTTTGCGCAGCCAGTTTACCCTTGATCTTTGTTTCATCCACACCTCTTCTTTCCTCAAAGTTTCTTGAAGTTGAGCAGCCACCTTCAGCTCTTCAGCGTTCGGGCCCCTCCCAATGGAGGCTGCTCGAAGCCGCTCCAACTGCTTCTGGAGTTTCTTCACCTTTTTGGCGATATTGCCAAACTCGCGATCACCCCATGATCCGCGTCCACTTTGGACGGCTGTAAGTGCATGCACCACACCCTCCAAACCTTCACGGCCAGCCTCGGATTGCCAGATTTCTTTCACGAGAGAATCATAATCACTATGAGTCTGCCATACATTCTCATAACGAAACGACCGCGGACCGCGCCGCCCCCCTCTCGCCTGTACATTCCTCAACTCAGCTAGAACATAACAATGGTCCGATGCTGTTGAGCTAATATGTTTGACACTTGAATACGCGAACACGGACAGAAAAATTGCATTAGCAAGAGCACGATCAAGTCTAGCTTTTACATTAGAATTCCCTTGCTGCTTATTATCCCATGTAAAGGGAACACCTCTCCATCCAAGATCTTGGAAGGAGCAAAAATCAACGACTTCCCGAAACGAACGCATTTGCCACTCTGGCCTTGCGTGAACACTGAAATGCTCGTTGGCGTACATGGTCTCGTTGAAGTCGCCCATGCGTAGCCACCCTTGGTGCTGGACGCCATGCAGAGTACGTAAAAACTCCCAGCTATGATGTCTATTTTCAGCTCGGGGCTCTCCGTAAAAACCTGTGAAACGCCAAGGTTCTGTCTGATCATTCCCCTTGACGTACACATCAATATGAGCCTGACTGTAATTCTTGAGTTCAACCTGTACACTATCATTCCAGTACAGACCAATGCCACCACTAAGGCCATTGCTATGAACAGCAAAACAGCCAGTAAACCCAAGCAAATTCTTTAAACTTTCAACACGTTTCCCTTGAATCTTTGTTTCCATTACAAACAGAAGGGAGGGACCTTCCTGCTTCACAATTTTGCGAAGCTCTCGAACTGTCTCGGGGTTCCCAAGCCCTCGACAGTTCCAGCTCAAACAATTCATTGGGACGGGCAGGGCTGTCTTGCAGCCTCTACCGAATTTTCAGGCGTTGGTTTCTTCTTCTTCGGTAGCCTATCAAACTCCCCCTCGGTCCCAAGATCTTCACCATCCACATGCTCCTTGTAACACCCCGGGCCAGAGCTTTGCAGCCCCTCACCGGCTGCTGTCAGTAGTAGACGAGGTGCAGTCTCGACACGGCGGTAAACCTGCTTTGGCGCCTCCTTTCTCTTGTTCTGGTGCGTGCCCTTCTTCCTGGGAGAGTTCACCTCAGTACCACCTGCCGGTACGTTGCTGGAGTTCTTCGACTCCCTATGACTGGCCGGATCAGCATGATGTTCCTTCCCCGCCGAGTCACCGGATGCAGTCTTCTTGCGCTCATCAGAAGCCCTCAACTTCGGACCAAACGGGAGATCGCCGTTCGCATCACATTGGCCAGGAGTAGGGCAGAACGGGTCAGAATGTCCCAATCGGCCGCAAGAGAAGCAAAAGTGAGGGACGTTCTCGTACTGAATATCATATGCATCTTGCTTCTTTCTTTTCGCCGAATCAATTACAATCCACCTTCTCAGTGGCTTGTTCACATCAATGGCCACCCTTGCTCGCAGAAAACCACCCATGTGATCGAACTGCGCCGAGGACGCCTGTGGATCAATCTGCTTAGCTATCATCATTCCCCATGAGTCATCTCGGAGGTTGTAGGGCAGGTTCAAAACCCTAGCCCATAGATGGAGCCTGTCAAAACGAACCTCGTCAGGCCTCATGCAATCTTTGAACTCAGTCAGAATCACTGCATTCTTGCTGATATGCCATGGGGATCCATCCCAAATACGATCACGATCTCTCTGAGACTCAAAATCAGCCACAAACATGTTCTCCCCCATAGATCTGAATTGAAGTCCCCGGGGATTCCCCCACGCCGGACGGAGGGCATAAGCAATGGTATGGATATGCAGCAGATTGCGGTGTAGAACCTTCCCTGCTAAGAGCCACTTCTCCGGCGCGCCCTCCTCGCGGTCATCAATGACCAGCGGAGTAGCTTCTTCCTCGGTGATGCCCAACTTTCCTAGAGCCTCTTCCAACCGAGCCCTAGCTGTGCGTGGCGATTCTGCTCCGCCCGCAGCCTTGCCCTGATCAGATGCGACCATCTTCACGGGATCTCAATGCGCTCCGCCGGTCAGAGTCGACGAGCGCCTCCCTTTCCCCCGAACCCTAGTCACCGCCGCCAGGGAGGTTTTTAGGGTTTCGTGGAAAGTTCTCTCACGGACCCTACTACTCGTAGCAATTAGAGTAGGACTCTCTAGTCGTATCCGCCTAGTATTCTTGTACAAAAACCGACCTGTAACCCTGCTCCTCCGATATATAAGGACAGGCAGGGACGCCCTCAAAACATCTTCAATTGAATACAAGACATCAAACATATAGGACATAGGGTATTACGCGATCTAGCGGTCCGAATCTGTCTAAATCGCGTGCCTACGTACACCATCGAGTTCCAGATTTCGGCGACACCCAGCTACCAAAACTCTACCTCGAGTAACCCCCTTGGTAGGTTGCCGGGTTAAACACCGACAGTCATTAACGGGCGACAATAATTTATTTTCTCTATTTTTATTTTTTATTTTTTTATTTCATCATGTTTGTACTGATTGTTTCTCCAAATCATCAGTTGAGGTGTAGTTATAACAAAAGATTTAGCTAAACGTAATTGGTAGGACAGTAAATGGTGTTGCTTTTATCACAAGGACTAGACAATTAGGCCCTTGCTCTTCGACTGCCTATGTGCTCTCGCTCTGTGGTCCACCATTTATGCAGCATCAGGTTTTCATCAACTTCATAGTGTGCCAAAAACGTTTAGGACTTGGCTAGGAGGTATTAGTGAAGACCTGAACCCACTAGTTTATTGTTGGTTTGGGGGCAGGGAGGGGGTTGGGGTGGTGTCGGGTGGTGGGTGGGGGCGTGTGGTGGGAGCGAGGTTATCTACTTGTTAGTTGATTTCGCTGTGGGAGTTTGTCTTTGAAAGAAAATCTACTTATTCCCCTATGCAGGTTATATCCTCGGTAATACACAACCTTCGTACTTGGGGTATATTACACAGAAGATAACACTGTTACAGCAGCAGATACGCTGTAATCTGCTGCATCGCATCGTTTAGTGCGAGTGAACAAGGTGTTTTCTTTTATCCGGGCACATGAGCGGCAGTCTAGTTATCAAATTAAGTGTCATTAGTGTGTTGGCTTCTTTGTATTTCTTTTGTAAGGCTGTTTTTTGTGCCAGCTCAATGTAAGAACTTTGAAATTAATAAGAAAGTTCCATTATTAAAAAAAAATCACCAGTTGAGTTTCTCTTGATGTCAGATGGAATAATCAGAATCTTTTCTTCTTCCGTCGTTCGTATTCCAATTCTGTTTGATTTTTGCAAATCAAATGAAGCAAGAAGCATTAACAGCAACGCAACCAAACAAAGAACATTAACATCGTTACAGCACCAGATACGCCGTAATCTGATTCCCTTTCCATTTGCATTACCGTTCTACAAACCAAACAACACCTTAGTTAATATATATATATAGATCCTAATCAGTTTCTCGTCCTGAAGTCACTTTGGAATTTAGTTATATTGTTCTTTGCAATTCAACATATGATACAACGAAACTGAAGAAAACGGGAGTGGTTGAAGCTTCTATCATTAATCCAATCATTAGCCATATATATAGGTTTAAACGGAATTTCCGAAAAGTTTTCAAGAGGCAACTGAGCACTGATTTGGTGGCTACAATCGAAGTTCAAACATGCATCTGGGCAAAGCCATTATAAAAAGTTTTGATGCTCATTGTTAGGTGCTGAATATGTGCTCCAATATGGACTGGAGAGCACTCATGCACCAGACTAGATGCCCAATGTAGCTTTTAGAGATGCTCCAACAGTCTTGAGGTAGAAGGCAGTTGGAGTTCCACAAGAAGCTAGACATCATGGATGCTAGATGCGTCAATGGCGATGGTGATGGCGTCTCTACAGCTTGAGCACTACGAGGTGGTGGTCCACTGCATGTGGCTTGAAGTACTCTAGCGTTGTGTAGTTTTCGAGGACATAACGGCGCAACCACACACTTTGGGTGCCCAAAGTTATTATTAGATTATGACAACTACTCCATGAACCTTTTTGCTTCCAGTAAAAATTTTAACTCCAAAATCAAACCTTAACCTAATGGTAGACTTTGCTGAAAGTCGACTCACCCAGCCAAAATTACGCGCAATCCGGGTGGCTACAAAATCAAGTATGCAAACATGAGCTAATAATCTAGTAAATGTTTTCTAAGGGCTTATACGATAGTATAGGGAGCTGCTATTCAGAATCCAGCTGTAACATCAATTTTGTTGTCGAACAGAATCACGTACATGTCAAAATGTGTCCCCATGATAGCTCATGTGTGGCATCCAATGTTACAGCTGGATGTCCAGTACCCCCTAAATAAATGATCTTATTGCACTATAAGGCTTACTATGTGTAATCGATCATGAAGAACCATACTCCGTCCGTCCCGCAAAAAGTGTCCATTTAGTTATGTCCTAAGTAAAACCATCTTATGCTTGACCAAGTTTACATAAAAATAAGAACAATAATAATACTAGTTTTGTGGGAGATATGGAAGGAGCGAAATGCGCGGGTTTTCCAGCACCAGGAACAATCGCTCAATCGTTTAGTGGCCAAGATAAAAGAGGAGGCACGCTACTTAAGCTTACATTGTAACACCCGGGCGCTAGCCGGGATGCGAGTGTACAGTATGTAATTAACTTACTTCTGTTTTGCCCGTCAGGCCTTCCTCTCTATTAATACAGCAGCAGCTCTCCTGCTGGTTCGTTTCAAAAAAAAAGTTTACATAAAAATATATCAATGATTTTGATATCTAACAAATTTCATTTTATTAGTTATGAAATACATTTTCATATAGCATACCTATTTAGTGTTATAAATATTGATATTCTTCATTGTAAACTTGGTCAAACTTAAAACAGTTTCACTTAGGAGAAACCTAAAAGGACACCCTTTGCGGGACAGAGGGAGTATGTACTTACTCCCAAGACTCGTAATTAATGCTAGAGTTTTCACTTTTCAAATGAACTATCTGAATCAGTGCTCCAATAGTTGTTTGCATGCAGACATGCAGTTCATCATGCTGAGGGCACAGCAGCTAAGGGCTGCTTCTGTAGCTTGCATATGCCATGTCAGAATTACCATGAGGTACTCCCTGTGCATAATATTATATTACTATTTTGTAAGACTGCTCGATCCTGTCATATAAAGCAATAAATTGATCACGTGTAGAAATATACCAGCCCGGCCCTCAAATAAATCTGTTCTAATTCTGTTACCAATATATTGTTTCATGACATGCTCTCCAAAGATGTCATGTCATATGAATAGAAAATGATACAACTCTTACAATGCATAATATAATGGTATTGGTTTTTAGGAATCTCATGTCAATTAATTATTGTGCAAATTGTGTCTATAAAAATGTGCCCAAAATGTGTATGTACAATGCTTTGTTTCTTAGTGTTCTCAAGGCAATTAATCGTGCCATACATTGTGCTCATCTTTCAAATGATACAACCACAGGCATCTCTTTACACACTAGGGGAAGCTTGGTGGCTGCATGCATTTGCACAAATCCAGATCCCTGGGGAGAATAGTGGGAAAGGAGGCTTCTTTTTGCAGTACTAGCTGTCTTATTCGTGGGACTTGGCATCTTTTGTATATCGAGTGGAAGCTTAATACAGAAGCCCACAGGGCAGCAGGCATATTTATACCCATGCGGACGCAGCCAGAGCCGAATTGAGACCAATGCAAATTGCAAGAATTATAGCCACTTCCGGTAACAAGAAACACCTAGAAGTAGAAGCCATGTCACAGGTTCTGTGGTTTCTTGTTACTACCATCGTCATAACCCATCTGGTGCCACTACCTGTGCTAGACGCCCGCGCCAACAACATGGCACCATCACCATTGTTAGCTCCACGGCCAGACTGCCCTCCCAAGTGCGGTGATGTAGACATTCCCTACCCATTTGGCATAGGCAAGGATTGCTCATTTCCAGGCTTCAACCTCACCTGCAACCACAGCTTGAACCCTCCGAGACCATACTGGTTTGATGTAGAGGTCGTCGGTGTCACGTTGGAGGCTGGCGAGATGCGCATCCGTAGCTTATTGTCGTACGTCTGCTTCAACTCATCAAATACAGTCAAGTCCAGCGGAGGTCAAGACCCTTACCTCGACCACCACGACAACTCGCCGTTCCTAATCTCGGCGGCGCGCAATGAGTTCACGGCGATCGGGTGCAGCACGATGGCAATCCTGGATAGCAGCAGAAGGATCTACTACACTGGCTGCATCACCTCCTGCACAAGTGTTGCTGAGGTAGCTCGCGACGGCGACAAGTGCACGGGGCTCGGCTGCTGCCAGACGTCCATCCCGGGAAACCTGAATGGGATACAGGTCACCTTGATGGGCGATGGCAAAGCCACCGACGACAATCCTTCTTGGAAGTTCAGTCCCTGCAGCTATGCCTTCGTGGCCGAGAAAGGCTGGTATGTAAACAACCAATCCATGGCGATTCGTGCTATTCGAAACTGACTCTTGGCTTTAACGGGTTAGATGAAAGAGATTTATGAAAAAACTGGGAATAAACTGAGAGACAAGGATGATTAGTTTTAGAAAAGGGCCGGGGACAGGTATAGGAAGTAGCCTTTCTGAAACACTACTGGACTGAACGTATATAAAAAATCTATACAAGACTTCTAGCTATATGTATAGTATAAGGTTTCTTTAACGTTTCTACTCGGCACATGCTACCACAAGAAAGGTTTCAAACCATATGAGCTACAAAACACAACTCTAGAAAATTGCGGAAAGTAAGTGCATTAATTAATTAAATATAAAAATATAAAGGGTATATAGATGCATCTTTTTGATAATTTATTGATGAGTTACGTACTGCTATACCATAGTTGTCCTCGCAAGGATCAAGCGCCATTCAAATTAAGCAACTCCGTTGATTAGTGTTAGGCGATGGACCTGGTCAGCGCTCGAGTTAGCGCAGGAGCGTCCCACGCTCCTGCCCACGATCGCCACGATCCCATGATCGCTCACTACGCCTGCTATATGTATCCCCCTTGTACTTCCTGTAATGCGAAGACAATCAAACAACAACAGTCTTACATGGTATCAGATATCGATCCAACTTTCCTTTCCTCGCCATGACAAACACCGGCAGCCCGCCGCCTCCTCCTCCCCTTCCTTCCTCCGGCGGACAGCCAACCCCTTCCCTGGCTATGACCGCATCTCCAGCCACTGCTCCCTTCGCGCCCAACCCTAGCGGTCCAGCTTCTTCCACCCTGGTCCTTCCTTCTCCCATCTCTTTTAGCGACACCATCACAGACATCACGCCCTTCATCCCGATTGTCCTCGATCTCAACAGCCACAACTACTACCACTGGCGCCATCTTTTTGAGATTCATCTTGGGCGTTGCTCTCTTCTCCATCACATCTCCGGCGATGTTCCTCCCGCTCCCCACGATCCCGCATGGACCAAAGATTTACAAAGTACTCCTTGGACAATTAAAAAAAAAGGATATTTCTCTAAAAACAAAAGGGGAACTATTTAAATTGGTACCCTCCAATTAATGCTATTGTTATATGGAAAAGTCTAAATAACCCCTAAACTATACTCCCTCCATCCTGGAATATAAGGGATCCAGGCACTCAAAATTAATTAACAAATATAAAGGACTAATGGTATATTAGGAAACCACATCTTAACTCACGGTTAAAAAAACACCCCTCCTCTGCCTTTTAAAGGATGGGTTTTCCCTTGAGTTCAGCTGATTAGCTTGTTAGTATGGATTTAGTGAGGAGCACATGTGTCTTCTCCTATCCTTCTCAATCTGTCCTAAAAATCCGCACCGACCCTGCTTGTGCAGTCAAAGCCCCACCATGCCCACCCCGCTGCCCCGTTACCCCGCCGCTGCTCCACCACTGCAGCCCTATAGCATTCCGCTGCCTCCGCCACTGCTCCATGCTCCCCCACCGCTCCTTGCCCCGCTGGCCGCCACCGCACCTCACCCCGCCACTGCTCCTCGCCGTCGGCACGAGGTGAGGGGTGAGCAGAAGGGGAGGAGAGGGGCAGCGAAGGGATTTCTGCCGGATCGTGGGAGAGAAGTGGAGAGAAACCAGGGACGGATAGAAGGGGAGGTGAGCGGAGGGGGGTGGAGACGAGAGCGGATAAGGCTTAGGCGGAGGAGAGGGGATGGAGAGAAGAGGAGGCGAGTGGACTTCCGTAGGTCAACTAGATTCAATAGAAATTTTGGGTCAGGCCAACCCCTTCACCAATGGATTTTGAAATGAACCAACGGTGAAAATCATCACTGCTGGTTTGTGGTTGGAACTGGCGGTGATAGCCTTTTTCACTACCAGTTCCGACATCTCACAGCACCATCTGCTTTAGAACCGGTGCTGATACTATATCACCGTCGGTTCTCCTAAAACCGACGGTGATAGACCATTGGTGATAGCTCGTTCTGTACTAGTGAGCCCTTATAGTACAGATAGTTCTCAATTATTATATTACAACGTCTCAGCCACGTGTTGGTAGGTAAAATAGCGCAGCAAGAAACGTTCTTCAAACAAACACATAGCTTAAAAAGTACATCGAGCACATATCATCATGTTGCTAAACCTACACCGGTGCTGGGCAAAATACTGCATCACAATAGTATCTGTTAGGTGATGGACCTGGTCAGCGCTGGAGTTAGCGCAGGAGCGTCCCACGCTCCTGCCCACGATCGCCACGATCCCATGATCGCTCACTACGCCTGCTATATGTATCCCCCTTGTACTTTCTGTAATGCGATGAGAATCAAACAACAACAGTCTTACATGGTATCAGATATCGATCCAACTTTCCTTTCCTCGCCATGACAAACACCGGCGGCCCGCCGCCTCCTCCTCCCCTTCCTTCCTCCGGCGGACAGCCAACCCCTTCCCTGGCTATGACCGCATCTCCAGCCACTGCTCCCTTCGCGCCCAACCCTAGCGGTCCAGCTTCTTCCACCCTGGTCCTTCCTTCTCCCATCTCTTTTAGCGACACCATCACAGACATCACGCCCTTCATCCCGATTGTCCTCGATCTCAACAGCCACAACTACTACCACTGGCGCCATCTTTTTGAGATTCATCTTGGGCGTTGCTCTCTTCTCCATCACATCTCCGGCGACGTTCCTCCCGCTCCCCACGATCCCGCATGGACCAAAGATGACCTCGCCATTATTCAATGGCTGTACACCCGCATCTCGACGGAGCTCTTCAACCTCGTCGTCACGGACGGCGCCTCCGCGCGCGATATCTGGCTCGAGCTTCGCCGACTCTTTCAGGACAACCGCGACGCCCGCGTTTCCACTCTCAACACGGAGCTCCGCACGATCACGCAGGGCGATCGCCCCGTGGGCGTCTTCTGTCAGCGGATCAAGGCCATTGGCGACGAGCTTCGCGAGCTCGGGGAGGTGGTGGCCGATCGGTCGCTTCTTCACGCTCTGGTGGGCGGCCTTGATGATCGTTTTGCAAAGCAGGCGACTCTGATCCCCCTCCTCCGTCCTCTGCCGACGCTCGCCGAGGCCCGCTCCATGCTCCAGATGGAGGAGCAGAACCAGGCGCGCAAAGCCGGTACGCCGCGCCTCTTCCACGCCTCCCCGCGCCCTGCTGCAGCATCTCCTCCGACCCCGGCGCAGTCCTCGGTGGCGTCTTCATCACAGCCGCCGCCGGGATGGCGCCCGAGTCCCAACTACAAGGGCAAGAACCCCATCTATCGTCCTCCGCAGCAGCGCGCCCCGGGTTCGTCCTCAGGCTCTTCCCCGGCGCCCCCGACTCCGCCAACATCTGCCGCTGCGACGCCCCCGGCTTCCACCACCACTTCGGCGCCGTGGCGGCCTGCGCATGATCCCTGGACCGGGCTCGTCCTGGCGTGGCCCATGCCGTGGTCTGTGCTTTCTCCGTTCGGTGCTCCTCCGGCTTACAGCGGCGGTTGGGCCCCGGGCATGCGTCCTCAACTCGGCGCCCCGGGCCTCCTCGGAGCGCGGCCTCCTCCGCATGCCTATATGGCCTACGCTCCTCTGTACCAGGCGGCGCCGCCGCCCCCGGCTCCACCAACGTACCACTACGGCGCTCCCTCTGCTTCACCATGGGACCAGGTGTCGCCGGCGGCTCTTCCTGCCTCACCATGGGATCCGCGCCCGCCGGCGCTCCCGGCTGCTGCTTCCACTACTTCACCAACTGCTCCGACCTGGGACCAAGCTGCCTTCATTGCCGCCATGAACTCGCTTACCACCCAGGACGCAGGTACGGAATGGATCTTTGATTCTGGTGCTTCCTCGCACATGTCTGCATCCAGTTCTTCGCTATCTTCTCTTCATCCCTCTATTTTTCCCTCAATCACCGTAGGAAATGGCTCTTCTATTCCTGTCTCATGCATCGGGTCCACTTCTCTTTCCACTTCTTTATCGTTGCGCGAAGTGCTTGTTGCTCCTGCTCTCATTAAGAACTTGATATATGTTCGCCGTTTCACTATTGACAATCTTGTCTCTGTTGAGTTTGATCCCTTGGGTGTGTCTGTGAAGGATCTTCACAGCAAGGAGGTGATCGCGCGGTTCAATAGCTCCGGCGACTTGTACACAGTTCACGGTGGTTCTTCTTCACCATCCGTCCACGCCCTGGTCGCCTCCGTCTCCCTGTGGCATCGCCGGCTGGGGCATCCTAACAGGGCCACCACGACCGCCCTCCTCCGCGAGTTTCAGCTTCCCCATGTGCGAGAGGCTCATGATTCTGCTCTGTGTCAGTCCTGCCAGATGGGCAAGCACGTTAGGTTGCCTTTTAGCACGTCTACTACAACTAGTTCCTTTCCTTTCGAATTGTTGCATTGTGATCTATGGCAGTCTCCCATTCCCAGTGTATCTAGTTTTAGGTTTTATCTTGTAATCGTGGACGACTAGTCTCATTTTATATGGACCTTTCCTCTTCGTTGTAAATCTGATGTACACACCCTGTTTGTCAACTTTCAAAAATATGTTTACACCCACTTTTCTCTTCCCATTCGTTTCCTACAGAGTGATAATGGACGCGAATTCAACAATGCACGCAACCGCGAATTTTTTCTTCAACATGGCGTTCTTCTTCGTTTTTCCTGCCCATATACCTCTCCCCAAAACGGTAAGGCCGAACGATCTCTTCGTAGCATCAATGATATTCTTCGTACCCTCCTAATCCAAGCTTCCATGCCACCGCAGTACTGGGCGGAATCTCTCCGTCATGCCACATTTCTGCTCAACATCCGACCCACCAAAACCTGCCCCAAATTCTCTCCTTACGAATCTCTTTTCCTTACCTCTCCTTCCTATACCGATCTTCGTGTGTTCGGTTGCCTGTGCTTTCCAAATCTGTCCACCACCACCAACCACAAACTCGAACCACGATCTTTGCCTTGCGTGTTTCTTGGCTATTCTGATGACCACCGTGGCTACCGCTGCCTTCATCTTCCTACTAGCAGAGTGATCCTCTGGCGTCACGTCATTTTCGATGAGACAGTATTCCCATTCGCTCATCATAACCCACCAGATCTCTCCTCCCCTCTCTCCACAACTTCTCCACTCTCACCCAGACTCCCTGCGATCGACGTGCGTGCTGTGCATGGCGCTGTTCACGTCGATCGGGCACCCCTTTGCGCTCCACCCGCGCCTCTCTCGCCTACCGCCACCGCCACCTCTCCCTCCCATGCACCGGACCCACCAACCCCAGCCACCCCATGCGCGCATGCAGATCCCGCCAACGCACATCACTAGTAGAAAACAGGGCTTTCGTCACACCCGGATCGGAGCAATAGTCCCGGTTGCGTTACGAACCGGGACTAATGTGAGCATTAGTCCCGGTTCGAGCGGCGCGGGCATCAGTCCCGGTTCGAACGGGACCTTTAGTCCCGGTTGGAGACACCAACCGGGACAAAAGGGTTTGTGACCGGCTTCAAACGGTGCCAGCCCCTTTAGTCCCGGTTGGTATCTCCAACCGGGACTAAAGGCCCCCCCTTTAGTCCCGGTTGGAGATACCAACCGGGACTGGAAAAAAAAATGTAAATTTTTTTTTTCCAAATTTTTTTAAAGGAATTTTTTTTCAATTTTTTTCCCAGCCCTGTAGTCCCGGTTGGTGTCTCCAACCGGGACTAAAGGTCTAAGATACCAACCGGGACTAAAGGGGGGCCCCTAAACCCTAAACCCCTTTACCACATTAATCTTAGAAAAATCATAACTAAATCATTCTAATTCAGAAAAATACAAATAATATATCAAAATGTAGAGAAAAAAAAGATTTCTCCGAAGAAACTGTCTATTTTCCGTTTCGACAATTTTTTAAATCACCAAATTACAAAGGGAAAATCGAGTTTTTCGACGTTTTAGACGTTTTAGACGTTTTAGGGTTTAGGGGCTAGGGTTTAGATTTCTAAGTTTAGGATTAGGTTTTAGGGTTTGAACCTTTAATTTTACTGTTTATAATAGAGTTTCGGACGTTTTAAGTCCCGGGTTTAGGGTCTTCGGGCGTTTTAAGTCCTGGGTTTAGTGCTTTTCAATTTCAGGCTAATTTAGCTCAAAAATCATTAAATCTATGAAAAAACAGCAAATGAAGTCAAAAAAGGTTGAAATTTAAGGATGTGGCTTTGAATGGTTCATATTGAACACACAAAAATTCTGGAGTTGAAATAAGATTAAAAAAATGAAACGTCTTTGTAATAGCTGAGTTTTCGTCTGAAACGCTGTTACTTCGAAAGAGATGGTCCAGTTTGTACACAAAGTGCATCCAGTTTTTGACATAATCCTCTCAACTTTTTAGCACAAGCTATTTCGGTGAAATGATGATACCATGCCAAGTTTCAACCTTTTCAGAGTTCATTTGTAGTGCTTTTCAATTTCGGGCTAATTTAGCTCAAAAAATCATTAAATGCATGAAAAATAGCAAATGAAGTCAGAAATGGTTGAAATTTGAGGATGTGGCTTTGAATTGTTCATATTGAACACACAAAAATTCTTCAGTTAATATAAGTTTAAAAAAAATGAAATGTGGTCAAACTCTGGTCAAACAGTGGTCAAACTACTAAATAATTATTGTTTTTGAGAATAATAGTTTCAAACTCAAACGGTGAAGCGTGTGACATCATGGTCACATTTTTCTGATAATAATGGATATATTATTTGTCGAATTTCGATTTACAGATTTGAAGATATTAATTATGCCATATTAAATGAATAAACGGCATAATAATAATAATATTATTATTACATATTTTATTTTCATTGAAATTCAATATTATTATTACTTATTTTATTTTGAACTTTTTGTATTATTTTGGAATTTTTTTTTTAGAAATTTTTTTTTTGAATTTTTTTTTGAAGTATTTTTTAGTTTTTAAATTAATCATTGTTGTTTGTTAATCATTGTTGTTTATTTTAATAATTGTTTGGAATTCAAAAAATTAAATCATGTGACATCAAGACCTAAGGGTTAACAGGATTGATAGCTTACTATTGTCAGGAAAACAACAAGTGCAGACTTGAAAACTATGGAGAATAGAACCTGAAAGTTAAGCGTGCTGGGGCTGGAGCTGGAGTAGTGAGAGGATGGGTGACCGGCCGGGAAGTTAGACGATTTGGAATGAGTGCTGATTAGAGATTAGAGATTAAATTATGAAGCAGTGAGGAGGGGTGATTAGAGATTAAATTGTCAAATAATTCAAAGATTTGAAAATCAGAAGAAAAAAATTGAAAAAAAAATTTGAAATTTTTTTTTGAAATTTTTTTTTTGAAAAAAAAAATTCCTTTAGTCCCGGTTGGTGTTACCAACCGGGACTAAAGGTGACTAAATGTTCTCCAGCCCACGCACAGAGAGCGGCCACGTGGAGCCCCTTCTGTCCCGGTTCGTAAGCGAACCGGGACTAAAGGGGGGGGCCTTTAGTCCCGACCCTTTAGTACCGGTTCCAGAACCGGGACTAAAGGCCCTCTGGAACCGGGACTAAAGGCCCGTTTTCTGCTAGTGCATACAGATACAGCCCACGCCCATGCAGCTCCCACCCCAGTACCCACATCCCCTGCCGCCTCATCACCCTCCTCTAGTTCTTCCCACTCTTCTTATCTTCCCAACACCGGTCACCCTCTTCCACCTCGTGCAGTTCCTGTCCCTGCCCCTGCCAATGCTCACACCAAGCGCACTCGTAGCAAGGCCGGTTTCGGTCTCCCTACCCGCCGTCTCAACTTAACAGCCTCTGCCTCCTCTCCTCCTATATCTCCCATTCCCACGTCTTACAAAACCGCTCTCCTTGATCCCAACTGGTTTCAAGCTATGAAGGAAGAGTATGACGCTCTTCTGCTCAATAATACTTGGTCTCTCGTTCCTCGTCCGGCGGGTGGCAACGTTGTCTCCGGTAAATGGGTTTTTCACCACAAATTCAAATCTGATGGATCTCTCTCGCGTTATAAAGCTCGGTGAGTTTGTAGAGGGGACTCCCAACAACTTGGCATAGATTTCGACGAGACTTTCTCCCCGGTTGTTAAACCCAGTACCATCCGCGCGGTCTTGAGCATAGCTGTCTCTTCTGAGTGGCCCATTCATCAGCTAGATGTGAAAAACGCCTTTCTCCACGGCTCTCTGAACGAAACAGTGTACTGTCGCCAGCCTCTTGGGTTCGCTGACCCAACCTACCCTGACCATGTTTGTCACTTGCAGAAGTCGTTGTACGGGTTAAAACAAGCTCCCCGTGCCTGGTTTACACGCTTCGCTGCGTTCCTTCATACCATCGGGTTTCTTCCCTCGCGATCCGACTCCTCTCTCTTCGTTTTCATGTCCCATGACCACATCGCCTACCTTCTTTTATACATGGACGATATTGTTCTTACAGCCTCCTCCACGTCCTTCCTCGACCACGACATTTCCTCCTTACGTGCTGAATTTTGCATGACAGATCTCGGGCATCTCCATCACTTCCTTGGCGTCGCGGTCTCCCGATCGTCTTTGGGCCTTTTTCTGTCTCAACGGCAGTACGCTCTTGACATCCTTTCCAAAGCTGGCATGCTCGAGTGTCACCCAACGCGTACTCCCGCTGAGACTGGATCCAAGCTTTCCTCGTGCGGCGAACCTTACCCTGATCCCACCCTCTACCACAGCCTCGCCGGAGCCTTGCAATACATGACCCTCACTCGTCCTGAGCTTACTTACTCCGTGCAACTAGCTTGCCTCTTCATGCATGACCCTCGTGTTCCCCATTTTAACCACGTCAAGCGCATCCTCCGGTACCTCAAGGGCACTAGGTGAGGTCAGGGTCATGACCCTCACTCGAGATTGACATACATTTTGTAAGAGAGAAAGTAGCATTAGGTGAGGTCAGGGTCCTTCATGTTCCCACCAGCGCGCAGTTCGCCGACATCTTCACCAAGGGGCTCTCGACCGCGGCCTTCACCGACATCCGTTCCAGTCTCAACGTCGTCGAGCCCGCCGCTGACACTGCGGGGGGGGGGGGGGGGGGGTGTTAGGCGATGGACCTGGTCAGCGCTGGAGTTAGCGCAGGAGCGTCCCACGCTCCTGCCCACAATCTACACGATCCCATGATCGCTCACTACGCCTGCTATATGTATCCCCCTTGTACTTCCTGTAATGCGATGAGAATCAAACAACAACAGTCTTACAATTAGCCGTAGGATCTCCCACACTTCGGTGGTTCTCCAAATTGGCCATTATAGGGATGAGGCTGTGATATTTTACAACTCATGGATCCATTAAGCTTTCCAAGCTTATATTAGGCTTTAGAGTTGTAGTTGTGCCAAACTACAATTTTAGAAGATAAATGCATTTTATAATTTTGCGCATATTCAATGTAGTTTCAAATGTATCATGCAACTACGTGGATCTGCTAGTTAAGAATAATCCCAGTGCATTATTGGCTATACAGATTACATTTACATATTTTTTTCATACTTTTGTCCATTCATGAAAAAATAGCAACGCCACTATTTCCTAATAAGGAAATAATTCATCTGGAGCACATCTAAGATTGTATTGTATGTATGTGAGACGGTTGATGAAGTTGCCTGTTCTATCAGCCTCGCATATCCAGGATCCAAAGATGAACATCGTGCCTTGCTCGAATGTGACGGGGTTGTTGAAGATGATGGACGCCATCGAGTTCTCCAGCGATTTTTTGACAAATCCTCTACCTAGAGCGCAAGCTGTCGGTGTTTATCCAGCTACCTACCGAGGGGATACCCTGAGGTAGTAGATTGTTTGGTGGGATTTCACGGAGAACTGGAACTGTGGTGAACACGAGACATGATTTAGATAGGTTCAGACAGCTGAGTAGCGTAATACCCTATGTTATTATGTTTATATTGTCTTGTGTTGGTTGATTGATGTTTCCTACCTCCCTTTATATACTCAGGGAGCAGGGTTTCAAGTCAGTTTGTACAAATCCTAGCCAGATTGGGAGAAGTTTAAGTCTATTTCAACATATAATATTCCTTCTATCCGACTTGTTCTACTTTCCCTATTTAGATACTACGCCATCTTGTACCTTGGTCCCTTTAGAGTAGCCGGCTTGACCCATCCACTATCTTGAATGGCCGCCCATCATGAACAACCATACGGACCCTGATCCCACAAGCATGTTGAAGACATTTTGGTATAATGGTTTTGGTTCCTGATTGGAAACCAAAAAAATGTCCGTGATCAAGTCTAGCTAGATAACAAGGAGGATCTAGTGATACATGAATAGAAGTTATTGATTGTAATCTAGCTAGATAATTAGTACTATTAGGTTACCCAATAATAGAAAAAGCCAGAAGGCAAACATGTACGCGGAATTGTAAGGCGAAAGTTATTGATTGTAGACTTGAGTATTTTGGATGTCGTAAGTGCTTTTTTTGCCATAAAAGCTACCAAGTAGTCCAACGGATACGTGTGCAGAATCTTCACAGTAAACTTTCTCATCATGCACATGTAGTTTCTCATCATGCACATGTAGTCTGATGGAAGCTTTTAGGTCAATCCCATATATTTAACTAATCTAAGGTGACTCCCATTTGGGCTCCCATTTGGGCTCGTTATGAGCACCTTCCTTGGGAGTTAGATTGTAAGGAATTTCAGTTAAATTTGACCAAAGAGGGGAGTTGAATTGGTTCACTTAAAACTAGCCTAGGATCTAACAAAACATTGCTCTAGACAAACCTATGACATACTTGCTATATGTGCAACTAGAGTTTATCTAGTGCTCTACTTACCACCCACAATGAGTTGCAACCTATAGCTAATTCAATCAAATAGTCTAAGCTACTCTAGAAAAGGTAAATGCACACTACAACAAGAGTAACACAGAAGCTTAAGTGTAGTAAGTAAAGACTAGGAGCAAGAAAGGCAACCTCCTAGAGATGCTGATTTATCCTATGGTATCAGTGGGGAAAATGCCACCCCTAGACCACATTACTGCTCAACCAAGAATATGTGCCCGATCAAGGCCTTGGGCTCGCCACAATGGCTCCCACAAAGCCAAATGAGCTACTTGCCAAAGACAAGTCTTATCACACCTATTTTCTATCCATCTTGATGTTGTATCCACTAAGGAGCTTCCCTAAAAAGGAAGGGTATCCTCGTCCCTGAACAAGCTTGTCGCCGACGCTCTACAACAAGCTGGAGGGTCATCGACTTCGCTAGTGAGCCACCAATTACAAGCAACAATTAGCTGTCACTTACTACAAAGTCCTAATCAAGCTCTAACCATTTACTAAGCACTAGCTCTAACATTGGATTTGATTACTCGGTTGCATTACTCCGGTGATGTTCTTTCCCTTAACCAGATCATCCGGTCCATGTATTTCTTCCAGACTTCATTTTATTTGCCTTTTTTTTGTTCAATCTTGATGCCATCTTTTTATTCTATATCCTTAGGACCTAAATAGTTTTAAAT
Organism: Elymus sibiricus; assembly: GCA_039707655.1. Taxonomy (NCBI): domain Eukaryota; kingdom Viridiplantae; phylum Streptophyta; class Magnoliopsida; order Poales; family Poaceae; genus Elymus; species Elymus sibiricus. Next base: position 14,781,599 of record CM077665.1, on the reverse strand, counting down.
CACATCCTTGACATACATGTTAGTCCCTAATGACTATGCTGCCCTTCAATCACCAAAATCACTAAGTACATGGCATGATGCCATGTTTTACACAAAGGTCATATACCCTCACATGTGGGGACAACTTCATCGACCATCCTAGCTTCTTTTTTGTCGGCCACCATCTCTTAACGTAGTGGTGGGTGTGGTATTTCCATCGAACACCTTGAAAACCAATGATATTTTGTGTGGAGGCAATTGTCGGGGAACGTTGCATGGAAAACAAAAAAAATTCTACGCACACGCAAGATCTATCCATGGAGATGCATAGCTACAAGAGGGGGAGTGTGTCTACGTACCCTCGTAGACCGTAAGAGGAAGCGTTAGGACAACGCGGTTGATGTCGTTGAACAACTTCACGATCCAACCGACCGAGCACCGAACGTACGGCACCTCCGCGTTCAGCACACGTTCAGCTCGGTGACGTCCTCGACTTTTTGATCCAGCAAGACGGTGAGGTAGTGGATGAGTTCCGGCAGCACGACGGCGTGGTCACGGTGATGGTGATGCTATCTCTGCAGGGCTTCGCCCAAGCACTACGAAAATATGACCGAGGGACGGAACTGTGGAGGGGGGCGTCTCTCTTTGGGGCGCCCCCTCTCCTCTATTTATATATGTGTAGGGGCTTAGAGTTGAAGGAATAGTGCCACGCGAACAGTAACCGTGAATAGTACACACGTGGACTTGGACTCCAAAGTCCAATCCTATTCCTACTAGGACTCTCCCTTTTTCCTTCCCTAGCTGCGTGGCCTTTTGAGGACTTGGTGCGCCTGGCCCAATAAGGCCAGGGAGCCTCCCCTTGGCCCATGCCAGCCCTTGGGACGTGGTGGACCCACTTGTGGACTTCCGGACTCCTCCGGAATCCTCCGGAATCCTCCAGAACCTTCTGGAAGCTTCCCGGTACAATACCGAAAAAAAACTGAACCTTTTTCCGGAACCCAAAATATGACTTCCCATATATAAATATTTACCTCTCGACCATTCCGAGACTCCTCGTCATGTCCGTGATCTCATCCGGGACTCCGAACAACATTCGGTCACCAATTCACATAACTCATATAACACTATATCGTCAACGAACGTTAAGCGTGCGGACCCTACGGGTTCGGGAATGATGTAGACATGACCGAGACGACTCTCTGGTCAATAACCAATAGCGGAACCTGGATACCCATATTGGTTCCTACATATTCCACGAATATCTTATCGGTTGAACCGCAATGACAACATACGTAATTCCCTTTGTCCGTCGGTATGTTACTTGCCCGAGATTCGATCGTTGGTATCTCCATACCTAGTTCAATCTCGTTACCGGCAAGTCTCTTTACTCGTTCCATAATACATCATCCCATAACTAACTCCTTAGTCACTTTGCTTGCAAGCTTCTTATGATGTGCATTACCGAGAGGGCCCAGAGATACCTCTCCGAAACACGGAGTGACAAATCCCAGTCTTGATCCATGCCAACTCAACAGACATCTTCGGAGATACCTGTAGAGCATCTTTATGATCATCCAGTTACGTTGTGACGTTTGATAGCACACATGGTATTCCTCCGGTATCCGGGAGTTGCATGATCTCATGGTCGAAGGAACATGTATTTGACATTCAAGAAAGCGGTAGCAATAAACAGAACGATCATATGCTAAGCTAACGGATGGGTCTTGTCCATCACATCATTCTCCTAATGATGTGATCCGTTATCAAATGACAACTCATGTCTATGGTTAGGAAAGCTTAACCATCTTTGATCAACGAGCTAGTCTAGTAGAGGCTCACTAGGGACACGGTATTTGTTTATGTATTCACACATGTATTTAAGTTTCCGGTCAATACAATTCTAGCATGAATAATAAACCTTTATCATGAACACGGAAATATAAAATAATAACAACTTTATTATTGCCTCTAGGGCATATTTCTATCAGCAACAGTGGAGGATAATTGTGGAGTTGGACATCTGCTTGTCATCAGCTTCAAATGCTGAAACACCCAATATGGAGAGGACACCTGGTTGTATCTAGCAAATGTTATGTAGCGCTTACACCATAGAACGACACCTTGGAGGGCCACTCCACGTCTCATAACCCTATCACCTTGGTAAAGTTTAAGGTCGAAGCTCTTATAGACATAAACCACAAGCTCCACCCCAACACAAGAGTAATCCGGCTGAATCCCATTGCCATGAAATATGTCACACAGCCGTTGGCATAGCTGAGCCATAAGCCATCATAGTGGTGAGGTTTCACAATGGTATGCAGATCTCGCACAATTCTTGTGTGATTTTGTCCATGGGATAATATCCCAAGTCCACAATGGGAGTGGAAGCGTAGCTGCCCTGCATTTCCTGGGAAGGTGGGTAGCCGGGGTGCGGGACTGAGAATCCAATAAGGATTACTCGGCCTTTTCTGCTTCTTCCTCATGGCTAACTCTACTTGTTGTTTAACTATTTCTTCCATGCATTGTTCCAAAGCACGGAACCTTTCTTCTTTGCGTGGAGTGGAGCTAGAGTAGCGCTACCAAATGGGCCTTTAATATTCAAATCATGAGTCCGTAGACCTCCTAAGTCTTTGGGTTCGCACAGAATCCTCCATTTGGTGATGCGGTTTTTTTGTTGGTCATCAGTTTGCCAAAAAAATCTGGAGCAAGGGTAATTTAGTTTTTATCCGGGATCACAAAGAAAGACATAATGTACACTATTAGACTACTGAGCATAGAGTTATTAGTGTTAGTCTCCTACCAGTCGAAATATGTTTGCCCTTGCAACTCCAGAGTCATTTGTCAAAGTGCTAGACAACCCTTTTCCAACTTGCATTTGATAGTTTCCATTGTTGTGTAGGAATCACTAAGTATTTTAACAAAAATTCCCCTGGGTTGCATCAAAATAGTTTATTATATTGGTCAATTGCTTCATGTACCTCTCCAAAGCTATTTGACTTTTCTAGGAATTGATTTTAAGTCATGATAGTTGCTCAAAAGCACAAAGTAATAACTTCATGCATGTTATGAGATTTCTCTAGGTCATATTTCACGAATAGGATTAAAAACTTTGGTAGATAGAGGGTCCCCTGTCTAAGGCCTCTTTTTGTTTGAAAATAAGACATAGTATCATCGTTCACGTTAACCTTAATACTTCCACCCAAAATGAGGGACTCAACCTGAGATATCCACTTGGGGGAGAAACCTTTCATCCATAGTCTCTGCATTGCTGCCATTTTACTTTATCATAGTCTTTTTCAAAGTCAAACTTGAATATAACTTCATTTTGTGTTTTCCAATGCAAATCACGAATAGTCTCATGCAAGATGACAACACCCTCCATGATGTTGCGTCCTTGCAAGAAATCCATTTTGGCTAGGCCTATTATGTTTTTATTATTCCAATACTAGCCACTTTAGTAAAGATTTTGAAGTGGACATTTAGTAAACAAATGGGTCAATATTGCTGGATTTGGTTCACATCTTGGACTTTAGGGATTAGTGTAATGACACCATAATTCAGGCAAAGAGTGATTAGAACTCCAGCATTAAAGTCGTGGAATATTTGCAGAAAAACCATCTGGACCTGCCGTCTCGTTCTGTTCCATCTCGTTATGCAGCAAAATCATTTTTTTCTATGATGATTGCTATTAGCAATCATATGAAAATACCTAGTGTTATTGTCTCCCAGTAGTGTTGATGTTACAAGAGACTATCTGATGGCTCAGAAAAAAAATGTGTTTAGATGACAGATTCTGAGCCATGTGAGATGACTGTATGTGTATTAATGCATGGATTCGTACATTTTTTGGGACAGTTTTTTGAGACTAATAATGTATTTCCTTGTTGTACAGATATAAATGAGTGCGAGCTTCGCAAATTAAAACCGGCATGGTATGAAAAGCAATATCCATGCGGCAGTGGAAGTAAGTGCCATGACACGAATGGTAGTTATACGTGTCAATGCAAATTCGGGCTTATAGGAAACGGTAAGACTGTCCAAGGATGTCGACCCATAGTTCCCGGATACGCAATAGGGATAGTAGGTAAGTACTCATTCATTACTTAAATGTCATGCTTCCCCGGTTATTTTCAGTCGGTATATTCCAGTTTAGTTGCAAACTAAAACACATTGCAGTTCTTTTACACAAATATGAGAGACGCATGTTGATCTAACATTAGTTTCTTTATGTTTCCTCTTATCTATTTACAATCGCACAGTTATATATACGTTCTATCTACAAACAATCACTGGCTCACTTCATACATCGATCAAGACATTTTCCATTTGTCAAGCATATTTGAAATGGGTAAAAGGTTTAGAAAATTGCCATCTTCGAAACCAGAAGTGGAATGGAGATAAAACTGTATGAAACTCATAAGTCATACATTGCTCAGCTAGCATTAAGCATAAGTGCCGGAGAAATTAGCAATTCTCTAACATACTAGACAGCCCGAATTGCATCATCATGAACACATTATTAAACATGATTAAGCAATAGATTAGAACACGATACACGTACCGAGAGTTCGCAGATAAAGACGCGGTGACTGATATAGATGCAACATTGTTGACAATGTTGTCAACGACGGGTTCCAGGAGTCGATGGCGAAGGCAACGTGATATTGCGGTGCTTGACTTGGAGGTGGACAGGTCGTGATGAAGACCTTGAGAACTCATGTAGAGCGCTTTCCAAAAACCATATTTGCCCTATCCCGGTACTAGCATCGCAAAGGTGAAGGGTGCTAGTGACATTCTCTCCTTTTCGCCGGTGCACACTGGCGCTACGGGACGGGGTAGACTACAATGGCACCGCAGAAGCGAGTAGAGGCAAAAGCCTAATTATTATAGACTACCTTAGGGAATTTCAAACCTAGGGGTCTCCATATAAAACAGTCTATAATGTTCCTTTTTCCATAAGGGATGTGGTCCCCCTCACATCCACATCCATTAGCAATACATGACTAATAGGAGATGTACTCCAATGCCAATGGACCATTGAGATTTCTTAAGAATTATCATATGAGCTTGGCCCATATATCTAACAATAAGTTCAACTAATAATATATTTGTCCAAAATGACGATGGTTAAGGAATATATGGCATAATGGTTCATCTCATCTCTGTCCAAAGTTAGGATTGTCATGGAATATAGGGCATATTTGTCCATGTCACCTCTTCATCCAAAGCGATGATTGTTAGGCAATACAGTGCATTACAACTTTAAGGGGCACATAGCATGTTTTTTCTATATAATGGTGGTTATTTGATAGAAGCATATCTCAATGTTCAATCTATTACCATATGTCCATATATGATATCTTTATAGCTGTTTTTTCCCTTTATAGCATATCTCAACAATATTTTTCTTGGTTTTTCCTCATTTTCATGATACCCATTATATATGTGTGGGAATCTATGGTGTAACATTTTTTTTTATTTAGACCTTTTAAAGAATTCAAGTATATTTCTTTCTATCTAGTAGCATCTATTTATTTGAATTTTAGAGGTCTAAATGGATTATCCAATTAGTTTTTATAAGTGAATGGTAGGCTAATAAACATGTACTCTGTCCGTCCTAAACATAATGTAATTCGAGCATTCAAATTTTTGTCCCCAAAAGAACGCAATTCTTAGAATGTGGACCAGCTAGGTGGAATCTATCATGTGATTTGTATGCGCATGCGCATCCGTAATTGGTGCTAATTGTATGCTTTATTTATCATACTAATTAACCTATCTATGATTTATAAAATTTCATTTTTTTTGACAGAGGGAGTATATACATATCTATTAATTTATATCTCTGTTAGCAGCAATATTTGCTTCCATCGTTCTGGCATGTTTCGCAATGATGTTGCTTCAGAGACGACGGCGGACGCTACATTATAACAACAACGGTGGTGACATTCTGAAGGACTTGGGCATTAATATCTTCACGGTAGAGGAGCTCAAGAAGATCACGAAGCGCTACAGCCAGCCCATTGGTAAAGGGTTTTTCGGCACGGTATACATGGGTACCATCGATGGCGCCCAACCCCAACAGGTTGCAGTTAAATGTTCCGTAGATAGAAAGGAGGTGCGCCGCCGGCAGAAAATGCTCCGACATGAGGCGCCGAAGCAGGAGCAGGAAGCCCTATGGAAGGATGGGTTCGTCAAGGAGATCAGCTTCCAATTCAGGATAAAGCACATGAACGTGGTCCGCCTCGTCGGCTGTTGCCTGGAGACATACATCCCCAGACTAGTCTTCGAGTTCATCCCTAATGGAAGCCTTCATGACTTGCTGCACCGTGCCGCCGGCAACCCGTTCGCTCTCCCGTTGCCAGAGCGCCTAGATATTGCCATCGGCTCCGCAGAAGCTCTCACCTACATGCACTCCCACGATGAATACGGCCACGTCCATGGTGACCTGAAGCCTGCAAACATCCTCCTTGACGGCGACCTCAAGCCTAAGGTCTCCGACTTTGGCTCGTCAAAGCTCCTGTCGGTTGACAAGTACGTCAAGGATGTGGCAGCTGATAGTACCTATGCTGACCCTGTGTACTTCCAGACCGCACGTTTCACAACGAAGAGCGATGTTTATAGCTTTGGCGTGGTACTACTAGAACTCGTCACGAGGAAGATGGCTAGGTATGGAGACAAAATCCTCACCATTGACTTCAAAACTTCCTACAAGGGCGAAGACAAGGGACAGAATATGTACGACGCAGAGATCTTATCCGATGGCAATGCTCAGTCACATCACTATATGGAGTGCCTTGACATGGTCGGCGCACTCCCTGTTCAGTGCCTTGATGGAGATGCGGATGAGAGACCGACCATGGTAGAGCTTAAGGGAGTCAAGACAATAGCCTGTACAAGTTGATGAAGCAAGCAGACATCTAGGGTCAGCTTAAGCATACATGCTACTTTGTGGTAGTAGCCTTTAGCTATTCTCATCGTCGAGTTGATCGGGTATGAACTATATATGAGCGTCGCATGACACACTCGATTTCCTTAATTGCATCGGGGGCTTGTTTGTAGTGAAATTATTAAACTGCTTGTAATATTGCTTGAAATCTCTACCTAATATATACCTAATATCTATACCTATTATTAAAGCGAGAACCGCTTCTGCCCACTTTTTTTTGTTTGGTCCAACTTCTATCAATGACAGGTGGGTCCAACTTTGACTTCGTCCTCCTATAAAAGGAAAGGCAGACTCGATCTGTTGTCCATCGAATCCCATCTAGCTCAGCAATAGATCGACATGGCGGCGGCGGTGGCGGCAAAGATGGCGTCGTTGCACCGGGCGTCGTTCGCTCAAGGCACTCACCAGTTTGACATCGTCGGGTACGGCGCGCTCAAGGCGCTGGGCTGCAGCCACTCCATCACGTCCGGCACCTTCCGCGTCGCTGGCCGTGACTGGCCATCGTGTGCCACTTGGACCATGCCCTTGCGGACGTCTCCCTCTAGCTGGCAGCCGGCAACAACTCTAGGGCCGCCGTCACGGCGATGGCGAGCTTCGCCATCGACGACCCCACCGGCGGCAGCAAGCCCATGCAGATCGGAGACGGCGACGAGTCCACCATGTTCACCCCCGTCGTCCCGTGCCTTGAAGGTCCCGTAAAACTCTAGCAGACCCCTCAGGAAGGGGTGAATGGGGAAGCCCAAACCTCGCAAGAGGAAGGGCACGAAGCATACCCTTTCTTCCCTGCGTGGAGCGGGGAAGTTCTCCGCAAAAGCCTCGCCGTTTACCGAAGTTAATCCAGGGCGGGTGGATGCGAGATCTGATACGGGTAGATACCCCTGCGTCTCGAGCCTGCCCAGTCGAATGCGGGAAACTGAGCAGCTCGCCCAATCACCTTGAAGGGGACCGTGAGGGCGTGAGGAGGAGCCTGGGGCGCTCGCCGTTGTTTAGGGCTTGCTAACGGTGACCTCTCGGTGATTTGGGAAAGAATTGCAGGAGGCGGGGTGCGTTAATCGTCGTGCCCTTAGCCCGTTAAATAAACACCTTCCCCTGGACAAAAGGGCACTTTGGTAAAAGGCTATTGGACCGTTTACCTCCCTCTGGCGCGCGGGAATCGAGGGGTGTTATTAACTCTGAACGAAGAAAACAGTGCGATGGGACCTGTTGGGGATATAACCCCGTAGTAAGACCCGCCCAGGAGGGGCCGGGTCGTACCTGGCGGCTCATAGCCCAAGACCTGTGAGGTGGGCCGGAAGATGAAGACCAGGCCGCGTGGCGGTTTACCCAATGGGCTAAGGCGGAGGCACAAGAGACGGAAGATGGTAAGAAGACCCGGGCGGTTAAGCCGCCCGGAGACGGATTGCCCAAGGAGCAAGGCGACTTAGAGGCAGAATAGACTACGTTGTGTAAGACGGTTGACGACATGTAACCCAGGGCCTTGACCTCCTATATAAAGGCGAGTCCCTGGGGCGGTTTAGACAAGAAACCAAGCTATCGAGAACTAGGTCAAGCAATCCGCTCCCTTGTAATCGATACTCCAGTTAATACAGCACAAGCAGGACGTAGGCTTTTACCTCGACTTGAGGGGCCGAACCTGGGTAAACTCATGTCCTTCGTCCCGATCAACCCCTTTGGGTCCACTACCATGGCGTTGGCCTCGAACCTAAGTCTTCGGACATCTGCCGTGTTAAAACCACGACAGTTGGCGCCCACCGTGGGGCTCGCGCTCGGTGGTGTTGAGTTCTCAAAGGGCTCTCTACCAGGGATCGAGGGGTACGCTGTTGGCAGGATGACCAAGAGTCGCCGCGGCCGGCTCTACATCGACGACGCCGGCTGGGGCCCTGAAGCTGACTCCATTGAGTACGGTTTCCGGGTCCCCTTCGGTGGGATTCATGTCTTCATCGGCAAGATCGGCGGATATGAACCCGGGCCGGACACCTGCACCGACATCGTCGAGCCGGCCCGACGCAAGCAACCCGCCCGACACGTGCAACCCGCCCGTGCTAAACCGGGCAGGAAGCATGTCTTCGTCGGTTTCACTCAGGGCATGGATCTCGAGGGATCTCTATCGCAGGAGGAAACTCTCATCTGCTCCGAGGATGGATCTTCAAGCGGAGAGACGGAATCAATCTACCAGCTCCACAATGGCGGGCTCGGGGGCTACGTCGAGCCTTACCCCGAGTCGGAGTTCCATGAGCCGGAGGAGTATGAGCCGCCGAACCGTGCTGCCGTCTTCATGGCGGGTACCGCGGCGGCTCATGGCAGCTCAGCCACCGACGCAACCGGATCTGGGGCTGGCAGGCCACCAGCTCAGGTTCTTCTGGATCTGATGGGTGAGCTTACAACCCTGATGGCGACTGAGGTCATGGCTGAAAACCAAGTGGCCCGTAATACGGAGATCGCGAGGTTGAAGAACCAGATGACTGAGGTCCAGCAGGAGATTAATGAATTGAAGGCTCAGATGGATGCTGAGGCGGAGCGCCTTAGGGCGGACGCTTTCCGTCTTGAGCTGGAACAGCAATCAGCAGCGGCAGTTCAGCGGATGAGGCACCAATCCCGCTTGCTGGATCAGTATGAAGCAAGGAATCTTTTCAACACACCAGGAACGGGACAGAACGTGCCTTTGGCCGTAACCCGGACGGCGGAAGTGCCTGGAAGCCGGGCGGCGGTTCAGCATCAACAGATTAACCCGCCCCGGTAGAACTAGGTTACGCCAACTTCTTTTCCTACAACGCCGGGCCATTATTCTAACCCGGCGGAGAACATGGTGGTGGCGGCAACCCGGCTTGCTGCTATCCCAATCCCCGACGAGTCGCCTTTCGCGGAAGAGGTGCGGAACGCTGTTGGATACCTGCGGACGGCGGTGGCCCAGCAGGAGAAGTATGCTTACAGCCAGAGTCGCGCGCATTCAACCCCCATCCCCAGTCGCAGCTACAGTCGGCGTTATGAGTCGCCGGCGGTTTCTAGCAGTGAACGACATCGGAACCCGCCGCGAGCTGATCGGGCGGCTCTGGATGCTCAAGCACTAGTGGATCGGGCGAGAGCACAGCGAGAGGCGGCGGCTCTGGCAGCAGCGGCGGCTTATCAGGAACCCACAGTAGCACCCTCCGTCTCAGTCGGAGCAGGGTTAACTTCCAGGGCTGTGGGGGTACCGTGTTTAACGCCGGCTTTGCGAAATGAGTGCCTGCCGAAGGATTTCAAGGGCCCTCGCAAGGTGCCCAACTACACAGCTGACTTACCTCCGGAAGCTTGGATCGAAAGCTATGAGCTGGCCATGGAGATGTTGGATGTTAGTGATGCAGTATGTGCCAAGTACTTCATCATGATGCTGGAAGGGCCGGCTCGCACATGGTTGAAGGGGTTGCCACCCAACACCATTACTTCCTGGGCCGAGTTGAAGGCGAAATTTATCAAAAATTTCAAAGGGACGTGCAAGCAGCCCATGACGATCGTGGATTTGGATCATCGTGTGCAACAGGTGGATGAGTCAGCCCATCATTGGGTCCGGCGGGTCTCAACCATCATCCACTCTTCAGAACAGATCACGGCGGCTCAAGCGGTTTTGATTCTGGAGAAGAATTGTCACTTCACACCTTTGAAGCAGAAGCTTGGCCGGCTCAAGCGCTCGTGTCAAGACATGGGGGAGCTCATGGCGGCTCTCACCAAATATGCAGACTCTGACAACACGAAAGACCCGGGCTCTGATGATGAAAAATCAGGTCAGGGAAAGAGGAGTAACAATGGAAAGGGTCAGCAGCAGAACGCGGCTGGAAACGGCAATTCTGGCAAGCGGAAACACCCAGACGGCGGGTCAGAACTGGTGGCAAACACCAGCGCCGGAAACAGCCGTGCTAAGGGCAACGGGAACTTCAGGCAGCATTTTAACAAGGGTAAAGCTCCTTTCAACTTGGAAGCGATGCTCAATAAACCTTGTCCAGAGCATAGTCAGCCCGATAAGCCGGCAGGCCATACATGGAGGAATTGCAGCATTATGCGGCAGTTTCGAGACTACAGCCTTCAACAACATCATAACAACGGCAATGGTCCGTCCGGCGGCTCAGGGCCAGGCGGGTCAGGAGCCGGCTTTGGTCCCAGCGGTTCAGGGTCCGGTTACCAGGGTCAAGGCAATCAAGCAGGTTATCATCAACAGTCTGGCGGTAGCGGCCAGCAGCAGCATAATCAGTCGGGTTTCCAAAGCAACCCGAAGCAGCTTAGCGGGGGTCAGTATCATGTTTTCACAACCAGCCTTGACAAGCGAGACCAGAAGGTGCGCAAGCGGGCGGTTAATGCGGTCATGCCAGCTCTCCCGCAGTATTTGAAGTGGTCTGAGTATGACATCACTTGGAGCAGGGAAGATCACCCGCCGCGGGTTGACAACCCGGGGCAACTAGCTTTGGTAGTTGCCCCCCAAGTGGGTTGATACGTGTTCACGAAGGTGCTTATGGATGGCGGTAGCAGCATCAACATCCTGTATTACGACACTTTCAGCCGGATGGGTTTGCTTGACAAGGATCTTAAGCCGTCTTCCACAGTGTTTCATGGTGTGGTCCCTGGCAAGTCGGCTTATCCAGTGGGCAAGATTTCTTTGGAGGTAGCTTTTGGTGATGAATACAACTACAGGGTGGAGTCCTTTTGGTTTGAGGTGGTCAAAATTAAAAGTCCATATCATGCTTTATTCGGACGGCCGCCTTATGCCAAGTTCATGGCTAGGCCTTGTTATGTCTACTTACAGCTCAAGATGCCCGGGTTAAGAGGAACGATTACCGTGCATGGTGATCGTAAGACGGCTCTTGAGTGTGAGGAAGGTGATGCAGCTTATGCAGAGTCAAGTTGTGCAGAGGCAGAGCTCAAGTTTTACAAAGAGAATGTCGACCCGGAGGATATGTCTCCATTGAAGAAGCCTACTACAGAATCAGAGCCGCCCCTCAAGTTTGCGGCGGATGATACCAAGCAGGTGGATTTCACCGAGGGCGACTCATCTCAACAGTTCACTATCGGGGCTAACATGGACCCCGCATAGGAAAGCGCGCTCATTAAATTCATCCGTGAGAATCGGGACATCTTTGCATGGAAGCCGTCTGACATGCCGGGTGTACCGAGAGAATTTGCTGAGCACCATCTTAATGTGGATCCTAAGTTCAAGCCGATCAAGCAATTTCTTCGTCGTTTCAATGAAGAGCGGTGCAAGGCTATTGGAGAAGAGGTGGCCCGGCTCTTAGCGGCAGGGTTCATCGTGGAGGTCTTTCACCCGGAGTGGTTAGCTAACCCGGTGCTAGTGCTTAAGAAGAACGGCACTTGGCGTATGTGCGTGGATTACACGGATCTTAACAAGGCCTGTCCAGTTGACCCGTTTGCTCTCCCCCGGATTGACCAGATCATTGATGCAACGGCGGGTTGCGAGAGTTTATGCTTCCTGGACACCTATTCAGGTTATCACCAGATCAAGATGGCAGTCAAAGACCAAGAGAAGACGGCTTTCATCACGCCTTTTGGTGCTTTCTGCTACGTGTCTTTGCCTTTTGGGCTCAAGAGTGCCCAGGCGACTTATCAGCGTTGTGTGCAGAACTGTCTTCACAGTCAAATTAGGCGCAATGTTCGTGCTTATGTAGATGATATTGTGGTCAAGTCAAGGAAGAAGGAAACTTTGCTGGACGACCTGAAGGAAACTTTCGATAACTTACGGGTTTACAAGATGATGCTTAACCCGGCCAAGTGTGTTTTTGGAGTTCCTGCAGGCAAGCTTTTCGGTTTTCTGGTCTCTGAGCGTGGAATTGAAGCTAACCCGGACAAGATAAAAGCGATTACTTCTTTGTCTGAGCCGGCGTGCATAAACGACGTTCAGCGCCTGGCGGGTCGGATCGCTGCGTTAAGCCGATTCACAAGCCGCCTGGGCGAGAAGGCAATCCCTTTATATTAGATGATGAAGAAAACAGACGATTTCGTCTGGAGCAAGGCGGCGGGTGAGGCGTTTGAGGCGCTCAAAAAGCAACTGACTGAGCCGCCAGTCTTGGCCGCTCCGGCTGAGAAGGAACTCTTACTCCTCTATGTGGCGGCTAACAACAGGGCAGTCGGCGCTGCGGTTGTTGTGGAGCGCAAGGAGGCAGGGAAGGAATATCCGGTTCAAAGGCCGGTTTACTACGTCAGCGAAGTTTTGATTGAGTCCAAGCAGCGGTACCCACATTGGTAGAAACTGATCTATGGGCTATTCATGGCGAATCGAAAGCTGAAGCACTATTTCCTGGGACACCCGGTCACAGTGGTTAGCTCTGCCCCACTGGGAGACATAATTCAAAACAAAGAAGCCACTAGCCGGATTGCTAAGTGGGCATTGGAGCTTGGACCTCTTAATCTGAAGTATGTGCCTCGCACGGCTGTCAAATCTCAAGCCTTGGTGGACTTTATAAATGACTGGACGGAGTGTCAGTCGCCAGAGGAGAAGCCGGACAACACTTACTGGACGATTCACTTCGACGGGTCTAGACAGCTGGAAGGCTCGGGGGCTGGAGTTGTCTTAACTTCCCCTAAAGGTGATAAGTTCTGTTATGTGCTAAGGCTGATGTTTCCTTGTACTAACAATGCAGCTGAGTACGAGGCTTTACTTCATGGCCTCCGGGTGGCTAAGGAGATGAACTTAAGCCGGGTTAGATGCCTCGGCGACTCAGATCTTGTGGCTCAGCATGTCTCAGGCACGTGGGACTCCAAAGACCCACGGATGGCGGCTTATCGTCAGGCGGTGGACATCATTGCAGGTCACTTCAAGGGTTACCAGGTGGATCATGTTGATCGTCGCAAGAACGAGGCGGCTGATGCATTGGCTCTCAGCGTAAGCCGGTGCCGCCTAACGTATTCTTGGACGTGTTATATCACCCGTCCGTTAAGCTACCTTCGGAGGAGGATCTGGCTATACCTGACCCGGAGGGACAGCTGGTGGCGGCTCTGCATGCTATTCCTGATTGGACGTTACCTTACCTGGCGTATCTGACTCGCGGCGAGTTACCTGAGGACGAGACCTTGGCGAGGCAAATCATCAGGCGATCAAAGTCCATGACGATAATCAACGGCGAGTTGCACAAGCGCAGCGTTACCGGCGTTTTTCAACGTTGTGTTTCACCTGAGGAAGGCAAGGAGATCCTGAACGAAATCCATGCCGGAGATTGTGGTCATCATGCCGGCTCAAAATCTCTGGTGGCCAAGGCTTTTCGACATGGTTTCTTCTGGCTGACGGCTCATAAGGACGCAGAAAACTTGGTTCTCAAATGTGATGGCTGTCAGAAGTTCGGGCGACACGCTCACGTGCCGGCTCAGGAATTGCGCATGATCCCAATTACCTGGCCGTTCGCGGTTTGGGGGCTTGATATGGTCGGGCCTTTCAAGAGATCCAAAGATAAGAAGACCCACCTTTTGGTGGCGGTGGATAAGTTTACCAAGTGGGTAGAGGCTGAGCCGGTCAGCAAGTGTGACGCGGCTAGGGCGGTTCAGTTTGTCAAAAAATTGATCTACCACTTTGGTTACCCCCACAGTATCATCACAGATAATGGCACAAACCTGTCCAAGGGGGTTATGCAAGCGTTCTGTGAAAGTGAACACATCCGGCTTGACGTCTCGGCTGTGGCTCATCCACAGTCCAATGGTCAAGCGGAGCGTTCTAACCAGGAGATCCTAAGAGGTATCAAGCCCTGGCTTATGGTTCCTGTCCAGAGAACGCCGGGTTGTTGGGTTGAGGAGTTACCGTCAGTTCTATGGAGCATCAATACAACTCCCAATAGATCAACAGGCTATACGCCTTTCTTCATGGTTTACGGCGCAGAGGCCGTGTTACCAAGTGATATTCGTCATGATTCGCCACGGGTGGCGTCTTATGTTGAGGCAGATAATGAGACGGCGCGTCAGGACGCGTTAGATGCTTTGGATGAAGAGCGTGATCTGGCGGCGCCTCGATCGGCGATTTATCAACAAGACCTGCGTCGCTATCACAGCCGCAGGGTTAAGACCCGGGCGTTTCAAGAAGGCGACTTAGTGTTGCGCCTGATTCAAGATCAGACGGACACGCACAAGTTGTCTCCTCCATGGGAAGGGCCTTTTGTGGTTAGCAGAAACCTCAACAATGGGTCATACTATCTCATCGACGTACGGGACGAGTCACGCACTTCTGGGCAGGAGACCTACCGGCCGTGGAACATTGCTCATCTGCGGCCTTACTATACTTAGGGTCATTGACTCCCCCCATTGTATATCATCATTGTATATATCACATATATATATATAATAAAGTTGGCATCCCTGCAAGCCGGGGCCTCTGCCGTTTTACGTATCTCACATTGCTCAAAGATGGATACGACCATACGATCATTTGGGGGCTTTCAACCTGCCGGGTTAAGCTTCAACCCTCTTGGTCAGGCTCTTCAGCCGAAATTACAAGGTCACTTGGGGGCTTTTTACCCGCCAGGTTAAGCTTCACCCTCTTGATCAGGCTCTTCAGCCAAGATAGTACCATCAACCGGCAGCTTACAAGACGGCAGTTTACAAGTTGGTGGGTCAGTTAATATCATCGACAAGGTCGATCGGGGGCTTTCAACCCGCCGGGTTAAGCTTCAACCCTTTAAATCAGGCTTTTCAGCCACTGTAAGGCGGGTCGTGGACCCAACCGTTGACTCCGTCAACAAAAGATCACTAGGGGTGCAGCGAGTTGTGAACTTACCCCCTTTTCCGATCTACAAGGCCGGGTTATACCTGCCTGTAAGTAGCTGCCGCTTCGCCAGGGGTGCAGCAAGTTCTAAAACTTACCCCCTGCAAGGGCCTCTTACAGCGGCGAGGCAAACTCTGTTATCTGCAAGGCCGGGTTATACCTGCCTGTAAGTAGCTGCCGTTTTGCCAGGGGTGCAGCGAGTTCTAAAACTTACCCCCTGCAAGGGCCTCTTACAGCGGCGAGGCAAACCCTCCCAACTGTTGCGTACTCTCCGCCAAGTGGCCCATCGTACCCTTGAGGTTCAAACGATGGATTTACGTCATGTGAGAAGTAGCTTATGGGTTCTACGGGTGCTCATACCCTGCTGCGTCTCTTTCTGGTTCGCTGCGCTCTAATCAGTTAATCTCGTCCTGAGACCCTGAGCCGTCTAAAGAGTTAACGGTCAATCTCGTTCGAGACCCTGTACTGTTAAGAGTTCAAGCAGTGAGTCCACCCAGAAGAACCGGCTTATGAGTTTTTTAAGGTTATGCAAGATCTAAAGTCTCCGGGTTATGCTTTTTCAAGCCGCCCTTACGGCAAAACAGAGTTGTTTTTGTTTATCTTTTACAGGGTTTATCTTTTCAGATGAGCCGCCGTGCAAACCGGTATCATAAGCCGGACAAAGACAAACAAGGCATATATCAAATAAGGCAAAATATTTACACGTGCACGATGGCACGGCTCAGACAGAATTTTTTGCTATGCCTATTACAAAGCTCTCTACGAGAGCCCAAAAGGCAACAGGCTTAAGTTTTGTACAACTCAGTTCGGCGGCTCAGGCGGCCGAATTATCAAATTTCTAGTGATTAGCTCGATGGTGGGTCATCCTGCGCCGGGTCTTCGACCTCCTCTATCTGAAGATTGTCCACATCCCAGTTACAGTTTGTTAGAGCTACAAACTGAGCCTCTTCAAAGAGGGGAGACGGGTCAATCTCAGGGGCGAAGAGGTGCTTACGGCGAGCGGGAATCAAGTCTCTGGTTTCAAAAGTCGGACCGCGCACTCTGGTATGTTGACAAATCAAGTTCATGCGCCAGTGTTGAGGCAAGCACTCTGGAGGCTTTTCTACACTTGGCATAGTCAGCTTCTGTGAATTCTGAGCCGTCATCTTTTCTTGATGGAAACCCATCCATCATTTCATCAGCAGACAGCTCCGGAGCAAAGGCTAGGCATCGGCTCAGCGCGGCCATGGCTCCCTGACGGGCGGCTGATTTTTTGAGCTCTCCAATTTGCTTTGGTAGAGTTGAAAGTAGTTCTATGACTCCCTTCATATGCTTGGGGATGCTCTGTTCGGTTAACATCGCCTTTATAGTGCAAAGGGTCCCGCAATACAGTTGCTCCGCCAAAGAGTACACTGCCTTTAGTCTCAACAAGCTGTCGGATGAAAATTGGCGGCTCCTTTCGCCTGCAAGGAAGGGTTTGGTGGTGTAAGCCGCCAGCAAGATTATTTAGTATGGAAAGGAAAATCACTAAGTATTACGTGCTTACCAAAGATAGCAGAAGTCATCCTGGATATGTGGCGTTTCAGAGTTTGCAATTCTTCTGACACAAGCTTTATCCGCCCTTCCGCATCGTCTGCGCGTTTGGTCAGGGCGGCTTGTTCCTTTTCGGCAGTCTTCCTAAAAAGAGCAAACTCAATTTGCATCTTCTCAAGTTCTTCTATGGCAATCCGCCACTTATTTTCCGCCTCGGACCGAGCGGTTTGTTGTGAAGCAAGATTTCCTCTTAAGCTGGTCAGTTCAGACTCAGCCGTTTCTAAGTTATCCTGTATCATACAAGTGCAAAACAGGGTTAAGTCGCCAGGCTGAGCTATTAGAGGATAATTGATGACACAGAGTTGCTACAAGTCTCAAGCAGATTGCAACCAATATACTTGACACTTGGGGGCTAATGTCTGTTTGCTCTTCAAGTCTAGTTCCGGCTCATCTTCGCAGATGATAAGCCGGCACTTGAGGGCTACACGCGACGTTCTCAAGTCTTTCCTTAAAGTTCCGGCTCATCTCTGCAACGATAAGTCGGCACTTGGGGACTACAATTGGCACTTTACAGATCTGCAACACAGTCCCGGCTCATCTTCATGAAGATCAGCCGACCCTTGGGGGCTACAATCAGTATTTTCAAAGTTTCCAGTGAAATTCCGGTTCAACATTTTATGTTAACCCGGACTTGGGGGCTACCATTGATCACTCTACAACTTGAGTATCGGCTTACTATCTACACTAACCCGATACTTGGGGGCTACACGTCAAGCTACTTGGAATATGATGTAGATTGGAAGATCCGGTCTACTATCTGCAATACTAAACCAGCTCTTGGCGGCTATATAAGGGTGTAAGGAAAGGCAGGCAAAGGGCTTACCTCGTATTTTTTCTTCATCATATTAACAAGCTTGAGCTCCAAGTTCCGGCTTGTCGTCAGGCGGTTCAGGTAACCAGCATGGAGTTCATCAGCAGTCAGTTTCTCCAATGATGGGAATTCAAACTCAAACTTCTCAGGCAAAGAAGTTTCAACCCGGCTAGTATGCCTTGTCAGCACATGAGGTTCAGGGGTTTGATGACCCGTCCCAGTAATCACAACTTCTGGAGGGACCGTGTCTTCAACAACTGTTGATGGGCTGGGCGGTTTAGGGTCATCCCTTGCAGGGCTTTCAGCGGCCGTGTCATGACCTGCCGGCTCAGATGGCTGGTGAATATCGTCAGGTGCATCTTTCATAGTATCACTGGGCTCAGCATGAGTTATAGGAGAGGCCGGCTTAGCAAATGCTGGCTCTGGGGCAGGAGGGGCGGCAGTAGACCCGCCAGTTTTCCTTCGTTTCGCTTGGGCCCTGGAAGGCACAGATGATGGTTACATCGAGGTCAAGAGTATTAATGCATTTGGTGCAGAAGTAAAATACGCACTCCGGGTTGATCTTCATTGGAGGCAGCTTGGAGGCAGTCGAGTCGCCATAGGAAGGAGGAGAGTCCTGAAGGCAGTTAAGGCAATACAAAGCAGAGTAAGGTTACAATGCAAAGTTGATTACAGTTATGTTTCAGTTAAATAATACATCAGCTGGCCGTTTCCGTTGAGCCGGAGCATGTGATAACCCGGCCACGATATCTTCAGAGCCGGCGCTCCGGGTCTGACGTCGGGAGGTGTGTTGTTGCTTTTTCAAAAGAAAATTGGGGTCTAAATGAGCAAGAGGATGAGAGAAGGGGACTTTCCGGTCGACCCGCCGTACTCTGTCTTGTGGAAAGATCTCTGAGTCAGAAATGTCAATTACCTCAGGGGCGTTTGCGTGGCTCGCCTCCGTCTTGTCCTGTGAGTAATCATTGTCAATAAGTTGCATAAAGAGACGGCCAAGGGAGTCAAGTTCTACCTCCGAGTCATCAGATTCAAGCGGCTCTGGAGTGGCGGCTTTCTTCTTCTTCTGAGCAGGGGTTTTCACTTTTGGCTTCCTCGTTGGCGCGTTATACTTCTTTTTCCAGAAGGGGGAGTCGGCCTGTACATAAGCCGCCAACAAAGGTTAAAAGGTGCAAGACAAATATGACCAATTAAGGGAAAAAGGGTCTTACATCTGGAGCTGGGTTCTTGGCATAAAAGGGTTTAAGCCCGGTTTTGTTGCAAACCGATTGCTTTTCACCTAGAAGACCTTTGACGGTGGAATTGATATCTTCAACGGTCAGAGGGGTGGCATTGAAGCAGAGGGGGTCATTGGGCTCACCCGTATATTCGTGCATAGGCCGGTCACGCCGACTCAGTGGCAGGATCTTCCAGCTGACCCAGCACCGGGTTAGATCGACGCCTGTCAAGCCATTGGCCATTAAGGCTCTGATTTTTGCGAAAGTTGGAGCGTATTTTGCTCGTTCTGTGGCTGACATCTGGCTTGGGAGGTCTCCGGAATTGGGGAGCCGGGTACGGCGATAACCCGGCAATGGATTTTCCCCTTCTGGAGAAGTGTCTTTACAATAAAACCAAGTTTTGTTCCAGTCTTTTGGATGACTTGGCAAGGTGGCTATTGGGTATGGCAAATCTCTCCGTCTCTGGATTGTAATGCCCCCAAGCTCTAAACTTGGTGTTGGGTAACGCAGCAGAAAACAAAAATTTTCTGACCTACGCACCAGCCCAGGACCACTATGGAGACTGCATACAAGGTTTGATCATTTTCGTTACCGACTCGTAGCGCAGCGGAAGTAGAGTCGATGACGAACGGCGGTGCAGATCCCCGCAACTAGGATTTACAACCTCCCAACCGCGAGGATGTATACCCTCATCAGCCCCTCGGACAGCCCTCCGAGAGGCGGTCGCACAGCCCCCCGGACGGTGTCGCGGACAGCCCTTCGGGAGGACCTCCGAAACTTGGACTGTCACTCGGACAGCCCTTCGGGAGGACCTCCAAAACTCGGACGGTCACACGGACAGCCCTTCGGGAGGCACTCTCGAACTAAGACCGAAACTACGATCTCTCTACAGAGTTGCACACATACGGTGTCATCTATCCGGCAGGGCTTCGCCGTCCAGAACTAGTTCCTGCCGGAACCCAGACAGCCTTTCGGCTCTACGAAACTATTTCGCTGGGAGGGAGAGAGAATGCCAGATCATGCATGGCTTGTGTATGAGAGTAAGAGTGAGAGTGGAGAGTGCATCTCCACCTCTATTTATAGGAAAACCCAAGGGGTAGGGTGGCACTTGAAATACCCAATATGCCCTTCACAAGGGCACAAAGGTAAAAGCAAGTGGGCTGCCCTTATCCTTCCATGTTATCCCTAAAGATATTTGTGAGTAAAGCCTCAAAAGGTGGCTTTCCATAAAGTAATCCAAAAAGCACTTTCACTATTCACGACGACATTTTTCAGCGTCTGGTCGAACTGAAAGTATTTATGTGGGCTTAGAACATTTCCAGTACCCACTAAAATAATTTTCAATGCGAGCCGGAACAATTCCGGTTTAGTGATTTTCATCTGCGAAAAGCATCTGAAGCGGTTTCGGCAGCTCCGGAACATTTCCGGTTTTCATCCCGGAAAATTCCAGAAAGTTTCCAGAACGATTCTGGCACCCTCCAAGAATTATCAGGCATGTGCCGAAACCAATTTGACTTTATGGTGTACTCCGAAACAACTTTTCGGTTTAGTGATTTTCATCTGTGAAAAGCAACTAAAGTGGTTCCGGCAGTCCCGGAACATTTCCGGTTTTAATCTCTGAAAAATCTTAGAAGTTACCGGAACAATTCTGGTACCTTCGAATAATTTCCAGGCATGTGCCGAAACCAATTTGACTTTATGGTACACTCCGAAACAACTTTTCGGTTTTACCGGAACTCTTCCGGTGCTCTCTCTCCGGAACTCTTCCGTTGTCTAGTATTCAACAGATAGATGACCCTTAAGCGTGTGACCCTATAGGTTCGG
This sequence comes from Elymus sibiricus, assembly GCA_039707655.1. Taxonomy (NCBI): domain Eukaryota; kingdom Viridiplantae; phylum Streptophyta; class Magnoliopsida; order Poales; family Poaceae; genus Elymus; species Elymus sibiricus. The sequence goes on along the minus strand of CM077665.1, from coordinate 14,760,528 downwards.
TGAAGCATAGACATGACCCGGAACCCCTTCCGATCAATGATCAACATCGGAGCCGTGGACACCCATATTGACCCCTATACCCACACGAATGAATATTCGAGCGAACCTCCAGTTGCCGTGTGCTATTCCTGTTGCTTCGCGATATGTTACAATTACCCGAGGTGAGACATGTTGGCATCCCCGTGGATCAACACCTTGTCCACTATGCCAGTTACCTCGTTACCTGTATTGTTCTCTTTTCTCGTTCCCGTGTTCCGGCATCCCCGTGATCAAATCACAAAGTGTCTGGCCAGACGATGATGGATACCGTAACACTGAGAGGGCCCAGAGATATCTCTCCATCGTCGGAGGAGCAAATCCCAATCTTGAGCTATCAAGTTACTTGACATACTTTTCCATGAACCCGTAAGCCGCCGTAATAGCCACCCATTTACGGATGACGTTTAACAAACCCCAAAGTTCATGAAGCAAGCATGAAGAAACTCGATACTCTCATGGTCTAAGGAATCATGCAAACATTAACCATCTCTGTGTTATTAACCATTAACTTATGACGAATGTATCTCATAGCATAACATCAATTCGGGTCGATTCAACACAAGTGTTCTACCAACATTGCGCCCTCAAAATTGCCGGCATAGCCATGCCCATGATCAGGAAAACAGGATCATCATGCAATACTTGAGCTAGTCATAGAGGCCAGACTAGGAATACATTTTACCATTTATTATCCCACACGTGCACATGAGTTTCCCTCCAAGCCTCGTTTTATTTGTAGACTCGAGAATCATTGCAGTTATAGCATGGAACATAAACTTAATTATGAACAGGGAGATAATCAATAACATTTATTATTGCCTCTAGGGCATATCTCCTACAGACTCCCACTTGCACTAGAGTCAATAATCTAGTCAATGCTAATGCACTTTACACCTATGGCATACTGGTGTAAAATATGCTTCGCTTGTGGTATAGCCTGATGTCCAACGGATCTGACAACTTCAGCTCCGTGTGTAACTTTGCATATCCTCGCGTTTTCACGCTTTCACAAAATTCATATTTTGTGTGGACTTGGCTTTGCATATGTGTGAATCATTGGTCGAAACCTGATTCCTCAGACTGAGCTATGTAGCAACTATCTGCAATAGTGTCCCATAGACCAAAGCCATCTTGGAATCATACTAAGTTCATGAATGAACTATATGATTCAACAACTTCTTTGTCGCTTCTTAAGCGTTAACATACTTAGCCTTTGTTATTGAATTTGCCACAGTATCTTGTTTGGAACAATTTCCAACTACCGTGCCACCATGTTGTGTTTTACACAAAACCCTCAATTTAAATCGAAAATCGCATGGAGCATTGATGAAGACTGTATCGATGTAACATTTTACAATGAACTCTTCATGATCTCCGCTTGCGAGAAAACATGTTATCAGTACTGCTCTTAGTACTTTGATCACTATGGTATCTATACTCGCAACAACTTTGGAGTATTGGACATATCTGGTTGGTTTTACATACCATGGAATACATGATTAATCCAAACACAAGAGTGTGTGGAATCACCATCATGTATTTTGCTCATCAGTGTTTTGGGACACCAAGTCTTGCAAAAAACTCTTTCCATGTGACTTCGGCAAGAATCACTCCTTGACGGTTTTTCAATGCTAAAAGGTTTTAGCATTTTGTCAATATGTATCTTTGCTCAGTCCCATTAGGTAAATCTATCTCCATAGATCATCATGCCTAATATCAAGGCTACTTAGCCCAAGCACTTCATCGAAAAAACTATTTTCAAATGAAGTCCTAATTCGTGTCAAGAAATTTATTTCCAATTAACAATGTGTCAAGCACACAAGGTTTTTAGAAATATTATTATGCTCCCACTTACTTTCTTGAATCACAAGCATCTTCGATACCCATTTGATGAAGTCAAACCCCTTTGACCATTCCATCAAAAACGAAGATTCCAACTCCACTTTGCTCTCTTCTGTCCATCGCTGGAACTCTGAAGTTTGCATACTTACTAGCATCCTCTGGATCGACAAATTACTTTGGAATGTATGACATACAAGTCCTAGGTTTCATTCCCATCAGATGGAAATCCTTTTGTCATCCATGTTTCATATCTCATGATTGAAATATGTATTAATTGCTAGTTCAACCCGAACCGACTTCAAGCATCGCTACGGTGAGACAATCTCATCGTAGTCAACTCTTTGAACTTGTTTATTGCAACAATCGAGCTTTATGGATAAAACATTTTATCCGTATCAGTTTTTAGTTCCATAAATATTCGTTAGACTCTAAGTCTTCCGAAAGGTGTATCAAGATTTTAATCTCGAATCACTTATATGGAAACTATCTCGGATTGTATTGGCATTTAGCCAATTCCGGAGTCAGGGCCCATCAACACTTCCTTGTGTATTGTAGGTATACTATTGTCTAACAACAATATCTCGTTTGCGCACCTGATAGGTTTGCACGAGCTTTGCCTACGTGGTTCAGCTGCAAGTCCGACCGAATTCCATACATCTGATGTAGAGGCTTCCGTATCAGTCGCAGTAGGAAACTCCGGAATCACTTCCAAGGTTCCTTTCCTTTGACCTGATGACGAAGATACCAGTTATCTCGTCGAGTTGCACTGTCCTCCCACTCACCTTTTGTAAGAACTATTCTCTTTAAAAGCATACCGTTTTGTGGCAAAATCGTTTGCCTCGGTATAGTGGTGGGGGAATACCCAATGACTTGGGATAACCTACAAAATAGCACTTGTCTGATTTGGAATAGGTTTGTAACCTTTTACACAAGCCCCATATTCCAAATGTTAAGAAAAGATATAACATGGTTGGGCGTACCATACCATGACGTCATTTCAACAGACCCAATGGAGCTCTTTTCAGTGTAAAAGCCGCTGTCTCTAAAGCATCACTTTTTAAAAGGGGGTAATGGCAAATTTATTTATGTCATCTTTGATCTTACCATGTCATGAATGGTTCGATTACATCTACACGGACTCTCTACTTGCAGTGGTGCTCCGGGAGGTGCAAGTTATGAAACCCCTTTCACAACTCATCAGACATTCGCTAAACTTGTAACTCAAATATTCCTTTCTGCAATCGAATTGTAGAAGCATAATTTTCTTGTTACAACAACTTCTACTTCATTTTTGAAAACCTTATGAATGAATCCAAAAGATCCAGACTTACGTCTCAACAAGTAAATATCCACATATCTACTTGAGTCATTTCTGAAGATAGATAAATCAACTACTTGCAACAACATTTATTGGACTACACACATCATAATGTATGATCACCAATATGTTCTTTGCTCGTTCCTTATGGCCTGTGAACGGTATTTCAGTCACTTCACCTTTCAGAGGAAAGTTGCAAGTGTCAGATGATTCAAAATCAAATGACTTCAAAATCCATCATAATGGAATTTTCCATGCGGGTTTCTCCAATGTGACCAAATGCAGTGCCACACTTGTGTGGTATTCTTTTAGTCTTGTGACATTTAGTGTCAGTGTTATGGATGTATCATATTACCATCAATATTCATAACATACATCCCATCTTGTATGGAAGCATGGCCCTTCATGTTATTCATAACACCGAACATCAAAAGTTCTCTTATGAATAACCTTCTTGCAAAATACCTTATGCAAAGGGCTAGAGTGTATGAAACTCTAAATGAATTATGAAAGAAAATACAGAGGTAATGTATTATTATCAATATTCATAACATACTTCTCATTCATAATGAAAGTATGGCCCTTTTGTTATTCATAACTCCGAACATTAAAAGTTCTCTTATGAACAACCTTCTTGCAAGATACTTTATGCAATGGGCTAGAGTGTGTAAAACTCTAAAATGATTTATGAAAGTAAATACATAGGGAATACACCTATGGAAGGCATAGTAACATTTACTATGTTCCCTGCGTGTATCTAAACCTCATTCCTGGCTAGTCTTTCAGGCCATAGTAGTTCTTACATCAAGTTGCAACAGAATGCAATCGAGCGGGTATCTTTGTGATTAACTCACAATACCCAAGAATTAGTGATTAACATGTTTAACCATAATTCCCAAGAACTATATCTTTGACCAGCCTTCTATACATCAAAAACTTGTATGACATTCATACATGAGCTGAATATTCCAGTCTCCTTTCCTTTTGCCATTATACTTCTAACAGTTTAATTTTTAGTATTCCTCCTACTCTCAGAAGAAGCATCCAACTTAAGAGTGGCATTAGCCCCGGACTTCCTAGGCGTGAAAGTCTTACTAACACCCTTCAGACACTTCCTTTCTCTTTAAGTTGTTGTTTTATTCACCTTTCATCATATGACAGGCGTTCTCCTGGATCCCTCTTTTATCAGTCAAATACCTAGTAAACACTTTTACTAATAGTTTGCAAACAAACATGGCTTTAGATATCTCATATCTTTCAGCCTTTGTTTGTATCTGAAAATTAATTTTCAGTTCCATGAATATCACATAACTATCCCAAAACTTTCGAAGTTCGGGTCTCATGGAAGCAAACATATTTCACTTGACCGTAACGGAATTTTAGCTTTTGGATCGAAGGACGAGAGTCATATCATCCATAGCATTAGCGGGAGAATACCGAAAGTATGCGATAGGACAAAGTCCTTCTCGCCACTCTTGAGGACAATCCTCACATTACGTTACCAACCATAAAGTTTTAACCAGATATTTAACAGATATTCAATTTTAATAGGGAAGGTGGAAACGCGAGCCATTATTCTACTTATTATGCAAATCACACTTAGACAGTGTTCAAGATTAATTGCACTGAGAATTAAACAAGGTAATTCTACAGTGCGCTCCCACTCAAATCAATATCTCTCATAATTGATTGTGAGTGATTCAAGATCCAAATTTCAATTCAACGCCAAGGATGCATCCATCTCAAGTGACGAGAATTTCATTTGGTAGGCCAACTTGCCAATCACATCTCTATGTGACTCTTGTTCATCTTTCGATGCGTGTGTTCCGAGCTCATGACTTTCATGCCTGAACGTCAAGACAACCAAGTGATCTCGCTGCGAGGTCTCAACTCACCCGCCTCACACTTCTCTAATCGTTCGTACCCATGCAACCATGTGATACCCCGAAGAGATAGGTGCCGTGACGGTGCTACACTTGGGAGAACACTAACTACTTGATATTTTTGTGAGAGATCACCCTAATAAAAGCGACTACCGTGCAATCAAAAGGGTGCATCATAAGGGATAAACATCTCAGGCAATTCATAATAGCATGATATGGTATAGCCCTTTCTGACGGAGAAGTCTTGTATTTCTTCGTCTCCGGCATTCGCGTCGGTGTTCACCTTTGCGAAGATTGCCACCACCTTGTCGATGCACCAGATAATATTGCTATCTCTATAGCTAATAAAATAAGTGCATTACATAAGGTTGACACGCAGGTCATTAAAGTGCAATCATATGGCTCCAGCCATCATGCCGAATCATGACACGCAGGTCATGTTAATATTACATCATATAGTCATCTCATACATAATCAAATTAATATGAGCACTGCTATACCACATCATATGCACATGCAAACAATCCTGCAAAACCAAGTTAGACGCCTCTAATCGGTAAATGCAAAATTTTATTTTACGTGGCTTCTAAGGTTTCGAAACAAACCGAAGCTACCAACGTCCATCATCAAGCATGATAATCCAAGTCGCTAGATTAACATTGCGGGGTGTATGAAACACGAGATAATAAAATCTCGAGCCCCATACTGAACTTCGTCATACGCGTGACCCCCGTGCAGATCATATCTGCATTGCCCTTTCGTCTGCGAAACATCCATCTTTCTCAACTATGGTGGAACCCAAAGAACTGTTAGCACTTCGTTGATCTGTCAATCAGCATACTCAGGAGCAGCATGAAAGGATCGCGGATTGCCAGAACTTTGTGAGATTCCACCATGCCGTCAAGATCAGGACTACGCAAATTCCAGGGAAGCAACAAGAACATCGGGTAACAGATTTCATCTGCTACCCGCACAAATAATTTTCAGTAATAGATCTCATCTACTACCTAATTATATTGTGCAACACCCATACATCTCTATGTATTCTAGATCGCAACCTGCATCTACGCATAGCACGGCTCTTGATGCCACTGTTGGGTAACGCAGCAGAAAACAAAAAATTTCCGACCTACGCACCAGCCCAGGACCACTATGGAGACTGCATACAAGGTTTGATCATTTTCGTTACACACTCGTAGCGCAGCGGAAGTAGAGTCGATGACGAACGGCGGTGCAGATCCCCGCAGCTAGGATTTACAACCTCCCAACCGCGAGGATGTATACCCTCATCAGCCCCTCGGACAGCCCTCCGAGAGGCGGTCGCACAGCCCCCCGGACGGTGTCGCGGACAGCCCTTCGGGAGGACCTCCGAAACTTGGACTGTCACTCGGACAGCCCTTCGGGAGGACCTCCAAAACTCGGACGGTCACACGGACAGCCCTTCGGGAGGCACTCTCGAACTAAGACCGAAACTACGATCTCTCTACAGAGTTGCACACATACGGTGTCATCTATCCGGCAGGGCTTCGCCGTCCAGAACTAGTTCCTGCCGGAACCCAGACAGCCTTTCGGCTCTACGAAACTATTTCGCTGGGAGGGAGAGAGAATGCCAGATCATGCATGGCTTGTGTATGAGAGTAAGAGTGAGAGTGGAGAGTGCATCTCCACCTCTATTTATAGGAAAACCCAAGGGGTAGGGTGGCACTTGAAATACCCAATATGCCCTTCACAAGGGCACAAAGGTAAAAGGAAGTGGGCAGCCCTTATCCTTCCATGTCATCCCTAAAGATATTTGTGAGTAAAGCCCCAAATGGTGGCTTTCCATAAAGTAATCCAAAAAGCACTTTCACTATTCACGACAACATTTTTCAGCGTCTGGTCGAACTGAAAATATTTATGTGGGCTTAGAACATTTCCAGGACCCACTAAAATAATTTTCAACGCGAGCCAGAACAATTCCGGTTTAGTGATTTTCATCTGCGAAAAGCATCTGAAGCGGTTTCGGCAGCTCCGGAACATTTCCGGTTTTCATCCCGGAAAATTCCAGAAAGTTTCCAGAACGATTCTGGCACCCTCCAAGAATTATCAGGCATGTGCCGAAACCAATTTGACTTTATGGTGTACTCCGAAACAACTTTTCGGTTTAGTGATTTTCATCTGTGAAAAGCAACTAAAGCGGTTCCGACAGTCCCGGAACATTTCCGGTTTTAATCTCTGAAAAATCTCAAAAGTTACCGGAACAATTCTGGTACCTTCTAATAATTTCCAGGCATGTGCGGAAACCAATTTGACTTTATGGTACACTCCGAAACAACTTTTCGGTTTTACCGAAACTCTTCCGGTGCTCTCTCTCCGGAACTCTTCCGTTGTCTCCGAAACTTTTTCGGTGATTTTCTCTCAGACTCCCTGTCTAGTATTCAACAGATAGATGACCCTTAAGCATGTGACCCTATAGGTTCGGTGAATCATAGACATGACCCGGAACCCCTTCCGATCAATGATCAACATCGGAGCCGTGGACACCCATATTGACCCCTATACCCACACGAATGAATATTCGAGCGAACCTCCAGTTGCCGTGTGCTATTCCTGTTGCTTCGCGATATGTTACAATTACCCGAGGTGAGACATGTTGGCATCCCCGTGGATCAACTCCTTGTCCACTATGCCAGTTACCTCGTTACCGGTATTGTTCTCTTTTCTCGTTCCCGTGTTCCGGCATCCCCGTGATCAAATCACAAAGTGTCTGGCCAGACGATGATGGATACCGTAACACCGAGAGGGCCCAGAGATATCTCTCCATCGTCGGAGGAGCAAATCCCAATCGTGAGCTATCAAGTTACTTGACATACTTTTCCATGAACCCATAAGCCGCCGTAATAGCCACCCATTTACGGATGACGTTTAACAAACCCCAAAGTTCATGAAGCAAGCATGAAGAAACTCGATACTCTCATGGTCTAAGGAATCATGCAAACATTAACCATCTCTGTGTTATTAACCATTAACTTATGACGAATGTATCTCATAGCATAACATCAATTCGGGTCGATTCAACACAAGTGTTCTACCAACATTGCGCCCTCAAAATTGCCGGCATAGCCATGCCCATGATCAGGAAAACAGGATCATCATGCAATACTTGAGCTAGTCTTAGAGGCCAGACTAGGAATACATTTTACCGTTTATTATCCCACACGTGCACATGAGTTTCCCTCCAAGCCTCGTTTTATTTGTAGACTCGAGAATCATTGCAGTTATAGCATGGAACATAAACTTAATTATGAACAGGGAGATAATCAATAACATTTATTATTGCCTCTAGGGCATATCTCCTACACTTTGCCCAGCCGCCATTTCAGTTTGGCGGTTAGCATAATGGTAGTCATGGAAGAGGTCAACAGACGGCTCTTCTTGCAGATAGACTTCACTCAAGACCTGGAACTGGCAAATGTTGGTGACTGAATTTGGGCCTATGTCTTGAGGATGAAGCTTGAAGAAGTGAAGAACATCTCGAAAGAATTTTGACCCGGGAGGGCTGAACCCGCGGAGGATATGATCAGTAAATATGATAACCTCCCCCTCCATGGGTTCCGGCCTCTTTTTTGACCCTGGCACCCGCCAATATATAACATCTTTAGCCGGCAACATGCCCGACTCAACAAAATCAAGCAGAAGTTCTTCAGTAACGCCGGAGCCGACCCAATCACAGGATGATGGTGCCCTTGACATAATGGCGGGTTAGGCTGCAAAGGCACGAAGTGTGGCGGGTTAGAAAAATATTAAATGGATAAGACAGTTGTGATCAGTATAATGGTGAAGAGTTAAGCCGCCAAAACATATTTCTCAAGAGCCGCCAAACATAATGGCGGGTTAGATGGACAAGGTGACGCTGGAAAATATGACTAAGTACAGAAAAACAGGTTTTGCATATTGTTGTATCAGTCGCAAGATCTACGGGCAAGGGAAATGAAATATATTCATGACCTAAAAAAAGCAGATGAAGAACAGGCGGACGGTACGCGGTGGAAACGGTAATACAGATTCAAGGCAAATAGGGCATTGGTATTAGGAGCATAACCGCAGTGGATGGACAGCACTGCGGGGTGCGAGGCGATGCTTGGTGGTCTCTCTACGTTATGAACACCGATGAACACCGAAGAGCTCGGGAACCCTAATGGGGATAGATGCGGATTCGACAAGGGCCGGAAAGAATACCTTGTGGATGCGGACGTGCCGGCGAGGCTTTGGGCCAGTTCAGGTTGATGCAGTGGCCAGGCGATGGGGGCAACGGCGAGGTCCAGTTGCGGGCGGCGGAGCTCTGGAGGTGCGGGTGCTCGAAGGAAGAAGACGATAGCGACAGAAGAGGAGGCGGAGAAAGGGAAAAGGGGCACACGTGTCCCTATTTATAAGCCGGAAGGGCAACAGTGCGCGCGAAAATTGGGGAGGCACAGTGATGACTGACCGAGCGCGGTGCCTCGATTTTCGGGATGGCCTTTCAATAAAAGATCCGTTATACATGTCATGGAATCTTTTCAGGATATTCGATATGACGTCATGGCGGGTTACAAGTTGTCTTTTCAGATGACAGAATATGAAGACTCGCCGCCTAGTGAATTGAAGATTGACATGAGCTGGCTCAAATCAACCTGGGGCCTAATGTTGGGGATATAACCCCGTAGTAAGACCCGCCCAGGAGGGGCCGGGTCGTACCTGGCGGCTCATAGCCCCAAGACCTGTGAGGTGGGCCGGAAGATGAAGACCAGGCCGCGTGGCGGCTTACCCAATGGGCTAAGGCGGAGGCCCAAGAGACGGAAGATGGTAAGAAGACCCGGGCGGTTAAGCCGCCCGGAGACGGATTGCCCAAGGAGCAAGGCGACTTAGAGGCAGAATAGACTACGTTGTGTAAGACGGTTGACGACGTGTAACCCAGGGCCTTGACCTCCTATATAAAGGCGAGTCCCTGGGGCGGTTTAGACAAGAAACCAAGCTATCGAGAACTAGGTCAAGCAATCCGCTCCCTTGTAATCGATACTCCAGTTAATACAGCACAAGCAGGACGTAGGCTTTTACCTCGACTTGAGGGGCCGAACCTGGGTAAACTCGTGTCCATCGTCCCGATCAACCCCTTTGGGTCCACTACCATGGCGTTGGCCTCGAACCTAAGTCTTCGGACATCTGCCGTGTTAAAACCACGACAGGACCCACGATACCTCGTTAGCCGAGGGGTTGTGGGCAGCCGAACACTGAAGACTTCGGATCCGAATACAGGTGAAGGATGGAACTCGCCCCTCAAGTCGAAGACTTTGGAAGCACGGATCTGATGAAGATTATCAACCTCGGCATTGGAGGCTAGTTCGGGGGCTACTGAGGGTGTCCCGGACTAAGGGGTCCTCACACAGCCGACCTGTCTCTCATGGGCCGTGTTGATGGGCCGCTCCTAATTCATCGAAGGAAGGCCAGACTACAAGCGACCCTGTGTTCCAGCAGGAAACTTCCAAAGACTTGGCGCCTACTCCAAGAAAGATTAGCATTATCTGCATATTTCCTCTTTGACGGAACCGACTACATGTAACCCTAGGTATCCCTGGTGTCCATATAAACCAGAGGGTTTAGTCCTGAAAGGGGGAGAACCATTACCATCATATCCACCTAGGGTTTAGCCCATCCGATCTCGAGGTAGATCAACTCAGTAATTGTAACACCGTCACCTTGTAGGGTAACGCAGCAGAAAACAAAAAATTTCCGACCTACGCACCAGCCCAGGACCACTATGGAGACTGCATACAAGGTTTGATCATTTTCGTTACCGACTCGTAGCGCAGCGGAAGTAGAGTCGATAACGATTGGCGGTGCAGATCCCCGCAGCTAGGATTTTACAACCTCCCAACCGCGAGGATGTATACCCTCATCTGCCCCGCGGACAGCCCTCCAGGAGGCGGTCGGACAGTCCCCGGACGGTGTCGCGGATAGCCCTTCGGGAGGACCTCCGAAACTCGGATTGTCACTCGGACAGCCCTTCGGGAGGACCTCCAAAACTCGGAGGGTCACACGGACAGCCCTTCGGGAGGCACTCTCGAACTAAGACCGAAACTACGATATCTCTACAGAGTTGCACACATACGGTGTCATCTATCCGGCAGGGTTTCGCCGTCTAGAGCTAGTTCCTGCCGGAACCCAGACAGCCTTTCGGCTCTACGAAACTATTTCGCTGGGAGGGAGAGAAGAAGCCAGATCATTGCAATCGCACTTGTATGTGAGAAAAGGATGAAGCATATGGGGCTGCCCACACACCTCTATTTATAGGATAGCCAAGGGGTAAAGATGTCATACAAAAAACCCCAAAGTACCCCCACTTTATGCCTTTTCATAAAAGAATAATGATAAAAGGGGTGCCATGTGGAGCTCCAAGGAGCTCCACCATGCTTGGCCGGCCACACTTGGGGGCCCCCCACATGGGGGAGCGTTGGCTCCCAAGTCCTTCTAGAAGGCCTTTTGGAAATATCCCAAAAGGTGCTTTCCCATAAATATCCAAAAAGCACTTTCACTATTCACGACGACATTTTTCAGCGTCCGATCGAACTGAAAACATTCATGTGGGCTTAGAACATTTCCAGTACCCACCAAAATAATTTTCAACACGAGCCGGAACAATTCCGGTTTAGTGATTTTCATCTGCGAAAAGCATCTGAAGCGGTTTCGGCAGCTCCGGAACATTTCCGGTTTGCATTCCGGAAAATTACAGAAAAATTCCAGAAAGTTTCCAGAATGATTCTGGCACCCTCCAAGAATTATCAGGCATGTGCCAAAACCAATTTGACTTTATGGTATCATCTGAAACAACTTTTCAGTTTCACCGGAACTCATCCTGTGACCTCTCTCTTCGGAATTTTTCCGCTGTCTCCGAAAACTTTTTCCGGAAACTTTCTCTCAGACTCCCTGTCTAGTATTCAGCAGATAGATGACCCTTAAACATGTGACCCTATAGGTTCGGTGAAGCATAGACATGACCCGGAACACCTTCCGATCAATGATCAACATCGGAGCCGTGGACACCCATATTGATCCCTATACCCACATGAATGAATATTCGAGTGAACCTCCAGTTACCGTGTGCTATTCCTGTTGCTTCGCGATATGTTACAAATACCCGAGGTGAGACATGAAGGCATCCCCGTGGATCAACAACTTGTCCACTATGCCAGTTACCTCGTTACCGGTATTGTTCTCTTTTCTCGTTCCCGTGTTCCAGCATCCCCGTGATCAAATCACAAAGTGTCTGGCCAGACGATGATGGATACCGTAACACCGAGAGGGCCCAGAGATATCTCTCCATCATCGGAGGAGCAAATCCCAATCTTGAGCTATCAAGTTACTTGACATACTTTTCCATGAACCCGTAAGCCGCCGAAATAGCCACCCATTTACGGATGAGGTTTAACAAACCCCAAAGTTCATGAAGCAAGCATGAATAAACTCGATACTCTCATGGTCTAAGGAATCATGCAAACGTTAACCATCTCTGTGTTATTAACCATTAACTTATGACGAATGAATCTCATAGCATAACATCAATTCGGGTCGATTCAACACAAGTGTTCTACCAACAATTGTGCCCTCAAAATTGCCGGCATAGCCATGCCCATGATCAGGAAAACAGGAGCATCATGCAATACTTGAGCCGGTCATAGAGGCTTGACTAGGAATACATTTTACCATTTATTATCCCACACGTGCACATGAGTTTCCCTCCAAGCCTCGTTTTATTTGCAGACTCGAGAATCAATGCAGTTATAGCATGGAACATAAACATAATTATGAAAAGGGAGATAATCAATAACATTTATTATTGCCTCTAGGGCATATCTCCTACAGACTCCCACCTGCACTAGAGTCAATAATCTAGTCAATGCTAATGCACTTTACACCTATGGCATACTGGTGTAAAATATGCTTCGCTTGTGGTATAGCCTGATGTCCAACGGATCTGACAACTTCAGCTCCGTGTGTAACTTTGCATATCCTCGCGTTTTCACGCTTTCACAAAATTCATATTTTGTGTGGACTTGGCTTTGCATATGTGTGAATCATTGGTCGAAACCTGATTCCTTAAACTGAGCTATGGAGCAACTATCTGCAATAGTGTCCCATAGACCAAAGCCATCTTGGAACCATACTAAGTTCATGAATGAACTATATGATTCAACAACTTCTTTGTCGCTTCTAAAGCGTCAACATACTTAGCCTTTGTTATAGAATTCGCCACAGTATCTTGTTTGGAACAATTTCCAACTACCGTGCCACTATGTTGTGTATTACATAAAACCCTCAAATCAAATCGAAAATCGCATGGAGAAATGGTGAAGACTGTATCGATGTAACATATTACAACAAACTCTTCATGATTTCCGCTTGTGAGAAAACATGTCATCAGTATTACTCTAGTACTCCATGACATCTTTCACTGTTGTCCCATGATCAGTACTTTGATCACTTTGGTATCTATACTCGCAACAACTTTGGAGTATCGGACATATCTGGTTGTTTTACATACCATGGAATACATGATTAATCCAAACACAAGAGTGTGTGGAATCTCCATCATGTATTTCACTCATCAGTGTTATGGGACACCGAGTCTTGCAAAAACTCTTTCCATGTGACTTCGGCAAGAATCACTCCTTGGCGTTTTAAATGCTAAAAAGTTTTAGCATCTTGTCAATATGTATTCATAGCTTAGCCCCATTAGGTAAATCTATCTCCATAGATCATCATGCCTAATATTGAGGCTATTTAGCCTAAGCACTTCATCGAAAAAACTATTTTTCAAATGAAGTCCTAATTCGTGTCAAGAAATTTATTTCCAATTAACAATGTGTCAAGTACACAAGGTTTTTAGAAATATTATTATGCTCCCACTTACTTTCTTGAATCACAAGCATCTTCGATACCCATTTGATGAAGTCAAACCCCTTTGACCATTCTATCAAAAACGAAGATTCAAACTCCACTTTGCTCTCTTCTGTCCATAGCTGGAACTCTGAAGTTTGCATACTTACTAGCATCCTCTGGATCGACAAATTAATTTGGACTGTATCACATACAAGTCCTAGGTTTCATTTCCATCAGATGGAAATCCTTTTGTCATCCATGTTTCATATCTCATGATTGAAATATGTATTAATTGCTAGTTCAACCCGAACCGACTTTAAGCATCGCTACGGTGAGACAATCTCATCATAGTCAACTCCTTGAACTTGTTATTGCAACAAGTCGAGCTTTATGGATAAAACATTTTATCCATATCAGTTTTTAGTTCCATAAATATTCGTTAGACTCTAAGCCTTCTGAAAGGTGTATCAAGATTTTAATCTTGAAACATTTATATGGAAACTATCTCGGATTGTATTGGAATTTAGCCAATTCCGGAGTCAGGGCCCATCACCGCTTCCTTGTGTATCGTAGGTATACTGTTGTCCAACAACAATATCTCGTTTGCGCACCTGAGAGGTTTGCACGAGCCTTGCCTACGGGGTTCAGCTGCAAGTTCGACCGAAGTCCATACATTTTATTGTAGAGACTTCCGTATCAGTCGCAGTAGGAAACTCCAGAATCACTTCCAAGGTTTCGTTCCTTTGATCTGATGACGAAGATACTGGTTATCTCGTCGAGTTTGCACTGTCCTCCCACTCACCTTTTGTAAGAACTATTCTCTTTAAAAGCATACCGTTTTGCGGCAAAACCCTTTGCCTCAGTATAGTGGTGGGGAAATACCCAATGACTTGGGATAACCTTACAAAGTAGCACTTGTCTGATTTGGAATAGGTTTGTAACCTTTTACACAAGCCCCATATTCCAAATGTTAAGAAAATATACAACATGGTTTGGCGTACCATACCATGGCGTCATTTCAACAGACCTGTTGGAGCTCTTTTCAGTGTAAAAGCCGCAGTCTTTAAAGCATTACTCTTTAAAAGGGATAATGGCAAATTTATTTATGTCATCTTTGATCTTACCATGTCATAAATGGTTTGATTACATCTATATGGACTCTCCACTTGCAGTGGTGTTCCGGGAAGTGCAAGTTATGAAACTCTTTTCACAACTCATCAGACATTCGATAAACTTGTAACTCAAATATTCCTTTCTGCAATCGAATTGTAGAAACATAATTTTCTTGTTACAACAACTTCTACTTCATTTTTGAAAACCTTATGAATGAATTCAAAAGATCCAGACTTACGTCTCAACAAGTAAATATCCACATATCTACTTGAGTCATTTCTGAAGATAGATAAATCCACTACTTGCAACAACATTTATTGGACTACACACATCATAATGTATGATCACCAACATGTTCTTTGCTCGTTCCTTATGGCCTGTGAACGGTATTTCAGTCACTTCACTTTTCAGAGGAAAGTTGCAAGTGTCAGATGATTCAAAATCAAACGACTTCAAAATCCATCATAATGGAATTTTCCATGCGGGTTTCTCCAATGTGACCAATGGAGTGCCACACTTGTGTGATATTCTTTTAGTCTTGCGACATTTAGCGTCAGTGTTATGGATGTATCATATTTCCATCAATATTCATAACATACATCCCATCTAGGATGGAAGCATGGCCCTTCATGTTATTCATAATACTGAACAACAATTGTTGTTTTCATGAACAACTCTTTTGCAACAAACATTGTGCAATGGGCTAGAGTGTATGAAACTCTAAAATGAATTATGAAAGTAAACCCAAAGGTTATGTATTATTATCAATATTCATAACATACGTCTCATTCATAATGAAAGTATTGCCCTTATGTTATTCATAACACCGAACATCAAAAGTTCTCTTATGAACAACCTTCTTGCAAGATACCTTATGCAAAGGTCTAGAGTGTGAAACTCCAAAATGCATTATGAAAGTAAATACATAGGGAATACAACTATGGAAGGCATAGTAACATTTACTATGTTCCCTGCGTGTATCTAACCTCATTCCTGGCTAGTCTTTCACTAGTAGAATGTCGATCAGTAGTCCCGGTCGGGATGTGCCTTTAGTACCGGTTCCCCAACCGGTACTAAAGGGTCGGAACTAAAGGTCCAGACCTTTAGTACCGGTTGGACCACGGACCGGTACTAAAGGCCCACCAGGTGGCTGCCTGCGTGGGCTGGTGGTGGAGGACCTTTAGTACCGGTTGGTGATACCAACCGGTACTAAGTGTTCTGTTTTTTTTTGTTTTCACTTTTAATTAGGTTTTAGTTTTCCTCTCTATTTATTGTGTTTTCCATTCATTTCAAATTTATTTTACGGTGCTACATACTGTAAACATTAATTACACAAGTTGATGCATATATATATATATGTAATATAATATACAATATCTCATACACAGTATATATACAAATGGAATTACACATCCATATATATTCTGGACATATAACTTAAGGCCCAAAACCCGGCCGGGACTAGCTAGCTAGTGCTCCGGATGAAATCTCACTTTTCTACTACTGATTTGCTGGCATTATTGAGGCGGCGGTAAGTAATAGTGCTCTCCGTTTACATCAATGACATGTTGAAGAAGAAATGCCGCAAATTCCTCTTGAAGTGCTACAAAGCGTTGCTCGGGTGAGAGCTTCGACATCATCTGCCAAACCTGGAGTTGTCTTTCACGTGCTCCTCTGCGACGTATACGGCCTTCGGTCTGGATGCGAATGTTCTCGCAGAGGAAGTATCCACATAAATTTGTCCCCTGTGGCTGCTTCGCGCACTTTGCAAAAGAATAGAATTCAATAAGATAATTAATAATCAAGCATGATAATGGTATTGAAACTAGAATTAAAGAGATGCGCGGACCTAGTAGTACTACTTAATTACCTGCATCTTTTTCCACTTTAGCTTCGGTTTCCATTGACGACCGTGATGGTTTTTTTCTATTATCTTTTTCCAAACACTACGCGGCAAAGAAAAAGAACGAAAGAGTTATTATAATTACTTTTGATATCAGGAAATAATGAAAGAAAGCGAGGTCAATAAAGATTGAAATTACCGTTCTATCATAAAATACAAGTCCACGTATGATTGTTCTAGTGTATCTAGTGAGTGGTACACTTGAACAAGTCCATCCGCTAGGATAATATTTAGGAGGATATAGTGGTCTCTGCGCAGAAGTTTATATAATTAAGCAGGCATGCATATAACTCATCAAGTACACTTGACAGCGAGCAAACACTCACCCCATGTTGTAAGGAAATATTATAATAGATTTGGTATTCATTAGTGCCTCTAGACAATTTTCCAAGAGATCTTCTGTGTCCTTGGCATAATGTTTTACCACATGACCATTAACGGTATTTGGGTCGATGTACCCAATGTCATCGATTCCCTCTTGTTTCAATTCCCACATCTTCAATCTGCATAATAGCGTAGAAAAGAACATGCATAGTGAGGATAAACCAATGAACGATATCTTAGCTAGAGACTTAAATTATTAAAGATATAAATCACTTACAGACAATAGCAACTGATGAGAGTTTTGTCGATAGAGTCCATGTGGTATAACTGGAAAAGTTCTGAGATTTCAAGACATATGTCACATACATTGACGTAATGCTCTTTCCTTACTTTGACCATGACCGCCGTCTCCCCTCGCTTTGCTTCACGCAGGTACCAATCATGCAACCGTCGCATCGCAGTTGGTAGTTCCTTGTACTGCTCGGGTGTGACAAGTGGTTTTCCGACGGCATATTGCATTGCGTACTCAGTTGCACCGTACCCGCGGAATTCCTCGGTGCCAAGGATTTGGCCAAGAGTGAGACCTGCAGCCTCTACTTCTTCGAGGTCGATTGGGTTGCCTTGCACGTCGACTGGTTGGATCGATTGCTTGCTTGGATTGGTACTCACCTTGAGCGGAGAGATCGATTGCTTGGATTGTTCTCCGAGCTGGGGAACTGTTTTCCCGGTAGTAGTACCACCTGTCGTTGATGCCGTACTTCCCAACTTCTTCCTTGGGCTGGGCCGACTTCTCTGCTCACTTGCCTTCTGAATCTGTCGCTCATAGTGTGTCGGCATACACTCGACATATGCCGGGGGTCGATCAATAAAGTGTTCCATAAAGTGCTCTTGGACTTCCTTGGGTATTACCTCCTTTGGCGGCATGGTCTTCTTCGCAAAAAAGGCTTTCACTTGGCGATCGCTTTCAATTTCGTTTTCCTCTGGTGTCATGTCGTAAGGCAGCTTCCTTTTGGCCGGAGGCTCGGGTTTCTTCTTTGCTTTCATCCGAAGAGGACTGCTGGTGGCCTTCCTCTTTTGGGAGCCCTGCTGGCGGGACCGCTGCCGAGGTGGAGTCGGCTCACGCGGCGGAGATCGATATCGACGATATGGACTCGCGTCGTGCTCCGTCACGAGGTTGGGAGGACTGCTGGCGAGGTGGGGAGGACTGCTGGCGAGGTGGGATGCCTCTCGAGGTGGGGAGGACTGCTGGGGAGGTGGGGAGGACTGCTGGCGAGGTGGGGAGGACTGCTGGCGAGGTGGGGAGGACTGCTGGCGCTGCGATGCCTATGGCTGGGATCCCTCGCGCTGGACATCGATACTCGGAGGAGCCGGTGGCCTTAGCACCGTTTGTGGAAAGACGATGCAGTCCTTACTCCATAGAATGAGACCACGGCCGGCTTCTGCCAGTGTGGACTCCCCCTCACCTCCAGGGATGTCAAGCAATAGTTCGTCATATCCTGGCTCTATTGCGTCCACCGCGACACGAGCATGCCTAGCTGGAACCGGATTGCAATGCCAGAGAACATCAGGTGTATTTGGTAAAGCATAGCCCGTCGCGACCCGCACGGGTATGTTCTTCATTTTCTGGATTAGCTCACAAGATGTCTTCTCGGTGATATCATCTAGGGGGGTGTGACCCAGCGGTGCCCCCGTGGAACCCACGCTGCTTTTCGGCAGTGTAGATGGGACGGGTTCCCCTGCCTCCTGCTGCGGAGTTTCCCTTTGCTGGGTCAGTACCTGTATCTGCAGCTCTTGCTGCTCGTACTTCTGTTCCAACTTTGAAAGTCGGTCTGCTTCCACCTTCTTTTTTCTCGAACGGCTTTTATAACTGTCCTTCCATCCCGCAAACCCCTCGTACCACGGAACAACACCCACACCTCGTGTTCGTCCTCCGTGTTCGGGATTCCCGAGGGCGAGTGTAAGCTCGTCGTTCTCTCTATCGGGGTGAAACCGTCCTTCTTGGGCAGCTTTTATTGGTTCAATCAACTCATCTGATGCATGTTTCAGACTGGCCAGTGCAATAATCTTCCCTGTTGCTGGGTCCAACTTTCCCCCATGCGCAAAAAACCAATTCTTGCACCTCTTGGGCCAGTTGAAGGTTACTGGAGTGATCCCTTTAGCATGCATCTTATTCTCTAATGCATCCCACTTAGGAATGGCTGACTTGTATCCACCTGTCCCTAGTTTATGGTGATACTTTTTTTTCTTCGCATTTATCTGATTCTTTGCCGACTTCTCCATAGCAGCTTCCGATGTCTTGTACTCGATAAATGCGTCCCAGTGATTCCTTACCTTCTCGTATATTCCTATGAATTTGGGCGCCTTCTGGCCTCTAGCGTTGTACTCGGTCCATAATCTTTTCTTCCAAGTCTGGAACGCGCCGGCCATCTTATGGAGAGCAAACTCCTTGACTTTGTCCCTTTGGCGCTCCGAGAGAGAATCTGGTAGGATGAAATGCTCCATGAGATCTCGCCAAAGGGCATCTTTAATTCTTGTATCGACATAATTCAATCCTGGTTTTGGGTTGTTTGGTTGAATCCATTCTTGCATTGTGATCGGGACTCCATCCCTAACAACCACTCCGCATTGACGCACAAATGTCTTGGCATTGGCTTCAGGGTGAGTCGGTGCGCCATCATGTTTGAAAGCATCAAGATTGAGCTTTACGTTGCCGTCCAATATTTTGGCACCGCCTCGTACCTTTCTACTAGATTGGCTCGATCCGGAGGGCTGATAATTAAAAGAAAAAATATTTGTTAATATATATATATATATATATATATATATATATACAAATCAATTAATACACATGTAATGATCACCAAAGGCTAATATGTGTATATACCTCGCCGGACATTGTTAGTTGTTCCGGATTTTGGAACATAAGTTGTTCTTCCTCGGCCTCACATCCATCAGCGTAATCGTTCAGATATTGTGAGCCATCATCATCATGTGATTCACCCAGAAGCTCCGCTGGGTTTTCGGAGGAGCGTATCATGTCGAAGATGTCCTCTTCATGAGCTCTACCGGTATTGTCCATAGCTAACTAATCCATAATAATATAGATAAAACAAATTAGTATTCAAATTAGCATGCATTCAAGAAGTAAAATAACTGATAGTTAATTAATAATGCATCATCGAATACATATATAGTAGTTCTTAGAAAAGATCTCATCTCATAATCTCGGATAATTGTTAATACATCGGCTAATCCATCGATCTAGCTAATACATCATAATAATACATATATGGTAGCTATATATCGATCTAGCTAGCTAGAACCCTAGCGCCCGACGGATATCGGGGCGGGCGGTGGACACCCAAAGAGAAGGAACCATCACAGGAACATAGCTCCAATGAGATCCCCGAAGAATCTGCCAGGTATTGTCAGACCTGGCCTCCAAAGCTGTGAGGTAGCGACGGACGTGCTCGTTCTCCTCGCGGATATGGTACTGTACCACCTCCACGGGGGACTCAAGCCTCCGAACCGTCCGTGGCCCATGCGGCCACCACCACACAACCTCCGGGTCGACGACGGGCTGGCTCCTCACCAAGCTGCGCCGCTCGGAAGTCTGCACCTCCCAGTACCAGCCCGGCGGAGCCCAGTCCCGAACAGGGCCCCTCGGCTCAAGCAGCAAACCTCCTCCGCCGACTCGACGATGAGGATGCGGGTTCAGCATCGTCGACGTCGAGAAGAAAATACTTAATTATGAAAACAATGTTAACATCTATTCATCATCATCATCATCATATATTCATCATCATCGTCATCATCATCATCATATATTCATCATCATCATCATCATATAATCATCATCATCTACAAATAACTAACATCATCCATTCATCATCTACAAATAACTAACATCATCCATTCATACTTGCATCATTCATCAATTAATTAACATCATCTCTTCATCAATTAACATCATACATATATGCATCCATCCATTCATCAATTAGCATCATCTCTTCATGAATTAACATCATCTCTCTTCATCAATTAACATCATCTCTTCATCAACACGGGGCCGGCCGGGCAGAGGAGCTCACCGAGGGGAGCGCGCAGCAGGGGCGGGGGAGGACTCGCCGGAGGGTGGACTCACCGGAGGAAGGAGGGGACGACGCGCGCGCCGGATGGGGGAGGACACGCCATAGGGGGAGATCCGGTCGCGGGGCAGAGTGGCCGCGAGGCCGTCGGAGTGGGGGTGGTGGTGCGACGGCGGCGAGGGGCGTGGGCGGCGGTGGTGGTGCGACGGCGGCGAGGGCGACGGCGAGGGCGCGGGGGCTAATTTCGGTAGCCTGGCGGCGCAAATGTGAGCTCTCCCGGTGCGTGGCTCGGCCCGGGACTAGGGCGTTCCTATTTATACCACGCACCCCTTTAGTACCGGTGCGTGGCTCGCACCGGTACTAAAGACCCTTTAGTACCGGTGCGAGCCACGCACCGGTATTAAAGGTCCTCCCCAAAAAATGCGTGGGGCGGTGGATCTTTAGTACCGGTGCGTGGCTCTCACAGGTACTAAAGGGTTTTTTAATTCAATATTAGTTATTATTTTCAGAAAAACCCCAAAACTTTAGAAAATCATAGAAAAAAATCTATGACTCCAATGGAAATAAATAATATATGAAAAAATATCAGAAAAATATAAAGAATCTGTTTATGGCATTTTTATGCATGTTTGAACAACTTCAACTGCTGTATAAGACAATTTGATTAAATGGCATTTGAAATGTCATATGTCGAGTTTGAAAAGCAGTACAAATGAACTCTGAAAAAGCTGTAACTTGGCATGACACCATAATTTCACCCACATAATTTTAACTCCATACTTTTTGTGTGTTCAATATGCACCATTCAAAGGTACATCATCAATTTTCAACCCTTTCTGACTTCATTTGATATTTTTCATGCATTTAATGATTTATTTTGAGCTAAATGACCCTGAATTTGAAAAGCAGTACAAATGAACTCTGAAAAGGTTGTAACTTGGCATGACATCATAATTTCACCCACATAGCATGTTATAAAAAGTTGAGAGGGTTACGGCAAAAACTGGATGCACTTCGTGTACAAAACGGACAATTGAGCATCATCATTTCCCCTGCACACAGCCCGACGGTGGCTCGTGAGTGCCTGCATATGAAATGCACCGTCGGACCGTATGCAGGGAATCCGAATGATTTGTATTCGGTCGATGAACTAAAGGATTTCTAGATAGATCAACAAAACACACGGTTTCCCCTGCATACAGCCCGACGGTGGCTCGTGAGTGCCCGCATATGAAATGCACCATCGGACAGTATGCAGGGAATCCGAATGATTTGTATTCGGTCAATGAACTAAAGGATTTCTAGATAGATTAACAAAACACACGGTTTCCCCTGCATACAGCCCAACGGTGGAAATATGAAATGCACCGTTGGACCGTATGCAGGGAATCCGAATGATTCGAATCCGAATGAGTACACACACTAAGTGTCGAACATGTCCGAGAGGTTGGTTATATATAGGGTCGTGTGCCTCTTTAGTCCCGGTTGCTAGCACGAACCGGGACTAGTCGTTATAGTGCTGATCCAACAACTCACAAGCGCTTGAAAGAAACACACAATCCGTGTGCTTCTTCCTGATTGGTACGACCTCGGTCCTGGGAGTGGCTAAAATTTAGTCCCACCTCGCCAAGCGAGAGGGACTCGCAGCGGTTTATAAGCCCTGAGTGCAGAGACGAAGAACGATGAAGGAGAGGCGCAATGCTCACCTGCACGTTGCTTAGCTTCAGGCCTTGAGGAAATGGTGTAGACTACACGGAGCTATCTGTGCAGTTTCTCAATGCCTGAAGCTAAGCAACGTGTAGGTGAGCATTGCGCCTCTCCTTCATTTTTAATAACTTATTTTAACTCCGGACTTTTTGTGTGTTCATTATGCACCATTCAAAGGCACATCATCAATGTTCAACCCTTTTCTGCCTTCATTTGCTATTTTTCATGCATTTAATGATTTGTTTTGAGCTAAATGACCCTGAAATTGAAAAGCACTACAAATGAAGTCTGAAAAGGTTGAAACTTGGCATGGTATCATAATTTCACCCACAAAGCAAGTGCTAAAAAGTTGAGAGGGTTACGGCAAAAACTAGATGCACTTCGTGTACAAATTGGACAATCTCTTTCGAAGTATGAGGGTTTCGGACGAAAACTCATCTATTACAAAGGGATTTCATTTTTAATAACTTATTTTAACTCCATACTTTTTGTGTGTTCAATATGCACCATTCAAAGGCACATCATCAATTTTCAACCCTTTCTGACTTCATTTGATATTTTTCATGCATTTAATGATTTATTTTGAGCTAAATGACCATGAATTTGAAAAGCAGCACAAATGAACTCTGAAAAGGTTGTAACTTGGCATGACATCATAATTTCACCCACATAGCAACTTCTAAAGAGTTGAGAGGGTTACGGCAAAAACTGGATGCACTTCGTGTACAAATTGGACAATCTCTTTCGAAGTATGAGGGTTTCGGACGAAAACTCATCTATTACAAAGGGATTTCACTTTTAATAACTTATTTTAACTCCATACTTTTTGTGTGTTCAATATGCACCATTCAAAGGCACATCATCAATTTTCAACCCTTTCTGACTTCATTTGATATTTTTCATGCATTTAATGATTTATTTTGAGCTAAATGACCCTGAATTTGAAAAGCAGTACAAATGAACTCTGAAAAGGTTGTAACTTGGCATGACATCATAATTTCACCCACATAGCAACTTCTAAAGAGTTGAGAGGGTTACTGTTACACTTCGTGTACAAACTGGATGCACTTCGTGTACAAACTGTTACAAAGATACCATGCTAGAAAATGCATGCATGTCCTTCACATAGAAAGTGATGACGGTGAAGCCGGTCACATCCCAGAGTGGGATCTCACGGTGTAAGACTTTTTCTGCGTGTTTGTCCCTTTCTTATGATTGCGCCGTAACCATGGAGAATCTTCATCATTTAACAGGATGCTTGGGTCAGTCTTCACTCTGAAGGGAGGGATTTCATGAAACTTTTCATAATCTTCTGACATGTCTGTCTTGTCCTCCACTCCCACAATGTTTCTTTTCCCTGAAAGAACTATGTGGCGCTTTGGCTCATCGTATGATGTATTCGCTTCCTTATCTTTTTTTCTCCTCGGTTTGCTAGACATGTCCTTCACATATAAAACCTGAGCCACATCATTGGCTAGGACGAATGAGTCGTCTGTGTATCCAAGATTGTTGAGATCCACTGTTGTCATTCCGTACTGCGGGTCTACCTGTACCCCGCCTCCAGTATATTTGACCCATTTGCACCGAAACAAAGGGACCTTAAGATCAGGTCCATAGTCAAGTTCCCATATCTCCTCTATGTAACCATAATATGTGTCTTGAAAGTTGGATGCATCATAGCGGACACCACTGTTTTGGTTGGTGCTCTTTTTATCTTGGGCGATCGTGTAAAATGTATTCCCATCTATCTCGTACCCTTTGAAAGTCGTTACAGTCGAACTTGGTGTCTTGGCCAACCAGTACAGTTAATCTGGAACATCGTTGTCATTGATGAGCTTTGTTAGCAACCAAACGGCAAAAGTCTCCATGTGTTTACGTTCAATCCAGCGGTCAGACTGCTCCGGGTTCTTGGACCGTACAATATCCTTGTGTTCCTCCATATATGGAGTCACCAAGGTGGAATTTTGTAGAACCGTGTAGTGTGCTTGAGTGAAAGAATGCCCGTCCATATTTATTCCTTCTTTCTTTCCTAATGTACCTTTTCCACCCAGTCTCCCTCATGCCGCGATTCAGGAAGACCAATCGGCTTAATGTTAGGAACAAAATCAACACAAAACTCAATAACCTCCTCTGTTCCATATCCCTTGGCGATGCTTCCTTCTGGCCTAGCACGGTTATGAACATATTTCTTTAAGACTCCCATGAACCTCTCGAAGGGGAACATATTGTGTAGAAATACAGGACCCAGAATGTTAATCTCTTCGACTAGGTGAACTAGAACGTGCGTCATAATATTGAAGAAGGATGGAGGGAACACCAACTCGAAACTGACAAGACATTGGACCAGGTCATTCTGTAACCTTAGTAGGATTTCTGGATCGATTACCTTCTGAGAAATTGCATTGAGGAATGCGCATAGCTTCACAATGGCTAATCGAACATTTTCCGGTAGAAGCCCCCTAAGTGCAACCGGAAGTAATTGCGTCATAATCACGTGGCAGTCATGAGACTTTAGATTTTGAAATTTTTTCTCTGCCATATTTATTATTCCCTTTATATTCGACGAGAAGCCAGACGGGACCTTGATACTGAGCAGGCATTCAAAAAAGATTTCCTTCTCTTCTTTCGTAAGAGCGTAGCTGGCAGGACCTTGATACTGCTTTGGAGGCATGCCGTCTTTTTCGTTAATTATTTGCTTGTCCTCCCGTGCCTCCGGTGTATCTTTTGTCTTTCCATACACGCCCAAGAAGCCTAGCAAGTTCACACAAAGATTCTTCGTCACGTGCATCACGTCGATTGCATTGCGCACCTCTAGGGCTTTCCAATATTCAAGTTCCCAAAATATAGATTTCTTCTTCCACATGGGTGCGTGTCCGTTGGCGTCATTCGGAACAGATTGTCCGCCAGGACCCTTTCCAAAGATTACCTGTAAATCCTTGACCATATCAAATATATATTCACCAGTACGGAGGCCAGGCTTCTTCCGGTTATCTGGCTCACCTTTGAAATGGTTGCCTGCCTTTCTTAAGATATGCTTGATCGGTAGAAATCGACGATGTCCCAGGTACACATTCTTCTTACATTTATCCAAATATATACTTTCAGTATCATCTAAACAGTGCGTGCATGCATTGTATCCCTTGTTTGTATGTCCTGAAAGGTTACTAAGAGCAGGCCAATCATTGATGGTTACAAACAGCAATGCTCGTAGGTCAATTTCCTTCTGTGTGTGCGCATCCCACACACGTACACCTGGTTTTTTCCACAACTATAGAAGTTCATCAACTAGTGGCCTTAGGTATACATCAATGTCATTGCTGGGTTGCTTAGGGCCTTGGATGAGCACTGGCATCATAATGAACTTCTGCTTCATGCACAACCAAGGAGGAAGGTTGTAGATACATAGAGTCACGGGCCAGGTGCTGTGACTGGAGCTCTGCTCCCCAAAAGGATTCATGCCGTCTGTACTAAGACCAAACCATAAGTTCGTTGCGTCAGCTGCAAAGTCCTCGAACTCCCTCTCAATTTTTCTCCACTGCGACCCATCAGCGGGTGCTCTGAACATCCCGTCTTTCTTACGTTCTTCTTTGTGCCATCGCAACAACTTGGCATGCTCTTTGTTTTGGAACAAGCGTTTCAACCGTGGTAATATAGGAGCATACCACATCACCTTGGCAGGAACCCTCTTCCTGTGGCGTTCGCCCTCCACATCACCAGGGTCATCGCGGGAGATCTTATAGCGCAGTGCACCGCATATCGGGCATGCATCCAAATTCTCGTACTCCTCACCGCGGTAGAGGATGCAGTCATTAGGGCATGCATGTATCTTCTGCACCTCTAATCCTAGAGGGCAGACAACCTTCTTTGCTTCGTACGTACTTTCAGGCAATTCGTTATCCTTTGGAAGCATCTTCTTTATCATTATCAGCAATTCTTGAAATCCCTTGTCAGTTACACCATTCTTCGCCTTCCATTGCAGCAATTCCAGCGTGGTACCCATCTTTTTCTGGTCATCTTCACAATTTGGATACAATAATTTCTTGTGATCCTCTAACATGCGTTTCAACTTCAACCTCTCCTTGTCACTTTCGCAGTTTCTCTTTGCATCAGCAATGACCCGACCCAAATCATCAGCGGGCTCATCTGATGCCTCTTCTTCAGCTTCCCCCATTGATGCCTCTTCTTCAGCTTCCCCCATTGTTGTATCGGCGAAAGGATAGTTGTCATCATCCTCTTCTTCTTCATTGTCTTCCATTATAACCCCTCTTTCTCCGTGCTTGGTCCAACAGCTATAGCCGGACATGAAACCGGACTTCAGCAGGTGGTAGTGAAGGGTTTTTGAGGTAGAGTAATTCCTATCATTCTTACAGTCACGACATGGACAACACATGAAACCATTCTGCTTGTTTGCCTCAGCCACACGAATAAAATCATGCAGGCCATTAAGAAACCCTGGACTTAGTCGGTCATCGTACATCCATTGGCGGCTCATGTTCACTACACAACATCGAAGTGACCAAATTAATACAACTTCATGATCACATTACAACCAAAAGTAGAGCTAGCAGTGACCAAATGTTATTACTGCAAATAATAGATACTTATAGTTCATACATACATGTCATAAAACAACATGCAACTATCTAAAACATGTAAATGCAACAACAAATGCGATCATAATCGCAACTAAAGTAACAATTGAGCCAACGGCATAATGATACCAAGCCTCTTTATCAATGGCATATTTTCTAATCTTTCTAAGCTTCAAGCGCATTCCAGCCATCTTGTTCTTGTGATCATCGACGATATCGGCAAGATGCAACTCCAATCCCATCTTCTCATCTTCAGTTCTTTTCAATTTTTCTTTTAAATGATCAATTTCTTTTTCAGCTTGTGTTAATTTCTCGAGCAGAATTGCATAGTCGGTTGGAATTTCTGGTTCAACTACTTCCTATAGATAAAAACATCTATGTCAATTTGGTGGCATAATTAATTGTCATAGACATTAGATGATGTGTGAAATAGTTATAAAAGATAACGATATACCACATCTGAATCATAGACTGGAAATGGGCCGACGTGGGCTGATAAAATAACCATGACACTATAGAATAACTAACAATAATACAAGTAAGTAAATCGTACACGCAGCTATCTAAATCATACAAGTAATTTTTTTTAACAAAAAGGTTTTAAGAAGAACAAGAGGCTCACCAAGGTGGCCGGTGCCGCGACGAGATGGTGCGGACGATCGACGGTGGTTAGGACGGGGATGGGAAGGCACCAAATAAACCACACCTACACATATGCAACCTAACAAGTTAATTTGAGCTCAAATTGCATATAAATCAAATAAACTCCCACATAATGATCACTCCTCCAAAACCTAGCTAAAACCCACAAATCACATATCTTTGAGCATACCACAAGCTAATCTAGCAATGAGAGATGAAGGAGCAAAGTTGCTAACCTTTATGAACACTTGGATAGATGGGGTGCCTTTAAATCTTGTCAAATCCTTGGTAAAATGGAGGATGAGCTTCGAGCAAGAAGAAGAACAGGGGAGAAAACAGAGAAATGAGAGCCCCTTCGATCGGCTGCGGACGAAGCGTATATGTAGGAAGTCTTTAGTACCGGCTGGTGACACCAACCGATACTAAAGGTTTCCCTTTAGTACCGGTTGGTATCACCAGCCGGTACTAAAGGTGCAAGCGGGGCCCAAGTCTGACCAACAGCCTGCCACGCCCCCTTTAGTACCGGCTCGTGACACGAACCGGTACTAAAGATCGCTCACGAGCCGGTACTAAAGGTCGCCCTGCTCCTAGCCGTTGGAGCCCGCTCGAACCGGGACTAATACCATCTTTAGTACCGGCTCGTGACCAGACCGGGACTAATGCTCGGGACGAAAGGTCTGTTTTCTACTAGTGTTTCAGGCCATAGTAGTTCTTACATCGAGTTGCAACAGAATGCAATCGAGCGGGTATCTTTGTGATTTAACTCACAATACCCAAGATTAGTGATTAACATGTTTAACCATAATCCCCAAGAACTATATCTTTGACCAGCCTTCTATACATCAAAAACTTGTATGACATTCATACATGAGCTGGATATTCCAGTCTTCTTTCCTTTTGCCTTTATACTTCTAACAGTTTAACTTTTAGTATTTCTCCTACTCTCAGAAGAAGCACCCAACTTAAGAGTGGTGATAGCCCCGGACTTCCTAGGCGTGAAAGTTTCACTAACACCCTTCGGATACTTCCTTTCTCTTTAAGTTGTTGTTTTATTCACCATCATCATATGACAGGCGTTCTTCTGGATCCCTCTCTTATCAGTCTAATGCATAGTAAACTCCTTTACTAATAGTTTGCAAACAAGCATTGCTTTGGATATCCCATATCTTTTAGCCTTTGTCTGTCTCTGAAAATGATTTTCAGATTCCATGAATATCACATAACTATCCAAACTTTCGAAGTTCGGGTCTCATGGAACCAAACGTATTGCACTTGACTGAAACAGAATTCTAGTTTTTTGGATCGAAGGACGAGAGTCACATGATCGATAGCATTAGCGGGAGAATACCGAAAGTATGCGATAGGACAAAGTCCTTGTCGGCACTATTGAGGACAATCCTCACATTACGTTACCAACCGTAAAGTTTTAACCAGATATTTAACAGCTATTCAATTTTAATAGGGGAGGTGGAAAACGCGAGCCATTATTCTACAAATTTTATACAAACCACACTTAGACAAAGTTCATAATTAATTGCACTGAGAATTAAACAAGGTAATTCTACAGTGCGCTTCCACTCAAATCAATATCTCTCATAATTGATTGTGAGTGATTCAAGATCCAAATTTCAATTCAACGCCAAGGATGCATCCATCTCAAGTGACGAGAATTTCATTTGGTAGGCCAACTTGCCAATCACATCTCTATGTGACTCTTGTTCATCTTTCGATGCGTGTGTTCCGAGCTCATGACTTTCATGCCTGAACGTCAAGACAACCAAGTGATCTCACTAAGAGGTCTCAACTCACCCGCCTCACACATGTCTAATCATTCGTACCCATGCATCCATGTGATACCCCGAAAAGAAAAGTGTCATGACGGTGCTACACTTGGGAGAACACTAACTACTTGATATTTTGTGAGAGATCACCCTAATAAAAGCGACTACCGCGCAATCAAAAGGGTGCATCATAAGGGTTAAACATCTCAGTCAATTCATAATAGCATGATATGGTATAGCCCTTTCTGACGGAGAAGTCTTGTATTTCTTCGTCTTCGGCATTCGCGTTGGCACTACTAGGAGAAAGCCTATAGACAGTATTTTAGCAGTAGCGCTGGATATAGGGAAAGCGCTATTGTTATGTATTAGTAGCGCTGGAACCCAACCAGCGCTACAAGTAGAACCATAGCAGCAGCGCGGGCTACCGAACCAGCGCTACTGATAAGTGGTCCTGTCGCCACCGCCAGTGGCTACCTATAGTTGTAGCGGCTGTCCAAAACCAGCGCTACTACTACGGCTTTAGTTATAGCGCTTGTCGGTGGACCACCGCTACTGCTACGGCTGTACATTGCCAGCAGGTGGGCCGAGATTAGCAGCAGCGCCTGGGCTCCGACCAGCGCTACTGCTACTCGACCCACCCTCCCTCCCCATTCGATCGCCACCGTCTCACTCCCGGCCCATTCGATCCCCTCTTCCTCTCATCAGTCCTCTCCCCCGACCGCCGCCGTCGCCATCGCCTCGACGCCGCCACCGTCGCGCCCCGGCCCTCACTTGCGTCGCGCCCCCTCCCTCGCCTTCGCGCCCCCTCAATCGCCGTCGCGCCCGCCCTCACCGTCGCCCCCTCCCTCACCGTCGCGCCCTCCCTCGCCGTGGCCCCCTCCCTCACCGTCGCGCCCCCTCCTTCCGCAGGTAGCCCCTACTCCCTCCTTCCTCCCTCTTCCCTATCCCCTCACTCCCTTCACCCCCTCTCGCATCAAGCCATTTTGTAATATTAGGGTTAGGTTTGTTAGGTTGATTCTAGGGTTAGGTTGATTAGGGGGGTTAGGTTTGTTAGGTTGATTCTAGGGTTAGGTTGATTAGGGGGGTTAGGTTCATTCTAGGGTTAGGTTTGTTAGCTAAATTAGTTTAGAGCCAAATATGAATTTGCCAAATATGAAAAACCTTATTGCATTTTCTTCAAGTTCTATATTTTTCTTACTGTTATATGCAAATGATCCGAGCGGCCTATGTTTCGCCGGAATGTTGATTCATTTCCGTTCCGGTGAATTTCAGGCGCTTCTCCTTCTTTTCCTTCTGCTAGATATTTGTAATGCACTAGGGAAAGGAGGAGTAGCGACCATCACCGACGGTCGAAATATGAGAGAGGAAGAATCCCGACTGTTGTCGTGGGGGTCGCTTCTCCTTCGTTCCCGTGTGCTAGACATTTTGGTGTAATGCACTCGGGGACGAATGGAGGAGCCACCATCACCGACGGTCACAATATCAGAGGGAGTGCCCACCATATACGTGAGATGAGAGTTTAGGAAGGAAAGACTCGACAGACCTAAAGTCAACCCGTTGCATATTTTGAGTAATAGTGATCTGTGTGTTGATCAGTTTCCTGGTAGTTGCCTTCGATCGATTTTAAATGTTTCAACTATGAAGATAGGAAATGTCTGACGACGATAGCGAAAGGGAATTCGGTATGTGCGAATACTGCGAAGACGAGCGCGGTCTGTGCGACACGACTCACCTAGTTGATGGTAGGCGCTTCAGCATCGTGCTGGATGAGACCTTCGAAGTGGATACAGTAAGTCAGAACGACAAGTCTTTTTTCGTAATTAAGCATGACTTCTGCTTCTTTTGCTTCAACTTATAATTTTAATTTTTTACTATTCTACTAGCATATCCCCTGCCATGCAAGAAGATTTCTCTTGGATAAGATTGGTTTTAATACTAAAAAAAGTATGGAGGTAAAGAGAGTTCACTTGAGGACCGAGCATGGTTATACTTTTGCCGTAAAATTGTACAATGCAGACACCTACTCCTTTTTTGAATGCAAAAGTTGGCAAGCACTATGCAAGGCTTATGCATTTGAGCCTAATATGCTTATCACCTTTTATATTCGTCCGGAAGATGAAATTGAAGGTAATATCGACATCTGGGTCGATGTGCAGATGCCTCCAGTTCTACCATTATGTGAGTTTCTCAACCATATTTATTAAGTAATTTATATTGTTTATTTAAAAATAGTTGACAACTAATTTCCATTGACAGCTTATTTTCATTCTTCAAAAAATGTACGGAAGATGGTAGACAGAACCTACTACTACAGTGATAAAGCAGAATTAACTTGTAAGGAGAAAGATCATCTTGTCGCATTTATTAATGATCTTGAGAATTACAATAGCTATTATCAAACTCCTCCACATTATGGTCAATACGTGCCACTAGTGCACGTGGTGAACTACGGTAACATCCATGGAGATTGCATGGTAAGATTTTCTACTATTACGACATCCGTGCATCTTTTGCATAAATTCTTCTAAAACTAAACTACATTGCTAACTACAAAGTTATTACTATGTTTTTCTACAGAAAATCCCGACGGGTTGTGTGCCTAATCTGATGTTTCAGAGCGGTCACGTTGATGTTATGAGCTTACGGCCAGCACGGCCAAGTCAGCCTACGCATCACTCCTATCCATACCGGATTTCTAAAACCGATGAAGACATGACAGTCAAAGAGTGGAAAAAATGTATGGTCAATCCTAGAGAGCTACTTGGAAGCAACATTGTGCGTAGGCCAAGAATTGGAGACAGGATGATCTCCATTCTCCATAATGGAGAGTCAGGGCCTATCTTGTTTTATGATATTTTACCTAAGAGAGGGTAGAGTAGGTCCTATGAGAGAGGACTAGGTCGTAGGTACAATGTGTTATTATGTGCTACAATGTGTTAGAGTTGATGATGATGATGAGGAGTTGTGATTATGACTAGTGACCAACTTGTTATTATGATCATGATTAGTTATTATATCATTGGGGGAACAAAGCGAATTAGATTCATGTCGATGGATCAAAAGTGACCAAAAGTTGAATTAGTAGGATCGTCGTCCTACTAATTCAACTTTTGATCACTTTTGATTCATTTGGATGAATAAAATCCATGATGAAACTACTGTATAGAGCATGTACGAATGAAACTACTGTATAGAGCCTGTATGAATACATCACAAATACGTAGAGGGGGTATGAATCTGTGAAAGCCGTAGTACTAGCAGCAGCGCTAGAAACCATTTAGCAGCAGCGCTGGATTAGCAGCAGCGCTTTCATTTTTGCCGCGCTACAGATATTTAGCAGTAGCGCTGGTAAGTGCAGCGCTACTGCTAACCATACTTAGCAGTAGCGCTGCACAAACCAGCGCTACTGCTATAACTTAGCTGTAGCGCCTTAGCAGTAGCGCTGGGTCCAGCGCTACTAGTAGGCTGAAAACCAGCGCTACTACTAGGCTTTTTCCTACTAGTGTGGTGTTCACTTTCGCGAAGATTGCCACCACCTTGTCGATGCACCAGATAATATTGCTATCTCTATAGCTTAATAAAATAAGTGCATTACATAAGGTTGACACGCAGGTCATTAAAGTGCAATCATATGGCTCCAGCCATCATGCCGAATCATGACACGCAGGTCATGTTAATCAATTTACATCATATAGTCATCTCATACATAATTAAATTATTATGAACACTGCTATACCACATCACATGCACATGCAAACCATCCTGCAAAACCAAGTTAGACGCCTCTAATCGGTCCATGCAAAAACTTGTTTTACGTGGCTTCTAAGGTTTCGAAACAAACCGAAGCTACCAACGTCCATCATCAAGCATGATAATCCAAGTTGCTAGATTAACCTTCCAGGGTGTATGAAACACTAGATAATAAAATCTCGAGCCCCATAATAAACTTCGTCATATGCGTGACCCCCGTGCAGATCACATCTGCATTGCCCTTTCGTCTGCGAAACATCCATCTTTCTCAACTATGGTGGAACCCAAAGAACTGTTAGCACTTCGTTGATCTATCAATCAGCATACTCAGGAGCAGCATGAAAGGATCGCGGATTGCCAGAACTTTGTGAGATTCCACCATGCCGTCAAGATCAGGACTACGCAAATTCCAGGGAAGCAACAAGAACATCGGGTAACAGATTACATCTGCTACCCGCACAAATAATTTTCAGCAATATATCCCATCTACTACCTAATTATATTGTGCAACACCCATACATCTCTATGTATTCTAGATCACAACCGGCATCTACGCATAGCACGGCTCTTGATGCCACTGTAGGGTAACGCAGCAGAAAACAAAAAATTTCCGACCTACGCACCAGCCCAGGACCACTATGGAGACTGCATACAAGGTTTGATCATTTTCGTTACCGACTTGTAGCGCAGCGGAAGTAGAGTCGATGACGATCGGCGGTGCAGATCCCCGCAGCTAGGATTTTACAACCTCCCAACCGCGAGGATGTATACCCTCATCTGCCCCGCGGACAGCCCTCCGGGAGGCGGTCGGACAGTCCCCGGACGGTGTCGCGGACAGCCCTTCGGGAGGACCTCCGAAACTCGGACTGTCACTCGGACAGCCCTTCGGGAGGACCTCCAAAACTCGGACGGTCACACGGACAGCCCTTCGGGAGGCACTCTCGAACTAAGACCGAAACTACGATCTCTCTACAGAGTTGCACACATACGGTGTCATCTATCCGGCAGGGCTTCGCCGTCCAGAACTAGTTCCTGCCGAAACCCAGACAGCCTTTCGGCTCTACGAAACTACTTCGCTGGGAGGGAGAGAAGAAGCCAGATCATTGCAATGGCACTTGTATGTGAGAAAAGGATGAAGCATATGGGGCTGCCCACACACCTCTATTTATAGGATAGCCAAGGGGTAAAGATGTCATACAAAAAACCCCAAAGTACCCCCACTTTATGCCTTTTCATAAAAGAATAAAGCTAAAAGGGGTGCCATGTGGAGCTCCAAGGAGCTCCACCATGCTTGTCCGGCCACACTTGGGGCCCCCCCACATGGGGGTGCCTTGGCTCCCAAGTCCTTCTAGAAGGCCTTTTGGAAATATCCCAAAAGGTGCTTTCCCATAAATATCCAAAAAGCACTTTCACTATTCACGACGACATTTTTCAGCGTCCGATCGAACTGAAAATATTCATGTGGGCTTAGAACATTTCCAGTACCCACCAAAATAATTTTCAACGTGAGCCGGAACAATTCCGGTTTAGTGATTTTCATCTGCGAAAAGCATCTGAAGCGGTTTCGGCAGCTCCGGAACATTTCCGGTTTTCATTCCGGAAAATTCCAGAAAGTTTCCAGAATGATTCTGGCACCCTCCAAGAATTATCAAGCATGTGCCAAAACCAATTTGACTTTATGGTATCCTCTGAAACTGCTTTTCAGTTTCACCGGAACTCATCCGGTGACCTCTCTCTTCGGAATTTTTCCGCTGTCTCCGAAAACTTTTTCCGGAAACTTTCTCTCAGACTCCCTGTCTAGTATTCAGCAGATAGATGACCCTTAAGCGTGTGACCCTATAGGTTCGGTGAAGCATAGACATGACCCGGAACCTCTTCCGATCAATGATCAACATCGGAGCCGTGGACACCCATATTGATCCCTATACCCACACGAATGAATATTCGAGTGAACCTCCAGTTGCCGTGTGCTATTCCTGTTGCTTCGCGATATGTTACAAATACCCGAGGTGAGACATGTAGGCATCCCCGTGGATCAACAACTTGTCCACTATGCCAGTTACCTCGATACCGGTATTGTTCTCTTTTCTCGTTCCCGTGTTCCGGCATCCCCGTGATCAAATCACAAAGTGTCTGGCCAGACGATGATGGATACCGTAACACCGAGAGGGCCCAGAGATATCTCTCCATCGTCGGAGGAGCAAATCCCAATCTTGACCTATCAAGTTACTTGACATACTTTTCCATGAACCCGTAAGCCGCCGAAATAGCCACCCATTTACGGATGACGTTTAACAAACCCCAAAGTTCATGAAGCACGCATGAAGAAACTCGATACTCTCATGGTCTAAGGAATCATGCAAACGTTAACCATCTCTGTGTTCTTAACCATTAACTTATGACGAATGAATCTCATAGCATAACATCAATTCGGGTCGATTCAACACAAGTGTTCTACCAACAATTGTGCCCTCAAAATTGCCGGCATAGCCATGCCCATGATCAGGAAAACAGGATCATCATGCAATACTTGAGCCGGTCATAGAGGCTTGACTAGGAATACATTTTACCGTTTATTATCCCACACGTGCACATGAGTTTCCCTCCAAGCCTCGTTTTATTTGCAGACTCGAGAATCATTGCAGTTATAGCATGGAACATAAACATAATTATGAACAGAGAGATAATCAATAACATTTATTATTGCCTCTAGGGCATATCTCCTACACACCTCAATACAATCAAGCAGGACGTAGGGTTTTACCTCTTTGAGAGGGCCCGAACCTGAGTAAAACATTATCTCTACGTTCCCTGTTACCCATTGACTCCAAGATCTACAGTTCGGGACCCCTACCCAAGATCTGCCGGTTTTAGTACCGACAACGATGTCGTGGTCGAGCACGAGCTTGGGAGGCGGTAGCTGCAACGGCGAAGTGAAGCAACAGCAGCAAGCTCGGGCGCGATGGCAGCTAGGGCTACGGGCTACAAAAAACAGTGCTAGGAGAGGGGAAAGGAGCGGCAGCTCACCGTGGAGCTCAAGAAAGGCTCGTCAGGGTTCGGGAGCAGCGGAGGCGGCCGGATTCGAAGGAGATCGCCGGCGGGGCAGAGGTTGAAGACGACCTCGCAGGGCTCGATGCAGGGGCTCCGAGCTCCAATGGGTGGCTCAGGTCGATGTAGCCGACGGTGGCGAAGCTCCTGGATACGACGGTGAGGCGTGGGGAGGTCAATGGCTATGGCTGCGATGAGCCATGGCGACGACGGCGTTCTGGCGAGAACGGGATCGAGAGAGAGCGCGATCGGGAGAGGGGATAAGGACTGGCGCAGGTCCAGAGGAGCCACGGCGACGTTCTTATCCTCCCCGCGGCGCTGTAGCAGCTCGGGCATCGGCTGGCGCGGCGGGAACGGCGGGCGCGCGCGGGCGAGCCGAAATGGGGAGGAGAGAGGTTAGGGACGAGGGGGGAGGCGGGCTGGGCCGGCTGGGCCAGTTCCTGTGGACTAAGGCCCAGTCTGCTTTATTCTTTTTCATTTTCTTTTCTGTTTCTTTATTCCTTTCTGTTTTGCATTTTCTTTTTGCACCAAATGACTTTTGTAAAATGTGGAATCTGTCTCAATAATTATTATGCAATATTTAGCACTGCCACAAATAGTTTGAGGATTATTTGAATTCATTTTACTTTGGTTTAATTACAATTGATTTAAATGGGCTGTTTTGGGTACTGTTTTTGGATGCTAGCTTCAAAATGAGCAAACAAGTGATGTTGTTTTCCTTAACCATAATTATCTATGGATTATTTACAACATTATGAACTCTTTTGCTTGCAAGTTTGTGCAACTTTTATTTTGACTTGCAAATTGAATTTTCATTTAAAGTGGAATTTGAAATGAGATATGAAACCAAATGTTGATTAAGCTTTGATAATCATGGTGACTTGGCATTATCATAGGGTGATCACTGTAGTTAATACATAGGGGTGTTACATTCCTCTCCTTACTCTTCGGCCTCCTCTTCAGTGGGAGGGATCTCAAGGACCCGCGACGCGCCCTTCAGGGTGTCAGAGCCGGGAGGAGGAGGAGTTGAGTAGTACAAATGAATATCTTCCTGCATATACACAAAACAAGTCAGACACAAACTTATTCAAGATAGATACTCGGGGGTTGCGGCCACAGGTACTTACCGCTCTTGGCGGATTACCAGCATGGTATTCTAGTACTGCCTGGGGGATTTCTCCGGCGTTTTTGAACATAGGCCGGAGTCTCGCCATCACCTCGCCGATGGAGAGGTCTTCAGAAGTCTTCCTCGACGGGTCAACTGGGCCCGAGTAGTTGTACCCTAGGTACAGCGAAGTTGCAGGGGTTGGACGTGCCTCCTCATCAAACTGAAGGCCACGCCCATCCCTGTCAGCCCTTGACTCTTCAGGTGGGCGATCCTGTTGAGAAGCTCGGGGAGCTGAAAGCTATCTTCGGTCGCAGGCTCGCTCAACCACCTGTTATTGTATACCGGACAGTGTCCAGTCACCTTGGGGAGCTTCGGATCGTTGTCCCCAATGTAGAACCAGCAAGTCATACTCCAAGTACAGGTCACCGGATCTCTCCCGCATCTGAATTCCAGCGCCGCCAACTACTACGGTATACTCTAGCCAAGGCTGCGGCTTGACGCGGAAGATTTTGCTGAAGAGTTGGAAGTGGGGCTGGATCCCCAGAAAAGCCTCACAAAAATGCACAAATATGGCAATGTGGAGGATGCTTTTCGGGTTGAGGTAGACAAGCTCTAATCTATAAAACTGAAGCTTTCGTGTTGAGGATGCTTTTCGGGTTGAGGTAGCTTAGGCTGCGGCTTGACGCGGAAGATTTTGCGGAAGAGTTGGAAGTGGGGCTGGATCCCCAGACAAGCCTCACAAAAATCACAAAATGAACCGTCTCTCCGGGGTACCCCTCAAATGGCCAGGGGTCGTTGCAAGCGCAACTCCAGCTGACGGCTTCCTGCTCTTGCACCAGCTTCGCCTTCTCCAAGGCATGAATCTCCTCCAGCTTCAGCATGGATCTCTTCCAGGCGCGGGCCTGAGTTGGCGGAGTAGTTTGGTCAGTCCTCCCGAACTTTTGGGGGTGGTGGGGGGGGGAGGTTGATAGCCTGGCTTAATAGGGATGATAGACTACTCATATCAATAAGGAATTCCTTCTTTTCCGGGAGCCCATTCGAAAAGAACTCCAAAGTTAAGCGTGCTTGGCTTGGAGTAATTCTAGGATGGGTGACCGACCGGAAAGTTGGTCCCGGGTGCGCACGAGTGAGGACAAAGTGCGTAGGAAAGACTAGTATTGATCTGTGGGACCAATATAGATCCTGCCAGGAGTAACGACCACCGGCGGGTGTGTCTGGGGCGTTACAGGGGGGTTCCCCTTCCTAGATCTGGTCTTGCTCCCCTCAGCACCCTTCACAGCCGAAGCCTTCTTGCCCACCTTGGATGTCACGAGCGTCTTCACTCGCATGCCCTCGGGGGCTCAACGGTGGGAGGAGGCGGCGGTGCTGGGTAGTATGGTTGCAAAAGCAGATGGCAATGGCAGACTAAACGGCGGTAACTCCTCACCTCTATTTATAACAGCAGTGAAATAAATGGAGATAATGGTCGCGACATTTTCGCATTTGGCCGTAAAAATCGCACCTGGCCGTCAGTTACCATAATTATCGCAGAAGATAAGGTTACTGTTGGTGACGGTCACTATGACCAGTGGTTGACCCTTATACCTCCTGAAACTAGTCGCGTAACGGCTCGGGGGACTGTGTGCCACGTGCCCGTCAGCTAAAAAAGTTTTTTCTCCGGATTTTGCGGTGAAGACAATTCAAATGCAGATTGACCCTCAGCCTGATTCTTCGACTCAACCTAAGGCTCGGTGGCTACTCCATATGTAGTGCGATTTTCATCGCACTTCCATATATAAATTCAAAGACAAATATTCAAGACAGTGTCAGACGAGGCTTGAGCACATTCTAGCCGCATGGCAGTACTCGAGTTACTTGAAGGCTCAACAACGACAGAGTACTCAGAAGAGCACCAGCAACTAGTCGGGATGAAGCCTACGAAGGTACTCGGAACTGCTGCATTTGACTAAAATGTACTCGGGGGCTTGTCCTATATACATCTATGG
The DNA here is from genome assembly GCA_039707655.1 of Elymus sibiricus. Classification (NCBI taxonomy): domain Eukaryota; kingdom Viridiplantae; phylum Streptophyta; class Magnoliopsida; order Poales; family Poaceae; genus Elymus; species Elymus sibiricus. The sequence goes on along the minus strand of CM077665.1, from coordinate 14,720,510 downwards.
GTCCACCAGAAGGTTTGGACAGACCCACATGCAGGGCTGTACACCGAGACGTGTCAAACATGGAGACTACGGTGTAGGACGGCGTGGTCTACATGGAAGCCAGGAACTAGTCGAGGACTCGGAAACTACTCGTAGCAATTAGAGTAGGACTCTCTAGTCGTATCCGCCTAGTATTCTTGTACAAAAACCGACCTGTAACTCTGCTCCTCCGATATATAAGGACGGGCAGGGACCCCCTCAAAACATCTTCAATTGAATACAAGACATCAAACATATAGGACATAGGGTATTACGCGATCTAGCGGTCCGAACCTGTCTAAATCGCGTGCCTACGTACACCATCGAGTTCCAGATTTCGGCGACACCCAGCTACCAAAACTCTACCTCGAGTAACCCCCTTGGTAGGTTGCCGGGTTAAACACCGACAGTCATTAACGGGCGCCAACAATTTCTTTTCTCTATTTTTCTTTTTTATTTTTTTATTTCATCATGTTTGTACTGATTGTTTCTCCAAATCATCAGTTGAGGTGTAGTTATAACAAAAGATTTAGCTAAACGTAATTGGTAGGACAGTAAATGGTGTTGCTTTTATCACAAGGACTAGACAATTAGGCCCTTGCTCTTCGACTGCCTATGTGCTCTCGCTCTGTGGTCCACCATTTATGCAGCATCAGGTTTTCATCAACTTCATAGTGTGCCAAAAACGTTTAGGACTTGGCTAGGAGGTATTAATGAAGACCTGAACCCACTAGTTTATTGTTGGTTTGGGGGCAGGGAGGGGGTTGGGGTGGTGTCGGGTGGTGGGTGGGGGCGTGTGGTGGGAGCGAGGTTATCTACTTGTTAGTCGATTTCGCTGTGGGAGTTTGTCTTTGAAAGAAAATCTACTTATTCCCCTATGCAGGTTATATCCTCGGTAATACACAACCTTCGTACTTGGGGTATATTACACAGAAGATAACACTGTTACAGCAGCAGATACACTGTAATCTGCTGCATCGCAACGTTTAGTGCGAGTGAACAAGGTGTTTTCTTTTATCCGGGCACATGAGCGGCAGTCTAGTTATCAAATTAAGTGTCATTAGTGTGTTGGCTTCTTTGTATTTCTTTTGTAAGGCTGTTTTTCGTGCCAGCTCAATGTAAGAACTTTGAAATTAATAAGAAAGTTCCATTATTAAAAAAAAATCACCAGTTGAGTTTCTCTTGATGTCAGATGGAATAATCAGAATCTTTTCTTCTTCCGTCGTTCGTATTCCAATTCTGTTTGATTTTTGCAAATCAAATGAAGCAAGAAGCATTAACAGCAACGCAACCAAACAAAGAACATTAACACCGTTACAGCACCAGATACGCCGTAATCTGATTCCCTTTCCATTTGCATTACCGTTCTACAAACCAAACAACACCTTAGTTAATATATATATAGATCCTAATCAGTTTCTCGTCCTGAAGTCACTTTGGAATTTAGTTATATTGTTCTTTGCAATTCAACATATGATACAACGAAACTGAAGAAAACGGGAGTGGTTGAAGCTTCTATCATTAATCCAATCATTAGCCATATATATAGGTTTAAACGGAATTTCCGAAAAGTTTTCAAGAGGCAACTGAGCACTGATTTGGTGGCTACAATCGAAGTTCAAACATGCATCTGGGCAAGCCATTATTAAAAGTTTTGATGCTCATTGTTAGGTGCTGAATATGTGCTCCAATATGGACTGGAGAGCACTCATGCACCAGACTAGATGCCCAATGTAGCTTTTAGAGATGCTCCAACAGTCTTGAGGGAGAAGGCAGTTGGAGTTCCACAAGAAGCTAGACATCATGGATGCTAGATGCGTCAATGGCGATGGTGATGGCGTCTCTACAGCTTGAGCACTACGAGGTGGTGGTCCACTGCATGTGGCTTGAAGTACTCTAGCGTTGTGTAGTTTTCGAGGACATAACGGCGCAACCACACACTTTGGGTGCCCAAAGTTATTATTAGATTATGACAACTACTCCATGAACCTTTTTGCTTCCAGTAAAAAATTTAACTCCAAAATCAAACCTTAACCTAATGGTAGACTTTGCTGAAAGTCGACTCACCCAGCCAAAATTACGCGCAATCCGGGTGGCTACAAAATCAAGTATGCAAACATGAGCTAATAATCTAGTAAATGTTTTCTAAGGGCTTATACGATAGTATAGGGAGCTGCTATTCAGAATCCAGCTGTAACATCAATTTTGTTGTCGAACAGAATCACGTACATGTCAAAATGTGTCCCCATGATAGCTCATGTGTGGCATCCAATGTTACAGCTGGATGTCCAGTACCCCCTAAATAAATGATCTTATTGCACTATAAGGCTTACTATGTGTAATTGATCATGAAGAACCATACTCCGTCCGTCCCGCAAAAATTGTCCATTTAGTTATGTCCTAAGTAAAACCATCTTATGCTTGACCAAGTTTACATAAAAATAAGAACAATAATAATACTAGTTTTGTGGGAGATATGGAAGGAGCGAAATGCGCGGGTTTTCCAGCACCAGGAACAATCGCTCAATCGTTTAGTGGCCAAGATAAAAGAGGAGGCACTCTACTTAAGCTTACATTGTAACACCCGGGCGCTAGCCGGGATGCGAGTGTACAGTATGTAATTAACTTACTTCTGTTTTGCCCGTCAGGCCTTCCTCTTTATTAATACAGCAGCAGCTCTCCTGCTGGTTCGTTTCAAAAAAAAAATTTACATAAAAATATATCAATGATTTTGATATCTAACAAATTTCATTTTATTAGTTATGAAATACATTTTCATATAGCATACCTATTTAGTGTTATAAATATTGATATTCTTCATTGTAAACTTGGTCAAACTTAAAACAGTTTCACTTAGGAGAAACCTAAAAGGACACCCTTTGCGGGACAGAGGGAGTATGTACTTACTCCCAAGACTCGTAATTAATGCTAGAGTTTTCACTTTTCAAATGAACTATCTGAATCAGTGCTCCAATAGTTGTTTGCATGCAGACATGCAGTTCATCATGCTGAGGGCACAGCAGCTAAGGGCTGCTTCTGTAGCTTGCATATGCCATGTCAGAATTACCATGAGGTACTCCCTGTGCATAATATTATATTACTATTTTGTAAGACTGCTCGATCCTGTCATATAAAGCAATAAATTGATCACGTGTAGAAATATACCAGCCCGGCCCTCAACTAAATCTGTTCTAATTCTGTTACCAATATATTGTTTCATGACATGCTCTCCAAAGATGTCATGTCATATGAAGAGAAAATGATACAACTCTTACAATGCATAATATAATGGTATTGGTTTTTAGGAATCTCATGTCAATTAATTATTGTGCAAATTGTGTCTATAAAAATGTGCCCAAAATGTGTATGTACAATGCTTTGTTTCTTAGTGTTCTCAAGGCAATTAATCGTGCCATACATTGTGCTCATCTTTCAAATGATACAACCACAGGCATCTCTTTACACACTAGGGGAAGCTTGGTGGCTGCATGCATTTGCACAAATCCAGATCCCTGGGGAGAATAGTGGGAAAGGAGGCTTCTTTTTGCAGTACTAGCTGTCTTATTCGTGGGACTTGGCATCTTTTGTATATCGAGTGGAAGCTTAATACAGAAGCCCACAGGGCAGCAGGCATATTTATACCCATGCGGACGCAGCCAGAGCCGAATTGAGACCAATGCAAATTGCAAGAATTATAGCCACTTCCGGTAACAAGAAACACCTAGAAGTAGAAGCCATGTCACAGGTTCTGTGGTTTCTCGTTACTACCATCGTCATAACCCATCTGGTGCCACTACCTGTGCTAGACGCCCGCGCCAACAACATGGCACCATCACCATTGTTAGCTCCACGACCAGACTGCCCTCCCAAGTGCGGTGACGTAGACATTCCCTACCCATTTGGCATAGGCAAGGATTGCTCATTTCCAGGCTTCAACCTCACCTGCAACCACAGCTTGAACCCTCCGAGACCATACTGGTTTGATGTAGAGGTCGTCGGTGTCACGTTGGAGGCTGGTGAGATGCGCATCCATAGCTTATTGTCGTACGTCTGCTTCAACTCATCAAATACAGTCAAGTCCAGCGGAGGTCAAGACCCTTACCTCGACCACCACGACAACTCGCCGTTCCTAATCTCGGCGGCGCGCAATGAGTTCACGGCGATCGGGTGCAGCACGATGGCAATCCTGGATAGCAGCAGAAGGATCTACTACACTGGCTGCATCACCTCCTGCACAAGTGTTGCTGAGGTAGCTCGCGACGGCGACAAGTGCACAGGGCTCGGCTGCTGCCAGACGTCCATCCCGGGAAACCTGAATGGGATACAGGTCACCTTGATGGGCGATGGCAAAGCCACCGACGACAATCCTTCTTGGAAGTTCAGTCCCTGCAGCTATGCCTTCGTGGCCGAGAAAGGCTGGTATGTAAACAACCAATCCATGGCGATTCGTGCTATTCGAAACTGACTCTTGGCTTTAACGGGTTAGATGAAAGAGATTTATGAAAAAACTGGGAATAAACTGAGAGACAAGGATGATTAGTTTTAGAAAAGGGCCGGGGACAGGTATAGGAAGTAGCCTTTCTGAAACACTACTGGACTGAACGTATATAAAAAATCTATACAAGACTTCTAGCTATATGTATAGTATAAGGTTTGTTTAACGTTTCTACTCGGCACATGCTACCACAAGAAAGGTTTCAAACCATATGAGCTACACAACACAACTCTAGAAAATTGCGGAAAGTAAGTGCATTAATTAGTTAAATATAAAAATATAAAGGGTATATAGATGCATCTTTTTGATAATTTATTGATGAGTTACTGCTATACCATAGTTGTCCTCACAAGGATCAAGCACCATTCAAATTAAACAACTCCGCTATACCATATGTCAGAGCCAACAGCTCATGTGTCAGCGCCATGCAGGGACCTGGGTACTTATGCAAGTGCTCTGATGGATACGAGGGCAACCCCTACATCATTGACGGATGCAAAAGTAAGTCCATTTAGTTTACCTTTTGCTTCTATAGTTTTGTGTTCATGTCTTTTGTATCGTTATAGTACTGTTTTGTTTGAAGGATATTTGCATATATATACCAATAGTCCTAGGATCATTATTGGATCCAACTGTTAATTTTGAGGTGTGGGGTCATTGCACAAGCGTATGTGATGTCTGCATGACACATCAAATTATCTCCAACCATTTTTCGGTTAATGAAAATTTTATCTTCTTTCCCTTTTCTCCCTTCCCTTTCCTTTCCCTTTTGGGCTCAGCCTCGCCTGTCATCCCCTTCCTCTCTCTTTGAAGAAAGATAGGGAAAGGGAATGAACACAATTGAAGGGAAAAACAACGTAATATATCCTAAAACGAAGGGACGGTCGCTAGAATAATAATGAAAGGAAGGACATTACATGGTGAGTCAAAGTCGGCGACTTCAATCTTGATGTATTTAGTCCTGTAGTTTGCCTCGTAGTCCAAGGTGATATGACTTGCCCAAGTGGTACTGCAGCGTTTCCAGGGTCAATACCGTAGAACAGTGCATCAGTTGGTGTGAGCATTTACGAAATATTCAGACCCATCTTCTTAAATATGTCAGCAATGATGACATTAAGGCCACTTCAGCTATCAATGAGTACTCAGGTCAGTTTTGCTCTGGCCACCACTGGATCCAGAACTAGTGGATAACGCCCTGGTTTGGAGAAACTAGTCCATTGATCTTCCCTTGAGAAAGTAATTAGAGTCTCTGACCACCGCAAGAATGTTGGAGTAGCCGGCTCTATTTACATGATCTCACGGAGGGTTAGCTTTTGAGCTCTCTTGGAGCTAATAGATGCTGAGCCTCCGAAGATGACGTTGATGGTCTTGTTTGGTGTCTGATAATTGCCGTGCGGAGCCTTGCCATTATCATCTTCAGGATCCTTGTCTTTGGAATCATCATCCTTCTTCCTCTTTGTATAACCAAACAAGTTGATCCCAAAAACTTTGTGGATGCCATAGCATTGCCATGCTGTATGGTTACTCTTCGGGTGCCATGGACATTTCTTGTGCAGCAATTTTTCAAATGCAGCACTACTCGGGATATAGGTTTGACGATCAACTATCTTGACAATGTTGTCTGACTTGAGCTTGTGGGCACCGGAGCTCTAATTATCATTACCTTGTCGGTTGTTACCATTGTTATGCCAAATAGTACCGTGGCATTCAATCTCCTGATCTTCTATGTCAGCCCATGTACTTGCCATGTTCCTGAGTTCATCAATGTTTCTGGGATTTTGTCTTCCGAAGTCGAGCCTATACTGCCTTTCCCGAAGACCGTTGTGGAAATAGTCAATGACATCACATTCTAAGACATCCACAATTGTTGTCCTTTTCTTGAAGAAACAATGAGTGTAACTGCGGAGTGACTCATTTTCTTCTTGCTTGCATCGGCCAAGATCGAAATGATTACCTGGCCACTCCCAGGTATCTTGGAAATTGTTGATGAATTCCCACGTCAGTTCCTCCCAAGAGTCAATAGAATTAGGCAGCAATCCTTCGAGCCATGCAAGAGGTGCTAGTTCTAGCATTATGGGACAATTGACAACTTTGGTGTCATCATTGCCTCCTGCCGACTGGAAAGCAGTGGTATAGCAATTAAGCCATTGAGCTGGATTGCGTTTGCCATCATATTTGTCAATATCCACTGTCTTGAACTTATCTGGGCACTCGGCATGGTGGATCTTTGATGTTAAGGCTAGAAAACCATCATAATTGTCGGATTATAATCTGCTCCTCCGGGTCGGCTGCATTACTGAAGGCGCGACGACGTAGCTCGCTCTCCTCGCATTCACGATAGCGGCTATTGATGATGTCGCGTGCGTCATGTGACTTGTTGATGGTTTCACGGAGATCCTTGGGAGCTTCATCTTATCCTCGGTGACGGTAGTGTACTTCTTGGTCCACGATGGGTCTGGTGCCAGGAGCACCTAGATTAGGCCTGCCACCAAGAATGCTAGGATTAGCTCTACCAGTGGGGGCACCAGGATTGGGCCTGCCACCAGGCACAACTACTCAGTTTGGATCTTGAGTTGGATTTCCTTCAGGCCAGCCTCCTGAAGTATGATGCCGACTAGATGCCGTGTGGGATGGAGTATGAGAACATCCAGATCATAAGCCTTCAATCTAAACCATTGCAATCTCCAAGAGTGTAGCAAGGTGCCGAGTAGTATTAGTTGGGGGAAGACTCCCGAGATGAGATGATACTGCCATGATGTTTGCCTTGGGGGTAGTGAACACATTCTGGCCAGCCACTTGCACAAATTCAGGATTTAGTTCCCATCAAGGAGCGGGACCCGTCGGTTGATTGGCCATGTGTTTATGAACCCGCCTATGCTTTTCAACGCGCTGTTGGTTTTTCTGACGCCATCTTGTTGTTTCTTCAACATTTTCATCGCCTGCGTCAGCCGTTAGCTCATCAGCGGAGATATTTTAGAGCGTTTCGTTGATGCTTACGAAAACCTCTCGTTCAGGGTCATAGCTCCCTGAACTTGAAGTAACAACCTAAGTTGTTGTCCCTTCCTCAATCTGAGATAGGGGTTGCCCCGACTGGTATGGCAGTAAATCCATTCAGGCCAAAATGCGGAAATCGTCATGATCACAAGTCGTCGGGCTCAAAGGTTTATGCCCAGGCCAATGAACGATTCTTTCCTCCGGTGTGTACATGATCACTAGGCCTTATTGAAGTCCTGATAGAGGAATTTCTTATTCTTCTTCTTCTTCTTCTTCTTCTTCTTCTTCTTCTTCTTCTTCTTCTTCTTAATCTTGCCTACCTGTATGTGGTGGCGATTGCCTGCCCATATACACTGGCATTGTTCCTCAATCCGGACTGGAATCTGGATAGGTTGGTTGTCCGCTTCTAACTCGAAGGAGCCCGAGAGCGGCTCTTGGATGATTTTTGAGTTTGGGTCGGATCAAAAGAAATTTCGATGGTGGATTCCAGTGCTTCTGGATGGGGCGTCGGAGTCGAAACTTGACACTCTGCATTGTATGTGAGACGGTGGATGAAGTTGCCTGTTCTATCAGCCTCGCATATCCAGGATCCAAAGATGAACATCGTGCCTTGCTCGAATGTGACGGGGTTGTTGAAGATGATGGACGCCATCGAGTTCTCCAGCGATTTTTTGACAAATCCTCTACCTAGAGCGCAAGCTGTCGGTGTTTATCCAGCTACCTACCGAGGGGATACCCTGAGGTAGTAGATTGTTTGGTGGGATTTCATGGAGAACTGGAACTGTGGTGAACACGAGACATGATTTAGATAGGTTCGGACAGCTGAGTAGCATAATACCCTATGTTATTATGTTTATATTGTCTTGTGTTGGTTGATTGATGTTTCCTACCTCCCTTTATATACTCAGGGAGCAGGGTTTCAAGTCAGTTTGTACAAATCCTAGCCAGATTGGGAGAAGTTTAAGTCTATTTCAACATATAATATTCCTTCTATCCGACTTGTTCTACTTTCCCTATTTAGATACTACGCCATCTTGTACCTTGGTCCCTTTAGAGTAGCCGGCTTGACCCATCCACTATCTTGAATGGCCGCCCATCATGAACAACCATACGGACCTGATCCCACAAGCATGTTGAAGACATTTTGGTATAATGGTTTTGGTTCCTGATTGGAAACCAAAACAATGTCCGTGATCAAGTCTAGCTAGATAACAAGGAGGATCTAGTGATACATGAATAGAAGTTATTGATTGTAATCTAGCTAGATAATTAGTACTATTAGGTTACCCAATAATAGAAAAAGCCAGAAGGCAAACATGTACACGGAATTGTAAGGCGAAAGTTATTGATTGTAGCCTTGATTATTTTGGATGTCGTAAGTGCTTTTTTTGCCATAAAAGCTACCAAGTAGTCCAGCGGATACGTGTGCAGAATCTTCACAGTAAACTTTCTCATCATGCACATGTAGTTTCTCATCATGCACATGTAGTCTGATGGAAGCTTTTAGGTCAATCCCATATATTTAACTAATCTAAGGTGACTCCCATTTGGGCTCGTTATGAGCACCTTCCTTGGGAGTTAGATTGTAAGGAATTTCAGTTAAATTTGACCAAAGAGGGGAGTTGAATTGGTTCACTTAAAACTAGCCTAGGATCTAACAAAACATTGCTCTAGACAAGCCTATGACATATTTGCTATATGTGCAACTAGAGTTTATCTAGTGCTCAACTTACCACCCACAATGAGTTGCAACCTATAGCTAATTCAATCAAATAGTCTCAGCTACTCTAGAAAAGGTAAATGCACACTACAACAAGAGTAACACAGAAGCTTAAGTGTAGTAAGTAAAGACTAGGAGCAAGAAAGGCAACCTCCTAGAGATGCTGATTTATCCTATGGTATCAGTGGGGAAAATGCCAAACCTAGACCACATTACTGCTCAACCAAGAATATGTGCCCGATCAAGGCCTTGGGCTCGCCACAATGGCTCCCACAAAGCCAAATGAGCTACTTGCCAAAGACAAGTCTTATCACATCTATTTTCTATCCATCTTGATGTTGTATCCACTAAGGAGCTTCCCTAAAAAGGAAGGGTATCCTCGTCCCTGAACAAGCTTATCGCCGACGCTCTACAACAAGCTGGAGGGTCATCGACTTCGCTAGTGAGCCACCAATTAAATGCAACAATTAGCGGTCAATTACTACAAAGTCCTAATCAAGCTCTAACCATTTACTAAGCACTAGCTCTAACATTGGATTTGATTACTCGGTTGCATTACTCCGGTGATGTTCTTTCCCTTGACCAGATCATCCGGTCCTTGTATGTCTTCCAGACTTCATTTTATTTGCCTTTTTTTTGTTCAATCTTGATGCCATCTTCTTATTCTATATCCTTAGGACATAAATAGTTTTAAATCACATCCTTGACATACATGTTAGTCCCTAATGACTATGCTGCCCTTCAATCACCAAAATCACTAAGTACATGGCATGATGCCATGTTTTACACAAAGGTCATATACCCTCACAGGTGGGGACAACTTCATAGACCAGCCTAGCTTCTTTTTTGTCGGGCACCATCTCTTAACGTAGTGGTGTGTGGTATTTCCATCGAACACCTTGAAAACCAATGATATTTTGTGTGGAGGCAACAGTGGAGGATAATTGTGGAGTTGGACATCTGCTTATCATCAGCTTCAAATGCAGAAACACACAATATGGAGAGGACACCTGGTTGTATCTAGCAAATGTTATGTAGCACTTACACCATAGAACGACACCTTGGAGGGCCACTCCACGTCTCATAACCCTATCACCTTGGGAAAGTTTAAGGTCGAAGCTCTTATAGACATAAACCACAAGCTCCACCCCAACACAAGAGTAATCCGGATGAATCCCATTGCCATGAAATATGTCACACAGCAGTTGGCATAGCTGAGCCATAAGCCATCATAGTGGTGAGGTTTCACAATGGTATGCAGATCTCGCACAATTCTTGTGTGATTTTGTCCATGGGATAATATCCCAAGTCCACAATGGGAGTGGAAGCGTAGCTGCCCGGCATTTCCTGGGAAGGTGGGTAGCCGGGGTGCGTGACTGATAATCCAATAAGGATTACTCGGGGGTTGAATAGTACAAATGAATATCTTCCTGCATATACACAAAACAAGTCAGACACAAACTTATTCAAGATAGATACTCGGGGGTTGCGGCCACAGGTACTTACCGCTCTTGGCGGATTACCAGCATGGTATTCTAGTACTGCCTGGGGGATTTCTCCGGCGTTTTTGAACATAGGCCGGAGTCTCGCCATCACCTCGCCGTTGGAGAGGTCTTCAGAAGTCTTCCTCGACGGGTCAACTGGGCCCGAGTAGTTGTACCCTAGGTACAGCGAAGTTGCAGGGGTTGGACGTGCCTCCTCATCAAACTGAAGGCCACGCCCATCCCTGTCAGCCCTTGACTCTTCAGGTGGGCGATCCTGTTGAGAAGCTCGGGGAGCTGAAAGCTATCTTCGGTCGCAGGCTCGCTCAACCACCTGTTATTGTATACCGGACAGTGTCCAGTCACCTTGGGGAGCTTCGGATCGTTGTCCCCAATGTAGAACCAGCAAGTCATACTCCAAGTACAGGTCACCGGATCTCTCCCGCATCTGAATTCCAGCGCCGCCAACTACTATGGTATACTCTAGCCAAGGCTGCGGCTTGACGCGGAAGATTTTGCTGAAGAGTTGGAAGTGGGGCTGGATCCCCAGAAAAGCCTCACAAAAATGCACAAATATGGCAATGTGGAGGATGCTTTTCGGGTTGAGGTAGACAAGCTCTAATCTATAAAACTGAAGCTTTCGTGTTGAGGATGCTTTTCGGGTTGAGGTAGCTTAGGCTGCGGCTTGACGCGGAAGATTTTGCGGAAGAGTTGGAAGTGGGGCTGGATCCCCAGACAAGCCTCACAAAAATCACAAAATGAACCGTCTCTCCGGGGTACCCCTCAAATGGCCAGGGGTCGTTGCAAGCGCAACTCCAGCTGACGGCTTCCTGCTCTTGCACCAGCTTCGCCTTCTCCAAGGCATGAATCTCCTCCAGCTTCAGCATGGATCTCTTCCAGGCGCGGGCCTGAGTTGGCGGAGTAGTTTGGTCAGTCCTCCCGAACTTTTGGGGGTGGTGGGTGTTGGGTAACGCAGCAGAAAACAAAAATTTTCCGACCTACGCACCAGCCCAGGACCACTATGGAGACTGCATACAAGGTTTGATCATTTTCGTTACCGACTCGTAGCGCAGCGGAAGTAGAGTCGATGACGAACGGCGGTGCAGATCCCCGCAGCTAGGATTTTACAACCTCCCAACCGCGAGGATGTATACCCTCATCTGCCCCGCGGACAACCCTCCGGGAGGCGGTCGCACAGTCCCCCGGACGGTGTCGCGGACAGCCCTTCGGGAGGACCTCCGAAACTCGGACTGTCACTCGGACAGCCCTTCGGGAGGACCTCCAAAACTCGGACGGTCACACGGACAGCCCTTCGGGAGGCACTCTCGAACTAAGACCGAAACTACGATCTCTCTACAGAGTTGCACACATACGGTGTCATCTATCCGGCAGGGCTTCGCCGTCCAGAACTAGTTCCCACCGGAACCCAGACAGCCTTTCGGCTCTACGAAACTATTTCGCTGGGAGGGAGAGAGAAGCCAGAAATGTCATGGCATGTGTATGTGAGAGCAAGGATGAAGCATATGGGGCTGCCTCCTCCCCTCTATTTATAGGAAAAACAAGGGGTAGGATGGGCATATCCAAAATGCCATGTCATCCCAAAATATCTTGGGAAGATATTTGTGGAAAGCCAACTTCCAACCATATCCATAAATCTGATTTCACTATTCATGACGACATTTTTCAGCGTCTGATCGAACTGAAAATATTCATGTGGGCTTAGAACATTTCCAGTACCCACCAAAATAATTTTCAACGCGAGCCGGAACAATTCCGGTTTAGTGATTTTCATCTGCGAAAAGCATCTGAAGCGGTTTCGGCAGCTCCGGAACATTTCCGGTTTTCATTCCGGAAAATTCCAGAAAGTTTCCAGAATGATTCTGGCACCCTCCAAGAATTATCAGGCATGTGCCGAAACCAATTTGACTTTATGGTGTACTCCGAAACAACTTTTCGGTTTAGTGATTTTCATCTGTGAAAAGCAACTAAAGCGGTTCCGGCAGTCCGGAACATTTCCGGTTTTTGTCTCTGAAAAATCTCAGAAGTTACCGGAACAATTCTGGTACCTTCCAATAATTTCCAGGCATGTGCCAAAACCAATTTGACTTTATGGAATACCCTGAAACAACTTTTCAGTTTCACCGGAACTATTCCGATATCCTCTCCGGAACGTTTCCGTTTCGTCCGAAACTTTTTCGGTGAATTTCTCTCAGACTCCCCGTCTAGTATTCAGCAGATAGATGACCCTTAAGCGTGTGACCCTATAGGTTCGGTGAAGTATAGACATGACCCGGAACACTTTCCGATCAATGATCAACATCGGAGCCGTGGACACCCATATTGACCCCTATACCCACACGAATGAATATTCGAGTGAACCTCCAGTTGCCGTGTGCTATTCCTGTTGCTTCGCGATATGTTACAAATACCCGAGGTGAGACATGTAGGCATCCCCGTGGATCAACAACTTGTCCACTATGCCAGTTACCTCGTTACCGGTATTGTTCTCTTTTCTCGTTCCCGTGTTCCGGCATCCCCGTGATCAAATCACAAAGTGTCTGGCCAGACGATGATGGATACCGTAACACCGAGAGGGCCCAGAGATATCTCTCCATCGTCGGAGGAGCAAATCCCAATCTTGAGCTATCAAGTTACTTGACATACTTTTCCATGAACCCGTAAGCCGCCGTAATAGCCACCCATTTACGGATGACGTTTAACAAACCCCAAAGTTCATGAAGCAAGCATGAAGAAACTCGATACTCTCATGGTCTAAGGAATCATGCAAACATTAACCACTCTGTGTTATTAACCATTAACTTATGACGAATGAATCTCATAGCATAACATCAATCGGGTCGATTCAACACAAGTGTTCTACTAACAATTGTGCCCTCAAAATTGCCGGCATAGTCATGCCCATGATCAGGAAAACAGGATCATCATGCAATACTTGAGCCAGTCATAGAGGCTTGACTAGGAATACTTTTTACCGTTTATTATCCCACACGTGCACATGAGTTTCCCTCCAAGCCTCGTTTTATTTGCAGACTCGAGAATCATTGCAGTTATAGCATGGAACATAAACATAATTATGAACAGGGAGATAATCAATAACATTTATTATTGCCTCTAGGGCATATCTCCTACAGACTCCCACTTGCACTAGAGTCAATAATCTAGTCAATGCTAATGCACTTTACACCTATGGCATACTGGTGTAAAATATGCTTCGCATGTGGTATAGCCTGATGTCCAACGGATCTGACGACTTCAGCTCCGTGTGTAACTTTGCATATCCCCGCGTTTTCACGCTTTCACAAACTTCATATTTTGTCTGGACTTGGCCTTGCATATGTGTGAATCATTGGTCGAAACCTGATTCCTCAGACTGAGCTATGGAGCAACTATCTGCAATAGTGTCCCATAGACCAAAGCCATCTTGGAACCATACTAAGTTCATGAATGAACTATATGATTCAACAACTTCTTTGTTGCTTCTAAAGCGTCAACATACTTAGCCTTTGTTATAGAATTCGCCACAGTATCTTGTTTGGAACAATTTCCAACTACCGTGCCACCATATTGTGTATTACACAAAACCCTTAACTTAAATCGAAAATCGCATGGAGCATTGATGAAGATTGTATCGATGTAATTGCTTACAACGAGCACTTCATAATCTCTACTTGCGAGAAAACATGTCATCAGTACTACTCTAGTACTCAGTGACATCTTTCACTGTTGTCCTATGATCAGTACTTTGATCACTTTGGTATCTATACTCGCAACAACTTTTGGAGTATCGGACATATCTGGTTGTTTTACATACCATGGAATACATGATTAATCCAAACACAAGAGTGTGTGGAATCTCCATCATGTATTTTACTCATCAGTGTTTTGGGACACCGAGTCTTGCAAAAACTCTTTCCATGTGACTTCGGCAAGAATCACTCCTTGGCTTTTTAAATGCTAAACGGTTTTAGCATCTTGTCAATATGTATTCATTGTTTAGCCCCATTAGGTAAATCTATCTCCATAGATCATCATGCCTAATATTGAGGCTATTTAGCCTAAGCACTTCATCGAAAAAACTATTTTCAAATGAAGTCCTAATTTGTGTCAAGAAATTTATTTCCAATTAACAATGTGTCAAGTACACACGGTTTTTAGAGAAATTATTATGCTCCCACTTACTTTCTTGAATCACAAGCATCTTCGATACCCATTTGATGAAGTCAAACCCCTTTGACCATTCCATCAAAAACGAAGATTCCAACTCCACTTTGCTCTCTTCTGTCCATCGCTGGAACTCTGAAGTTTGCATACTTACTAGCATCCTCTGGATCAACAATTTACTTTGGACTGTATCACATATAAGTCCTAGGTTTCATTTCCATCAGATGGAAATCCTTTTGTCATCCATGTTTCATATCTCATGATTGATATATGAATTAATTGCTAGTTCAACCCGAACCGACCTCAAGCATCGCTACGGTGAAACAACCTCATCGTAGTCAACTCTTTGAACTTGTTATTGCAACAAGTCGAGCTTTATGGATAAAACATTTTATCCGTATCAGTTTTTAGTTCCATAAATATTCGTTAGACTCTAAGTCTTCCGAAAGGTGTATCAAGATTTTAATCTTGAATCACTTTTATATGGAAACTATCTCGGATTGTATTGGCATTTAGCCAATTCCGGAGTCAGGGCCCATCACCGCTTCCTTGTGTATCGTAGGTATACTGTTGTCCAACAACAATATCTCGTTTGCGCACCTGAGAGGTTTGCACGAGCCTTGCCTACGGGGTTCAGCTGCAAGTTCGACCGAAGTCCATACATTTTATTGTAGAGACTTCCGTATCAGTCGCAGTAGGAAACTCCGGAATTACTTCCAAGGTCTCTTTCCTTTGATCTGATGACGAAGATATTGTTTATCTCGTCGAGTTGCACTGTTCTCCCACTCACCTTTTTGAAAGAACCACTTTCTTCAAAAAGCATACCGTTCTTTGTGGCAAACCTATTTGCCTCGATATAGTGGTGGGGAAATACCCAATGACTTGGGATAACCTACAAAGTAGCACTTGTCTGATTTGGAATAGGTTTGTAACCTTTTACACAAGCCCCATATTCCAAATGTTAAGAAAAGATATAACATGGTTGGGCGTACCATACCATGGCGTCATTTCAACAGACCCGATGGAGCTCTTTTCAGTGAAAAAACCGCAGTCCCTAAAGCATCACTTTTAAAAGGGATAATGGCAACTCTATTTATGTCTTCTTTGATCTTACCATGTCATAAATGGTTCGATTACATCTTCACGGACTTTCCACTTGCAGTGGTGTTCCAGGAGATGCAAGTTATGAAACCCCTTTCATAACTCATCAGACATTCGCTAAACTTGTAACTCAAATATTCCTTTCTGCAATCGAATTGTAGAAACATAATTTTCTTGTTACAATATTTTCTTCTTCATTTTGAAAACCTTTCGAATGATTTCAAAAGATCCAGACTCATGTCTCATCAAGTAAATATCCATATATCTACTTGAGTCATTTCTGAAGATAGATAAATCCACTACTTGCAACAACATTTATTGGACTACACATCATAATGTATGATCACCAATATGTTCTATGCTCGTTCCTTATGGCCTGGGAACGGTATTTCAGTCACTTCACTTTTCAGAGGAAATTTGCAAGTGTCAGATGATTCAAAATCAAACGACTTCAAAATCCATCATAATGGAATTTCCATGCGGGTTTCTCCAATGTGACCAAATGCAGTGCCACACTTGTGTGGTATTCTTTTAGTCTTGCGACATTTAGCGTCAGTGTTTATGGATGTATCATATTACCATCAATATTCATAGCATACATCCCATCCTGTATGGAAGCATGGCCCTTCATGTTATTCATAACACCAAACATCATAAGTTCTCTTATGAACAACCTTCTTGCAAGATACCTTATGCAAAGGGCTAGAGTGTGAAACTCTAAAATGAATTATGAAAGTAAACCCAGAGGTAATGTATTAATATCAATATTCATAACATACATCTCATTCATAATGAAAATATGGCCCTTATGTTATTCATAACATCGAACATCAAAAGTTCTCTTATGAATAACCTTCTTGCAAGATACTTTATGCAATGGGCTAGAGTGTAAAACTCTAAAATGAATTATGAAAGTAAATACATAGGGAATACACCGTTGGAAGGTATAGTAACATTTACTATGTTCCCTGCGTGTATCTAAACCTCATTCCTGGCAAGTCTTTCAGGCCATAGTAGTTCTTCAATCGAGCTGCAACAGAATGCAATCGAGCGGGTATCTTTGTGATTTACTCACAATACCCAAGAATTAGTGATTAACATGTTTAACCATAATTCCTAAGAACTATATCTTTGACCAGCCTTCTTTACATCAAAAACTTGTATGACATTCATACATGAGCTGGATATTCCAGTCTTCTTTCCTTTTGCCATTATACTTCTAACAGTTTAACTTTCAGTATTTCTCCTACTCTCAGAAGAAGCACCCAACTTAAGAGTGGCGATAGCCCCGGACTTCCTAGGCGTGAAAGTTTCACTAACACCCTTCGGACACTTCCTTTCTCTTTAAGTTGTTGTTTTATTCACCATCATCATATGACTGGCGTTCTTCTGGATCCCTCTCTTATCAGTCTAATGCATAGTAAACTCCTTTACTAACAGTTTGCAAACAAATATTGCTTTGGATATCTCATATCTTTTAGCTTTTGTCTGTCTCTGAAAATGATTTTCAGATTCCATGAATATCACATAACTATCCAAACTTTTGAAGTTCGGGTCTCATGGAAGCAAACGCATTGCACTTGACTAAAACAGAATTCTAGCTTTTGGATCGAAGGACGAGAGTCACATGATCCATAGCATTAGCGGGAGAATACCGAAAGTATGCGATAGGACAAAGTCCTTCTCGGCACTCTAGAGGACAATCCTCACATTACGTTACCAGCCGTAAAGTTTTAACCAGATATTTAACAGCTATTCAATTTTAATAGGGAAGGTGGAAACGCGAGCCATTATTCTACAACTATTATGCAAACCACACTTAGACAGTGTTCAAAATTAATTGCACTGAGAATTAAACAAGTTAATTCTATAATGCGCTCCCACTCAAATCAATATCTCTCATAATTGATTGTGAGCGATTCAAGATCCAAATTACAATTCAACGCCAAGGATGTATCCATCTCAAGTGACGAGAATTGCAATCGGTAGGCCAACTTGCCAATCACATCTCTATGTGACTCTTGTTCATCTTTCGATGCGTGTGTTCCGAGCTCATGACTTTCATGCCTGAACGTCAAGACAACCAAGTGATCTCGCTGCGAGGTCTCAACTCACCCGCCTCACACATCCCTAATCGTTCGTACCCATGTATCCATGTGATACCCCGAAAAGTTAGGTGCCGTGACGGTGCTACACTTGGGAGAACACTAACTACTTGATATTTTTGTGAGAGATCACCCTAATAAAAGCGACTACCGCGCAATCAAAAGGGTGCATCATAAGGGATAAACATCTCAGGCAATTCATAATAGCAAGATATGGTATAGCCCTTTCTGACGGAGAACTCTTGTATTTCTTCGTCTCCGGCATTCGCGTCGGTGTTCACCTTCGCGAAGATTGCCACCACCTTGTCGATGCACCAGATAATATTGCTATCTCTATAGCTAATAAAATAAGTGCATTACTTAAGGTTGACACGCAGGTCATTAAAGTGACAATCATATGGCTCCAGCCATCATGCCGAATCATGACACGCAGGTCATGTTAATTTACATCATATAGTCATCTCATACATAATCGAATTAATATGAGCACTGCTATACCACATCATATGCACATGCAAACCATCCTGCAAAACCAAGTTAGACGCCTCTAGTTGGTTTATGCAAATTTCATTTTACGTGGCTTCTAAGGTTTCGAACAAACCGAAGCTACCTACGTATTATCATCAAGTATGATAATTCAAGTCGCTAGATTAACATCGCGGGGTGTATGAAACACGAGATAATTAAATCTCGAGCCCCATACTAAACTTCGTCATACGCATGACCCCCGTGCAGATCATATCTGCAATGCCCTTTCATCTGCGAATTTCATCTTTCTTTTGACTATGGCGGAACCCAAAGAACTGAAGCACTTCGTTGATCAATCAGGATCGCGGATTGCCAGAACTTTGTGAAATTCCACCATACTGTCTCGAGATTGAGCAAACGCAAATTCTAGGGAAGCAACAAGAACATCGGGTAACAGACTTCATCTGTCACCCGCACAAATAATTTTCAGCAATAGAACTCATCTACTACCTAATTATATTGTGCAACACCCATACATCTCATGTATTCTAGATCGTAACCTGCATCTTCGCATAGCACGGCTCTTGATGCCACTGTTGGGTAACGCAGCAGAAAACAAAAATTTTCCGACCTACGCACCAGCCCAGGACCACTATGGAGACTGCATACAAGGTTTGATCATTTTCGTTACCGACTCGTAGCGCAGCGGAAGTAGAGTCGATGACGAACGGCGGTGCAGATCCCCGCAGCTAGGATTTTACAACCTCCCAACCGCGAGGATGTATACCCTCATCTGCCCCGCGGACAACCCTCCGGGAGGCGGTCGCACAGTCCCCCGGACGGTGTCGCGGACAGCCCTTCGGGAGGACCTCCGAAACTCAGACTGTCACTCGGACAGCCCTTCGGGAGGACCTCCAAAACTCGGACGGTCACACGGACAGCCCTTCGGGAGGCACTCTCGAACTAAGACCGAAACTACGATCTCTCTACAGAGTTGCACACATACGGTGTCATCTATCCGGCAGGGCTTCGCCGTCCAGAACTAGTTCCCACCGGAACCCAGACAGCCTTTCGGCTCTACGAAACTATTTCGCTGGGAGGGAGAGAGAAGCCAGAAATGTCATGGCATGTGTATGTGAGAGCAAGGATGAAGCATATGGGGCTGCCTCCTCCCCTCTATTTATAGGAAAAACAAGGGGTAGGATGGGCATATCCAAAATGCCATGTCATCCCAAAATATCTTGGGAAGATATTTGTGGAAAGCCAACTTCCAACCATATCCATAAATCTGATTTCACTATTCATGACGACATTTTTCAGCGTCTGATCGAACTGAAAATATTCATGTGGGCTTAGAACATTTCCAGTACCCACCAAAATAATTTTCAACGCGAGCCGGAACAATTCCGGTTTAGTGATTTTCATCTGCGAAAAGCATCTGAAGCGGTTTCGGCAGCTCCGGAACATTTCCGGTTTTCATTCCGGAAAATTCCAGAAAGTTTCCAGAATGATTCTGGCACCCTCCAAGAATTATCAGGCATGTGCCGAAACCAATTTGACTTTATGGTGTACTCCGAAACAACTTTTCGGTTTAGTGATTTTCATCTGTGAAAAGCAACTAAAGCGGTTCCGGCAGTCCGGAACATTTCCGGTTTTTGTCTCTGAAAAATCTCAGAAGTTACCGGAACAATTCTGGTACCTTCCAATAATTTCCAGGCATGTGCCAAAACCAATTTGACTTTATGGAATACCCTGAAACAACTTTTCAGTTTCACCGGAACTATTCCGATATCCTCTCCGGAACGTTTCCGTTTCGTCCGAAACATTTTCGGTGAATTTCTCTCAGACTCCCCGTCTAGTATTCAGCAGATAGATGACCCTTAAGCGTGTGACCCTATAGGTTCGGTGAAGTATAGACATGACCCGGAACACTTTCCGATCAATGATCAACATCGGAGCCGTGGACACCCATATTGACCCCTATACCCACACGAATGAATATTCGAGTGAACCTCCAGTTGCCGTGTGCTATTCCTGTTGCTTCGCGATATGTTACAAATACCCGAGGTGAGACATGTAGGCATCCCCGTGGATCAACAACTTGTCCACTATGCCAGTTACCTCGTTACCGGTATTGTTCTCTTTTCTCGTTCCCGTGTTCCGGCATCCCCGTGATCAAATCACAAAGTGTCTGGCCAGACGATGATGGATACCGTAACACCGAGAGGGCCCAGAGATATCTCTCCATCGTCGGAGGAGCAAATCCCAATCTTGAGCTATCAAGTTACTTGACATACTTTTCCATGAACCCGTAAGCCGCCGTAATAGCCACCCATTTACGGATGACGTTTAACAAACCCCAAAGTTCATGAAGCAAGCATGAAGAAACTCGATACTCTCATGGTCTAAGGAATCATGCAAACATTAACCACTCTGTGTTATTAACCATTAACTTATGACGAATGAATCTCATAGCATAACATCAATCGGGTCGATTCAACACAAGTGTTCTACTAACAATTGTGCCCTCAAAATTGCCGGCATAGTCATGCCCATGATCAGGAAAACAGGATCATCATGCAATACTTGAGCCAGTCATAGAGGCTTGACTAGGAATACTTTTTACCGTTTATTATCCCACACGTGCACATGAGTTTCCCTCCAAGCCTCGTTTTATTTGCAGACTCGAGAATCATTGCAGTTATAGCATGGAACATAAACATAATTATGAACAGGGAGATAATCAATAACATTTATTATTGCCTCTAGGGCATATCTCCTACAGTGGGGGGGGGGGAGGTTGATAGCCTGGCTTAATAGGGATGATAGACTACTCATATCAATAAGGAATTCCTTCTTTTCCGGGAGCCCATTCGAAAAGAACTCCAAAGTTAAGCGTGCTTGGCTTGGAGTAATTCTAGGATGGGTGACCAACCGGAAAGTTGGTCCCGGGTGCGCACGAGTGAGGACAAAGTGCGTAGGAAAGACTAGTATTGATCTGTGGGACCAATATAGATCCTGCCAGGAGTAACGACCACCGGCGGGTGTGTCTGGGGCGTTACAGGGGGGTTCCCCTTCCTAGATCTGGTCTTGCTCCCCTCAGCACCCTTCACAGCCGAAGCCTTCTTGCCCACCTTGGATGTCACGAGCGTCTTCACTCGCATGCCCTCGGGGGCTCAACGGTGGGAGGAGGCGGCGGTGCTGGGTAGTATGGTTGCAAAAGCAGATGGCAATGGCAGACTAAACGGCGGTAACTCCTCACCTCTATTTATAACAGCAGTGAAATAAATGGAGATAATGGTCGCGACATTTTCGCATTTGGCCGTAAAAATCGCACCTGGCCGTCAGTTACCATAATTATCGCAGAAGATAAGGTTACTGTTGGTGACGGTCACTATGACCAGTGGTTGACCCTTATACCTCCTGAAACTAGTCGCGTAACGGCTCGGGGGACTGTGTGCCACGTGCCCGTCAGCTAAAAAAGTTTTTTCTCCGGATTTTGCGGTGAAGACAATTCAAATGCAGATTGACCCTCAGCCTGATTCTTCGACTCAACCTAAGGCTCGGTGGCTACTCCATATGTAGTGCGATTTTCATCGCACTTCCATATATAAATTCAAAGACAAATATTCAAGACAGTGTCAGACGAGGCTTGAGCACATTCTAGCCGCATGGCAGTACTCGAGTTACTTGAAGGCTCAACAACGACAGAGTACTCAGAAGAGCACCAGCAACTAGTCGGGATGAAGCCTACGAAGGTACTCGGAACTGCTGCATTTGACTAAAATGTACTCGAAAGTATGCGATAGGACAAAGTCCTTCTCGGCACTCTAGAGGACAATCCTCACATTACGTTACCAGCCGTAAAGTTTTAACCAGATATTTAACAGCTATTCAATTTTAATAGGGAAGGTGGAAACGCGAGCCATTATTCTACAACTATTATGCAAACCACACTTAGACAGTGTTCAAAATTAATTGCACTGAGAATTAAACAAGTTAATTCTATAATGCGCTCCCACTCAAATCAATATCTCTCATAATTGATTGTGAGCGATTCAAGATCCAAATTACAATTCAACGCCAAGGATGTATCCATCTCAAGTGACGAGAATTGCAATCGGTAGGCCAACTTGCCAATCACATCTCTATGTGACTCTTGTTCATCTTTCGATGCGTGTGTTCCGAGCTCATGACTTTCATGCCTGAACGTCAAGACAACCAAGTGATCTCGCTGCGAGGTCTCAACTCACCCGCCTCACACATCCCTAATCGTTCGTACCCATGTATCCATGTGATACCCCGAAAAGTTAGGTGCCGTGACGGTGCTACACTTGGGAGAACACTAACTACTTGATATTTTTGTGAGAGATCACCCTAATAAAAGCGACTACCGCGCAATCAAAAGGGTGCATCATAAGGGATAAACATCTCAGGCAATTCATAATAGCAAGATATGGTATAGCCCTTTCTGACGGAGAACTCTTGTATTTCTTCGTCTCCGGCATTCGCGTCGGTGTTCACCTTCGCGAAGATTGCCACCACCTTGTCGATGCACCAGATAATATTGCTATCTCTATAGCTAATAAAATAAGTGCATTACTTAAGGTTGACACGCAGGTCATTAAAGTGACAATCATATGGCTCCAGCCATCATGCCGAATCATGACACGCAGGTCATGTTAATTTACATCATATAGTCATCTCATACATAATCGAATTAATATGAGCACTGCTATACCACATCATATGCACATGCAAACCATCCTGCAAAACCAAGTTAGACGCCTCTAGTTGGTTTATGCAAATTTCATTTTACGTGGCTTCTAAGGTTTCGAACAAACCGAAGCTACCTACGTATTATCATCAAGTATGATAATTCAAGTCGCTAGATTAACATCGCGGGGTGTATGAAACACGAGATAATTAAATCTCGAGCCCCATACTAAACTTCGTCATACGCATGACCCCCGTGCAGATCATATCTGCAATGCCCTTTCATCTGCGAATTTCATCTTTCTTTTGACTATGGCGGAACCCAAAGAACTGAAGCACTTCGTTGATCAATCAGGATCGCGGATTGCCAGAACTTTGTGAAATTCCACCATACTGTCTCGAGATTGAGCAAACGCAAATTCTAGGGAAGCAACAAGAACATCGGGTAACAGACTTCATCTGTCACCCGCACAAATAATTTTCAGCAATAGAACTCATCTACTACCTAATTATATTGTGCAACACCCATACATCTCATGTATTCTAGATCGTAACCTGCATCTTCGCATAGCACGGCTCTTGATGCCACTGTTGGGTAACGCAGCAGAAAACAAAAATTTTCCGACCTACGCACCAGCCCAGGACCACTATGGAGACTGCATACAAGGTTTGATCATTTTCGTTACCGACTCGTAGCGCAGCGGAAGTAGAGTCGATGACGAACGGCGGTGCAGATCCCCGCAGCTAGGATTTTACAACCTCCCAACCGCGAGGATGTATACCCTCATCTGCCCCGCGGACAACCCTCCGGGAGGCGGTCGCACAGTCCCCCGGACGGTGTCGCGGACAGCCCTTCGGGAGGACCTCCGAAACTCAGACTGTCACTCGGACAGCCCTTCGGGAGGACCTCCAAAACTCGGACGGTCACACGGACAGCCCTTCGGGAGGCACTCTCGAACTAAGACCGAAACTACGATCTCTCTACAGAGTTGCACACATACGGTGTCATCTATCCGGCAGGGCTTCGCCGTCCAGAACTAGTTCCCACCGGAACCCAGACAGCCTTTCGGCTCTACGAAACTATTTCGCTGGGAGGGAGAGAGAAGCCAGAAATGTCATGGCATGTGTATGTGAGAGCAAGGATGAAGCATATGGGGCTGCCTCCTCCCCTCTATTTATAGGAAAAACAAGGGGTAGGATGGGCATATCCAAAATGCCATGTCATCCCAAAATATCTTGGGAAGATATTTGTGGAAAGCCAACTTCCAACCATATCCATAAATCTGATTTCACTATTCATGACGACATTTTTCAGCGTCTGATCGAACTGAAAATATTCATGTGGGCTTAGAACATTTCCAGTACCCACCAAAATAATTTTCAACGCGAGCCGGAACAATTCCGGTTTAGTGATTTTCATCTGCGAAAAGCATCTGAAGCGGTTTCGGCAGCTCCGGAACATTTCCGGTTTTCATTCCGGAAAATTCCAGAAAGTTTCCAGAATGATTCTGGCACCCTCCAAGAATTATCAGGCATGTGCCGAAACCAATTTGACTTTATGGTGTACTCCGAAACAACTTTTCGGTTTAGTGATTTTCATCTGTGAAAAGCAACTAAAGCGGTTCCGGCAGTCCGGAACATTTCCGGTTTTTGTCTCTGAAAAATCTCAGAAGTTACCGGAACAATTCTGGTACCTTCCAATAATTTCCAGGCATGTGCCAAAACCAATTTGACTTTATGGAATACCCTGAAACAACTTTTCAGTTTCACCGGAACTATTCCGATATCCTCTCCGGAACGTTTCCGTTTCGTCCGAAACATTTTCGGTGAATTTCTCTCAGACTCCCCGTCTAGTATTCAGCAGATAGATGACCCTTAAGCGTGTGACCCTATAGGTTCGGTGAAGTATAGACATGACCCGGAACACTTTCCGATCAATGATCAACATCGGAGCCGTGGACACCCATATTGACCCCTATACCCACACGAATGAATATTCGAGTGAACCTCCAGTTGCCGTGTGCTATTCCTGTTGCTTCGCGATATGTTACAAATACCCGAGGTGAGACATGTAGGCATCCCCGTGGATCAACAACTTGTCCACTATGCCAGTTACCTCGTTACCGGTATTGTTCTCTTTTCTCGTTCCCGTGTTCCGGCATCCCCGTGATCAAATCACAAAGTGTCTGGCCAGACGATGATGGATACCGTAACACCGAGAGGGCCCAGAGATATCTCTCCATCGTCGGAGGAGCAAATCCCAATCTTGAGCTATCAAGTTACTTGACATACTTTTCCATGAACCCGTAAGCCGCCGTAATAGCCACCCATTTACGGATGACGTTTAACAAACCCCAAAGTTCATGAAGCAAGCATGAAGAAACTCGATACTCTCATGGTCTAAGGAATCATGCAAACATTAACCACTCTGTGTTATTAACCATTAACTTATGACGAATGAATCTCATAGCATAACATCAATCGGGTCGATTCAACACAAGTGTTCTACTAACAATTGTGCCCTCAAAATTGCCGGCATAGTCATGCCCATGATCAGGAAAACAGGATCATCATGCAATACTTGAGCCAGTCATAGAGGCTTGACTAGGAATACTTTTTACCGTTTATTATCCCACACGTGCACATGAGTTTCCCTCCAAGCCTCGTTTTATTTGCAGACTCGAGAATCATTGCAGTTATAGCATGGAACATAAACATAATTATGAACAGGGAGATAATCAATAACATTTATTATTGCCTCTAGGGCATATCTCCTACAGTGGGGGGGGGGGGGAGGTTGATAGCCTGGCTTAATAGGGATGATAGACTACTCATATCAATAAGGAATTCCTTCTTTTCCGGGAGCCCATTCGAAAAGAACTCCAAAGTTAAGCGTGCTTGGCTTGGAGTAATTCTAGGATGGGTGACCGACCGGAAAGTTGGTCCCGGGTGCGCACGAGTGAGGACAAAGTGCGTAGGAAAGACTAGTATTGATCTGTGGGACCAATATAGATCCTGCCAGGAGTAACGACCACCGGCGGGTGTGTCTGGGGCGTTACAGGGGGGTTCCCCTTCCTAGATCTGGTCTTGCTCCCCTCAGCACCCTTCACAGCCGAAGCCTTCTTGCCCACCTTGGATGTCACGAGCGTCTTCACTCGCATGCCCTCGGGGGCTCAACGGTGGGAGGAGGCGGCGGTGCTGGGTAGTATGGTTGCAAAAGCAGATGGCAATGGCAGACTAAACGGCGGTAACTCCTCACCTCTATTTATAACAGCAGTGAAATAAATGGAGATAATGGTCGCGACATTTTCGCATTTGGCCGTAAAAATCGCACCTGGCCGTCAGTTACCATAATTATCGCAGAAGATAAGGTTACTGTTGGTGACGGTCACTATGACCAGTGGTTGACCCTTATACCTCCTGAAACTAGTCGCGTAACGGCTCGGGGGACTGTGTGCCACGTGCCCGTCAGCTAAAAAAGTTTTTTCTCCGGATTTTGCGGTGAAGACAATTCAAATGCAGATTGACCCTCAGCCTGATTCTTCGACTCAACCTAAGGCTCGGTGGCTACTCCATATGTAGTGCGATTTTCATCGCACTTCCATATATAAATTCAAAGACAAATATTCAAGACAGTGTCAGACGAGGCTTGAGCACATTCTAGCCGCATGGCAGTACTCGAGTTACTTGAAGGCTCAACAACGACAGAGTACTCAGAAGAGCACCAGCAACTAGTCGGGATGAAGCCTACGAAGGTACTCGGAACTGCTGCATTTGACTAAAATGTACTCGGGGGCTTGTCCTATATACATCTATGGGTCCACCAGAAGGTTTGGACAGACCCACATGCAGGGCTGTACACCGAGACGTGTCAAACATGGAGACTACGGTGTAGGACGGCGTGGTCTACATGGAAGCCAGGAACTAGTCGAGGACTCGGAAACTACTCGTAGCAATTAGAGTAGGACTCTCTAGTCGTATCCGCCTAGTATTCTTGTACAAAAACCGACCTGTAACTCTGCTCCTCCGATATATAAGGACGGGCAGGGACCCCCTCAAAACATCTTCAATTGAATACAAGACATCAAACATATAGGACATAGGGTATTACGCGATCTAGCGGTCCGAACCTGTCTAAATCGCGTGCCTACGTACACCATCGAGTTCCAGATTTCGGCGACACCCAGCTACCAAAACTCTACCTCGAGTAACCCCCTTGGTAGGTTGCCGGGTTAAACACCGACAGTCATTAACGGGCGCCAACAATTTCTTTTCTCTATTTTTATTTTTTATTTTTTTATTTCATCATGTTTGTACTGATTGTTTCTCCAAATCATCAGTTGAGGTGTAGTTATAACAAAAGATTTAGCTAAACGTAATTGGTAGGACAGTAAATGGTGTTGCTTTTATCACAAGGACTAGACAATTAGGCCCTTGCTCTTTGACTGCCTATGTGCTCTCGCTCTGTGGTCCACCATTTATGCAGCATCAGGTTTTCATCAACTTCATAGTGTGCCAAAAACGTTTAGGACTTGGCTAGGAGGTATTAATGAAGACCTGAACCCACTAGTTTATTGTTGGTTTGGGGGCAGGGAGGGGGTTGGGGTGGTGTCGGGTGGTGGGTGGGGGCGTGTGGTGGGAGCGAGGTTATCTACTTGTTAGTCGATTTCGCTGTGGGAGTTTGTCTTTGAAAGAAAATCTACCTATTCCCCTATGCAGGTTATATCCTCGGTAATACACAACCTTCGTACTTGGGGTATATTACACAGAAGATAACACTGTTACAGCAGCAGATACACTGTAATCTGCTGCATCGCAACGTTTAGTGCGAGTGAACAAGGTGTTTTCTTTTATCCGGGCACATGAGCGGCAGTCTAGTTATCAAATTAAGTGTCATTAGTGTGTTGGCTTCTTTGTATTTCTTTTGTAAGGCTGTTTTTCGTGCCAGCTCAATGTAAGAACTTTGAAATTAATAAGAAAGTTCCATTATTAAAAAAAAATCACCAGTTGAGTTTCTCTTGATGTCAGATGGAATAATCAGAATCTTTTCTTCTTCCGTCGTTCGTATTCCAATTCTGTTTGATTTTTGCAAATCAAATGAAGCAAGAAGCATTAACAGCAACGCAACCAAACAAAGAACATTAACACCGTTACAGCACCAGATACGCCGTAATCTGATTCCCTTTCCATTTGCATTACCGTTCTACAAACCAAACAACACCTTAGTTAATATATATATAGATCCTAATCAGTTTCTCGTCCTGAAGTCACTTTGGAATTTAGTTATATTGTTCTTTGCAATTCAACATATGATACAACGAAACTGAAGAAAACGGGAGTGGTTGAAGCTTCTATCATTAATCCAATCATTAGCCATATATATAGGTTTAAACGGAATTTCCGAAAAGTTTTCAAGAGGCAACTGAGCACTGATTTGGTGGCTACAATCGAAGTTCAAACATGCATCTGGGCAAGCCATTATTAAAAGTTTTGATGCTCATTGTTAGGTGCTGAATATGTGCTCCAATATGGACTGGAGAGCACTCATGCACCAGACTAGATGCCCAATGTAGCTTTTAGAGATGCTCCAACAGTCTTGAGGGAGAAGGCAGTTGGAGTTCCACAAGAAGCTAGACATCATGGATGCTAGATGCGTCAATGGCGATGGTGATGGCGTCTCTACAGCTTGAGCACTACGAGGTGGTGGTCCACTGCATGTGGCTTGAAGTACTCTAGCGTTGTGTAGTTTTCGAGGACATAACGGCGCAACCACACACTTTGGGTGCCCAAAGTTATTATTAGATTATGACAACTACTCCATGAACCTTTTTGCTTCCAGTAAAAAATTTAACTCCAAAATCAAACCTTAACCTAATGGTAGACTTTGCTGAAAGTCGACTCACCCAGCCAAAATTACGTGCAATCCGGGTGGCTACAAAATCAATTATGCAAACATGAGCTAATAATCTAGTAAATGTTTTCTAAGGGCTTATACGATAGTATAGGGAGCTGCTATTCAGAATCCAGCTGTAACATCAATTTTGTTGTCGAACAGAATCACGTACATGTCAAAATGTGTCCCCATGATAGCTCATGTGTGGCATCCAATGTTACAGCTGGATGTCCAGTACCCCCTAAATAAATGATCTTATTGCACTATAAGGCTTACTATGTGTAATTGATCATGAAGAACCATACTCCGTCCGTCCCGCAAAAATTGTCCATTTAGTTATGTCCTAAGTAAAACCATCTTATGCTTGACCAAGTTTACATAAAAATAAGAACAATAATAATACTAGTTTTGTGGGAGATATGGAAGGAGCGAAATGCGCGGGTTTTCCAGCACCAGGAACAATCGCTCAATCGTTTAGTGGCCAAGATAAAAGAGGAGGCACGCTACTTAAGCTTACATTGTAACACCCGGGCGCTAGCCGGGATGCGAGTGTACAGTATGTAATTAACTTACTTCTGTTTTGCCCGTCAGGCCTTCCTCTTTATTAATACAGCAGCAGCTCTCCTGCTGGTTCGTTTCAAAAAAAAAATTTACATAAAAATATATCAATGATTTTGATATCTAACAAATTTCATTTTATTAGTTATGAAATACATTTTCATATAGCATACCTATTTAGTGTTATAAATATTGATATTCTTCATTGTAAACTTGGTCAAACTTAAAACAGTTTCACTTAGGAGAAACCTAAAAGGACACCCTTTGCGGGACAGAGGGAGTATGTACTTACTCCCAAGACTCGTAATTAATGCTAGAGTTTTCACTTTTCAAATGAACTATCTGAATCAGTGCTCCAATAGTTGTTTGCATGCAGACATGCAGTTCATCATGCTGAGGGCACAGCAGCTAAGGGCTGCTTCTGTAGCTTGCATATGCCATGTCAGAATTACCATGAGGTACTCCCTGTGCATAATATTATATTACTATTTTGTAAGACTGCTCGATCCTGTCATATAAAGCAATAAATTGATCACGTGTAGAAATATACCAGCCCGGCCCTCAACTAAATCTGTTCTAATTCTGTTACCAATATATTGTTTCATGACATGCTCTCCAAAGATGTCATGTCATATGAAGAGAAAATGATACAACTCTTACAATGCATAATATAATGGTATTGGTTTTTAGGAATCTCATGTCAATTAATTATTGTGCAAATTGTGTCTATAAAAATGTGCCCAAAATGTGTATGTACAATGCTTTGTTTCTTAGTGTTCTCAAGGCAATTAATCGTGCCATACATTGTGCTCATCTTTCAAATGATACAACCACAGGCATCTCTTTACACACTAGGGGAAGCTTGGTGGCTGCATGCATTTGCACAAATCCAGATCCCTGGGGAGAATAGTGGGAAAGGAGGCTTCTTTTTGCAGTACTAGCTGTCTTATTCGTGGGACTTGGCATCTTTTGTATATCGAGTGGAAGCTTAATACAGAAGCCCACAGGGCAGCAGGCATATTTATACCCATGCGGACGCAGCCAGAGCCGAATTGAGACCAATGCAAATTGCAAGAATTATAGCCACTTCCGGTAACAAGAAACACCTAGAAGTAGAAGCCATGTCACAGGTTCTGTGGTTTCTCGTTACTACCATCGTCATAACCCATCTGGTGCCACTACCTGTGCTAGACGCCCGCGCCAACAACATGGCACCATCACCATTGTTAGCTCCACGGCCAGACTGCCCTCCCAAGTGCGGTGACGTAGACATTCCCTACCCATTTGGCATAGGCAAGGATTGCTCATTTCCAGGCTTCAACCTCACCTGCAACCACAGCTTGAACCCTCCGAGACCATACTGGTTTGATGTAGAGGTCGTCGGTGTCACGTTGGAGGCTGGTGAGATGCGCATCCATAGCTTATTGTCGTACGTCTGCTTCAACTCATCAAATACAGTCAAGTCCAGCGGAGGTCAAGACCCTTACCTCGACCACCACGACAACTCGCCGTTCCTAATCTCGGCGGCGCGCAATGAGTTCACGGCGATCGGGTGCAGCACGATGGCAATCCTGGATAGCAGCAGAAGGATCTACTACACTGGCTGCATCACCTCCTGCACAAGTGTTGCTGAGGTAGCTCGCGACGGCGACAAGTGCACGGGGCTCGGCTGCTGCCAGACGTCCATCCCGGGAAACCTGAATGGGATACAGGTCACCTTGATGGGCGATGGCAAAGCCACCGACGACAATCCTTCTTGGAAGTTCAGTCCCTGCAGCTATGCCTTCGTGGCCGAGAAAGGCTGGTATGTAAACAACCAATCCATGGCGATTCGTGCTATTCGAAACTGACTCTTGGCTTTAACGGGTTAGATGAAAGAGATTTATGAAAAAACTGGGAATAAACTGAGAGACAAGGATGATTAGTTTTAGAAAAGGGCCGGGGACAGGTATAGGAAGTAGCCTTTCTGAAACACTACTGGACTGAACGTATATAAAAAATCTATACAAGACTTCTAGCTATATGTATAGTATAAGGTTTGTTTAACGTTTCTACTCGGCACATGCTACCACAAGAAAGGTTTCAAACCATATGAGCTACACAACACAACTCTAGAAAATTGCGGAAAGTAAGTGCATTAATTAGTTAAATATAAAAATATAAAGGGTATATAGATGCATCTTTTTGATAATTTATTGATGAGTTACTGCTATACCATAGTTGTCCTCACAAGGATCAAGCACCATTCAAATTAAACAACTCCGCTATACCATATGTCAGAGCCAACAGCTCATGTGTCAGCGCCATGCAGGGACCTGGGTACTTATGCAAGTGCTCTGATGGATACGAGGGCAACCCCTACATCATTGACGGATGCAAAAGTAAGTCCATTTAGTTTACCTTTTGCTTCTATAGTTTTGTGTTCATGTCTTTTGTATCGTTATAGTACTGTTTTGTTTGAAGGATATTTGCATATATATACCAATAGTCCTAGGATCATTATTGGATCCAACTGTTAATTTTGAGGTGTGGGGTCATTGCACAAGCGTATGTGATGTCTGCATGACACATCAAATTATCTCCAACCATTTTTCGGTTAATGAAAATTTTATCTTCTTTCCCTTTTCTCCCTTCCCTTTCCTTTCCCTTTTGGGCTCAGCCTCGCCTGTCATCCCCTTCCTCTCTCTTTGAAGAAAGATAGGGAAAGGGAATGAACACAATTGAAGGGAAAAACAACGTAATATATCCTAAAACGAAGGGACGGTCGCTAGAATAATAATGAAAGGAAGGACATTACATGGTGAGTCAAAGTCGGCGACTTCAATCTTGATGTATTTAGTCCTGTAGTTTGCCTCGTAGTCCAAGGTGATATGACTTGCCCAAGTGGTACTGCAGCGTTTCCAGGGTCAATACCGTAGAACAGTGCATCAGTTGGTGTGAGCATTTACGAAATATTCAGACCCATCTTCTTAAATATGTCAGCAATGATGACATTAAGGCCACTTCAGCTATCAATGAGTACTCAGGTCAGTTTTGCTCTGGCCACCACTGGATCCAGAACTAGTGGATAACGCCCTGGTTTGGAGAAACTAGTCCATTGATCTTCCCTTGAGAAAGTAATTAGAGTCTCTGACCACCGCAAGAATGTTGGAGTAGCCGGCTCTATTTACATGATCTCACGGAGGGTTAGCTTTTGAGCTCTCTTGGAGCTAATAGATGCTGAGCCTCCGAAGATGACGTTGATGGTCTTGTTTGGTGTCTGATAATTGCCGTGCGGAGCCTTGCCATTATCATCTTCAGGATCCTTGTCTTTGGAATCATCATCCTTCTTCCTCTTTGTATAACCAAACAAGTTGATCCCAAAAACTTTGTGGATGCCATAGCATTGCCATGCTGTATGGTTACTCTTCGGGTGCCATGGACATTTCTTGTGCAGCAATTTTTCAAATGCAGCACTACTCGGGATATAGGTTTGACGATCAACTATCTTGACAATGTTGTCTGACTTGAGCTTGTGGGCACCGGAGCTCTAATTATCATTACCTTGTCGGTTGTTACCATTGTTATGCCAAATAGTACCGTGGCATTCAATCTCCTGATCTTCTATGTCAGCCCATGTACTTGCCATGTTCCTGAGTTCATCAATGTTTCTGGGATTTTGTCTTCCGAAGTCGAGCCTATACTGCCTTTCCCGAAGACCGTTGTGGAAATAGTCAATGACATCACATTCTAAGACATCCACAATTGTTGTCCTTTTCTTGAAGAAACAATGAGTGTAACTGCGGAGTGACTCATTTTCTTCTTGCTTGCATCGGCCAAGATCGAAATGATTACCTGGCCACTCCCAGGTATCTTGGAAATTGTTGATGAATTCCCACGTCAGTTCCTCCCAAGAGTCAATAGAATTAGGCAGCAATCCTTCGAGCCATGCAAGAGGTGCTAGTTCTAGCATTATGGGACAATTGACAACTTTGGTGTCATCATTGCCTCCTGCCGACTGGAAAGCAGTGGTATAGCAATTAAGCCATTGAGCTGGATTGCGTTTGCCATCATATTTGTCAATATCCACTGTCTTGAACTTATCTGGGCACTCGGCATGGTGGATCTTTGATGTTAAGGCTAGAAAACCATCATAATTGTCGGATTATAATCTGCTCCTCCGGGTCGGCTGCATTACTGAAGGCGCGACGACGTAGCTCGCTCTCCTCGCATTCACGATAGCGGCTATTGATGATGTCGCGTGCGTCATGTGACTTGTTGATGGTTTCACGGAGATCCTTGGGAGCTTCATCTTATCCTCGGTGACGGTAGTGTACTTCTTGGTCCACGATGGGTCTGGTGCCAGGAGCACCTAGATTAGGCCTGCCACCAAGAATGCTAGGATTAGCTCTACCAGTGGGGGCACCAGGATTGGGCCTGCCACCAGGCACAACTACTCAGTTTGGATCTTGAGTTGGATTTCCTTCAGGCCAGCCTCCTGAAGTATGATGCCGACTAGATGCCGTGTGGGATGGAGTATGAGAACATCCAGATCATAAGCCTTCAATCTAAACCATTGCAATCTCCAAGAGTGTAGCAAGGTGCCGAGTAGTATTAGTTGGGGGAAGACTCCCGAGATGAGATGATACTGCCATGATGTTTGCCTTGGGGGTAGTGAACACATTCTGGCCAGCCACTTGCACAAATTCAGGATTTAGTTCCCATCAAGGAGCGGGACCCGTCGGTTGATTGGCCATGTGTTTATGAACCCGCCTATGCTTTTCAACGCGCTGTTGGTTTTTCTGACGCCATCTTGTTGTTTCTTCAACATTTTCATCGCCTGCGTCAGCCGTTAGCTCATCAGCGGAGATATTTTAGAGCGTTTCGTTGATGCTTACGAAAACCTCTCGTTCAGGGTCATAGCTCCCTGAACTTGAAGTAACAACCTAAGTTGTTGTCCCTTCCTCAATCTGAGATAGGGGTTGCCCCGACTGGTATGGCAGTAAATCCATTCAGGCCAAAATGCGGAAATCGTCATGATCACAAGTCGTCGGGCTCAAAGGTTTATGCCCAGGCCAATGAACGATTCTTTCCTCCGGTGTGTACATGATCACTAGGCCTTATTGAAGTCCTGATAGAGGAATTTCTTCTTCTTCTTCTTCTTCTTCTTCTTCTTCTTCTTCTTAATCTTGCCTACCTGTATGTGGTGGCGATTGCCTGCCCATATACACTGGCATTGTTCCTCAATCCGGACTGGAATCTGGATAGGTTGGTTGTCCGCTTCTAACTCGAAGGAGCCCGAGAGCGGCTCTTGGATGATTTTTGAGTTTGGGTCGGATCAAAAGAAATTTCGATGGTGGATTCCAGTGCTTCTGGATGGGGCGTCGGAGTCGAAACTTGACACTCTGCATTGTATGTGAGACGGTGGATGAAGTTGCCTGTTCTATCAGCCTCGCATATCCAGGATCCAAAGATGAACATCGTGCCTTGCTCGAATGTGACGGGGTTGTTGAAGATGATGGACGCCATCGAGTTCTCCAGCGATTTTTTGACAAATCCTCTACCTAGAGCGCAAGCTGTCGGTGTTTATCCAGCTACCTACCGAGGGGATACCCTGAGGTAGTAGATTGTTTGGTGGGATTTCATGGAGAACTGGAACTGTGGTGAACACGAGACATGATTTAGATAGGTTCGGACAGCTGAGTAGCGTAATACCCTATGTTATTATGTTTATATTGTCTTGTGTTGGTTGATTGATGTTTCCTACCTCCCTTTATATACTCAGGGAGCAGGGTTTCAAGTCAGTTTGTACAAATCCTAGCCAGATTGGGAGAAGTTTAAGTCTATTTCAACATATAATATTCCTTCTATCCGACTTGTTCTACTTTCCCTATTTAGATACTACGCCATCTTGTACCTTGGTCCCTTTAGAGTAGCCGGCTTGACCCATCCACTATCTTGAATGGCCGCCCATCATGAACAACCATACGGACCCTGATCCCACAAGCATGTTGAAGACATTTTGGTATAATGGTTTTGGTTCCTGATTGGAAACCAAAACAATGTCCGTGATCAAGTCTAGCTAGATAACAAGGAGGATCTAGTGATACATGAATAGAAGTTATTGATTGTAATCTAGCTAGATAATTAGTACTATTAGGTTACCCAATAATAGAAAAAGCCAGAAGGCAAACATGTACACGGAATTGTAAGGCGAAAGTTATTGATTGTAGCCTTGATTATTTTGGATGTCGTAAGTGCTTTTTTTGCCATAAAAGCTACCAAGTAGTCCAGCGGATACGTGTGCAGAATCTTCACAGTAAACTTTCTCATCATGCACATGTAGTTTCTCATCATGCACATGTAGTCTGATGGAAGCTTTTAGGTCAATCCCATATATTTAACTAATCTAAGGTGACTCCCATTTGGGCTCGTTATGAGCACCTTCCTTGGGAGTTAGATTGTAAGGAATTTCAGTTAAATTTGACCAAAGAGGGGAGTTGAATTGGTTCACTTAAAACTAGCCTAGGATCTAACAAAACATTGCTCTAGACAAGCCTATGACATACTTGCTATATGTGCAACTAGAGTTTATCTAGTGCTCAACTTACCACCCACAATGAGTTGCAACCTATAGCTAATTCAATCAAATAGTCTAAGCTACTCTAGAAAAGGTAAATGCACACTACAACAAGAGTAACACAGAAGCTTAAGTGTAGTAAGTAAAGACTAGGAGCAAGAAAGGCAACCTCCTAGAGATGCTGATTTATCCTATGGTATCAGTGGGGAAAATGCCAAACCTAGACCACATTACTGCTCAACCAAGAATATGTGCCCGATCAAGGCCTTGGGCTCGCCACAATGGCTCCCACAAAGCCAAATGAGCTACTTGCCAAAGACAAGTCTTATCACATCTATTTTCTATCCATCTTGATGTTGTATCCACTAAGGAGCTTCCCTAAAAAGGAAGGGTATCCTCGTCCCTGAACAAGCTTATCGCCGACTCTCTACAACAAGCTGGAGGGTCATCGACTTCGCTAGTGAGCCACCAATTAAATGCAACAATTAGCGGTCAATTACTACAAAGTCCTAATCAAGCTCTAACCATTTACTAAGCACTAGCTCTAACATTGGATTTGATTACTCGGTTGCATTACTCCGGTGATGTTCTTTCCCTTGACCAGATCATCCGGTCCTTGTATGTCTTCCAGACTTCATTTTATTTGCCTTTTTTTTTGTTCAATCTCGATGCCATCTTCTTATTCTATATCCTTAGGACATAAATAGTTTTAAATCACATCCTTGACATACATGTTAGTCCCTAATGACTATGCTGCCCTTCAATCACCAAAATCACTAAGTACATGGCATGATGCCATGTTTTACACAAAGGTCATATACCCTCACAGGTGGGGACAACTTCATAGACCAGCCTAGCTTCTTTTTTGTCGGCCACCATCTCTTAACGTAGTGGTGTGTGGTATTTCCATCGAACACCTTGAAAACCAATGATATTTTGTGTGGAGGCAACAGTGGAGGATAATTGTGGAGTTGGACATCTGCTTATCATCAGCTTCAAATGCAGAAACACACAATATGGAGAGGACACCTGGTTGTATCTAGCAAATGTTATGTAGCACTTACACCATAGAACGACACCTTGGAGGGCCACTCCACGTCTCATAACCCTATCACCTTGGGAAAGTTTAAGGTCGAAGCTCTTATAGACATAAACCACAAGCTCCACCCCAACACAAGAGTAATCCGGATGAATCCCATTGCCATGAAATATGTCACACAGCAGTTGGCATAGCTGAGCCATAAGCCATCATAGTGGTGAGGTTTCACAATGGTATGCAGATCTCGCACAATTCTTGTGTGATTTTGTCCATGGGATAATATCCCAAGTCCACAATGGGAGTGGAAGCGTAGCTGCCCGGCATTTCCTGGGAAGGTGGGTAGCCGGGGTGCGTGACTGATAATCCAATAAGGATTACTCGGCCTTTTCTGCTTCTTGCTCATGGCAAACTCTACTTGTTGTTTAACTCTTTCTTCCACGCATTGTTCCAAAGCACGGAACCTTTCTTCTTTGCGTGGAGTGGAGCTAGAGTAGCGCTACCAAATGGGCCTTTAATATTCAAATCATGAGTCCGTAGACCTCCTAAGTCTTTGGGTTCGCACAGAATGCTCCATTTGGTGATGCGGTTTTTTTGTTGGTCATCAATTTGCCAAAAAAATCTGGAGCAAGGGTAATTTAGTTTTTATCCGGGATCACAAAGAAAGACATAATGTACACTGTTAGACTACTGAGCATAGAGTTATTAGTGTTAGTCTCCTACCAGTCGAAATATGTTTGCCCTTGCAACTCCAGAGTCATTTGTCAAAGTGCTACACAACCCTTTTCCAACTTGCATTTGATAGTTTCCATTGTTGTGTAGGAATCACTAAGTACTTTGACAAAAATTCCCCCGGGTTACATCCAAATAGTTTATTATATTGGTCAATTGCTTCATGTACCTCTCCAAAGCTATTTGACTTTTCTAGAAATTTATTTTAAGTCATGATAGTTGCTCAAAAGCACAAAGTAATAACTTCATGTTATGAGATTTCTCTAGGTCATATTTCATGAATAGGATTAAAAACTTTGGTAGATAGAGGGTCCCCTATCTAAGGCCTCTTTTTGTTTGAAAATAAGACATAGTATCATCGTTCACATTAACCTTAATACTTCCACCCAAAATGAGAGACTCAACCTGAGATGTCCACTTGGGGGAGAAATCTTTCATCCATAGTCTCTGCATTGCTGCCATTTTACTTTATCATAGTCATTTTCAAAGTCAAACTTGAATATAACTTCATTTTGTGTTTTCCAATGCAAATCACGAATAGTCTCATGCAAGATGACAACACCCAACATGATGTTGCGTCCTTGCAAGAAATCCATTTTGGCTAGGCCTATTATGTGTTTATTCCAATACTAGCCACTTTAGTAAAGATTTTGAAGTGGACATTTAGTAAACAAATGGGTAAATATTGCTGGATTTGGTTCACATCTTGGACTTTAGGGATTAGTGTAATGACACCATAATTCAGACTAAAGAGTGATTAGAACTCCAGCATTAAAGTCGTGGAATATTTGCATTAGTGTTCTTTAATGAGATCTCAGAATTTTTTATATAACTTTGCAGAAAAACCATCTGGACCTGCCGTCTCGTTATGTTCCATCTCGTTATGCAGCAAAAACATTTTTTTTCTATGATGATTGCTATTAGCAATCATATGAAAATACCTAGTGTTATTGTCTCCCAGTAGTGTTGATGTTACAAGAGAATATCTGATGGCTCAGAAAAAAAATGTGTTTAGACGAGAGATTCTGAGCCATGTGAGATGACTGTATGTGTACTAATGCATGGATTCGTACATTTTTTGGGACAGTTTTTTGAGACTAATAATGTATTTCCTTGTTGTACAGATATAAATGAGTGCGAGCTTCGCAAATTAAAACCGGCATGGTATGAAAAGCAATATCCATGCGGCAGTGGAAGTAAATGCCATGACACGAATGGTAGTTGTACGTGTGAATGCAAATTCGGGCTTAGAGGAAACGGTAAGACTGTCCAAGGATGTCGACCCATAGTTCCCGGATACGCAATAGGGATAGTAGATAAGTACTCATTCATTACTTAAATGTCATGCTTCCCCGGTTATTTTCAGTCGGTATATTTCAGTTTAGTTGCAAACTAAAAAACATTGCAGTTCTTTTACACAAATATGAGAGACGCATGTTGATCTAACATTAGTTTCTTTATGTTTCCTCTTATCTATTTACAATCGCACAGTTATATATACGTTCTATCTACAAACCATCACTGGCTCACTTCATACATCGATCAAGACATTTTCCATTTGTCAAGCATATTTGAAATGGGTAAAAGGTTTAGAAAATTGTCATCCTCGAAACCAGAAGTGGAATGGAGATAAAACTGTATGAAACTCATAAGTCATACATTGCTCAGCTAGCATTAAGCATAAGTGCTGGAGAAATTAGCAATTCTCTAACATACTAGACAGCCCGAATTGCATCATCATGAACACATTATTAAACATGATTAAGCAATAGATTAGAACACGATACACGTACCGAGAGTTTGCAGATAAAGACGCGGTGACTGATATAGATGCAACATTGTTGACAATGTTGTCAACGATGGGTTCCAGGAGTCGATGGCGAAGGCAACGTGATATTGCGGTGCCTGACTTGGAGGTGGACAGGTCGTGATGAAGACCTTGAGAACTCATGTAGAGCGCTTTCCAAAAACCATATTTGCCCTATCCCGGTACTAGCATCGCAAAGGTGAAGGGTGCTAGTGACCTTCTCTCCTTTTCGCCGGTGCACACTGGCGCTACGGGACGGGGTAGACTACAATGGCACCGCAGAAGCGAGTAGAGGCAAAAGCCTAATTATTATAGACTACCTTGGGGAATTTCAAACCTAGGGGTCTCCATATAAAACAGTCTATAATGTTCCTTTTTCCATAAGGGATGTGGTCCCCCTCACATCCACATCCATTAGCAATACATGACTAATAGGTGATGTACTCCAATGCCAATGGACCATTGAGATTTCTTAAGAATTATCATATGAGCTTGGCCCATATATCTAACAATAATTTCAACTAATAATATCTTTGTCCAAAATGACGATGGTTAAGGAATATATGGCATAATGGTTCATCTCATCTCTGTCCAAAGTTAGGATTGTCATGGAATATAGGGCATATTTGTCCATGTCACCTCTTCATCCAAAGCGATGATCGTTAGGCAATACAGTGCATTACAACTTTAAGGGGCACATAGCATGTTTTTTCTATATAATGGTGGTTATTTGATGGAAGCATATCTCAATGTTCAATCTATTACCATATGTCCATATATGATATCTTTATAGCTGTTTTTTCCCTTTATAGCATATCTCAACAATATTTTTCTTGGTTTTTCCTCATTTTCATGATACCCATTATATATGTGTGGGAATCTATGGTGTAACATTTTTTTTTATTTAGACCTTTTAAAGAATTCAAGTATATTTCTTTCTATCTAGTAGCATCTATTTATTTGAATTTTAGAGGTCTAAATGGATTATCCAATTAGTTTATATAAGTGAATGGTAGGCTAATAAACATGTACTCTCTCCGTCCTAAAAATAATGTAATTCGAGCATTCAATTTTTTGTCCCCAAAAGAACACAATTCTTAGAATGTGGACCAGCTAGGTGGGATCTATCATGTGATTTGTATGCGCATGCGCATCCTTAATTGGTGCTAATTGTATGCTTTATTTATCATACTAACCTATCTATGATTTATAAAATTGCATTTTTTTTGACAGAGGGAGTATATATATATCTATTAATGTATATCTCTGTTTGCAGCAATATTTGCTTCCATCGTTCTGGCATGTTTCGCAATGATGTTGCTTCAGAGACGACGGCGGAGGCTACATTATAACAACAACGGTGGTGACATTCTGAAGGACTTGGGCATTAATATCTTCACGGTAGAGGAGCTCAAGAAGATCACGAAGCGCTACAGCCAGCCCATTGGTAAAGGGTTTTTCTGCACGGTATACATGGGTACCATCGATGGCGCCCAACCCCAACAGGTTGCAGTTAAATGTTCCGTAGATAGAAAGGAGGTGCGCCGCCGGCAGAAAATGCTCCGACATGAGGCGCCGAAGCAGGAGCAGGAAGCCCTATGGAAGGATGGGTTCGTCAAGGAGATCAGCTTCCAATTCAGGATAAAGCACATGAACGTGGTCCGCCTCGTCGGCTGTTGCCTGGAGACATACATCCCCAGACTAGTCTTCGAGTTCATCCCTAATGGAAGCCTTCATGACTTGCTGCACCGTGCCGCCGGCAAGCCGTACGCTCTCCCGTTGCCAAAGCGCCTAGACATTGCCATCGGCTCCGCAGAAGCTCTCACCTACATGCACTCCCACGATGAATACGGCCACGTCCATGGTGACCTGAAGCCTGCAAACATCCTCCTTGACGGCGACCTCAAGCCTAAGGTCTCCGACTTTGGCCCGTCAAAGCTCCTGTCGGTTGACAAGTACGTCAAGGATGTGGCAGCTGATAGTACCTATGCTGACCCTGTGTACTTCCAGACCGCACGTTTCACAACGAAGAGCGATGTTTATAGCTTTGGCGTGGTACTACTAGAACTCGTCACGAGGAAGATGGCTAGGTATGGAGACAAAATCCTCACCATTGACTTCAAAACTTCCTACAAGGGCGAAGACAAGGGACGGAATATGTACGACGCAGAGATCTTATCAGATGGCAATGCTCAGTCACATCACTATATGGAGTGCCTTGACATGGTCGGCGCACTCGCTGTTCAGTGCCTTGATGGAGATGCGGATGAGAGACCGACCATGGTAGAAGTGGTGCAGGAGCTTAAGAGAGTCAAGACAATAGCCTGTACAAGTTGATGAAGCAAGCAGACATCTAGGGTCAGCTTAAGCATACATGCTACTTTGTGGTAGTAGCCTTTAGCTATTCTCATCGTCGAGTTGATCGGGTATGAACTATATATGAGCGTCGCATGACACACTCGATTTCCTT
Organism: Elymus sibiricus; assembly: GCA_039707655.1. Lineage (NCBI taxonomy): Eukaryota > Viridiplantae > Streptophyta > Magnoliopsida > Poales > Poaceae > Elymus > Elymus sibiricus. The sequence goes on along the minus strand of CM077665.1, from coordinate 14,678,175 downwards.
AATTGCATCGGGGGCTTGTTTGTAGTGAAATTATTAAACTGCTTGTAATATTGCTTGGCTTGTAATATTGCTTGAAATCTCTACCTAATATATACCTAATATCTATACCTATTATTAATATTATTAAAGCGAGAACCGCTTCTGCCCACTTTTTTTGTTTGGTCCAACTTCTATCAATGACAGGTGGGTCCAACTTTGACTTCGTCCTCCTATAAAAGGAAAGGCAGACTCGATCTGTTGTCCACCGAATCCCATCTAGCTCAGCAATAGATGGCGTAGTTGCACCGGGCGTCGTTCGCTCAAGGCACTCACCAGTTTGACATCGTCGGGTACGGCGCGCTCAAGGCGCTGGGCCGCAGCCACTCCATCACGTCCGGCACCTTCCGCGTCGCTGGCCGTGACTGGCCATCGTGTGCCACTTGGACCATGCCCTTGCGGACGTCTCCCTCTAGCTGGCGGCCGGCGACAACTCTGGGGCCGCCGTCACGGCGATGGCGAGCTTCGCCATCGACGACCCCACCGGCGGCAGCAAGCCCATGCAGATCGGAGACGGCGACGAGTCCACCATGTTCACCCCCGTCATCCCGTGCCTTGAAGGTCCCGGTCCCCGACTCGTTCCGGAAGCGGGAGGCGTGCTACGTCAGCGACGACCGCCTGAGGATCCGCTGCACCGTCCGCGTCCTCGAGGAGGAGTCGCGGCCGACTGGCTACTGCTTCGTCGCCGCGCCGGCACCGCCGGACATCGTCGGGTGGCTCGGGACGCTGTTGGAGAGCGGGCGGCGGGCGGACGTCACGTTCGCCGTGGAGGCGAGCAGGTTCGACGCGCACAAGCTCGTGCGCGCCATGCGCTCGCCGGTGTTCAGGGCAAAGTTCTTCGGAGACAGCCCGGACAACAGCCAGGAGTGGTTCTGGGTCTACGACATTGGGGCCCCCGTGTTCGAGGCCATGCTCCGCTTCATCTACACCGACGAGCCGCCGCCGGACATGACGACGGCCATGGCCCACGGACCTGTACGACTTGAGAGGCTGCGGGTGGCGTGCGTGAAGTCGCTATGGGAGAGCGTCCAAACGGACGGCGAGCTCAGTGCACCGACGAATCAAAGAGCTCATCTATCTCCGTGGGGATGAGAGGTCGGTGACTGAGGCGGTGAGCGCAGCGCGAGTGGGGAGGACAATGCCCCCCCGCAATCAGCATCCTCTGTCGAGTTTCGACGCTGCATCTCCATACGGCTCCCGCTACCCAATCCGCATCTGCCTCCGACGCTAGACATGTCTAGCTACATCGTCCCCGTATTGTATCTCCACGCTGCATCTGAGCATCTCCATGCGTGAACACATAGGACTGAGAGATTGAAGGTGAGCAAATCTAGCTAAATTAAATGACTCCAAGACTCTAAACATGACATGTGTTCTACTGCGTGGATTTTAACCAAGAGTACATATTCTGATTTATTCAAATCCAAATAAAGATGTGTCTATTTTTAGTTTACAGTACAGTTAAGATTTACTTTTGTTTGTATTTGCAAAACATCAATTTTGAACTTATCATCCGTCTATCTTTGTTTCGTGTTATAACATGATTGTTAAAATATCATTGCTTCCCCGTTGCAACGCACGGGCAAGATTGCTAGTACATATATAATACTAAAGTGTGGTTGTTTCTTCCAACTATCATGATTGTTTTGCAAAAAAGTCCCTCACCTTTTCCATAATCAAACCATATGTCATTGACGGGTGGGCCCTCAAGCAGCAGTACATTAACGTTTGGTGTGTCATATTCCATTGATAGATAGATTTATCTCGGTCCGTTTATGTGGGGAAGGTGCGTGGGCAGTAGGGATGACGACACGGCCGGGGAAGGCGAGACCGGGGCGGACAGCGGCAGGCGAGGTTGGGATGGCGCGGGCGTGACGGTGAGGCTGGGGAGGCGGGGATGATGGCGCAGCCGGGGCGGACGACGGTGAGGCTGGGAAGCGTGGACAACGGCAGGCAAGGTCGGGGTGTGGCGCGTGCGCGATGGGAACGACGGCGCGGCCGGGGAAGGCAAGGTCGGGTAGACGACGGCGAGGTTTGGGAGGCACGAACAACGGCGGGTGAGGTTAGGGTGGCGTGGGCGCGACGGGGACGACGGCGAGGTCGGGGAGGTGTGCGGGGGCGGCACGGTGACGGCACGGTCAAGGCGAACGACGGCGAGCGAGGTCGGGGTGGTGCAAGCGCGATGGTGAGGCCGAGGAGGCGGGGATGACGGCACGGCCGGGGCGGATGACGGCGAGGCTGGGGAAGCGCGAACGACAGTGGGCGAGGTTGGGGTGGCACGTGTACGATGGGAACGACGGCACAGTCGGGGAAGGCGAGGTCGCGCAGATGATGGCTAGGCCGTGCCAGACGACGGTGAGGTTCGGGAGGCGCGGACGATGTTGGGCGAGGTCGCGGTGGCGCAGGCGCGACGGGGGCGACGGCAAGGTCGGGTGACGGCGCGGCCAGGGCGAACGACGGCGAAGCGAGCAATATTTTCTCCCTTTGCAACGCACGGGCATAGTTGCAAGTAATATTCCAGCTAACGCACGGGCATTCCTGCTAGTTATTACATATGGCATAGTTGCAAGTAATAGTTGCGAATAATAACGTGAGAGCAAGTAAGAACCCGTAGCAACGCACGGGCATTCCTGCTAGTTATTACATATGGCAGCAATATATCAAATATCCAAGCTTGCTTCTCATTTTATCATGGATCCCACGGTGAAAACGTGGGACATATGGATCGAACACGCAATGATTTTCATGGACTAAAAGATTGATACATATCTCTTATCTATATACCTATTTCTAAAGCATGGAAGGAATTCTTCGTACATTTTCTGCATCTATTTTTGTTCATCCATCGCCCACGATCGAGTCATCAGTCATGCATGGCAACGCTCCGTTCCCGACGCAGACTGGCACACACCGTGGCCTCCGATGGTGAGAACCGGGGTGTGAGGAAGACAATGATGCTCTCTCACCGGAAGATTCCCATGGCCGCCGGCAAGTAGGCCATGACGTGAGAAGGATTCGCCGCCGCCGCCGTGGAAGATGAACAGTACGAAGGGGAAAGTCGATTTCAATTTTCGGCTCCGTATCGCTGTTGCTGCTGATCCTTTGGACAAGTGATGTTGCCTTGGCTTGGGCGTTGGGTTGGGTGCCTGGGTCGGTATGTCACAGCAGCCCATGCTACAGCCACACTGACATGAGCCAGCACTACAACAAAACATAGATACTGGAACATGTACACTTGAATGTGTTACAAAGAAATTTCATAGGAGCACAAAGCTATGCATTACACACAAAGAGCTTGTTTTGTAAAACTGTGTTCCAAAAACTATTATATTAACACAAAATTAATATTACACCTAAAATGTTACAAAGATGATATTATATTGTAACACATATAAAATAATATTACAACTAAAGTGTTACACACACACACACACACACACACACACACATACATATATATATATATATATATATATACTATTTTGCTATAATGCATCTGGTTGCATTTTGCATACAGAATGCACCACCATCTGGTTAAAACTAGTTTAGTCTTGCCGTTGTAAGTGGCTTGTTCCGTTGCAACTGGTTCGGACCGAGAACCAGTTGCAACGGGTTCGGTTCCGGTTGCAATCAGTTCCGTCAAGTTGCAACTGATCTAGTCTCCAAGTTGTAACTTCAAGGTCTGTGCATTCTCAACATAGAAGGCACTCGGGTGTATTTTAGCCTAGCCGTGTGTCTATACATGTGTGTGTGTCGCTTTCATTGAATGCCTTTGCTTTATTCATAAAGGTCCATATCTTGTCTACCATAGCTATACAGATCTTAAAAATTTTATGGTATTATTAAGCATGAGATGAACTTGTATATCTATCTATACCTATAATCAGTGGTGGACCCAGCAAAAAATATAAAGTAGGGCGGAGATGTTTTTGTTTTATTATAGGCAACGGATTAGCCAAGTTTATAGGTATGCTACTTTCATTTATTTCCTGTGGCCTTCAATTATTGGGCCTGCCATATTGATTTTTTTAACAAACGTAAGTCCGTTCTACTTTGACAATACCATATTTCCAATTTGGAGAGCATTGGAAGGTGGGGGAAGAGCTCTGTCAATTCCTGCCCAATATTACCATTCAAGTTGATCCTGATATACCCAACAGGGAGCTGCCATTCCACATCACCCTCACCTCCTAGCGGTCCAACAAGAACATATGAATCTTCTACAATCAATGTTTTTAGCGAGGTTAGCATCAGAAGGTGCTTCAACTCCAGAGGTGGGCACCTCTGGAGTTTCACCTTCTCAAGACTTGTTTCTTTATCAAAAACTAACACTTGGTCTATGCTATGCAGATCACCATCTCCAATAATTTCCAATTCTGCTCCATCAGATGATTTTGAGTACGCAAACTCCTCTAGCATCTTTACACATGTCATCTTGACAGAACGCAGACTTTCGATCCAGGAGATGGGAATCACTGGCAAGAATTTGGGACAGTCATGTACCTCAAGCTCTTGTAGCTTGGGGAACCAATCTGGGGAAACAATGTGGTTTGAGAAAGGCAACCCCAACAGTTTCGGGCACTTCCTAATAACCAGAACTTGCAAAAGAGGGAACATATGAGCATCCTGTGGCAACAAGTCTCCACTAATGAAAGACTCTTGTTCAGCTGGGCAAACCCATCTTTCAAAACTTCCTAGGCTAATGAGTTTAAGCTTTATTAGCCTGCAAAATCTTTCCTCTATAATAAACTCCTTCATTTTGGCAATATGCTTCAATTTCAATTCATGAAGATCACACGCCTTCCCTAAAGAAGGGAAAACTTCCCAGGAAACACCACAAAGATAAAGAGATTGTAGAGCTTCAACAGCGAACTCATCACCCAGCCATGTCGGACAAGAGGGACCTTCATGCCCTCTAATGCACAACACCTGAAGATCTCCATGAGGTTGAAGGCTCTCAAGAACCACTGCTTCCACACTGGGCTCAACACTAGACCGCTCACTATCCCAGTCCAATGTTAACTTCCTCAGATAGCTTTTCTCTATCAGCTTTGCTTGAGCTACTTCTTCCTCTGTACGTATTTTCTCAAGGATGTAGATGCCAAGCTCCCTTAGCTTGGTCAAATGCCCTAGTTGCTTTGGTTCAAACCCTTCACTTTTTTTATTGACCTGAAATGCCTTTAACTCTTCTAAGAGTTTAAGTTTCCCGGCATTACAAAAATCAGAATGAAGCTGATCATCACTAGGAACATAAAAATGGCACAATTTGGCAAGGTTGCTCATGTCTTTGGGCAAATCACGAATGCCATCCCACAACTCAAGATCTAGAATCCTTAAATGATAAAATTTAGAAATGCTAAGTGGTAAATTCGTCTGGCTCTCCTGTGTCCCTAGACATAGGTATCGTAGGTGGAGAAGTCCCGAAAAGTTATGTAACATGAACTCCACCGGACAAAGCATTTTGGGCAAATGAAGAACACGAAGAGTGTTCACTTCCCCCAAAAAATCACCAAATATCTTGACAAAACCTTCATCCATTTCTCCAAATAACATCAATGTTTGCAAATCTTCAACCTTAAATCTTGTCTTTAGTTCTTCCAATTCACTCTTCAATTTTTTACCAGACACTGCATCATATTTACCTAAACCATATTTGCTTATAGACAAGTGACGGGTGGTTGGCTGAATCTCTACTGATCCAACACTAGGGAGACTTAAACTAAGACAATCATGAGATGCAACCTTCAATGCCAAATCATGTAGCAGGTCATGCATAACATAACACAGATCACCATCAGTTTCCTCTTCTCTGAAAAATCCATGGATGACTAACTCATTTAAATTGCTCAGACCTATATTTTCAAATATTTGGTTTTGGCCATTGGGTATCAAAATATCTAGTCCGATCCATAGACTGATCAGCTCGTCACTTCTGAAATTGTAATCTTCAGGAAACAATCCAGAATAGGCAAAACATTGTTGCATATGGAAAGGAAGGAAGTCATAGCTAAGCTTCAAGGCAGGCATAATTGCATTGTCATCGGTTTGCTTCTCCCATCCTTCACTTTTTAGGACCCTTTTCCAGTGATGCAAACTAAGGTCTTTACTCAGTAATCTACCAACCGTTTTTGCTGCAAGAGGGGAGCCCTTTAGTTTTTCCATTATCTTATCTCCAGTCTCAAGCAAAAATTGTTTATCCCTTGGATATTGCTCATCACCAAAGACAAATGCAAGGAATAACTTTCTAAACTCTCCAGATTCTAAACCATTCAGATTTATTGACTGGCAAGGTGTTTCAACCTTCTGTGCTATTGCTTCAAACCGAGTTGTGACCTGAATCATGGAACCCTTTTCCTCTGACTTATTGAGTGTCGACAATAATTTTCCCCAGTCATCCCCATTACTAATCTTCCATATATCATCCAATACAAGTAAGAACCTTTTAGATTTTAATCTTTGCTCAATCAAATCTTCAGTTGTCCTGCCAATTTTTTCCTTTTCAACTGCAGGGGTGCATGTTTTAATCTGCTCTAGCACCTTATCCAGATTGAAACTGAGTGACACACATATCCAAATCATGACGGGAAAATGATCTTGCATTTGTTGGCTGCGATAAATGTGTTGTATCAGTGTAGTCTTCCCCATTCCCCCCGGACCGACAACCAGAATCACAGTTAGACCCTTGTCATGGTACTGGCCATTGGTGATGTCATGTATGATTCTATTCATGACAGGGTCCCTCCCATACAGTTTTGGCTCATCAATCCGACCTTTGGTGACGGGGCGACTCTGAGCAATGTTTGGGACAATTCTAGGGTCACAACCCTGCAGAAGATTGTTAACCTCACTATGGATAAGCTGCAGTTTCTCTACAATGTCCTTCATCCTTTGAGAGAAATCAACCCTATTAAACTCAAACTTTTGTGTTTCTTGCGACTTGCCACAATCATCATCACGAACATGTGGATGTGTGTAGAAGATAAGCAACATAAGAGTTTACCGAGCTTGGGCATGCATCCGCTGACCTCATGATTGATGTCTGGCACTGAGGAGGAACCATTGTGTGACCTTCGTTCGCTCTTAGCAAGCTGCCAAGGGCAACAGTTGACCAGTTTGCCAACAGCTTTGGCGGTGTGGCGAGCATTGAGGGCAAGGTTGTGGATACCACCCTCGCCGTGCTGGTTGGCAGCATCGTACGCGCCGTGGAGCTCGTCATGGATGCGGAAGTAGTCCAGCTCGTCCAGCAAGTCTTGGGCATTCTGCGCTGAGTCCTGCAGCCTCTTCAGCAGCTCCTCCATGGCCGGACCGCTGAGCTCCTTGCGGCCAACCTGTTCAAGTGTGGCCTTCACAAGCAGCAGTTCTGTGCTGAGGGCCTCGATGTTGGGACCAAAGTTCCTGCTGGCCGCCCAAGCCCCCAGCACACCATCCGCAACGGGGGCTAGTGCCTTGGCCACCACCCATTGCACTGCGCCGAGGGCCACGTCGGCCATCCTCTGATCTGATGCAGGCATAGACGACGTGCTGCACCTGCTTCCAGGAATCAAAAGAAATCCATTTGTAAATACTCATACATTTGCCATACACAATTCCGTACCAGCAAGTAAAATCCTGAAGAATTACTTGTATAGGCTGCTGCTAGCTGCAAATTAAAGGAGGGGAGTACGTACGTTGACGAGCGCTCGAGGTGCTGGGGGATCCTGCCTGTCTGCCAGTGATGGATGCCGTCTGCCTAGCTAGCAGCAAAAGGGTTGTATTGATTGTTGAGCCGTTGAAGGAGGCCTGCAGGAACACCTTACACACACATAGATAGAGAGATATCGGATGAATGGTTGTAGGTCCAGTAGCTGTGTAAGGGGCTGATCTGGATCTGATGCCCGGTGTTGTCTAGTTAGTAGCTGTGTAAGGGGCTGTCATCAGCTAGAGATCTCATCTGAAAGTCAATGCTCCCACCAGATCTGATCAGCTGAACTAATCGCTGCCAGCAAAGCATCCCGTGGAGTAAAACAATAAAGAACTTGACTAGACTGCGACCTCTCACCGGTGGCATTGCAACCTTCATGGTGCTGGCACTACGATGCCATGTGAATGAACATTGCAAGCGAATTTTAAAGGGCACTCGAGTTTCATTTCTCCATTTCCTGCATACTTTACTCTCCTCTCTTTCTCGTTGTTGGCGAGGGTGGCAGAAGCTGTCTCCAGGGGAAGAAGAAAAAAACCGATGGTTGGTGCCACATAGGGGCATGGAGATAATCAGATAGCTTGCCGCTTCGTTACATCTTGGAGCATAGAGAAGGCTCCAAAGTTGAACTGTACTGCATGAAGTTATTTTGACAGAATCACAACTGGGTAAAGAGCACTAACTTAGTGAACAGCCGGCATTATCGACCCAATCAGTCCTGCAGTTAGCCAATTATAATTCATACTGAATTGCCGGCCCTCTTTTGTTTTGCTGGCCAATGCATGAAAGTACACCTACTCCACATGATACCATCACCTAACCACTAACCATCATTTGTTTTAACATATGCTTTCACTGTAACCAAGTTGGCATCATCTATAATAGAGAAGATAAATAAAGTAAAATAACAAAAGATAAATTAAGACAACGGTACCAAGGCTTAGTCTGATACATGTAGCATTCTTATTTTTCATTACTTGCTTGTTGGCAGACGCAACAATGGCATTTTTGACTTCTCAAATTGCTATTGATTTCGAAGCCAGCACATTGACGTGTTAGGTTAGCTAGCTGCTGTTTGGCCAAGTTGAACATCTTTGCAAGATATACAGAGGCACATCAACTTGTGAATATAAAGATGCTAAGTTAAACCAGCGTTGAACAGACGGGCTGTCCCGATCAAGCTTTTGTTTGCGATCCACCAAAATGCAGAGAGATTAACGATGGTGCCCCTAATTTCCATGGAAATCGCACAAAAACAGAGGGGGTGGCAGAAGAGAGGTACCAGCGTCGGTGACGAGGGCGACGGGGAAGCAGGAGCCGGTGTTGACGGAGATGCCATCGGTTGAGGCGCCCACCCTCTTGGCGCCGAGTGTTGCGAGGGAGGGGGTGCTGGAGCTCATTGTTGGTCATGGCCATGGGCATGGGGATTAACCTGAGACCTTACACTGTTCTTTTAGGAAGGGGATGGGAGTTTAGAGCAGAGAGCTGTAAATTTTATTAATTATTTTGAGAGAAGCCAAATGATATGACATTTTAATCTTCATCCTTTTATTGGTTTCTATAAAAATATATGTGTGGAAATTGAGAAGAATATATTTCTTTGTTTGGGGCAAAGAATTTTGCCTACTATGGTGGCCAACTAAGACATTCCTTTACAGAAAATTTTTATTGATTTACTAAACAAATTACATCACACTGAATAATTATAAGTACTCCCTAGCCCTATCCAGCTACGCAAGAGATAATGCAAAGAGATTAACGAGACTGCCCCTGATTTACTTAGAAATCGCACAAAAACAGGGGTGGTGGCAGAGGAAAGATTCCGGCAGAGGCAAGGATGGCGACAGGGAAGCGGAAGTCGCCGGCAGTGGAGATCCAAGCGGTGGCGGCGCCCGCCCGCTCGGCGCCGAGTGCTGCGAAGGAGGGGGTGCTAGAGTTCGTCGTCGGGCATGGCAGCGGGCGTGGGGATTTGACCTGAGACCTTGCACCGTTGTTTTTGGAAGGGGACGGGAATTTTAGAGCAGAGCACTGTAAATTTTATTTTCTTTTCTAGAGAAATAGAGAGTACAAATGAGAATAAATTCTGAGGAAAAAAATCTAGATAGGGTCCTGGTTTCTACACAATGGGAGCTCGTGTTCCCGTTGTGCTCGCTTAAGGCTGTCACTAGGATTGGTTCTGACCATGCCCGCCTGCTCTTCTCCTCAGGGGAGGGATCCCCACCGAGATCGCGTCACTTCCATTTCGAACCGTCATGGTTGCTACACCTGAGCTTCATCAAAATGGTGAAGTGCAGGTGGGCCGAGGCAGCGGCCACACCACCTCGTATCTTCCGTGCAGCGAATGTTTGGCACCACTATGCCAAGCTAGCTCGCCAGTTCATGCGAGGGTGGGGGGCCAACCTTGGTGCTGAGCTCAGGGCCTGCAAAGGGGCTATGTTAGACCAGATTAGGGTGTTGGATGAGATTGCTCATGGCGCTAGTCTTTCGGTCGATGACTGGACTTTGCTGTACTCCCTTGAAGCATCGCTATTGGAGATCTTCAAGGGAGAAGAGCTATTTTGGCAGCGCAGCGGGGGCGAAAACTGGCTCCTCAAGGGGGACGCTAATACTGCGTACTTCCAGGTGATTGCCAATGGTCGCCGGAGGAAATGCTCCATTCCGTGCCTCTGGGACGGTGACTCCCTCCTGGAACATCCGGCGGAGATTAGGGCCCATGTTTACTCCTTCTATAAGGAGTTATTCACGGCAGAACCTCGTGGTGGGGTTTCTTTGGCGGAGGACTTTTGGCCTCGTGCGGACAGAGTCTCTGACAGTGAGAATGGAGAATTGACTCTTCCATTCTCGCTAGAGGAGGTGGGTAGAGCTATCGCTTCCATGAAGACGGGGTCAGCCCCGGGACCGGATGGCCTGCCGGTGGCGTTCTTTTAGAAGTCCTGGGACGTCCTGCAGCCGGTAATCATGCCTATGTTCCACGAAATTTACATTAGGACATTTGACATGTCTCGAAAAAAATTGGGGTCATCACCCTTATCCCCAAAATAGTTGGGGCGACGGATATGAGGCACTTTAGGCCCATCACAGTGATTAACGTGCTTGAGCGGATTTTTGCTAAAGTTTGTGCAACACGCTTGGCTCCTGTGGCGGAGAGGATTGCTCATCCTCTCCAGACCGTGTTCTTGAAGGGCCGGCATATCCATGACGGGATCCTGGCCCTTCATGAAATTGTCCACGAGGTGGCGTCTCAGGGCCATAGGGGCATATTCCTCAAGCTAGACTTCCAAAAGGCATATGACAGCTTGGATTGGTCCTTCTTGTGGATGGTGCTCTAGCGACGGGATTTTGATGAGAGATGGTGCTCTTGGATCATGCAGTTGGTTCGAACTGGGAACGTGGCCATTAATATCAATGGTGAGGTGGGCCCATATTTTAGGTCCTCTAGGGGAGGGAAGCAAGGGGACCCCATTTCCCCTCTTCTCTTCAACTTAGCCGTTGATGCCCTGGCTGGCATCCTAAACAAAGCTAGGGTGGCCGGTGATAACCCACAAGTATATGGGGATCGTTTGTAGCCTTTTCGATAAATAAGAGTGTCGAACCCAATGAGGAGCTATATTCTCTCTAGTTCTATCGACCACCAATACAACTCTACGCACGCTAACGCTTACTTTACCTAGAACAAGAATAAAACTAGTTTGTAGGTGTAATTGGATAGGTTTGCAAGATAATAAAGAACACGTAAATAAAAGTTAGGGGTTGTTTAGATAAAGAGCAATTAAGTTAGTAGAGCGAGTGTGGAAAAGTGGTGGTAGGATTTGCGAGATTGTCCTAGGCAATTGATAACTAGATGTTGGGGAACGCGACAGAAAACAAAAAAAAATTGGTATAGCGAGCATGCCTAGGATCACTATGGAGATGCATACAAGGTTTGGATCTGATCATTACCGACTCGTAGCGCAGCGGAAGTAGAGTCGATGTAGATCGTTGGTGCAGATCCCCGCAGCTAGGATTTACAACCTCCCAACCGCGAGGATGTACTCCCTCGCCTACCCCTCGGACAGTCCCTCGGACAGCCCTCCGGGAGGCGGTCGGACAGTCCCCCGGACGATGTCACGAACAGGACTTCGGGAGGACCCTCAAAACTCGGACAGCCCTTCGGGAAGCACTCTCGAACAGCCCCTCGGGCAAAAAGATCAAACCTAGGACCTCTCTACGGGCTTGCACACATACGGTGTCATCTATCTGGCAGGGCTTCGCCATCTAGAACTAGTTCTCACCGGAACCCAGACAGCCTTTCGGCTCTACGAAACTGTTTCATGTGAGGGAGAGAAGAAAGGCAGATCATGCATGCCATTTGGTGAGAGAGTTGGAGTGAGTGTGGAGAGCTCCTCTCCACCTCTATTTATAGGAGAAGAAGGGGTGGAGGGGCTGAAATTTCAGCCACAAAAAGGGGTTCCTTCCCTCCGAAGCCTTCTCCAAGATCTTTTGGTAAAAGCCCCAAAAAGCAACCAAAAAGTGCTTTTCACTATTCACGGAAACATTTTTCGGCGACCGTTAGATCCGAAAATATTTCTGTAGGTCTTAGAACATTTCTAGTACCCACTAAAATAATTTTCTTAGAACATTTCTAGTACCCACTAAAATAATTTTGGACGCATTCCGAAACAATTTTGGATTAGTGATTTTCATCTGCGAAAAGCAACCAAAGCGGTTCCGGAAAAATCCCAGAAGTTCCCAGAACAATTCTGGCACCCTCTAAGAATTTCCAGGCATGTGCCGAAACCATTTTGACTTAATGGTATACTCCGAAACAACATTTCGGTTTTACCGAAACTATTCCAGTGTTCTCTCTCCGGAACTTTTCCGTTGTCTCCGAAACTTTTCCGGTGACTTTCTCTCAGACTCCCTGTCTAGTATTCAACAGATAGATGACCCTTAAGCATGTGACCCTATAGGTTCGGTGAAGTATAGACATGACCGGAACACTTTCCGATCAATGATCAACATCGGAGCCGTGGACACCCATATTGACCCCTATACCCACACGAATAAATATTCGAGTGAATTTCCAGTTGCCGTGTGCTATTCATGTTGCTTCGCGATATGTTACAAAACCCGAGGTGAGATTTATCGGCATCCCCGTGGATCAACACTTGTCCACAATGCCAGTTACCTCGTTACCGGTTTTGTTCTCTTTTCTCGTTCCCGTGTTCCGGCATCCCTGTGATCAAATCACAATGTGTCTGGCCAGACGATGATGGATACCGTAACACCGAGAGGGCCCAAAGAATATCTCTGCATCGTCGGAGGAGCAAATCCCAATCTTGAGCTATCAAGTCCCTTGACATACTTTCCCATGAACCCGTAAGCCGCCGTAATAGCCACCCAGTTACAGATGACGTTTAACAAACTCCAAAGTTCATGAAGCAATCATGAAGAAACTCGATACTCTCATGGTCTAAGGAACAATGCAAACGTTAACTTTCTCTATGTTATTAATCATTAACTTGTGACGAATGTATCTCATAGCATAACATCAATCGGGTCGATTCAACACAAGTGTTCTCCTAACAATGTGGCCTCAAAGTTGCCGGCATAGACATGCCCATGATCAGGAAAACGGAACCATCATGCAACACTTGAGCTAGTCTTAGAGGCATGACTAGGAATACATTTTACCGTTTATTATTCCACATGTGCATATGAGTTCCCCTCCGAGCCTCGTGGTTATTGTAGACTCGAGAACCATAGCAGTTATAGCACGGAATATAAACATGATTATGAACATGGGGATAAATAATAACATTTATTATTGCCTCTAGGGCATATCTCCTACAGACTCCCAGTTGCACTAGAGTCAATAATCTGGTCAATGCTAATGCACTTTACACCTATGGCATACCGGTGTAAAATATGCTTCGCTTGTGGTATAGTCTTTGTCCAACGGATCTGACAACTTCAGGTTCGTATGTAACTTTGCATATCCTCGCGTTTTCACGCTTTCACAAAATTCATATTTTGTGTGGACTTGGCTTTGTATATATGTGAATCACAGGTCAAACCTTGATTCCTCAGACTGAGCTATGGAGCAACTATCTGCAATAGTGTCCCATTGACCAAAACCATCTTGGAACCATACTAAGTTCATGAATGAACTATATGATTCAACATCTTCTTTGTCGCTTCCAAAGCATCAACATATTTAGCCTTTGTTATAGAATTCGCCACAGTAACCTGTTTGGAACAATTTGCAACTACCGTGCCACCATATTGTGTATTACACAAAACCCTTAACTTAAATCGAAAATTGCTTGGAGCATTGATGAACACTGCGATGTAATTACTTACAACGAGCACTTCATAATCTCTGCTTGCGAGAAAACATGTCATCAGTGCTACTCTAGTACACAATGACATTTTTCATTGTTGTCCCATGATCAACATTTTAATCACTTTGGTATCTATACTCGCAACAACTTGGGAGTATTGGACATATCTGGTTGTCTTACATACCACGAAATACATGATTAATCCAAACACAAAAGTGTGTGGAATCTCCATCATGTATTTTGCTCATCAGTGTTTTGGGACAACATGTCTTGCAAAACTCTTTCCATGTGACTTGGCAAGAATCACTCATTGATGTTTTATACTAAACTATTTTAGCATCTTGTCAATATGTATTTTGGCTTAGCCCTATTAGGAAATTTTATCTCCATAGATAATTATGCCTAATAACAAGGCTACCTAGCCCAAGCACTTTATCGAAAAACCATTTTTTCAAAGAAGTCCTAATTCGTGTCAAGAAATTTATATTATTTCCAATCAACAATGTATCAAGCACACAAGTTTTAGAAATATTATTATGCTCCCACTCTTGTAACAACAAGCATCTTCGCTATCCATTGATGAAAACAAACTCTTTTGACTATTTCATCAAAAACGAAGATTCGAAGCATCTTCGCTATGGTATCAGTGGGGAAAATGCCAAACCTAGACCACATTACTGCTCAACCAAGAATATGTGCCCGATCAAGGCCTTGGGCTCGCCACAATGGCTCCCACAAAGCCAAATGAGCTACTTGCCAAAGACAAGTCTTATCACATCTATTTTCTATCCATCTTGATGTTGTATCCACTAAGGAGCTTCCCTAAAAAGGAAGGGTATCCTCGTCCCTGAACAAGCTTATCGCCGACGCTCTACAACAAGCTGGAGGGTCATCGACTTCGCTAGTGAGCCACCAATTAAATGCAACAATTAGCGGTCAATTACTACAAAGTCCTAATCAAGCTCTAACCATTTACTAAGCACTAGCTCTAACATTGGATTTGATTACTCGGTTGCATTACTCCGGTGATGTTCTTTCCCTTGACCAGATCATCCGGTCCTTGTATGTCTTCCAGACTTCATTTTATTTGCCTTTTTTTTGTTCAATCTTGATGCCATCTTCTTATTCTATATCCTTAGGACATAAATAGTTTTAAATCACATCCTTGACATACATGTTAGTCCCTAATGACTATGCTGCCCTTCAATCACCAAAATCACTAAGTACATGGCATGATGTCATGTTTTACACAAAGGTCATATACCCTCACAGGTGGGGACAACTTCATAGACCAGCCTAGCTTCTTTTTTGTCGGGCACCATCTCTTAACGTAGTGGTGTGTGGTATTTCCATCGAACACCTTGAAAACCAATGATATTTTGTGTGGAGGCAACAGTGGAGGATAATTGTGGAGTTGGACATCTGCTTATCATCAGCTTCAAATGCAGAAACACACAATATGGAGAGGACACCTGGTTGTATCTAGCAAATGTTATGTAGCACTTACACCATAGAACGACACCTTGGAGGGCCACTCCACGTCTCATAACCCTATCACCTTGGGAAAGTTTAAGGTCGAAGCTCTTATAGACATAAACCACAAGCTCCACCCCAACACAAGAGTAATCCGGATGAATCCCATTGCCATGAAATATGTCACACAGCAGTTGGCATAGCTGAGCCATAAGCCATCATAGTGGTGAGGTTTCACAATGGTATGCAGATCTCGCACAATTCTTGTGTGATTTTGTCCATGGGATAATATCCCAAGTCCACAATGGGAGTGGAAGCGTAGCTGCCCGGCATTTCCTGGGAAGGTGGGTAGCCGGGGTGCGTGACTGATAATCCAATAAGGATTACTCGGGGGTTGAGTAGTACAAATGAATATCTTCCTGCATATACACAAAACAAGTCAGACACAAACTTATTCAAGATAGATACTCGGGGGTTGCGGCCACAGGTACTTACCGCTCTTGGCGGATTACCAGCATGGTATTCTAGTACTGCCTGGGGGATTTCTCCGGCGTTTTTGAACATAGGCCGGAGTCTCGCCATCACCTCGCCGTTGGAGAGGTCTTCAGAAGTCTTCCTCGACGGGTCAACTGGGCCCGAGTAGTTGTACCCTAGGTACAGCGAAGTTGCAGGGGTTGGACGTGCCTCCTCATCAAACTGAAGGCCACGCCCATCCCTGTCAGCCCTTGACTCTTCAGGTGGGCGATCCTGTTGAGAAGCTCGGGGAGCTGAAAGCTATCTTCGGTCGCAGGCTCGCTCAACCACCTGTTATTGTATACCGGACAGTGTCCAGTCACCTTGGGGAGCTTCGGATCGTTGTCCCCAATGTAGAACCAGCAAGTCATACTCCAAGTACAGGTCACCGGATCTCTCCCGCATCTGAATTCCAGCGCCGCCAACTACTACGGTATACTCTAGCCAAGGCTGCGGCTTGACGCGGAAGATTTTGCTGAAGAGTTGGAAGTGGGGCTGGATCCCCAGAAAAGCCTCACAAAAATGCACAAATATGGCAATGTGGAGGATGCTTTTCGGGTTGAGGTAGACAAGCTCTAATCTATAAAACTGAAGCTTTCGTGTTGAGGATGCTTTTCGGGTTGAGGTAGCTTAGGCTGCGGCTTGACGCGGAAGATTTTGCGGAAGAGTTGGAAGTGGGGCTGGATCCCCAGACAAGCCTCACAAAAATCACAAAATGAACCGTCTCTCTGGGGTACCCCTCAAATGGCCAGGGGTCGTTGCAAGCGCAACTCCAGCTGACGGCTTCCTGCTCTTGCACCAGCTTCGCCTTCTCCAAGGCATGAATCTCCTCCAGCTTCAGCATGGATCTCTTCCAGGCGCGGGCCTGAGTTGGCGGAGTAGTTTGGTCAGTCCTCCCGAACTTTTGGGGGTGGTGGGGGGGGGGAGGTTGATAGCCTGGCTTAATAGGGATGATAGACTACTCATATCAATAAGGAATTCCTTCTTTTCCGGGAGCCCATTCGAAAAGAACTCCAAAGTTAAGCGTGCTTGGCTTGGAGTAATTCTAGGATGGGTGACCGACCGGAAAGTTGGTCCCGGGTGCGCACGAGTGAGGACAAAGTGCGTAGGAAAGACTAGTATTGATCTGTGGGACCAATATAGATCCTGCCAGGAGTAACGACCACCGGCGGGTGTGTCTGGGGCGTTACAGGGGGGTTCCCCTTCCTAGATCTGGTCTTGCTCCCCTCAGCACCCTTCACAGCCGAAGCCTTCTTGCCCACCTTGGATGTCACGAGCGTCTTCACTCGCATGCCCTCGGGGGCTCAACGGTGGGAGGAGGCGGCGGTGCTGGGTAGTATGGTTGCAAAAGCAGATGGCAATGGCAGACTAAACGGCGGTAACTCCTCATCTCTATTTATAACAGCAGTGAAATAAATGGAGATAATGGTCGCGACATTTTCGCATTTGGCCGTAAAAATCGCACCTGGCCGTCAGTTACCATAATTATCGCAGAAGATAAGGTTACTGTTGGTGACGGTCACTATGACCAGTGGTTGACCCTTATACCTCCTGAAACTAGTCGCGTAACGGCTCGGGGGACTGTGTGCCACGTGCCCGTCAGCTAAAAAAGTTTTTTCTCCGGATTTTGCGGTGAAGACAATTCAAATGCAGATTGACCCTCAGCCTGATTCTTCGACTCAACCTAAGGCTCGGTGGCTACTCCATATGTAGTGCGATTTTCATCGCACTTCCATATATAAATTCAAAGACAAATATTCAAGACAGTGTCAGACGAGGCTTGAGCACATTCTAGCCGCATGGCAGTACTCGAGTTACTTGAAGGCTCAACAACGACAGAGTACTCAGAAGAGCACCAGCAACTAGTCGGGATGAAGCCTACGAAGGTACTCGGAACTGCTGCATTTGACTAAAATGTACTCGGGGGCTTGTCCTATATACATCTATGGGTCCACCAGAAGGTTTGGACAGACCCACATGCAGGGCTGTACACCGAGACGTGTCAAACATGGAGACTACGGTGTAGGACGGCGTGGTCTACATGGAAGCCAGGAACTAGTCGAGGACTCGGAAACTACTCGTAGCAATTAGAGTAGGACTCTCTAGTCGTATCCGCCTAGTATTCTTGTACAAAAACCGACCTGTAACTCTGCTCCTCCGATATATAAGGACGGGCAGGGACCCCCTCAAAACATCTTCAATTGAATACAAGACATCAAACATATAGGACATAGGGTATTACGCGATCTAGCGGTCCGAACCTGTCTAAATCGCGTGCCTACGTACACCATCGAGTTCCAGATTTCGGCGACACCCAGCTACCAAAACTCTACCTCGAGTAACCCCCTTGGTAGGTTGCCGGGTTAAACACCGACAGTCATTAACGGGCGCCAACAATTTCTTTTCTCTATTTTTCTTTTTTATTTTTTTAATTCATCATGTTTGTACTGATTGTTTCTCCAAATCATCAGTTGAGGTGTAGTTATAACAAAAGATTTAGCTAAACGTAATTGGTAGGACAGTAAATGGTGTTGCTTTTATCACAAGGACTAGACAATTAGGCCCTTGCTCTTCGACTGCCTATGTGCTCTCGCTCTGTGGTCCACCATTTATGCAGCATCAGGTTTTCATCAACTTCATAGTGTGCCAAAAACGTTTAGGACTTGGCTAGGAGGTATTAATGAAGACCTGAACCCACTAGTTTATTGTTGGTTTGGGGGCAGGGAGGGGGTTGGGGTGGTGTCGGGTGGTGGGTGGGGGCGTGTGGTGGGAGCGAGGTTATCTACTTGTTAGTCGATTTCGCTGTGGGAGTTTGTCTTTGAAAGAAAATCTACTTATTCCCCTATGCAGGTTATATCCTCGGTAATACACAACCTTCGTACTTGGGGTATATTACACAGAAGATAACACTGTTACAGCAGCAGATACACTGTAATCTGCTGCATCGCAACGTTTAGTGCGAGTGAACAAGGTGTTTTCTTTTATCCGGGCACATGAGCGGCAGTCTAGTTATCAAATTAAGTGTCATTAGTGTGTTGGCTTCTTTGTATTTCTTTTGTAAGGCTGTTTTTCGTGCCAGCTCAATGTAAGAACTTTGAAATTAATAAGAAAGTTCCATTATTAAAAAAAAATCACCAGTTGAGTTTCTCTTGATGTCAGATGGAATAATCAGAATCTTTTCTTCTTCCGTCGTTCGTATTCCAATTCTGTTTGATTTTTGCAAATCAAATGAAGCAAGAAGCATTAACAGCAACGCAACCAAACAAAGAACATTAACACCGTTACAGCACCAGATACGCCGTAATCTGATTCCCTTTCCATTTGCATTACCGTTCTACAAACCAAACAACACCTTAGTTAATATATATATAGATCCTAATCAGTTTCTCGTCCTGAAGTCACTTTGGAATTTAGTTATATTGTTCTTTGCAATTCAACATATGATACAACGAAACTGAAGAAAACGGGAGTGGTTGAAGCTTCTATCATTAATCCAATCATTAGCCATATATATAGGTTTAAACGGAATTTCCGAAAAGTTTTCAAGAGGCAACTGAGCACTGATTTGGTGGCTACAATCGAAGTTCAAACATGCATCTGGGCAAGCCATTATTAAAAGTTTTGATGCTCATTGTTAGGTGCTGAATATGTGCTCCAATATGGACTGGAGAGCACTCATGCACCAGACTAGATGCCCAATGTAGCTTTTAGAGATGCTCCAACAGTCTTGAGGGAGAAGGCAGTTGGAGTTCCACAAGAAGCTAGACATCATGGATGCTAGATGCGTCAATGGCGATGGTGATGGCGTCTCTACAGCTTGAGCACTACGAGGTGGTGGTCCACTGCATGTGGCTTGAAGTACTCTAGCGTTGTGTAGTTTTCGAGGACATAACGGCGCAACCACACACTTTGGGTGCCCAAAGTTATTATTAGATTATGACAACTACTCCATGAACCTTTTTGCTTCCAGTAAAAAATTTAACTCCAAAATCAAACCTTAACCTAATGGTAGACTTTGCTGAAAGTCGACTCACCCAGCCAAAATTACGCGCAATCCGGGTGGCTACAAAATCAAGTATGCAAACATGAGCTAATAATCTAGTAAATGTTTTCTAAGGGCTTATACGATAGTATAGGGAGCTGCTATTCAGAATCCAGCTGTAACATCAATTTTGTTGTCGAACAGAATCACGTACATGTCAAAATGTGTCCCCATGATAGCTCATGTGTGGCATCCAATGTTACAGCTGGATGTCCAGTACCCCCTAAATAAATGATCTTATTGCACTATAAGGCTTACTATGTGTAATTGATCATGAAGAACCATACTCCGTCCGTCCCGCAAAAATTGTCCATTTAGTTATGTCCTAAGTAAAACCATCTTATGCTTGACCAAGTTTACATAAAAATAAGAACAATAATAATACTAGTTTTGTGGGAGATATGGAAGGAGCGAAATGCGCGGGTTTTCCAGCACCAGGAACAATCGCTCAATCGTTTAGTGGCCAAGATAAAAGAGGAGGCACGCTACTTAAGCTTACATTGTAACACCCGGGCGCTAGCCGGGATGCGAGTGTACAGTATGTAATTAACTTACTTCTGTTTTGCCCGTCAGGCCTTCCTCTTTATTAATACAGCAGCAGCTCTCCTGCTGGTTCGTTTCAAAAAAAAAATTTACATAAAAATATATCAATGATTTTGATATCTAACAAATTTCATTTTATTAGTTATGAAATACATTTTCATATAGCATACCTATTTAGTGTTATAAATATTGATATTCTTCATTGTAAACTTGGTCAAACTTAAAACAGTTTCACTTAGGAGAAACCTAAAAGGACACCCTTTGCGGGACAGAGGGAGTATGTACTTACTCCCAAGACTCGTAATTAATGCTAGAGTTTTCACTTTTCAAATGAACTATCTGAATCAGTGCTCCAATAGTTGTTTGCATGCAGACATGCAGTTCATCATGCTGAGGGCACAGCAGCTAAGGGCTGCTTCTGTAGCTTGCATATGCCATGTCAGAATTACCATGAGGTACTCCCTGTGCATAATATTATATTACTATTTTGTAAGACTGCTCGATCCTGTCATATAAAGCAATAAATTGATCACGTGTAGAAATATACCAGCCCGGCCCTCAACTAAATCTGTTCTAATTCTGTTACCAATATATTGTTTCATGACATGCTCTCCAAAGATGTCATGTCATATGAAGAGAAAATGATACAACTCTTACAATGCATAATATAATGGTATTGGTTTTTAGGAATCTCATGTCAATTAATTATTGTGCAAATTGTGTCTATAAAAATGTGCCCAAAATGTGTATGTACAATGCTTTGTTTCTTAGTGTTCTCAAGGCAATTAATCGTGCCATACATTGTGCTCATCTTTCAAATGATACAACCACAGGCATCTCTTTACACACTAGGGGAAGCTTGGTGGCTGCATGCATTTGCACAAATCCAGATCCCTGGGGAGAATAGTGGGAAAGGAGGCTTCTTTTTGCAGTACTAGCTGTCTTATTCGTGGGACTTGGCATCTTTTGTATATCGAGTGGAAGCTTAATACAGAAGCCCACAGGGCAGCAGGCATATTTATACCCATGCGGACGCAGCCAGAGCCGAATTGAGACCAATGCAAATTGCAAGAATTATAGCCACTTCCGGTAACAAGAAACACCTAGAAGTAGAAGCCATGTCACAGGTTCTGTGGTTTCTCGTTACTACCATCGTCATAACCCATCTGGTGCCACTACCTGTGCTAGACGCCCGCGCCAACAACATGGCACCATCACCATTGTTAGCTCCACGGCCAGACTGCCCTCCCAAGTGCGGTGACGTAGACATTCCCTACCCATTTGGCATAGGCAAGGATTGCTCATTTCCAGGCTTCAACCTCACCTGCAACCACAGCTTGAACCCTCCGAGACCATACTGGTTTGATGTAGAGGTCGTCGGTGTCACGTTGGAGGCTGGTGAGATGCGCATCCATAGCTTATTGTCGTACGTCTGCTTCAACTCATCAAATACAGTCAAGTCCAGCGGAGGTCAAGACCCTTACCTCGACCACCACGACAACTCGCCGTTCCTAATCTCGGCGGCGCGCAATGAGTTCACGGCGATCGGGTGCAGCACGATGGCAATCCTGGATAGCAGCAGAAGGATCTACTACACTGGCTGCATCACCTCCTGCACAAGTGTTGCTGAGGTAGCTCGCGACGGCGACAAGTGCACGGGGCTCGGCTGCTGCCAGACGTCCATCCCGGGAAACCTGAATGGGATACAGGTCACCTTGATGGGCGATGGCAAAGCCACCGACGACAATCCTTCTTGGAAGTTCAGTCCCTGCAGCTATGCCTTCGTGGCCGAGAAAGGCTGGTATGTAAACAACCAATCCATGGCGATTCGTGCTATTCGAAACTGACTCTTGGCTTTAACGGGTTAGATGAAAGAGATTTATGAAAAAACTGGGAATAAACTGAGAGACAAGGATGATTAGTTTTAGAAAAGGGCCGGGGACAGGTATAGGAAGTAGCCTTTCTGAAACACTACTGGACTGAACGTATATAAAAAATCTATACAAGACTTCTAGCTATATGTATAGTATAAGGTTTGTTTAACGTTTCTACTCGGCACATGCTACCACAAGAAAGGTTTCAAACCATATGAGCTACACAACACAACTCTAGAAAATTGCGGAAAGTAAGTGCATTAATTAGTTAAATATAAAAATATAAAGGGTATATAGATGCATCTTTTTGATAATTTATTGATGAGTTACTGCTATACCATAGTTGTCCTCACAAGGATCAAGCACCATTCAAATTAAACAACTCCGCTATACCATATGTCAGAGCCAACAGCTCATGTGTCAGCGCCATGCAGGGACCTGGGTACTTATGCAAGTGCTCTGATGGATACGAGGGCAACCCCTACATCATTGACGGATGCAAAAGTAAGTCCATTTAGTTTACCTTTTGCTTCTATAGTTTTGTGTTCATGTCTTTTGTATCGTTATAGTACTGTTTTGTTTGAAGGATATTTGCATATATATACCAATAGTCCTAGGATCATTATTGGATCCAACTGTTAATTTTGAGGTGTGGGGTCATTGCACAAGCGTATGTGATGTCTGCATGACACATCAAATTATCTCCAACCATTTTTCGGTTAATGAAAATTTTATCTTCTTTCCCTTTTCTCCCTTCCCTTTCCTTTCCCTTTTGGGCTCAGCCTCGCCTGTCATCCCCTTCCTCTCTCTTTGAAGAAAGATAGGGAAAGGGAATGAACACAATTGAAGGGAAAAACAACGTAATATATCCTAAAACGAAGGGACGGTCGCTAGAATAATAATGAAAGGAAGGACATTACATGGTGAGTCAAAGTCGGCGACTTCAATCTTGATGTATTTAGTCCTGTAGTTTGCCTCGTAGTCCAAGGTGATATGACTTGCCCAAGTGGTACTGCAGCGTTTCCAGGGTCAATACCGTAGAACAGTGCATCAGTTGGTGTGAGCATTTACGAAATATTCAGACCCATCTTCTTAAATATGTCAGCAATGATGACATTAAGGCCACTTCAGCTATCAATGAGTACTCAGGTCAGTTTTGCTCTGGCCACCACTGGATCCAGAACTAGTGGATAACGCCCTGGTTTGGAGAAACTAGTCCATTGATCTTCCCTTGAGAAAGTAATTAGAGTCTCTGACCACCGCAAGAATGTTGGAGTAGCCGGCTCTATTTACATGATCTCACGGAGGGTTAGCTTTTGAGCTCTCTTGGAGCTAATAGATGCTGAGCCTCCGAAGATGACGTTGATGGTCTTGTTTGGTGTCTGATAATTGCCGTGCGGAGCCTTGCCATTATCATCTTCAGGATCCTTGTCTTTGGAATCATCATCCTTCTTCCTCTTTGTATAACCAAACAAGTCGATCCCAAAAACTTTGTGGATGCCATAGCATTGCCATGCTGTATGGTTACTCTTCGGGTGCCATGGACATTTCTTGTGCAGCAATTTTTCAAATGCAGCACTACTCGGGATATAGGTTTGACAATCAACTATCTTGACAATGTTGTCTGACTTGAGCTTGTGGGCACCGGAGCTCTAATTATCATTACCTTGTCGGTTGTTACCATTGTTATGCCAAATAGTACCGTGGCATTCAATCTCCTGATCTTCTATGTCAGCCCATGTACTTGCCATGTTCCTGAGTTCATCAATGTTTCTGGGATTTTGTCTTCCGAAGTCGAGCCTATACTGCCTTTTCCGAAGACCGTTGTGGAAATAGTCAATGACATCACATTCTAAGACATCCGCAATTGTTGTCCTTTTCTTGAAGAAACAATGAGTGTAACTGCGGAGTGACTCATTTTCTTCTTGCTTGCATCGGCCAAGATCGAAATGATTACCTGGCCACTCCCAGGTATCTTGGAAATTGTTGATGAATTCCCACGTCAGTTCCTCCCAAGAGTCAATAGAATTAGGCAGCAATCCTTCGAGCCATGCAAGAGGTGCTAGTTCTAGCATTATGGGACAATTGACAACTTTGGTGTCATCATTGCCTCCTGCCGACTGGAAAGCAGTGGTATAGCAATTAAGCCATTGAGCTGGATTGCGTTTGCCATCATATTTGTCAATATCCACTGTCTTGAACTTATCTGGGCACTCGGCATGGTGGATCTTTGATGTTAAGGCTAGAAAACCATCATAATTGTCGGATTATAATCTGCTCCTCCGGGTCGGCTGCATTACTGAAGGCGCGACGACGTAGCTCGCTCTCCTCGCATTCACGATAGCGGCTATTGATGATGTCGCGTGCGTCATGTGACTTGTTGATGGTTTCACGGAGATCCTTGGGAGCTTCATCTTATCCTCGGTGACGGTAGTGTACTTCTTGGTCCACGATGGGTCTGGTGCCAGGAGCACCTAGATTAGGCCTGCCACCAAGAATGCTAGGATTAGCTCTACCAGTGGGGGCACCAGGATTGGGCCTGCCACCAGGCACAACTACTCAGTTTGGATCTTGAGTTGGATTTCCTTCAGGCCAGCCTCCTGAAGTATGATGCCGACTAGATGCCGTGTGGGATGGAGTATGAGAACATCCAGATCATAAGCCTTCAATCTAAACCATTGCAATCTCCAAGAGTGTAGCAAGGTGCCGAGTAGTATTAGTTGGGGGAAGACTCCCGAGATGAGATGATACTGCCATGATGTTTGCCTTGGGGGTAGTGAACACATTCTGGCCAGCCACTTGCACAAATTCAGGATTTAGTTCCCATCAAGGAGCGGGACCCGTCGGTTGATTGGCCATGTGTTTATGAACCCGCCTATGCTTTTCAACGCGCTGTTGGTTTTTCTGACGCCATCTTGTTGTTTCTTCAACATTTTCATCGCCTGCGTCAGCCGTTAGCTCATCAGCGGAGATATTTTAGAGCGTTTCGTTGATGCTTACGAAAACCTCTCGTTCAGGGTCATAGCTCCCTGAACTTGAAGTAACAACCTAAGTTGTTGTCCCTTCCTCAATCTGAGATAGGGGTTGCCCCGACTGGTATGGCAGTAAATCCATTCAGGCCAAAATGCGGAAATCGTCATGATCACAAGTCGTCGGGCTCAAAGGTTTATGCCCAGGCCAATGAACGATTCTTTCCTCCGGTGTGTACATGATCACTAGGCCTTATTGAAGTCCTGATAGAGGAATTTCTTCTTCTTCTTCTTCTTCTTCTTCTTCTTCTTCTTCTTCTTCTTCTTAATCTTGCCTACCTGTATGTGGTGGCGATTGCCTGCCCATATACACTGGCATTGTTCCTCAATCCGGACTGGAATCTGGATAGGTTGGTTGTCCGCTTCTAACTCGAAGGAGCCCGAGAGCGGCTCTTGGATGATTTTTGAGTTTGGGTCGGATCAAAAGAAATTTCGATGGTGGATTCCAGTGCTTCTGGATGGGGCGTCGGAGTCGAAACTTGACACTCTGCATTGTATGTGAGACGGTGGATGAAGTTGCCTGTTCTATCAGCCTCGCATATCCAGGATCCAAAGATGAACATCGTGCCTTGCTCGAATGTGACGGGGTTGTTGAAGATGATGGACGCCATCGAGTTCTCCAGCGATTTTTTGACAAATCCTCTACCTAGAGCGCAAGCTATCGGTGTTTATCCAGCTACCTACCGAGGGGATACCCTGAGGTAGTAGATTGTTTGGTGGGATTTCATGGAGAACTGGAACTGTGGTGAACACGAGACATGATTTAGATAGGTTCGGACAGCTGAGTAGCGTAATACCCTATGTTATTATGTTTATATTGTCTTGTGTTGGTTGATTGATGTTTCCTACCTCCCTTTATATACTCAGGGAGCAGGGTTTCAAGTCAGTTTGTACAAATCCTAGCCAGATTGGGAGAAGTTTAAGTCTATTTCAACATATAATATTCCTTCTATCCGACTTATTCTACTTTCCCTATTTAGATACTACGCCATCTTGTACCTTGGTCCCTTTAGAGTAGCCGGCTTGACCCATCCACTATCTTGAATGGCCGCCCATCATGAACAACCATACGGACCCTGATCCCACAAGCATGTTGAAGACATTTTGGTATAATGGTTTTGGTTCCTGATTGGAAACCAAAACAATGTCCGTGATCAAGTCTAGCTAGATAACAAGGAGGATCTAGTGATACATGAATAGAAGTTATTGATTGTAATCTAGCTAGATAATTAGTACTATTAGGTTACCCAATAATAGAAAAAGCCAGAAGGCAAACATGTACACGGAATTGTAAGGCGAAAGTTATTGATTGTAGCCTTGATTATTTTGGATGTCGTAAGTGCTTTTTTTGCCATAAAAGCTACCAAGTAGTCCAGCGGATACGTGTGCAGAATCTTCACAGTAAACTTTCTCATCATGCACATGTAGTTTCTCATCATGCACATGTAGTCTGATGGAAGCTTTTAGGTCAATCCCATATATTTAACTAATCTAAGGTGACTCCCATTTGGGCTCGTTATGAGCACCTTCCTTGGGAGTTAGATTGTAAGGAATTTCAGTTAAATTTGACCAAAGAGGGGAGTTGAATTGGTTCACTTAAAACTAGCCTAGGATCTAACAAAACATTGCTCTAGACAAGCCTATGACATACTTGCTATATGTGCAACTAGAGTTTATCTAGTGCTCAACTTACCACCCACAATGAGTTGCAACCTATAGCTAATTCAATCAAATAGTCTAAGCTACTCTAGAAAAGGTAAATGCACACTACAACAAGAGTAACACAGAAGCTTAAGTGTAGTAAGTAAAGACTAGGAGCAAGAAAGGCAACCTCCTAGAGATGCTGATTTATCCTATGGTATCAGTGGGGAAAATGCCAAACCTAGACCACATTACTGCTCAACCAAGAATATGTGCCCGATCAAGGCCTTGGGCTCGCCACAATGGCTCCCACAAAGCCAAATGAGCTACTTGCCAAAGACAAGTCTTATCACATCTATTTTCTATCCATCTTGATGTTGTATCCACTAAGGAGCTTCCCTAAAAAGGAAGGGTATCCTCGTCCCTGAACAAGCTTATCGCCGACGCTCTACAACAAGCTGGAGGGTCATCGACTTCGCTAGTGAGCCACCAATTAAATGCAACAATTAGCGGTCAATTACTACAAAGTCCTAATCAAGCTCTAACCATTTACTAAGCACTAGCTCTAACATTGGATTTGATTACTCGGTTGCATTACTCCGGTGATGTTCTTTCCCTTGACCAGATCATCCGGTCCTTGTATGTCTTCCAGACTTCATTTTATTTGCCTTTTTTTTTGTTCAATCTCGATGCCATCTTCTTATTCTATATCCTTAGGACATAAATAGTTTTAAATCACATCCTTGACATACATGTTAGTCCCTAATGACTATGCTGCCCTTCAATCACCAAAATCACTAAGTACATGGCATGATGCCATGTTTTACACAAAGGTCATATACCCTCACAGGTGGGGACAACTTCATAGACCAGCCTAGCTTCTTTTTTGTCGGCCACCATCTCTTAACGTAGTGGTGTGTGGTATTTCCATCGAACACCTTGAAAACCAATGATATTTTGTGTGGAGGCAACAGTGGAGGATAATTGTGGAGTTGGACATCTGCTTATCATCAGCTTCAAATGCAGAAACACACAATATGGAGAGGACACCTGGTTGTATCTAGCAAATGTTATGTAGCACTTACACCATAGAACGACACCTTGGAGGGCCACTCCACGTCTCATAACCCTATCACCTTGGGAAAGTTTAAGGTCGAAGCTCTTATAGACATAAACCACAAGCTCCACCCCAACACAAGAGTAATCCGGATGAATCCCATTGCCATGAAATATGTCACACAGCAGTTGGCATAGCTGAGCCATAAGCCATCATAGTGGTGAGGTTTCACAATGGTATGCAGATCTCGCACAATTCTTGTGTGATTTTGTCCATGGGATAATATCCCAAGTCCACAATGGGAGTGGAAGCGTAGCTGCCCGGCATTTCCTGGGAAGGTGGGTAGCCGGGGTGCGTGACTGATAATCCAATAAGGATTACTCGGCCTTTTCTGCTTCTTGCTCATGGCAAACTCTACTTGTTGTTTAACTCTTTCTTCCACGCATTGTTCCAAAGCACAGAACCTTTCTTCTTTGCGTGGAGTGGAGCTAGAGTAGCGCTACCAAATGGGCCTTTAATATTCAAATCATGAGTCTGTAGACCTCCTAAGTCTTTGGGTTCGCACAGAATGCTCCATTTGGTGATGCGGTTTTTTTGTTGGTCATCAATTTGCCAAAAAAATCTGGAGCAAGGGTAATTTAGTTTTTATCCGGGATCACAAAGAAAGACATAATGTACACTGTTAGACTACTGAGCATAGAGTTATTAGTGTTAGTCTCCTACCAGTCGAAATATGTTTGCCCTTGCAACTCCAGAGTCATTTGTCAAAGTGCTACACAACCCTTTTCCAACTTGCATTTGATAGTTTCCATTGTTGTGTAGGAATCACTAAGTACTTTTACAAAAATTCCCCCGGGTTACATCCAAATAGTTTATTATATTGGTCAATTGCTTCATGTACCTCTCCAAAGCTATTTGACTTTTCTAGAAATTTATTTTAAGTCATGATAGTTGCTCAAAAGCACAAAGTAATAACTTCATGTTATGAGATTTCTCTAGGTCATATTTCATGAATAGGATTAAAAACTTTGGTAGATAGAGGGTCCCCTATCTAAGGCCTCTTTTTGTTTGAAAATAAGACATAGTATCATCGTTCACGTTAACCTTAATACTTCCACCCAAAATGAGAGACTCAACCTGAGATGTCCACTTGGGGGAGAAATCTTTCATCCATAGTCTCTGCATTGCTGCCATTTTACTTTATCATAGTCATTTTCAAAGTCAAACTTGAATATAACTTCATTTTGTGTTTTCCAATGCAAATCACGAATAGTCTCATGCAAGATGACAACACCCAACATGATGTTGCGTCCTTGCAAGAAATCCATTTTGGCTAGGCCTATTATGTGTTTATTCCAATACTAGCCACTTTAGTAAAGATTTTGAAGTGGACATTTAGTAAACAAATGGGTCAATATTGCTGGATTTGGTTCACATCTTGGACTTTAGGGATTAGTGTAATGACACCATAATTCAGACTAAAGAGTGATTAGAACTCCAGCATTAAAGTCGTGGAATATTTGCATTAGTGTTCTTTAATGAGATCTCAGAATTTTTTATATAACTTTGCAGAAAAACCATCTGGACCTGCCGTCTCGTTATGTTCCATCTCGTTATGCAGCAAAAACATTTTTTTTCTATGATGATTGCTATTAGCAATCATATGAAAATACCTAGTGTTATTGTCTCCCAGTAGTGTTGATGTTACAAGAGAATATCTGATGGCTCAGAAAAAAAATGTGTTTAGACGAGAGATTCTGAGCCATGTGAGATGACTGTATGTGTACTAATGCATGGATTCGTACATTTTTTGGGACAGTTTTTTGAGACTAATAATGTATTTCCTTGTTGTACAGATATAAATGAGTGCGAGCTTCGCAAATTAAAACCGGCATGGTATGAAAAGCAATATCCATGCGGCAGTGGAAGTAAATGCCATGACACGAATGGTAGTTATACGTGTGAATGCAAATTCGGGCTTAGAGGAAACGGTAAGACTGTCCAAGGATGTCGACCCATAGTTCCCGGATACGCAATAGGGATAGTAGATAAGTACTCATTCATTACTTAAATGTCATGCTTCCCCGGTTATTTTCAGTCGGTATATTTCAGTTTAGTTGCAAACTAAAAAACATTGCAGTTCTTTTACACAAATATGAGAGACGCATGTTGATCTAACATTAGTTTCTTTATGTTTCCTCTTATCTATTTACAATCGCACAGTTATATATACGTTCTATCTACAAACCATCACTGGCTCACTTCATACATCGATCAAGACATTTTCCATTTGTCAAGCATATTTGAAATGGGTAA
The DNA here is from genome assembly GCA_039707655.1 of Elymus sibiricus. Lineage (NCBI taxonomy): Eukaryota > Viridiplantae > Streptophyta > Magnoliopsida > Poales > Poaceae > Elymus > Elymus sibiricus. The sequence goes on along the minus strand of CM077665.1, from coordinate 14,647,650 downwards.
AAGGTTTAGAAAATTGTCATCCTCGAAACCAGAAGTGGAATGGAGATAAAACTGTATGAAACTCATAAGTCATACATTGCTCAGCTAGCATTAAGCATAAGTGCTGGAGAAATTAGCAATTCTCTAACATACTAGACAGCCCGAATTGCATCATCATGAACACATTATTAAACATGATTAAGCAATAGATTAGAACACGATACACGTACCGAGAGTTTGCAGATAAAGACGCGGTGACTGATATAGATGCAACATTGTTGACAATGTTGTCAACGATGGGTTCCAGGAGTCGATGGCGAAGGCAACGTGATATTGCGGTGCCTGACTTGGAGGTGGACAGGTCGTGATGAAGACCTTGAGAACTCATGTAGAGCGCTTTCCAAAAACCATATTTGCCCTATCCCGGTACTAGCATCGCAAAGGTGAAGGGTGCTAGTGACCTTCTCTCCTTTTCGCCGGTGCACACTGGCGCTACGGGACGGGGTAGACTACAATGGCACCGCAGAAGCGAGTAGAGGCAAAAGCCTAATTATTATAGACTACCTTGGGGAATTTCAAACCTAGGGGTCTCCATATAAAACAGTCTATAATGTTCCTTTTTCCATAAGGGATGTGGTCCCCCTCACATCCACATCCATTAGCAATACATGACTAATAGGTGATGTACTCCAATGCCAATGGACCATTGAGATTTCTTAAGAATTATCATATGAGCTTGGCCCATATATCTAACAATAATTTCAACTAATAATATCTTTGTCCAAAATGACGATGGTTAAGGAATATATGGCATAATGGTTCATCTCATCTCTGTCCAAAGTTAGGATTGTCATGGAATATAGGGCATATTTGTCCATGTCACCTCTTCATCCAAAGCGATGATCGTTAGGCAATACAGTGCATTACAACTTTAAGGGGCACATAGCATGTTTTTTCTATATAATGGTGGTTATTTGATGGAAGCATATCTCAATGTTCAATCTATTACCATATGTCCATATATGATATCTTTATAGCTGTTTTTTCCCTTTATAGCATATCTCAACAATATTTTTCTTGGTTTTTCCTCATTTTCATGATACCCATTATATATGTGTGGGAATCTATGGTGTAACATTTTTTTTTATTTAGACCTTTTAAAGAATTCAAGTATATTTCTTTCTATCTAGTAGCATCTATTTATTTGAATTTTAGAGGTCTAAATGGATTATCCAATTAGTTTATATAAGTGAATGGTAGGCTAATAAACATGTACTCTCTCCGTCCTAAAAATAATGTAATTCGAGCATTCAATTTTTTGTCCCCAAAAGAACACAATTCTTAGAATGTGGACCAGCTAGGTGGGATCTATCATGTGATTTGTATGCGCATGCGCATCCTTAATTGGTGCTAATTGTATGCTTTATTTATCATACTAACCTATCTATGATTTATAAAATTGCATTTTTTTTGACAGAGGGAGTATATATATATCTATTAATGTATATCTCTGTTTGCAGCAATATTTGCTTCCATCGTTCTGGCATGTTTCGCAATGATGTTGCTTCAGAGACGACGGCGGAGGCTACATTATAACAACAACGGTGGTGACATTCTGAAGGACTTGGGCATTAATATCTTCACGGTAGAGGAGCTCAAGAAGATCACGAAGCGCTACAGCCAGCCCATTGGTAAAGGGTTTTTCTGCACGGTATACATGGGTACCATCGATGGCGCCCAACCCCAACAGGTTGGAGTTAAATGTTCCGTAGATAGAAAGGAGGTGCGCCGCCGGCAGAAAATGCTCCGACATGAGGCGCCGAAGCAGGACAAGGAAGCCCTATGGAAGGATGGGTTCGTCAAGGAGATCAGCTTCCAATTCAGGATAAAGCACATGAACGTGGTCCGCCTCGTCGGCTGTTGCCTGGAGACATACATCCCCAGACTAGTCTTCGAGTTCATCCCTAATGGAAGCCTTCATGACTTGCTGCACCGTGCCGCCGGCAAGCCGTACGCTCTCCCGTTGCCAAAGCGCCTAGACATTGCCATCGGCTCCGCAGAAGCTCTCACCTACATGCACTCCCACGATGAATACGGCCACGTCCATGGTGACCTGAAGCCTGCAAACATCCTCCTTGACGGCGACCTCAAGCCTAAGGTCTCCGACTTTGGCCCGTCAAAGCTCCTGTCGGTTGACAAGTACGTCAAGGATGTGGCAGCTGATAGTACCTATGCTGACCCTGTGTACTTCCAGACCGCACGTTTCACAACGAAGAGCGATGTTTATAGCTTTGGCGTGGTACTACTAGAACTCGTCACGAGGAAGATGGCTAGGTATGGAGACAAAATCCTCACCATTGACTTCAAAACTTCCTACAAGGGCGAAGACAAGGGACGGAATATGTACGACGCAGAGATCTTATCCGATGGCAATGCTCAGTCACATCACTATATGGAGTGCCTTGACATGGTCGGCGCACTCGCTGTTCAGTGCCTTGATGGAGATGCGGATGAGAGACCGACCATGGTAGAAGTGGTGCAGGAGCTTAAGAGAGTCAAGACAATAGCCTGTACAAGTTGATGAAGCAAGCAGACATCTAGGGTCAGCTTAAGCATACATGCTACTTTGTGGTAGTAGCCTTTAGCTATTCTCATCGTCGAGTTGATCGGGTATGAACTATATATGAGCGTCGCATGACACACTCGATTTCCTTAATTGCATCGGGGGCTTGTTTGTAGTGAAATTATTAAACTGCTTGTAATATTGCTTGGCTTGTAATATTGCTTGAAATCTCTACCTAATATATACCTAATATCTATACCTATTATTAATATTATTAAAGCGAGAACCGCTTCTGCCCACTTTTTTTGTTTGGTCCAACTTCTATCAATGACAGGTGGGTCCAACTTTGACTTCGTCCTCCTATAAAAGGAAAGGCAGACTCGATCTGTTGTCCACCGAATCCCATCTAGCTCAGCAATAGATGGCGTAGTTGCACCGGGCGTCGTTCGCTCAAGGCACTCACCAGTTTGACATCGTCGGGTACGGCGCGCTCAAGGCGCTGGGCCGCAGCCACTCCATCACGTCCGGCACCTTCCGCGTCGCTGGCCGTGACTGGCCATCGTGTGCCACTTGGACCATGCCCTTGCGGACGTCTCCCTCTAGCTGGCGGCCGGCGACAACTCTGGGGCCGCCGTCACGGCGATGGCGAGCTTCGCCATCGACGACCCCACCGGCGGCAGCAAGCCCATGCAGATCGGAGACGGCGACGAGTCCACCATGTTCACCCCCGTCATCCCGTGCCTTGAAGGTCCCGGTCCCCGACTCGTTCCGGAAGCGGGAGGCGTGCTACGTCAGCGACGACCGCCTGAGGATCCGCTGCACCGTCCGCGTCCTCGAGGAGGAGTCGCGGCCGACTGGCTACTGCTTCGTCGCCGCGCCGGCACCGCCGGACATCGTCGGGTGGCTCGGGACGCTGTTGGAGAGCGGGCGGCGGGCGGACGTCACGTTCGCCGTGGAGGCGAGCAGGTTCGACGCGCACAAGCTCGTGCGCGCCATGCGCTCGCCGGTGTTCAGGGCAAAGTTCTTCGGAGACAGCCCGGACAACAGCCAGGAGTGGTTCTGGGTCTACGACATTGGGGCCCCCGTGTTCGAGGCCATGCTCCGCTTCATCTACACCGACGAGCCGCCGCCGGACATGACGACGGCCATGGCCCACGGACCTGTACGACTTGAGAGGCTGCGGGTGGCGTGCGTGAAGTCGCTATGGGAGAGCGTCCAAACGGACGGCGAGCTCAGTGCACCGACGAATCAAAGAGCTCATCTATCTCCGTGGGGATGAGAGGTCGGTGACTGAGGCGGTGAGCGCAGCGCGAGTGGGGAGGACAATGCCCCCCCGCAATCAGCATCCTCTGTCGAGTTTCGACGCTGCATCTCCATACGGCTCCCGCTACCCAATCCGCATCTGCCTCCGACGCTAGACATGTCTAGCTACATCGTCCCCGTATTGTATCTCCACGCTGCATCTGAGCATCTCCATGCGTGAACACATAGGACTGAGAGATTGAAGGTGAGCAAATCTAGCTAAATTAAATGACTCCAAGACTCTAAACATGACATGTGTTCTACTGCGTGGATTTTAACCAAGAGTACATATTCTGATTTATTCAAATCCAAATAAAGATGTGTCTATTTTTAGTTTACAGTACAGTTAAGATTTACTTTTGTTTGTATTTGCAAAACATCAATTTTGAACTTATCATCCGTCTATCTTTGTTTCGTGTTATAACATGATTGTTAAAAATATCATTGCTTCCCCGTTGCAACGCACGGGCAAGATTGCTAGTACATATATAATACTAAAGTGTGGTTGTTTCTTCCAACTATCATGATTGTTTTGCAAAAAAGTCCCTCACCTTTTCCATAATCAAACCATATGTCATTGACGGGTGGGCCCTCAAGCAGCAGTACATTAACGTTTGGTGTGTCATATTCCATTGATAGATAGATTTATCTCGGTCCGTTTATGTGGGGAAGGTGCGTGGGCAGTAGGGATGACGACACGGCCGGGGAAGGCGAGACCGGGGCGGACAGCGGCAGGCGAGGTTGGGATGGCGCGGGCGTGACGGTGAGGCTGGGGAGGCGGGGATGATGGCGCAGCCGGGGCGGACGACGGTGAGGCTGGGAAGCGTGGACAACGGCAGGCAAGGTCGGGGTGTGGCGCGTGCGCGATGGGAACGACGGCGCGGCCGGGGAAGGCAAGGTCGGGTAGACGACGGCGAGGTTTGGGAGGCACGAACAACGGCGGGTGAGGTTAGGGTGGCGTGGGCGCGACGGGGACGACGGCGAGGTCGGGGAGGTGTGCGGGGGCGGCACGGTGACGGCACGGTCAAGGCGAACGACGGCGAGCGAGGTCGGGGTGGTGCAAGCGCGATGGTGAGGCCGAGGAGGCGGGGATGACGGCACGGCCGGGGCGGATGACGGCGAGGCTGGGGAAGCGCGAACGACAGTGGGCGAGGTTGGGGTGGCACGTGTACGATGGGAACGACGGCACAGTCGGGGAAGGCGAGGTCGCGCAGATGATGGCTAGGCCGTGCCAGACGACGGTGAGGTTCGGGAGGCGCGGACGATGTTGGGCGAGGTCGCGGTGGCGCAGGCGCGACGGGGGCGACGGCAAGGTCGGGTGACGGCGCGGCCAGGGCGAACGACGGCGAAGCGAGCAATATTTTCTCCCTTTGCAACGCACGGGCATAGTTGCAAGTAATATTCCAGCTAACGCACGGGCATTCCTGCTAGTTATTACATATGGCATAGTTGCAAGTAATAGTTGCGAATAATAACGTGAGAGCAAGTAAGAACCCGTAGCAACGCACGGGCATTCCTGCTAGTTATTACATATGGCAGCAATATATCAAATATCCAAGCTTGCTTCTCATTTTATCATGGATCCCACGGTGAAAACGTGGGACATATGGATCGAACACGCAATGATTTTCATGGACTAAAAGATTGATACATATCTCTTATCTATATACCTATTTCTAAAGCATGGAAGGAATTCTTCGTACATTTTCTGCATCTATTTTTGTTCATCCATCGCCCACGATCGAGTCATCAGTCATGCATGGCAACGCTCCGTTCCCGACGCAGACTGGCACACACCGTGGCCTCCGATGGTGAGAACCGGGGTGTGAGGAAGACAATGATGCTCTCTCACCGGAAGATTCCCATGGCCGCCGGCAAGTAGGCCATGACGTGAGAAGGATTCGCCGCCGCCGCCGTGGAAGATGAACAGTACGAAGGGGAAAGTCGATTTCAATTTTCGGCTCCGTATCGCTGTTGCTGCTGATCCTTTGGACAAGTGATGTTGCCTTGGCTTGGGCGTTGGGTTGGGTGCCTGGGTCGGTATGTCACAGCAGCCCATGCTACAGCCACACTGACATGAGCCAGCACTACAACAAAACATAGATACTGGAACATGTACACTTGAATGTGTTACAAAGAAATTTCATAGGAGCACAAAGCTATGCATTACACACAAAGAGCTTGTTTTGTAAAACTGTGTTCCAAAAACTATTATATTAACACAAAATTAATATTACACCTAAAATGTTACAAAGATGATATTATATTGTAACACATATAAAATAATATTACAACTAAAGTGTTACACACACACACACACACACACACACACACATACATATATATATATATATATATATATATACTATTTTGCTATAATGCATCTGGTTGCATTTTGCATACAGAATGCACCACCATCTGGTTAAAACTAGTTTAGTCTTGCCGTTGTAAGTGGCTTGTTCCGTTGCAACTGGTTCGGACCGAGAACCAGTTGCAACGGGTTCGGTTCCGGTTGCAATCAGTTCCGTCAAGTTGCAACTGATCTAGTCTCCAAGTTGTAACTTCAAGGTCTGTGCATTCTCAACATAGAAGGCACTCGGGTGTATTTTAGCCTAGCCGTGTGTCTATACATGTGTGTGTGTCGCTTTCATTGAATGCCTTTGCTTTATTCATAAAGGTCCATATCTTGTCTACCATAGCTATACAGATCTTAAAAATTTTATGGTATTATTAAGCATGAGATGAACTTGTATATCTATCTATACCTATAATCAGTGGTGGACCCAGCAAAAAATATAAAGTAGGGCGGAGATGTTTTTGTTTTATTATAGGCAACGGATTAGCCAAGTTTATAGGTATGCTACTTTCATTTATTTCCTGTGGCCTTCAATTATTGGGCCTGCCATATTGATTTTTTTAACAAACGTAAGTCCGTTCTACTTTGACAATACCATATTTCCAATTTGGAGAGCATTGGAAGGTGGGGGAAGAGCTCTGTCAATTCCTGCCCAATATTACCATTCAAGTTGATCCTGATATACCCAACAGGGAGCTGCCATTCCACATCACCCTCACCTCCTAGCGGTCCAACAAGAACATATGAATCTTCTACAATCAATGTTTTTAGCGAGGTTAGCATCAGAAGGTGCTTCAACTCCAGAGGTGGGCACCTCTGGAGTTTCACCTTCTCAAGACTTGTTTCTTTATCAAAAACTAACACTTGGTCTATGCTATGCAGATCACCATCTCCAATAATTTCCAATTCTGCTCCATCAGATGATTTTGAGTACGCAAACTCCTCTAGCATCTTTACACATGTCATCTTGACAGAACGCAGACTTTCGATCCAGGAGATGGGAATCACTGGCAAGAATTTGGGACAGTCATGTACCTCAAGCTCTTGTAGCTTGGGGAACCAATCTGGGGAAACAATGTGGTTTGAGAAAGGCAACCCCAACAGTTTCGGGCACTTCCTAATAACCAGAACTTGCAAAAGAGGGAACATATGAGCATCCTGTGGCAACAAGTCTCCACTAATGAAAGACTCTTGTTCAGCTGGGCAAACCCATCTTTCAAAACTTCCTAGGCTAATGAGTTTAAGCTTTATTAGCCTGCAAAATCTTTCCTCTATAATAAACTCCTTCATTTTGGCAATATGCTTCAATTTCAATTCATGAAGATCACACGCCTTCCCTAAAGAAGGGAAAACTTCCCAGGAAACACCACAAAGATAAAGAGATTGTAGAGCTTCAACAGCGAACTCATCACCCAGCCATGTCGGACAAGAGGGACCTTCATGCCCTCTAATGCACAACACCTGAAGATCTCCATGAGGTTGAAGGCTCTCAAGAACCACTGCTTCCACACTGGGCTCAACACTAGACCGCTCACTATCCCAGTCCAATGTTAACTTCCTCAGATAGCTTTTCTCTATCAGCTTTGCTTGAGCTACTTCTTCCTCTGTACGTATTTTCTCAAGGATGTAGATGCCAAGCTCCCTTAGCTTGGTCAAATGCCCTAGTTGCTTTGGTTCAAACCCTTCACTTTTTTTATTGACCTGAAATGCCTTTAACTCTTCTAAGAGTTTAAGTTTCCCGGCATTACAAAAATCAGAATGAAGCTGATCATCACTAGGAACATAAAAATGGCACAATTTGGCAAGGTTGCTCATGTCTTTGGGCAAATCACGAATGCCATCCCACAACTCAAGATCTAGAATCCTTAAATGATAAAATTTAGAAATGCTAAGTGGTAAATTCGTCTGGCTCTCCTGTGTCCCTAGACATAGGTATCGTAGGTGGAGAAGTCCCGAAAAGTTATGTAACATGAACTCCACCGGACAAAGCATTTTGGGCAAATGAAGAACACGAAGAGTGTTCACTTCCCCCAAAAAATCACCAAATATCTTGACAAAACCTTCATCCATTTCTCCAAATAACATCAATGTTTGCAAATCTTCAACCTTAAATCTTGTCTTTAGTTCTTCCAATTCACTCTTCAATTTTTTACCAGACACTGCATCATATTTACCTAAACCATATTTGCTTATAGACAAGTGACGGGTGGTTGGCTGAATCTCTACTGATCCAACACTAGGGAGACTTAAACTAAGACAATCATGAGATGCAACCTTCAATGCCAAATCATGTAGCAGGTCATGCATAACATAACACAGATCACCATCAGTTTCCTCTTCTCTGAAAAATCCATGGATGACTAACTCATTTAAATTGCTCAGACCTATATTTTCAAATATTTGGTTTTGGCCATTGGGTATCAAAATATCTAGTCCGATCCATAGACTGATCAGCTCGTCACTTCTGAAATTGTAATCTTCAGGAAACAATCCAGAATAGGCAAAACATTGTTGCATATGGAAAGGAAGGAAGTCATAGCTAAGCTTCAAGGCAGGCATAATTGCATTGTCATCGGTTTGCTTCTCCCATCCTTTACTTTTTAGGACCCTTTTCCAGTGATGCAAACTAAGGTCTTTACTCAGTAATCTACCAACCGTTTTTGCTGCAAGAGGGGAGCCCTTTAGTTTTTCCATTATCTTATCTCCAGTCTCAAGCAAAAATTGTTTATCCCTTGGATATTGCTCATCACCAAAGACAAATGCAAGGAATAACTTTCTAAACTCTCCAGATTCTAAACCATTCAGATTTATTGACTGGCAAGGTGTTTCAACCTTCTGTGCTATTGCTTCAAACCGAGTTGTGACCTGAATCATGGAACCCTTTTCCTCTGACTTATTGAGTGTCGACAATAATTTTCCCCAGTCATCCCCATTACTAATCTTCCATATATCATCCAATACAAGTAAGAACCTTTTAGATTTTAATCTTTGCTCAATCAAATCTTCAGTTGTCCTGCCAATTTTTTCCTTTTCAACTGCAGGGGTGCATGTTTTAATCTGCTCTAGCACCTTATCCAGATTGAAACTGAGTGACACACATATCCAAATCATGACGGGAAAATGATCTTGCATTTGTTGGCTGCGATAAATGTGTTGTATCAGTGTAGTCTTCCCCATTCCCCCCGGACCGACAACCAGAATCACAGTTAGACCCTTGTCATGGTACTGGCCATTGGTGATGTCATGTATGATTCTATTCATGACAGGGTCCCTCCCATACAGTTTTGGCTCATCAATCCGACCTTTGGTGACGGGGCGACTCTGAGCAATGTTTGGGACAATTCTAGGGTCACAACCCTGCAGAAGATTGTTAACCTCACTATGGATAAGCTGCAGTTTCTCTACAATGTCCTTCATCCTTTGAGAGAAATCAACCCTATTAAACTCAAACTTTTGTGTTTCTTGCGACTTGCCACAATCATCATCACGAACATGTGGATGTGTGTAGAAGATAAGCAACATAAGAGTTTACCGAGCTTGGGCATGCATCCGCTGACCTCATGATTGATGTCTGGCACTGAGGAGGAACCATTGTGTGACCTTCGTTCGCTCTTAGCAAGCTGCCAAGGGCAACAGTTGACCAGTTTGCCAACAGCTTTGGCGGTGTGGCGAGCATTGAGGGCAAGGTTGTGGATACCACCCTCGCCGTGCTGGTTGGCAGCATCGTACGTGCCGTTGAGCTCGTCATGGATGCGGAAGTAGTCCAGCTCGTCCAGCAAGTCTTGGGCATTCTACGCTGAGTCCTGCAGCCTCTTCAGCAGCTCCTCCATGGCCGGACCGTTGAGCTCCTTGCGGCCAACCTGTTCAAGTGTGGCCTTCACAAGCAGCAGTTCTGTGCTGAGGGCCTCGATGTTGGGACCAAAGTTCCTGCTGGCCGCCCAAGCCCCCAGCACACCATCCGCAACGGGGGCTAGTGCCTTGGCCACCACCCATTGCACTGCGCCGAGGGCCACGTCGGCCATCCTCTGATCTGATGCAGGCATAGACGACGTGCTGCACCTGCTTCCAGGAATCAAAAGAAATCCATTTGTAAATACTCATACATTTGCCATACACAATCCCGTACCAGCAAGTAAAATCCTGAAGAATTACTTGTATAGGCTGCTGCTAGCTGCAAATTAAAGGAGGGGAGTACGTACGTTGACGAGCGCTCGAGGTGCTGGGGGATCCTGCCTGTCTGCCGGTGATGGATGCCGTCTGCCTAGCTAGCAGCAAAAGGGTTGTATTGATTGTTGAGCCGTTGAAGGAGGCCTGCAGGAACACCTTACACACACATAGATAGAGAGATATCGGATGAATGGCTGTAGGTCCAGTAGCTGTGTAAGGGGCTGATCTGGATCTGATGCCCGGTGTTGTCTAGTTAGTAGCTGTGTAAGGGGCTGTCATCAGCTAGAGATCTCATCTGAAAGTCAATGCTCCCACCAGATCTGATCAGCTGAACTAATCGCTGCCAGCAAAGCATCCCGTGGAGTAAAACAATAAAGAACTTGACTAGACTGCGACCTCTCACCGGTGGCATTGCAACCTTCACGGTGCTGGCACTACGATGCCATGTGAATGAACATTGCAAGCGAATTTTAAAGGGCACTCGAGTTTCATTTCTCCATTTCCTGCATACTTTACTCTCCTCTCTTTCTCGTTGTTGGCGAGGGTGGCAGAAGCTGTCTCCAGGGGAAGAAGAAAAAAACCGATGGTTGGTGCCACATAGGGGCATGGAGATAATCAGATAGCTTGCCGCTTCGTTACATCTTGGAGCATAGAGAAGGCTCCAAAGTTGAACTGTACTGCATGAAGTTATTTTGACAGAATCACAACTGGGTAAAGAGCACTAACTTAGTGAACAGCCGGCATTATCGACCCAATCAGCCCTGCAGTTAGCCAATTATAATTCATACTGAATTGCCGGCCCTCTTTTGTTTTGCTGGCCAATGCATGAAAGTACACCTACTCCACATGATACCATCACCTAACCACTAACCATCATTTGTTTTAACATATGCTTTCACTGTAACCAAGTTGGCATCATCTATAATAGAGAAGATAAATAAAGTAAAATAACAAAAGATAAATTAAGACAACGGTACCAAGGCTTAGTCTGATACATGTAGCATTCTTATTTTTCATTACTTGCTTGTTGGCAGACGCAACAATGGCATTTTTGACTTCTCAAATTGCTATTGATTTCGAAGCCAGCACATTGACGTGTTAGGTTAGCTAGCTGCTGTTTGGCCAAGTTGAACATCTTTGCAAGATATACAGAGGCACATCAACTTGTGAATATAAAGATGCTAAGTTAAACCAGCGTTGAACAGACGGGCTGTCCCGATCAAGCTTTTGTTTGCGATCCACCAAAATGCAGAGAGATTAACGATGGTGCCCCTAATTTCCATGGAAATCGCACAAAAACAGAGGGGGTGGCAGAAGAGAGGTACCAGCGTCGGTGACGAGGGCGACGGGGAAGCAGGAGCCGGTGTTGACGGAGATGCCATCGGTTGAGGCGCCCACCCTCTTGGCGCCGAGTGTTGCGAGGGAGGGGGTGCTGGAGCTCATTGTTGGTCATGGCCATGGGCATGGGGATTAACCTGAGACCTTACACTGTTCTTTTAGGAAGGGGATGGGAGTTTAGAGCAGAGAGCTGTAAATTTTATTAATTATTTTGAGAGAAGCCAAATGATATGACATTTTAATCTTCATCCTTTTATTGGTTTCTATAAAAATATATGTGTGGAAATTGAGAAGAATATATTTCTTTGTTTGGGGCAAAGAATTTTGCCTACTATGGTGGCCAACTAAGACATTCCTTTACAGAAAATTTTTATTGATTTACTAAACAAATTACATCACACTGAATAATTATAAGTACTCCCTAGCCCTATCCAGCTACGCAAGAGATAATGCAAAGAGATTAACGAGACTGCCCCTGATTTACTTAGAAATCGCACAAAAACAGGGGTGGTGGCAGAGGAAAGATTCCGGCGGAGGCAAGGATGGTGACAGGGAAGCGGAAGTCGCCGGCAGTGGAGATCCAAGCGGTGGCGGCGCCCGCCCTCTCGGCGCCAAGTGCTGCGAAGGAGGGGGTGCTAGAGTTCGTCGTCGGGCATGGCAGCGGGCGTGGGGATTTGACCTGAGACCTTGCACCGTTGTTTTTGGAAGGGGACGGGAATTTTAGAGCAGAGCACTGTAAATTTTATTTTCTTTTCTAGAGAAATAGAGAGTACAAATGAGAATAAATTCTGAGGAAAAAAATCTAGATAGGGTCCTGGTTTCTACACAATGGGAGCTCGTGTTCCCGTTGTGCTCGCTTAAGGCTGTCACTAGGATTGGTTCTGACCATGCCCGCCTGCTCTTCTCCTCAGGGGAGGGATCCCCACCGAGATCGCGTCACTTCCATTTCGAACCGTCATGGTTGCTACACCTGAGCTTCATCAAAATGGTGAAGTGCAGGTGGGCCGAGGCAGCGGCCACACCACCTCGTATCTTCCGTGCAGCGAATGTTTGGCACCACTATGCCAAGCTAGCTCGCCAGTTCATGCGAGGGTGGGGGGCCAACCTTGGTGCTGAGCTCAGGGCCTGCAAAGGGGCTATGTTAGACCAGATTAGGGTGTTGGATGAGATTGCTCATGGCGCTAGTCTTTCGGTCGATGACTGGACTTTGCTGTACTCCCTTGAAGCATCGCTATTGGAGATCTTCAAGGGAGAAGAGCTATTTTGGCAGCGCAGCGGGGGCCAAAACTGGCTCCTCAAGGGGGACGCTAATACTGCGTACTTCCAGGTGATTGCCAATGGTCGCCGGAGGAAATGCTCCATTCCGTGCCTCTGGGACGGTGACTCCCTCCTGGAACATCCGGCGGAGATTAGGGCCCATGTTTACTCCTTCTATAAGGAGTTATTCACGGCAGAACCTCGTGGTGGGGTTTCTTTGGCGGAGGACTTTTGGCCTCGTGCGGACAGAGTCTCTGACAGTGAGAATGGAGAATTGACTCTTCCATTCTCGCTAGAGGAGGTGGGTAGAGCTATCGCTTCCATGAAGACGGGGTCAGCCCCGGGACCGGATGGCCTGCCGGTGGCGTTCTTTTAGAAGTCCTGGGACGTCCTGCAGCCGGTAATCATGCCTATGTTCCACGAAATTTACATTAGGACATTTGACATGTCTCGGAAAAAATTGGGGTCATCACCCTTATCCCCAAAATAGTTGGGGCGACGGATATGAGGCACTTTAGGCCCATCACAGTGATTAACGTGCTTGAGCGGATTTTTGCTAAAGTTTGTGCAACACGCTTGGCTCCTGTGGCGGAGAGGATTGCTCATCCTCTCCAGACCGTGTTCTTGAAGGGCCGGCATATCCATGACGGGATCCTGGCCCTTCATGAAATTGTCCACGAGGTGGCGTCTCAGGGCCATAGGGGCATATTCCTCAAGCTAGACTTCCAAAAGGCATATGACAGCTTGGATTGGTCCTTCTTGTGGATGGTGCTCTAGCGACGGGATTTTGATGAGAGATGGTGCTCTTGGATCATGCAGTTGGTTTGAACTGGGAACGTGGCCATTAATATCAATGGTGAGGTGGGCCCATATTTTAGGTCCTCTAGGGGAGGGAAGCAAGGGGACCCCATTTCCCCTCTTCTCTTCAACTTAGCCGTTGATGCCCTGGCTGGCATCCTAAACAAAGCTAGGGTGGCCGGTGATAACCCACAAGTATATGGGGATCGTTTGTAGCCTTTTCGATAAATAAGAGTGTCGAACCCAATGAGGAGCTATATTCTCTCTAGTTCTATCGACCACCAATACAACTCTACGCACGCTAACGCTTACTTTACCTAGAACAAGAATAAAACTAGTTTGTAGGTGTAATTGGATAGGTTTGCAAGATAATAAAGAACACGTAAATAAAAGTTAGGGGTTGTTTAGATAAAGAGCAATTAAGTTAGTAGAGCGAGTGTGGAAAAGTGGTGGTAGGATTTGCGAGATTGTCCTAGGCAATTGATAACTAGATGTTGGGGAACGCGACAGAAAACAAAAAAAAATTGGTATAGCGAGCATGCCCAGGATCACTATGGAGATGCATACAAGGTTTGGATCTGATCATTACCGACTCGTAGCGCAGCGGAAGTAGAGTCGATGTAGATCGTTGGTGCAGATCCCCGCAGCTAGGATTTACAACCTCCCAACCGCGAGGATGTACTCCCTCGCCTACCCCTCGGACAGTCCCTCGGACAGCCCTCCGGGAGGCGGTCGGACAGTCCCCCGGCCGATGTCACGAACAGGACTTCGGGAGGACCCTCAAAACTCGGACAGCCCTTCGGGAAGCACTCTCGAACAGCCCCTCGGGCAAAAAGATCAAACTTACGACCTCTCTACGGGCTTGCACACATACGGTGTCATCTATCTGGCAGGGCTTCGCCATCTAGAACTAGTTCTCACCGGAACCCAGACAGCCTTTCGGCTCTACGAAACTGTTTCATGTGAGGGAGAGAAGAAAGGCAGATCATGCATGCCATTTGGTGAGAGAGTTGGAGTGAGTGTGGAGAGCTCCTCTCCACCTCTATTTATAGGAGAAGAAGGGGTGGAGGGGCTGAAATTTCAGCCACAAAAAGGGGTTCCTTCCCTCCGAAGCCTTCTCCAAGATCTTTTGGTAAAAGCCCCAAAAAGCAACCAAAAAGTGCTTTTCACTATTCACGGAAACATTTTTCGGCGACCGTTAGATCCGAAAATATTTCTGTAGGTCTTAGAACATTTCTAGTACCCACTAAAATAATTTTCTTAGAACATTTCTAGTACCCACTAAAATAATTTTGGACGCATTCCGAAACAATTTTGGATTAGTGATTTTCATCTGCGAAAAGCAACCAAAGCGGTTCCGGCAGCTCCGGAACATTTCCGGGTTTTTCTTCCGGAAAAATCCCAGAAGTTCCCAGAACAATTCTGGCACCCTCTAAGAATTTCCAGGCATGTGCCGAAACCATTTTGACTTAATGGTATACTCCGAAACAACATTTCGGTTTTACCGAAACTATTCCAGTGTTCTCTCTCCGGAACTTTTCCGTTGTCTCCGAAACTTTTCCGGTGACTTTCTCTCAGACTCCCTGTCTAGTATTCAACAGATAGATGACCCTTAAGCATGTGACCCTATAGGTTCGGTGAAGTATAGACATGACCGGAACACTTTCCGATCAATGATCAACATCGGAGCCGTGGACACCCATATTGACCCCTATACCCACACGAATAAATATTCGAGTGAATTTCCAGTTGCCGTGTGCTATTCATGTTGCTTCGCGATATGTTACAAAACCCGAGGTGAGATTTATCGGCATCCCCGTGGATCAACACTTGTCCACAATGCCAGTTACCTCGTTACCGGTTTTGTTCTCTTTTCTCGTTCCCGTGTTCCGGCATCCCTGTGATCAAATCACAATGTGTCTGGCCAGACGATGATGGATACCGTAACACCGAGAGGGCCCAAAGAATATCTCTGCATCGTCGGAGGAGCAAATCCCAATCTTGAGCTATCAAGTCCCTTAAAATACTTTCCCATGAACCCGTAAGCCGCCGTAATAGCCACCCAGTTACAGATGACGTTTAACAAACTCCAAAGTTCATGAAGCAATCATGAAGAAACTCGATACTCTCATGGTCTAAGGAACAATGCAAACGTTAACTTTCTCTATGTTATTAATCATTAACTTGTGACGAATGTATCTCATAGCATAACATCAATCGGGTCGATTCAACACAAGTGTTCTCCTAACAATGTGGCCTCAAAGTTGCCGGCATAGACATGCCCATGATCAGGAAAACGGAACCATCATGCAACACTTGAGCTAGTCTTAGAGGCATGACTAGGAATACATTTTACCGTTTATTATTCCACATGTGCATATGAGTTCCCCTCCGAGCCTCGTGGTTATTGTAGACTTGAGAACCATAGCAGTTATAGCACGGAATATAAACATGATTATGAACATGGGGATAAATAATAACATTTATTATTGCCTCTAGGGCATATCTCCTACAGACTCCCAGTTGCACTAGAGTCAATAATCTGGTCAATGCTAATGCACTTTACACCTATGGCATACCGGTGTAAAATATGCTTCGCTTGTGGTATAGTCTTTGTCCAATGGATCTGACAACTTCAGGTTCGTATGTAACTTTGCATATCCTCGCGTTTTCACGCTTTCACAAAATTCATATTTTGTGTGGACTTGGCTTTGTATATATGTGAATCACAGGTCAAACCTTGATTCCTCAGACTGAGCTATGGAGCAACTATCTGCAATAGTGTCCCATTGATCAAAACCATCTTGGAACCATACTAAGTTCATGAATGAACTATATGATTCAACATCTTCTTTGTCGCTTCCAAAGCATCAACATATTTAGCCTTTGTTATAGAATTCGCCACAGTAACCTGTTTGGAACAATTTGCAACTACCGTGCCACCATATTGTGTATTACACAAAACCCTTAACTTAAATCGAAAATCGCTTGGAGCATTGATGAACACTGCGATGTAATTACTTACAACGAGCACTTCATAATCTCTGTTTGCTAGAAAACATGTCATCAGTGCTACTCTAGTACACAATGACATTTTTCATTGTTGTCCCATGATCAACATTTTAATCACTTTGGTATCTATACTCGCAACAACTTGGGAGTATTGGACATATCTGGTTGTCTTACATACCACGAAATACATGATTAATCCAAACACAAAAGTGTGTGGAATCTCCATCATGTATTTTGCTCATCAGTGTTTTGGGACACCAAGTCTTGCAAAACTCTTTCCATGTGACTTGGCAAGAATCACTCATTGATGTTTTATACTAAACTATTTTAGCATCTTGTCAATATGTATTTTGGCTTAGCCCTATTAGGAAATTTTATCTCCATAGATAATTATGCCTAATAACAAGGCTACCTCGCCCAAGCACTTTATCGAAAAACCATTTTTTCAAAGAAGTCCTAATTCGTGTCAAGAAATTTATATTATTTCCAATCAACAATGTATCAAGCACACAAGTTTTAGAAATATTATTATGCTCCCACTCTTGTAACAACAAGCATCTTCGCTATCCATTGATGAAAACAAACTCTTTTGACTATTTCATCAAAAACGAAGATTCCAACTCCATTTTGCTCTCTTCTGTCCATCGCTGGAACTCTGAAGTTTGCATACTCACTCGCATCCTATGGATCGACAAAATACTTTGGACTGTATCACATACAAGTCCTAGTTTGTGTTCCCATTTCATGAAAATCTTTTTGTCATCCATGTTTCATATCTCATGATTGAAATATGTATTAATTGCTAGTTTAACCTGAACCGACTTTAAGCATCGCTACGGTGAGACAATCTCATCGTAGTCAATTCCTTGAATTTGTTATTGCAACAAGTCGAGCTTTATGGATAAAACATTTTTATCCGTATCAGTTTATAGTTCCATTAATATTTGTTAGACTCTAAGTCTTCCGAAGGGTTCATCAAGATTTAATCTTGCATCATTTATATGGAAACTATCTTGGATTGTATTGGCATTTATCCAATTCCGGAGTCAGGGCCCATCAATGCTTCCTTGTGTATCGTAGGTATACTGTTGTCTAGCAACAATATCTCGCCTGCGCACCTGAGAGGTTTGCACGAGTTTTGCCTACATGGTTCAGCTGCAAGTTCGACCGAAGTCCATACATCTCATGTAGAGGCTTCCGTATCAGTCGCAGTAGAAAACTCTAGAATCACTTCCAAGGTTTCTTTCCTTTGACCTAATGACGAAGATAATGTTATCTCATCGAGTTGCACTGTCCTCCCACCCACCTTTTTGCAAGAAACATTTTCTTTCAAAATTATACCGTTCTTTGTGGCAAAACCTTTTGCCTCGGTATAGTGATGGAGGAATTCCAATAACTTGGGATAACCTACAAAGTAGCACTTGTCTGATTTGGAATAGGTTTGTAAATATTTTACACAATCCCCATATTCCAAATGTTAAGAAAAGACATAACATGGTTGGGTGTACCATACCATGGCGTCATTTCAACAGATCTGATGTCGCTCTATTCAGTGTAAAAGCCGCAGTCTCTAAAGCATTACTTTAAAAGGGATAATGGCAAATTGATTTATGTCATCTTTGATCTTACCATGTCATAAATGGTTTGATTACATCTTCACGGACATTCCACTCACAGTGGTGTTCCGGGAGGTGTAAGTTATGAAACTCTTTTCACAACTCATCAAACATTCGCTAAACTTGTAACTCAAACATTCCTTTCCGCAATCTAATTGCAGAAACATAATTTTTCTTGTTACAATAATTTCTACTTCATTTTAAAAACCTTTTGAATGATTTTAAAAGATCCAGACTTACGTCTCATCAAGTAAATATCCATATATCTACTTGAGTCATTTATGAAGATAAATAAATCCACTGCTTGCAACAACATTTATCGGACTACACACATGATAATGTATGATCACCAATAAGTTTGTTGCTCGTTCCTTATGGCCTGTGAACGGTATTTCAGTCACTTCACTTTTCGGAGGAAAGTTGCAAGTGTCAGATGATTCATAATCAAACGACTTCAAAATCCATCATTATGGAATTTCTTCATGCGGGTTTCTCCAATGTGACCAAATGCAGTGCCACGCATGTGTGTTATTCTTTTAGTCTTGCGACATTTAGCGTCAGTGTTATGGATGTATCATATTACCATCAATATTCATAACATACATCCCATCCTTGATGGAAGTATGGCCCTTATGTTATTCATAATACTGAACAACAATTGTTCTTTTATGAACAACACTCTTGCACCAAACATTATGCAAATGGGCTAGAGTGTATAAAACTCTAAAATGAATTATGAAAGTAAATACAGAGGTAATGTATTATTATCAATATTCATAACATACATCTCATTCATAATGAAAGTATGGCCCTTATGTTATTCATAACACCGAACATCAAAAGTTCTCTTATGAACAACCTTCTTGCAAGATACCTCATGCAATGGGCTAGAGTGTATGAAACTCCAAAAATGAATTATGAAAATAAATACATAGGGAATACACCGATGGAAGGTATAGTAACATTTACTATGTTCCCAGCGTGTATCTAAACCTCATTCTCAGCTAGTCTTTTAGGCCATAGTAGTTCTTGTATCGAGTTGCAAGAGAATGCAATCGAACGGGTATTCTTGTGATCAACTCACAATACCTAAGAATCAGTGATTAACATGTTTAATCATAATTCCCAAGAACTATTTCTTTGACCAGCCTTCTATACATCAATAACTTGTATGACAATCATACATGAGCTGGATATTCCAGACTTCTCTCTTTTTGCCTTTATTCTTCTAACAGTTTTACTTCCAATATTTCTCCTACTCTCAGAAGAAGCACCCAACTTAAGAGTGGCGTTAGCCCCGGACTTCCTAGGCGTGTAGTTTTACCGACACCCTTTGGACACTTCCTTTCTCTTTAAGTTGTTGTTTTATTCACCTTCATCGCATGACATGCGTTCTTCTGGATCCCTCTTGTATTAGTCAAATGCATAGTAAACACTTTTACTAATAGTTTGCAAAACAAACATTGCTTTGGATATCCCATATCTTTTAGCCTTTGTCTGTCTCTGAAAAATGATTTTCAGTTTCCATGAATATCACATAACTATCCCAAACTTTTGAAGTTCGGGTCTCATGGAAGCAAACATATTGCACTTGACCATAACGGAATTCTAGCTTTTGGATCGAAGGACGAGAGTCACATCATCCATAGCATTTAGCGGGGGAATACCGAAATCACGCGATAGGACAAAAGTCCTTCTCGGCACTCTAGAGGACAATCCTCACATTACGTTAACAACCGTAAAGTTTTAACCAGATATTTAACAGCTATTCAATTTTAATAGGGAAGGTGGAAATGCGAGCCATTATTCTACAACTATTATGCAAATTTCACTTAGACAATGTCCATAATTAATTGCACTGAGAATTAAACAAGTTAATTCTACAGTGCGCTCCCACTCAAATCAATATCTCTCAAAACTGATTACGAGTGATACAAGATCCACATTTTCATTCAACGCCATTGTTCGAGATGAACACTGATGACGCCAACTTCAATCGGTAGGCAAACTTGCCGATCACATCTCTATGTGACTCTTGTTCATCTTTCGATGCGTGTGTTCCGAGCTCAGGATGATCCTGCCATGAACGTCAAGAAAACCAAGTGATCTCGCTGCGAGGTCTGACCTCACCCGCCTTACACCCGTACAATCGTTCGTACCCATGTAGATCATGGTGCACCCCGAAAGGAAAGATGCTGTGACGGTGCTACACTAGGGAGAACACTAACTACTTGATATTTTAAGTGAGAGATCACCCTAATAAAAAGTGACTACCGCGCAATCAAAAAGGGTGCATCAAAAGGGATAAACATCTCAGGCAATTCATAATAGCATGATATGGTATAGCCCTTTCTAACGGAGAAGTCTTTCATTTCTTCGTCTTCGGCATTCGTGTCGGTGTTCACCTTTGCGACATTTGCCACCACCTTGTCGATGCACCAGATAATATTGCTATCTCTATAGCTAATAAAATAATGCATTACAACAAGGTTGACACGCAGGTCATTTAAAGTGACAATCATATGGCTCCAGCCATCAGGCCGAATCATGACACGTAGGTCATGTTAATTTACATTATATAGTCATCTCATACATAATCAAATTAATATGAGAACTGCTATACCACATCACATGCACATCTTGCAAAACCAAGTTAGACGCCTCTAATCGGTTTATGCAAAAAATTATTTTACGTGGCTTCTAAGGTTTTGACTTAAACTGCAGCTACCAACGTTTATCATCAAGTATGATTATTCAAGTCGCTAGATTAACTTTGCGGGGTGTATGAAACACGGGATAATAAAATCTCGAACCCCATACTGAACTTCGTCATACACATGACCCCCATGCAGATCATATCTGCATTGCCCTTTCGTCTGCGTAATTTCATCTTTCTCTCTAACTATGGTGGAATTCAACGAACTGTTAGCACTTCGTTGATCAATCAGGATCGCGGATTGCCAGAACTTTGAAACTACACCATGCTGTTATGAAGATCAGAAATATGCAAATTCCAGGGAAGCAACAAGAACATCAGGTAATAGATTTCATCTGCGACCCGCACAAATAATTTTCAGTAACAGAACTCATCTACTACAAATTATATTGTGCAACACCCATACATCTCTATGTATTCTAGATCGTAACCTGCATCTACGCATAGCACAGCTCTGATGCCACTGTTGTGGAACGCAACAGAGAAAAAAATTCGGTACAGCGAGCATGCCCAGGATCACTATGGAGATGCATACAAGGTTTGGATCTGATCGTTACTGACTCGTAGCGCAGCGGAAGTAGAGTCGATGTAGATCGTTGGTGCAGATCCCCTGAAAGAACATGTGCTGCCCCCATGTTTGGTTTTGGTAATTGATAACAATCTCTATGGACTAATAGTTGCCTTGAGTTATATTTGAAGGGTTTGTCCATAGGCATTGCTTGAAGACCATTTGTTGGTTTTAAGGTTATTAGAAGAAGAATATGTGTTGACCAAGGTGCTATTCAAGGATTTATCCAAAGATTGGTCATGTGAGTGTTGAGCCTATTGCAAGCATGTCTTGAAGAAGAAGATTGTGTGAACATTCATGTTTACCTTCAAGACATCATCCTAATGAAGAGAGTTGGAAAGATTCAAGGTTGAACAAGACTACATATGAAGAGTGATTCAAGTTGATCAACACACAAAGCGTAGAAGATGTACCAAGCGAGATCAAGTGATCTCATGGTATGGTAAGCATTGTCCATTACGCTTTGTGTACTAACCCGTGTTCTATGCGAGAGTTCTTTGTGGGGTTACGTTTGTTTCCATGAGCGTGCATCAAAAGGAAGATATCACACAACCCATGGAGGATGACGTCAAGTGGTGATCGTCATCAAGATTGCGGTGTGCAAGTTCAAGTGGAGCATCACGAAGAGATCACTGCTTGAAGCTTGCCGTCCATTGTGGTGACAATGGACTTGTGAAGATGTGTCGAAGAGTGGCTCACCCATAGTGGAGTATGGGGGAGCAATCAACTAGTCTTCATCGAGCCGGCGCAATCAAGAAAGGTGGTCCAACTTGAGGAGGTCAAGATCGTCATCACCTAGCTCAAGTGGACTGTGCGCAAGGCAAAGGTTTGCCCTTGATAGGTTTTCTATTTTACCGGTCTCATGGTAATAGTTGGGAGACCGGGTTACAGGATTGATAGCCGTACTATCAAGGGGGGCTCTCAAGTGAGTAGCTTTATCGTATCTTCGTAGAGAGCTCAAACCATTGCATCCTTGCATCATCTTTCTTGGTTCGTGTTTTGTGTTTCTCTTTGTGAGTCTTTGAGCTTTTGGTCATCTTCATGACAAGCTCGAGTTCATCGAAAACGGAGTTCATATATGCATCTTCTATGATGTTTTCGATGTTGGAGTTTATGCCGGTTCTTCATTCATAGAGGTTTCTCGCTGTTTGGATAGTACTCGTTGTCTTCTATCCAACAAGCTTGAGTTTGCTCAATTCGGAGCTCATATGTAGAAGTTGTGGCAGTTCTGGTTTTCCTGTATCTGTCTGTTCTGCTTGGGCACTTTTGCAGCACCCAAGCGGTAGTACCGCTCGGTACCACGGTAGTACCGCTGTGGTCTACCGCAGCGAGTACCGCTTGTGGGAATTTCTTCTGTTGCCGATTTTTGTTAAGCGGAAGTAGTGCGGTAGTAGAGCGGTAGTACCGCTTTGTGCGGTAGTGGCACGGTAGTAGCACGGTAGTACCGCTTGGGCGGTACTTCCGGTTTCTACTACCGCTGCAAGTTCCGCTTGCGGGTATTTCTTCTGGTATCATTTTCTGTTAAACGGTAGTAGTGCGGCAGTAGTGCGGTAGTACCACTCTGCTGGGCGGTAGTACCGCTTGGTGCGGTACTTCCGCCCTCCACTACCGCTTGTTTTTTCGCAGAGTGTGCAAGCTTCTGTTGCTCTTTTCACTTTAGCGGTAGTACCGCTTGGTTGGAACGGTAGTACCGCTAAGTGCGGCACTACCGCTCCAGTTCCGTGTTCTCGCCTGCTGTTTTTTGAGTTACTACCGCCCGAGCGGTAGTACCGCTCTGAGGGAGCGGTAGTACCGCTCTGTGCGGGCTGGGACAGGTAACGGTTGGATTTGGGGGCTCCTTTAAAAGGGGGTCTTCTTCCCCCTTGCCCCCAATGGTTCTCTTATCCCTTGCATCTCTCTCTCCTCCATTGTTGACCTCTTAGAGCTTTGCTATCTTTCCATCCCTCCAATGATTCTTGCTCCTTCTTGAGGGAATAGAGAGAGGAGATCTAGATCCATCTTTCCACCAATCACTTTCTCCTCTATGTGAGGGAAACCTTGTGGATTTAGATCTTGGAGTTCTTGGTGTTCTCCTTGTTCTTCCTCTCACTTTCCTCCATAGCTTTTGTTGCTTTGGTGGGATTTGAGAGAGAGGGACTTGAGCACTTGGTGTGTTCTTGCCATTGCATTAGTTGCATCGGTTTGAGTTCTCCACGGTGATACGTGGAAGTTAGTAGTTGAGAAGCTTATTACTCTTGGGTGTTTGGGCACCCTAGAGCTTGTTCCTCTTGGGTGCCTTGGCGCCCTAGACGGCTTGGTGGCTTGGTGGTGCCTCGGAGCTCAATCATTGTGGTGTAAAGCTCCGGGCAAGCGTCGGGGTCTCCAATTAGGTTGTGGAGTTCGCCCCGAGCAATTTGACGGGTTCGGTGACCGCCCTCAAGGGTTGCCATTTGTACGGGTTCGGTGACCGCCCTCAAGGGTCCCTTAGTGGAATCACGGCACCTTGCATTGTGCGAGGGCGTGAGGAGAATACGGTGGCCCTAGTGGCATTGTTGGGGAGCATTGTGCCTCCACACCGCTCTAACGGAGATTAGCATCCGCAAGGGTCTGAACTTCGGGATACATCGTCGTCTCCGCGTCCCTCGGTTATCTCTTACCCGAGCCCTTTACTTATGCACTTTACTATGTGATAGCCATATTGTTTCTTGTTATATATCTTGCTATCACTTAGTTATTTATCTTGCTTAGCATAAGTTGTTGGTGCACATAGGTGAGCCTAGTCGATTTAGGTTTTGTGCTTGACAATTTAACCGCTAGGTTTATTTCGCATTTGTTCAAGCCTAAACCGTAATTATTTTAAAGCGCCTATTCACCCCCCCCCCCTCTAGGCGACATACACGATCTTTCAATTGGTATCAGAGCCTCGTCTCTCATTATTAGGTTTAACCACCTAGAGAGTAAAGATGTCGACTAGGGGATTAGGATTCTTTGACACTCTTAGTTTCGATGGCACAAATTTTGATGTTTGGGTAATTCGCATGCTTAATCATTTTCGGGCCATTGACCCGTGTTTAGAGCGAATTGTAGATATGGGTTTTTCTCCTCCAAAGGATTCTCAACACATATCTTTAGAGGATGAGAAAAACTCTTATCTCAATGCTCAAGCTTCTAATGTGTTTTTTGATGCTTTGAGCAATGTAGTTATATTTCAACTCATGCCGTTTCGGGATGCTCATGAGTTGTGGACAAAGCTTCAAGATAAATATGGTGTGTCCAAGATTTGTAGGGATGATTGTTCTCCCTCCACCTCCGGTCGTATTGCCTTCTCAACTTCATCTACTTCACCTACATGTGGATTGCCACAAGGTAATGATATGGTGAGTAGTGATGATCATTGTAATGTTGATAGTGGGATAATTTTTGATGATCCTTCATCGCTATCTTATTGCTATGCTTCATCTTTGGACTTTAACACTTCGAGCACTCTTAATGTTTCACATGGTCGTGTTGATAGTCCTTGCATATCATGTAGAAATTGCTTGACTACATCTCATAATGATATGCTTGCTATATCTTGTTGCCATGATAAAAATGTATCTATTTCCTCGAGTTGTTGTGCTAACAATGTAAAGGAAACCCAACACTCCATGGAACAAGATGTGGCCTTGAATGGTGCCTCAAGGGATCCTACATCATCATCTATTGATTTTTGCCTTATGGCTAAGGCTTCAAAGGTATCTCCTCCTTTGAACCCCAATATGTCTCTTGATGATGATGTTGATGCTAATGATGATGAGGATAATGATGAAGAGAATGTTAATGTTGCATCCTTAAATATTAAGGGTGAAATGATTTTTAAAGCTCTTCATAAGAATAAAATTGCTTGTTCTAACTTCCTTTAAATCATGACTATTGCCATTGAGGGCAAGAAATATATGGAGGAGTTGGAATCTCATCTCGAGGAGCATGAGGCCACCATTGAGAAAATGGAAAGTCATGAGCGTGATTACGCTAATGAGATCGCGGAGCTATCTGAAGCTCTTGAAAATGAACAAACCACGAAGGAATCTCTTGAGGAGACCTTTGCTCTAGAATTATCTAGATTAAAGGAATCCCATGAAAGAGCTCTCAAGGTGGCTAATGATTTTAGAACTAAAAATGATAAGCTTGAATTTGTGCATGCTAAACTCCTTGAGGACTTTGAGCACCTCGAAAATGGCTCAAGGGTCGTTAAGAGTTCGCTCATTGAACTCACCGAGTCTCATGCTCAATTTCAAGCTTCATATGCTAAAGAGCTTGCCAAATTGTCTTCTCCTCTTGTTGTTAATGATGATGCTTGTGCTACTAACTCTATTTCTTGTGAAGCATCCATATTGAAGGAGAATGTTGAGCTAAGGGCTCAACTTGAGTTGCTATCTAGCAATTATGGGAAATTGGAAGAAAGTCATGTAAAGCTCTCGAGCTCTCATGATGATCTTCTAGTATCCCATAATGTGCTAAAAATAGCTCATGAGGCTAGTATTAGACTACTGAGCATAGAGTTATTAGTGTTAGTCTCCTACCAGTCGAAATATGTTTGCCCTTGCAACTCCAGAGTCATTTGTCAAAGTGCTACACAACCCTTTTCCAACTTGCATTTGATAGTTTCCATTGTTGTGTAGGAATCACTAAGTACTTTTACAAAAATTCCCCCGGGTTACATCCAAATAGTTTATTATATTGGTCAATTGCTTCATGTACCTCTCCAAAGCTATTTGACTTTTCTAGAAATTTATTTTAAGTCATGATAGTTGCTCAAAAGCACAAAGTAATAACTTCATGTTATGAGATTTCTCTAGGTCATATTTCATGAATAGGATTAAAAACTTTGGTAGATAGAGGGTCCCCTATCTAAGGCCTCTTTTTGTTTGAAAATAAGACATAGTATCATCGTTCACGTTAACCTTAATACTTCCACCCAAAATGAGAGACTCAACCTGAGATGTCCACTTGGGGGAGAAATCTTTCATCCATAGTCTCTGCATTGCTGCCATTTTACTTTATCATAGTCATTTTCAAAGTCAAACTTGAATATAACTTCATTTTGTGTTTTCCAATGCAAATCACGAATAGTCTCATGCAAGATGACAACACCCAACATGATGTTGCGTCCTTGCAAGAAATCCATTTTGGCTAGGCCTATTATGTGTTTATTCCAATACTAGCCACTTTAGTAAAGATTTTGAAGTGGACATTTAGTAAACAAATGGGTCAATATTGCTGGATTTGGTTCACATCTTGGACTTTAGGGATTAGTGTAATGACACCATAATTCAGACTAAAGAGTGATTAGAACTCCAGCATTAAAGTCGTGGAATATTTGCATTAGTGTTCTTTAATGAGATCTCAGAATTTTTTATATAACTTTGCAGAAAAACCATCTGGACCTGCCGTCTCGTTATGTTCCATCTCGTTATGCAGCAAAAACATTTTTTTTCTATGATGATTGCTATTAGCAATCATATGAAAATACCTAGTGTTATTGTCTCCCAGTAGTGTTGATGTTACAAGAGAATATCTGATGGCTCAGAAAAAAAATGTGTTTAGACGAGAGATTCTGAGCCATGTGAGATGACTGTATGTGTACTAATGCATGGATTCGTACATTTTTTGGGACAGTTTTTTGAGACTAATAATGTATTTCCTTGTTGTACAGATATAAATGAGTGCGAGCTTCGCAAATTAAAACCGGCATGGTATGAAAAGCAATATCCATGCGGCAGTGGAAGTAAATGCCATGACACGAATGGTAGTTATACGTGTGAATGCAAATTCGGGCTTAGAGGAAACGGTAAGACTGTCCAAGGATGTCGACCCATAGTTCCCGGATACGCAATAGGGATAGTAGATAAGTACTCATTCATTACTTAAATGTCATGCTTCCCCGGTTATTTTCAGTCGGTATATTTCAGTTTAGTTGCAAACTAAAAAACATTGCAGTTCTTTTACACAAATATGAGAGACGCATGTTGATCTAACATTAGTTTCTTTATGTTTCCTCTTATCTATTTACAATCGCACAGTTATATATACGTTCTATCTACAAACCATCACTGGCTCACTTCATACATCGATCAAGACATTTTCCATTTGTCAAGCATATTTGAAATGGGTAAAAGGTTTAGAAAATTGTCATCCTCGAAACCAGAAGTGGAATGGAGATAAAACTGTATGAAACTCATAAGTCATACATTGCTCAGCTAGCATTAAGCATAAGTGCTGGAGAAATTAGCAATTCTCTAACATACTAGACAGCCCGAATTGCATCATCATGAACACATTATTAAACATGATTAAGCAATAGATTAGAACACGATACACGTACCGAGAGTTTGCAGATAAAGACGCGGTGACTGATATAGATGCAACATTGTTGACAATGTTGTCAACGATGGGTTCCAGGAGTCGATGGCGAAGGCAACGTGATATTGCGGTGCCTGACTTGGAGGTGGACAGGTCGTGATGAAGACCTTGAGAACTCATGTAGAGCGCTTTCCAAAAACCATATTTGCCCTATCCCGGTACTAGCATCGCAAAGGTGAAGGGTGCTAGTGACCTTCTCTCCTTTTCGCCGGTGCACACTGGCGCTACGGGACGGGGTAGACTACAATGGCACCGCAGAAGCGAGTAGAGGCAAAAGCCTAATTATTATAGACTACCTTGGGGAATTTCAAACCTAGGGGTCTCCATATAAAACAGTCTATAATGTTCCTTTTTCCATAAGGGATGTGGTCCCCCTCACATCCACATCCATTAGCAATACATGACTAATAGGTGATGTACTCCAATGCCAATGGACCATTGAGATTTCTTAAGAATTATCATATGAGCTTGGCCCATATATCTAACAATAATTTCAACTAATAATATCTTTGTCCAAAATGACGATGGTTAAGGAATATATGGCATAATGGTTCATCTCATCTCTGTCCAAAGTTAGGATTGTCATGGAATATAGGGCATATTTGTCCATGTCACCTCTTCATCCAAAGCGATGATCGTTAGGCAATACAGTGCATTACAACTTTAAGGGGCACATAGCATGTTTTTTCTATATAATGGTGGTTATTTGATGGAAGCATATCTCAATGTTCAATCTATTACCATATGTCCATATATGATATCTTTATAGCTGTTTTTTCCCTTTATAGCATATCTCAACAATATTTTTCTTGGTTTTTCCTCATTTTCATGATACCCATTATATATGTGTGGGAATCTATGGTGTAACATTTTTTTTTATTTAGACCTTTTAAAGAATTCAAGTATATTTCTTTCTATCTAGTAGCATCTATTTATTTGAATTTTAGAGGTCTAAATGGATTATCCAATTAGTTTATATAAGTGAATGGTAGGCTAATAAACATGTACTCTCTCCGTCCTAAAAATAATGTAATTCGAGCATTCAATTTTTTGTCCCCAAAAGAACACAATTCTTAGAATGTGGACCAGCTAGGTGGGATCTATC
Source organism: Elymus sibiricus (assembly GCA_039707655.1). Classification (NCBI taxonomy): domain Eukaryota; kingdom Viridiplantae; phylum Streptophyta; class Magnoliopsida; order Poales; family Poaceae; genus Elymus; species Elymus sibiricus. The sequence goes on along the minus strand of CM077665.1, from coordinate 14,618,492 downwards.
ATGTGATTTGTATGCGCATGCGCATCCTTAATTGGTGCTAATTGTATGCTTTATTTATCATACTAACCTATCTATGATTTATAAAATTGCATTTTTTTTGACAGAGGGAGTATATATATATCTATTAATGTATATCTCTGTTTGCAGCAATATTTGCTTCCATCGTTCTGGCATGTTTCGCAATGATGTTGCTTCAGAGACGACGGCGGAGGCTACATTATAACAACAACGGTGGTGACATTCTGAAGGACTTGGGCATTAATATCTTCACGGTAGAGGAGCTCAAGAAGATCACGAAGCGCTACAGCCAGCCCATTGGTAAAGGGTTTTTCTGCACGGTATACATGGGTACCATCGATGGCGCCCAACCCCAACAGGTTGAAGTTAAATGTTCCGTAGATAGAAAGGAGGTGCGCCGCCGGCAGAAAATGCTCCGACATGAGGCGCCGAAGCAGGAGCAGGAAGCCCTATGGAAGGATGGGTTCGTCAAGGAGATCAGCTTCCAATTCAGGATAAAGCACATGAACGTGGTCCGCCTCGTCGGCTGTTGCCTGGAGACATACATCCCCAGACTAGTCTTCGAGTTCATCCCTAATGGAAGCCTTCATGACTTGCTGCACCGTGCCGCCGGCAAGCCGTACGCTCTCCCGTTGCCAAAGCGCCTAGACATTGCCATCGGCTCCGCAGAAGCTCTCACCTACATGCACTCCCACGATGAATACGGCCACGTCCATGGTGACCTGAAGCCTGCAAACATCCTCCTTGACGGCGACCTCAAGCCTAAGGTCTCCGACTTTGGCCCGTCAAAGCTCCTGTCGGTTGACAAGTACGTCAAGGATGTGGCAGCTGATAGTACCTATGCTGACCCTGTGTACTTCCAGACCGCACGTTTCACAACGAAGAGCGATGTTTATAGCTTTGGCGTGGTACTACTAGAACTCGTCACGAGGAAGATGGCTAGGTATGGAGACAAAATCCTCACCATTGACTTCAAAACTTCCTACAAGGGCGAAGACAAGGGACGGAATATGTACGACGCAGAGATCTTATCCGATGGCAATGCTCAGTCACATCACTATATGGAGTGCCTTGACATGGTCGGCGCACTCGCTGTTCAGTGCCTTGATGGAGATGCGGATGAGAGACCGACCATGGTAGAAGTGGTGCAGGAGCTTAAGAGAGTCAAGACAATAGCCTGTACAAGTTGATGAAGCAAGCAGACATCTAGGGTCAGCTTAAGCATACATGCTACTTTGTGGTAGTAGCCTTTAGCTATTCTCATCGTCGAGTTGATCGGGTATGAACTATATATGAGCGTCGCATGACACACTCGATTTCCTTAATTGCATCGGGGGCTTGTTTGTAGTGAAATTATTAAACTGCTTGTAATATTGCTTGGCTTGTAATATTGCTTGAAATCTCTACCTAATATATACCTAATATCTATACCTATTATTAATATTATTAAAGCGAGAACCGCTTCTGCCCACTTTTTTTGTTTGGTCCAACTTCTATCAATGACAGGTGGGTCCAACTTTGACTTCGTCCTCCTATAAAAGGAAAGGCAGACTCGATCTGTTGTCCACCGAATCCCATCTAGCTCAGCAATAGATGGCGTAGTTGCACCGGGCGTCGTTCGCTCAAGGCACTCACCAGTTTGACATCGTCGGGTACGGCGCGCTCAAGGCGCTGGGCCGCAGCCACTCCATCACGTCCGGCACCTTCCGCGTCGCTGGCCGTGACTGGCCATCGTGTGCCACTTGGACCATGCCCTTGCGGACGTCTCCCTCTAGCTGGCGGCCGGCGACAACTCTGGGGCCGCCGTCACGGCGATGGCGAGCTTCGCCATCGACGACCCCACCGGCGGCAGCAAGCCCATGCAGATCGGAGACGGCGACGAGTCCACCATGTTCACCCCCGTCATCCCGTGCCTTGAAGGTCCCGGTCCCCGACTCGTTCCGGAAGCGGGAGGCGTGCTACGTCAGCGACGACCGCCTGAGGATCCGCTGCACCGTCCGCGTCCTCGAGGAGGAGTCGCGGCCGACTGGCTACTGCTTCGTCGCCGCGCCGGCACCGCCGGACATCGTCGGGTGGCTCGGGACGCTGTTGGAGAGCGGGCGGCGGGCGGACGTCACGTTCGCCGTGGAGGCGAGCAGGTTCGACGCGCACAAGCTCGTGCGCGCCATGCGCTCGCCGGTGTTCAGGGCAAAGTTCTTCGGAGACAGCCCGGACAACAGCCAGGAGTGGTTCTGGGTCTACGACATTGGGGCCCCCGTGTTCGAGGCCATGCTCCGCTTCATCTACACCGACGAGCCGCCGCCGGACATGACGACGGCCATGGCCCACGGACCTGTACGACTTGAGAGGCTGCGGGTGGCGTGCGTGAAGTCGCTATGGGAGAGCGTCCAAACGGACGGCGAGCTCAGTGCACCGACGAATCAAAGAGCTCATCTATCTCCGTGGGGATGAGAGGTCGGTGACTGAGGCGGTGAGCGCAGCGCGAGTGGGGAGGACAATGCCCCCCCGCAATCAGCATCCTCTGTCGAGTTTCGACGCTGCATCTCCATACGGCTCCCGCTACCCAATCCGCATCTGCCTCCGACGCTAGACATGTCTAGCTACATCGTCCCCGTATTGTATCTCCACGCTGCATCTGAGCATCTCCATGCGTGAACACATAGGACTGAGAGATTGAAGGTGAGCAAATCTAGCTAAATTAAATGACTCCAAGACTCTAAACATGACATGTGTTCTACTGCGTGGATTTTAACCAAGAGTACATATTCTGATTTATTCAAATCCAAATAAAGATGTGTCTATTTTTAGTTTACAGTACAGTTAAGATTTACTTTTGTTTGTATTTGCAAAACATCAATTTTGAACTTATCATCCGTCTATCTTTGTTTCGTGTTATAACATGATTGTTAAAAATATCATTGCTTCCCCGTTGCAACGCACGGGCAAGATTGCTAGTACATATATAATACTAAAGTGTGGTTGTTTCTTCCAACTATCATGATTGTTTTGCAAAAAAGTCCCTCACCTTTTCCATAATCAAACCATATGTCATTGACGGGTGGGCCCTCAAGCAGCAGTACATTAACGTTTGGTGTGTCATATTCCATTGATAGATAGATTTATCTCGGTCCGTTTATGTGGGGAAGGTGCGTGGGCAGTAGGGATGACGACACGGCCGGGGAAGGCGAGACCGGGGCGGACAGCGGCAGGCGAGGTTGGGATGGCGCGGGCGTGACGGTGAGGCTGGGGAGGCGGGGATGATGGCGCAGCCGGGGCGGACGACGGTGAGGCTGGGAAGCGTGGACAACGGCAGGCAAGGTCGGGGTGTGGCGCGTGCGCGATGGGAACGACGGCGCGGCCGGGGAAGGCAAGGTCGGGTAGACGACGGCGAGGTTTGGGAGGCACGAACAACGGCGGGTGAGGTTAGGGTGGCGTGGGCGCGACGGGGACGACGGCGAGGTCGGGGAGGTGTGCGGGGGCGGCACGGTGACGGCACGGTCAAGGCGAACGACGGCGAGCGAGGTCGGGGTGGTGCAAGCGCGATGGTGAGGCCGAGGAGGCGGGGATGACGGCACGGCCGGGGCGGATGACGGCGAGGCTGGGGAAGCGCGAACGACAGTGGGCGAGGTTGGGGTGGCACGTGTACGATGGGAACGACGGCACAGTCGGGGAAGGCGAGGTCGCGCAGATGATGGCTAGGCCGTGCCAGACGACGGTGAGGTTCGGGAGGCGCGGACGATGTTGGGCGAGGTCGCGGTGGCGCAGGCGCGACGGGGGCGACGGCAAGGTCGGGTGACGGCGCGGCCAGGGCGAACGACGGCGAAGCGAGCAATATTTTCTCCCTTTGCAACGCACGGGCATAGTTGCAAGTAATATTCCAGCTAACGCACGGGCATTCCTGCTAGTTATTACATATGGCATAGTTGCAAGTAATAGTTGCGAATAATAACGTGAGAGCAAGTAAGAACCCGTAGCAACGCACGGGCATTCCTGCTAGTTATTACATATGGCAGCAATATATCAAATATCCAAGCTTGCTTCTCATTTTATCATGGATCCCACGGTGAAAACGTGGGACATATGGATCGAACACGCAATGATTTTCATGGACTAAAAGATTGATACATATCTCTTATCTATATACCTATTTCTAAAGCATGGAAGGAATTCTTCGTACATTTTCTGCATCTATTTTTGTTCATCCATCGCCCACGATCGAGTCATCAGTCATGCATGGCAACGCTCCGTTCCCGACGCAGACTGGCACACACCGTGGCCTCCGATGGTGAGAACCGGGGTGTGAGGAAGACAATGATGCTCTCTCACCGGAAGATTCCCATGGCCGCCGGCAAGTAGGCCATGACGTGAGAAGGATTCGCCGCCGCCGCCGTGGAAGATGAACAGTACGAAGGGGAAAGTCGATTTCAATTTTCGGCTCCGTATCGCTGTTGCTGCTGATCCTTTGGACAAGTGATGTTGCCTTGGCTTGGGCGTTGGGTTGGGTGCCTGGGTCGGTATGTCACAGCAGCCCATGCTACAGCCACACTGACATGAGCCAGCACTACAACAAAACATAGATACTGGAACATGTACACTTGAATGTGTTACAAAGAAATTTCATAGGAGCACAAAGCTATGCATTACACACAAAGAGCTTGTTTTGTAAAACTGTGTTCCAAAAACTATTATATTAACACAAAATTAATATTACACCTAAAATGTTACAAAGATGATATTATATTGTAACACATATAAAATAATATTACAACTAAAGTGTTACACACACACACACACACACACACACACACACACATACATATATATATATATATATATATACTATTTTGCTATAATGCATCTGGTTGCATTTTGCATACAGAATGCACCACCATCTGGTTAAAACTAGTTTAGTCTTGCCGTTGTAAGTGGCTTGTTCCGTTGCAACTGGTTCGGACCGAGAACCAGTTGCAACGGGTTCGGTTCCGGTTGCAATCAGTTCCGTCAAGTTGCAACTGATCTAGTCTCCAAGTTGTAACTTCAAGGTCTGTGCATTCTCAACATAGAAGGCACTCGGGTGTATTTTAGCCTAGCCGTGTGTCTATACATGTGTGTGTGTCGCTTTCATTGAATGCCTTTGCTTTATTCATAAAGGTCCATATCTTGTCTACCATAGCTATACAGATCTTAAAAATTTTATGGTATTATTAAGCATGAGATGAACTTGTATATCTATCTATACCTATAATCAGTGGTGGACCCAGCAAAAAATATAAAGTAGGGCGGAGATGTTTTTGTTTTATAATAGGCAACGGATTAGCCAAGTTTATAGGTATGCTACTTTCATTTATTTCCTGTGGCCTTCAATTATTGGGCCTGCCATATTGATTTTTTTAACAAACGTAAGTCCGTTCTACTTTGACAATACCATATTTCCAATTTGGAGAGCATTGGAAGGTGGGGGAAGAGCTCTGTCAATTCCTGCCCAATATTACCATTCAAGTTGATCCTGATATACCCAACAGGGAGCTGCCATTCCACATCACCCTCACCTCCTAGCGGTCCAACAAGAACATATGAATCTTCTACAATCAATGTTTTTAGCGAGGTTAGCATCAGAAGATGCTTCAACTCCAGAGGTGGGCACCTCTGGAGTTTCACCTTCTCAAGACTTGTTTCTTTATCAAAAACTAACACTTGGTCTATGCTATGCAGATCACCATCTCCAATAATTTCCAATTCTGCTCCATCAGATGATTTTGAGTACGCAAACTCCTCTAGCATCTTTACACATGTCATCTTGACAGAACGCAGACTTTCGATCCAGGAGATGGGAATCACTGGCAAGAATTTGGGACAGTCATGTACCTCAAGCTCTTGTAGCTTGGGGAACCAATCTGGGGAAACAATGTGGTTTGAGAAAGGCAACCCCAACAGTTTCGGGCACTTCCTAATAACCAGAACTTGCAAAAGAGGGAACATATGAGCATCCTGTGGCAACAAGTCTCCACTAATGAAAGACTCTTGTTCAGCTGGGCAAACCCATCTTTCAAAACTTCCTAGGCTAATGAGTTTAAGCTTTATTAGCCTGCAAAATCTTTCCTCTATAATAAACTCCTTCATTTTGGCAATATGCTTCAATTTCAATTCATGAAGATCACACGCCTTCCCTAAAGAAGGGAAAACTTCCCAGGAAACACCACAAAGATAAAGAGATTGTAGAGCTTCAACAGCGAACTCATCACCCAGCCATGTCGGACAAGAGGGACCTTCATGCCCTCTAATGCACAACACCTGAAGATCTCCATGAGGTTGAAGGCTCTCAAGAACCACTGCTTCCACACTGGGCTCAACACTAGACCGCTCACTATCCCAGTCCAATGTTAACTTCCTCAGATAGCTTTTCTCTATCAGTTTTGCTTGAGCTACTTCTTCCTCTGTACGTATTTTCTCAAGGATGTAGATGCCAAGCTCCCTTAGCTTGGTCAAATGCCCTAGTTGCTTTGGTTCAAACCCTTCACTTTTTTTATTGACCTGAAATGCCTTTAACTCTTCTAAGAGTTTAAGTTTCCCGGCATTACAAAAATCAGAATGAAGCTGATCATCACTAGGAACATAAAAATGGCACAATTTGGCAAGGTTGCTCATGTCTTTGGGCAAATCACGAATGCCATCCCACAACTCAAGATCTAGAATCCTTAAATGATAAAATTTAGAAATGCTAAGTGGTAAATTCATCTGGCTCTCCTGTGTCCCTAGACATAGGTATCGTAGGTGGAGAAGTCCCGAAAAGTTATGTAACATGAACTCCACCGGACAAAGCATTTTGGGCAAATGAAGAACACGAAGAGTGTTCACTTCCCCCAAAAAATCACCAAATATCTTGACAAAACCTTCATCCATTTCTCCAAATAACATCAATGTTTGCAAATCTTCAACCTTAAATCTTGTCTTTAGTTCTTCCAATTCACTCTTCAATTTTTTACCAGACACTGCATCATATTTACCTAAACCATATTTGCTTATAGACAAGTGACGGGTGGTTGGCTGAATCTCTACTGATCCAACACTAGGGAGACTTAAACTAAGACAATCATGAGATGCAACCTTCAATGCCAAATCATGTAGCAGGTCATGCATAACATAACACAGATCACCATCAGTTTCCTCTTCTCTGAAAAATCCATGGATGACTAACTCATTTAAATTGCTCAGACCTATATTTTCAAATATTTGGTTTTGGCCATTGGGTATCAAAATATCTAGTCCGATCCATAGACTGATCAGCTCGTCACTTCTGAAATTGTAATCTTCAGGAAACAATCCAGAATAGGCAAAACATTGTTGCATATGGAAAGGAAGGAAGTCATAGCTAAGCTTCAAGGCAGGCATAATTGCATTGTCATCGGTTTGCTTCTCCCATCCTTTACTTTTTAGGACCCTTTTCCAGTGATGCAAACTAAGGTCTTTACTCAGTAATCTACCAACCGTTTTTGCTGCAAGAGGGGAGCCCTTTAGTTTTTCCATTATCTTATCTCCAGTCTCAAGCAAATATTGTTTATCCCTTGGATATTGCTCATCACCAAAGACAAATGCAAGGAATAACTTTCTAAACTCTCCAGATTCTAAACCATTCAGATTTATTGACTGGCAAGGTGTTTCAACCTTCTGTGCTATTGCTTCAAACCGAGTTGTGACCTGAATCATGGAACCCTTTTCCTCTGACTTATTGAGTGTCGACAATAATTTTCCCCAGTCATCCCCATTACTAATCTTCCATATATCATCCAATACAAGTAAGAACCTTTTAGATTTTAATCTTTGCTCAATCAAATCTTCAGTTGTCCTGCCAATTTTTTCCTTTTCAACTGCAGGGGTGCATGTTTTAATCTGCTCTAGCACCTTATCCAGATTGAAACTGAGTGACACACATATCCAAATCATGACGGGAAAATGATCTTGCATTTGTTGGCTGCGATAAATGTGTTGTATCAGTGTAGTCTTCCCCATTCCCCCCGGACCGACAACCAGAATCACAGTTAGACCCTTGTCATGGTACTGGCCATTGGTGATGTCATGTATGATTCTATTCATGACAGGGTCCCTCCCATACAGTTTTGGCTCATCAATCCGACCTTTGGTGACGGGGCGACTCTGAGCAATGTTTGGGACAATTCTAGGGTCACAACCCTGCAGAAGATTGTTAACCTCACTATGGATAAGCTGCAGTTTCTCTACAATGTCCTTCATCCTTTGAGAGAAATCAACCCTATTAAACTCAAACTTTTGTGTTTCTTGCGACTTGCCACAATCATCATCACGAACATGTGGATGTGTGTAGAAGATAAGCAACATAAGAGTTTACCGAGCTTGGGCATGCATCCGCTGACCTCATGATTGATGTCTGGCACTGAGGAGGAACCATTGTGTGACCTTCGTTCGCTCTTAGCAAGCTGCCAAGGGCAACAGTTGACCAGTTTGCCAACAGCTTTGGCGGTGTGGCGAGCATTGAGGGCAAGGTTGTGGATACCACCCTCGCCGTGCTGGTTGGCAGCATCGTACGTGCCGTGGAGCTCGTCATGGATGCGGAAGTAGTCCAGCTCGTCCAGCAAGTCTTGGGCATTCTGCGCTGAGTCCTGCAGCCTCTTCAGCAGCTCCTCCATGGCCGGACCGCTGAGCTCCTTGCGGCCAACCTGTTCAAGTGTGGCCTTCACAAGAAGCAGTTCTGTGCTGAGGGCCTCGATGTTGGGACCAAAGTTCCTGCTGGCCGCCCAAGCCCCCAGCACACCATCCGCAACGGGGGCTAGTGCCTTGGCCACCACCCATTGCACTGCGCCGAGGGCCACGTCGGCCATCCTCTGATCTGATGCAGGCATAGACGACGTGCTGCACCTGCTTCCAGGAATCAAAAGAAATCCATTTGTAAATACTCATACATTTGCCATACACAATCCCGTACCAGCAAGTAAAATCCTGAAGAATTACTTGTATAGGCTGCTGCTAGCTGCAAATTAAAGGAGGGGAGTACGTACGTTGACGAGCGCTCGAGGTGCTGGGGGATCCTGCCTGTCTGCCGGTGATGGATGCCGTCTGCCTAGCTAGCAGCAAAAGGGTTGTATTGATTGTTGAGCCGTTGAAGGAGGCCTGCAGGAACACCTTACACACACATAGATAGAGAGATATCGGATGAATGGCTGTAGGTCCAGTAGCTGTGTAAGGGGCTGATCTGGATCTGATGCCCGGTGTTGTCTAGTTAGTAGCTGTGTAAGGGGCTGTCATCAGCTAGAGATCTCATCTGAAAGTCAATGCTCCCACCAGATCTGATCAGCTGAACTAATCGCTGCCAGCAAAGCATCCCGTGGAGTAAAACAATAAAGAACTTGACTAGACTGCGACCTCTCACCGGTGGCATTGCAACCTTCACGGTGCTGGCACTACGATGCCATGTGAATGAACATTGCAAGCGAATTTTAAAGGGCACTCGAGTTTCATTTCTCCATTTCCTGCATACTTTACTCTCCTCTCTTTCTCGTTGTTGGCGAGGGTGGCAGAAGCTGTCTCCAGGGGAAGAAGAAAAAAACCGATGGTTGCTGCCACATAGGGGCATGGAGATAATCAGATAGCTTGCCGCTTCGTTACATCTTGGAGCATAGAGAAGGCTCCAAAGTTGAACTGTACTGCATGAAGTTATTTTGACAGAATCACAACTGGGTAAAGAGCACTAACTTAGTGAACAGCCGGCATTATCGACCCAATCAGCCCTGCAGTTAGCCAATTATAATTCATACTGAATTGCCGGCCCTCTTTTGTTTTGCTGGCCAATGCATGAAAGTACACCTACTCCACATGATACCATCACCTAACCACTAACCATCATTTGTTTTAACATATGCTTTCACTGTAACCAAGTTGGCATCATCTATAATAGAGAAGATAAATAAAGTAAAATAACAAAAGATAAATTAAGACAACGGTACCAAGGCTTAGTCTGATACATGTAGCATTCTTATTTTTCATTACTTGCTTGTTGGCAGACGCAACAATGGCATTTTTGACTTCTCAAATTGCTATTGATTTCGAAGCCAGCACATTGACGTGTTAGGTTAGCTAGCTGCTGTTTGGCCAAGTTGAACATCTTTGCAAGATATACAGAGGCACATCAACTTGTGAATATAAAGATGCTAAGTTAAACCAGCGTTGAACAGACGGGCTGTCCCGATCAAGCTTTTGTTTGCGATCCACCAAAATGCAGAGAGATTAACGATGGTGCCCCTAATTTCCATGGAAATCGCACAAAAACAGAGGGGGTGGCAGAAGAGAGGTACCAGCGTCGGTGACGAGGGCGACGGGGAAGCAGGAGCCGGTGTTGACGGAGATGCCATCGGTTGAGGCGCCCACCCTCTTGGCGCCGAGTGTTGCGAGGGAGGGGGTGCTGGAGCTCATTGTTGGTCATGGCCATGGGCATGGGGATTAACCTGAGACCTTACACTGTTCTTTTAGGAAGGGGATGGGAGTTTAGAGCAGAGAGCTGTAAATTTTATTAATTATTTTGAGAGAAGCCAAATGATATGACATTTTAATCTTCATCCTTTTATTGGTTTCTATAAAAATATATGTGTGGAAATTGAGAAGAATATATTTCTTTGTTTGGGGCAAAGAATTTTGCCTACTATGGTGGCCAACTAAGACATTCCTTTACAGAAAAATTTTATTGATTTACTAAACAAATTACATCACACTGAATAATTATAAGTACTCCCTAGCCCTATCCAGCTACGCAAGAGATAATGCAAAGAGATTAACGAGACTGCCCCTGATTTACTTAGAAATCGCACAAAAACAGGGGTGGTGGCAGAGGAAAGATTCCGGCGGAGGCAAGGATGGCGACAGGGAAGCGGAAGTCGCCGGCAGTGGAGATCCAAGCGGTGGCGGCGCCCGCCCTCTCGGCGCCGAGTGCTGCGAAGGAGGGGGTGCTAGAGTTCGTCGTCGGGCATGGCAGCGGGCGTGGGGATTTGACCTGAGACCTTGCACCGTTGTTTTTGGAAGGGGACGGGAATTTTAGAGCAGAGCACTGTAAATTTTATTTTCTTTTCTAGAGAAATAGAGAGTACAAATGAGAATAAATTCTGAGGAAAAAAATCTAGATAGGGTCCTGGTTTCTACACAATGGGAGCTCGTGTTCCCGTTGTGCTCGCTTAAGGCTGTCACTAGGATTGGTTCTGACCATGCCCGCCTGCTCTTCTCCTCAGGGGAGGGATCCCCACCGAGATCGCGTCACTTCCATTTCGAACCGTCATGGTTGCTACACCTGAGCTTCATCAAAATGGTGAAGTGCAGGTGGGCCGAGGCAGCGGCCACACCACCTCGTATCTTCCGTGCAGCGAATGTTTGGCACCACTATGCCAAGCTAGCTCGCCAGTTCATGCGAGGGTGGGGGCCAACCTTGGTGCTGAGCTCAGGGCCTGCAAAGGGGCTATGTTAGACCAGATTAGGGTGTTGGATGAGATTGCTCATGGCGCTAGTCTTTCGGTCGATGACTGGACTTTGCTGTACTCCCTTGAAGCATCGCTATTGGAGATCTTCAAGGGAGAAGAGCTATTTTGGCAGCGCAGCGGGGGCCAAAACTGGCTCCTCAAGGGGGACGCTAATACTGCGTACTTCCAGGTGATTGCCAATGGTCGCCGGAGGAAATGCTCCATTCCGTGCCTCTGGGACGGTGACTCCCTCCTGGAACATCCGGCGGAGATTAGGGCCCATGTTTACTCCTTCTATAAGGAGTTATTCACGGCAGAACCTCGTGGTGGGGTTTCTTTGGCGGAGGACTTTTGGCCTCGTGCGGACAGAGTCTCTGACAGTGAGAATGGAGAATTGACTCTTCCATTCTCGCTAGAGGAGGTGGGTAGAGCTATCGCTTCCATGAAGACGGGGTCAGCCCCGGGACCGGATGGCCTGCCGGTGGCGTTCTTTTAGAAGTCCTGGGACGTCCTGCAGCCGGTAATCATGCCTATGTTCCACGAAATTTACATTAGGACATTTGACATGTCTCGAAAAAAATTGGGGTCATCACCCTTATCCCCAAAATAGTTGGGGCGACGGATATGAGGCACTTTAGGCCCATCACAGTGATTAACGTGCTTGAGCGGATTTTTGCTAAAGTTTGTGCAACACGCTTGGCTCCTGTGGCGGAGAGGATTGCTCATCCTCTCCAGACCGTGTTCTTGAAGGGCCGGCATATCCATGACGGGATCCTGGCCCTTCATGAAATTGTCCACGAGGTGGCGTCTCAGGGCCATAGGGGCATATTCCTCAAGCTAGACTTCCAAAAGGCATATGACAGCTTGGATTGGTCCTTCTTGTGGATGGTGCTCTAGCGACGGGATTTTGATGAGAGATGGTGCTCTTGGATCATGCAGTTGGTTCGAACTGGGAACGTGGCCATTAATATCAATGGTGAGGTGGGCCCATATTTTAGGTCCTCTAGGGGAGGGAAGCAAGGGGACCCCATTTCCCCTCTTCTCTTCAACTTAGCCGTTGATGCCCTGGCTGGCATCCTAAACAAAGCTAGGGTGGCCGGTGATAACCCACAAGTATATGGGGATCGTTTGTAGCCTTTTCGATAAATAAGAGTGTCGAACCCAATGAGGAGCTATATTCTCTCTAGTTCTATCGACCACCAATACAACTCTACGCACGCTAACGCTTACTTTACCTAGAACAAGAATAAAACTAGTTTGTAGGTGTAATTGGATAGGTTTGCAAGATAATAAAGAACACGTAAATAAAAGTTAGGGGTTGTTTAGATAAAGAGCAATTAAGTTAGTAGAGCGAGTGTGGAAAAGTGGTGGTAGGATTTGCGAGATTGTCCTAGGCAATTGATAACTAGATGTTGGGGAACGCGACAGAAAACAAAAAAAAATTGGTATAGCGAGCATGCCCAGGATCACTATGGAGATGCATACAAGGTTTGGATCTGATCATTACCGACTCGTAGCGCAGCGGAAGTAGAGTCGATGTAGATCGTTGGTGCAGATCCCCGCAGCTAGGATTTACAACCTCCCAACCGCGAGGATGTACTCCCTCGCCTACCCCTCGGACAGTCCCTCGGACAGCCCTCCGGGAGGCGGTCGGACAGTCCCCCGGACGATGTCACGAACAGGACTTCGGGAGGACCCTCAAAACTCGGACAGCCCTTCGGGAAGCACTCTCGAACAGCCCCTCGGGCAAAAAGATCAAACCTACGACCTCTCTACGGGCTTGCACACATACGGTGTCATCTATCTGGCAGGGCTTCGCCATCTAGAACTAGTTCTCACCGGAACCCAGACAGCCTTTCGGCTCTACGAAACTGTTTCATGTGAGGGAGAGAAGAAAGGCAGATCATGCATGCCATTTGGTGAGAGAGTTGGAGTGAGTGTGGAGAGCTCCTCTCCACCTCTATTTATAGGAGAAGAAGGGGTGGAGGGGCTGAAATTTCAGCCACAAAAAGGGGTTCCTTCCCTCCGAAGCCTTCTCCAAGATCTTTTGGTAAAAGCCCCAAAAAGCAACCAAAAAGTGCTTTTCACTATTCACGGAAACATTTTTCGGCGACCGTTAGATCCGAAAATATTTCTGTAGGTCTTAGAACATTTCTAGTACCCACTAAAATAATTTTCTTAGAACATTTCTAGTACCCACTAAAATAATTTTGGACGCATTCCGAAACAATTTTGGATTAGTGATTTTCATCTGCGAAAAGCAACCAAAGCGGTTCCGGCAGCTCCGGAACATTTCCGGGTTTTTCTTCCGGAAAAATCCCAGAAGTTCCCAGAACAATTCTGGCACCCTCTAAGAATTTCCAGGCATGTGCCGAAACCATTTTGACTTAATGGTATACTCCGAAACAACATTTCGGTTTTACCGAAACTATTCCAGTGTTCTCTCTCCGGAACTTTTCCGTTGTCTCCGAAACTTTTCCGGTGACTTTCTCTCAGACTCCCTGTCTAGTATTCAACAGATAGATGACCCTTAAGCATGTGACCCTATAGGTTCGGTGAAGTATAGACATGACCGGAACACTTTCCGATCAATGATCAACATCGGAGCCGTGGACACCCATATTGACCCCTATACCCACACGAATAAATATTCGAGTGAATTTCCAGTTGCCGTGTGCTATTCATGTTGCTTCGCGATATGTTACAAAACCCGAGGTGAGATTTATCGGCATCCCCGTGGATCAACACTTGTCCACAATGCCAGTTACCTCGTTACCGGTTTTGTTCTCTTTTCTCGTTCCCGTGTTCCGGCATCCCTGTGATCAAATCACAATGTGTCTGGCCAGACGATGATGGATACCGTAACACCGAGAGGGCCCAAAGAATATCTCTGCATCGTCGGAGGAGCAAATCCCAATCTTGAGCTATCAAGTCCCTTGACATACTTTCCCATGAACCCGTAAGCCGCCGTAATAGCCACCCAGTTACAGATGACGTTTAACAAACTCCAAAGTTCATGAAGCAATCATGAAGAAACTCGATACTCTCATGGTCTAAGGAACAATGCAAACGTTAACTTTCTCTATGTTATTAATCATTAACTTGTGACGAATGTATCTCATAGCATAACATCAATCGGGTCGATTCAACACAAGTGTTCTCCTAACAATGTGGCCTCAAAGTTGCCGGCATAGACATGCCCATGATCAGGAAAACGGAACCATCATGCAACACTTGAGCTAGTCTTAGAGGCATGACTAGGAATACATTTTACCGTTTATTATTCCACATGTGCATATGAGTTCCCCTCCGAGCCTCGTGGTTATTGTAGACTCGAGAACCATAGCAGTTATAGCACGGAATATAAACATGATTATGAACATGGGGATAAATAATAACATTTATTATTGCCTCTAGGGCATATCTCCTACAGACTCCCAGTTGCACTAGAGTCAATAATCTGGTCAATGCTAATGCACTTTACACCTATGGCATACCGGTGTAAAATATGCTTCGCTTGTGGTATAGTCTTTGTCCAACGGATCTGACAACTTCAGGTTCGTATGTAACTTTGCATATCCTCGCGTTTTCACGCTTTCACAAAATTCATATTTTGTGTGGACTTGGCTTTGTATATATGTGAATCACAGGTCAAACCTTGATTCCTCAGACTGAGCTATGGAGCAACTATCTGCAATAGTGTCCCATTGACCAAAACCATCTTGGAACCATACTAAGTTCATGAATGAACTATATGATTCAACATCTTCTTTGTCGCTTCCAAAGCATCAACATATTTAGCCTTTGTTATAGAATTCGCCACAGTAACCTGTTTGGAACAATTTGCAACTACCGTGCCACCATATTGTGTATTACACAAAACCCTTAACTTAAATCGAAAATCGCTTGGAGCATTGATGAACACTGCGATGTAATTACTTACAACGAGCACTTCATAATCTCTGCTTGCGAGAAAACATGTCATCAGTGCTACTCTAGTACACAATGACATTTTTCATTGTTGTCCCATGATCAACATTTTAATCACTTTGGTATCTATACTCGCAACAACTTGGGAGTATTGGACATATCTGGTTGTCTTACATACCACGAAATACATGATTAATCCAAACACAAAAGTGTGTGGAATCTCCATCATGTATTTTGCTCATCAGTGTTTTGGGACACCAAGTCTTGCAAAACTCTTTCCATGTGACTTGGCAAGAATCACTCATTGATGTTTTATACTAAACTATTTTAGCATCTTGTCAATATGTATTTTGGCTTAGCCCTATTAGGAAATTTTATCTCCATAGATAATTATGCCTAATAACAAGGCTACCTAGCCCAAGCACTTTATCGAAAAACCATTTTTTCAAAGAAGTCCTAATTCGTGTCAAGAAATTTATATTATTTCCAATCAACAATGTATCAAGCACACAAGTTTTAGAAATATTATTATGCTCCCACTCTTGTAACAACAAGCATCTTCGCTATCCATTGATGAAAACAAACTCTTTTGACTATTTCATCAAAAACGAAGATTCCAACTCCATTTTGCTCTCTTCTGTCCATCGCTGGAACTCTGAAGTTTGCATACTCACTCGCATCCTATGGATCGACAAAATACTTTTGACTGTATCACATACAAGTCCTAGTTTGTGTTCCCATTTCATGAAAATCTTTTTGTCATCCATGTTTCATATCTCATGATTGAAATATGTATTAATTGCTAGTTTAACCTGAACCGACTTTAAGCATCGCTACGGTGAGACAATCTCATCGTAGTCAATTCCTTGAATTTGTTATTGCAACAAGTCGAGCTTTATGGATAAAAAAAATTTATCCGTATCAGTTTATAGTTCCATTAATATTTGTTAGACTCTAAGTCTTCCGAAGGGTTCATCAAGATTTAATCTTGCATCATTTATATGGAAACTATCTCGGATTGTATTGGCATTTATCCAATTCCGGAGTCAGGGCCCATCAATGCTTCCTTGTGTATCGTAGGTATACTGTTGTCTAGCAACAATATCTCGCCTGCGCACCTGAGAGGTTTGCACGAGTTTTGCCTACATGGTTCAGCTGCAAGTTCGACCGAAGTCCATACATCTCATGTAGAGGCTTCCGTATCAGTCGCAGTAGAAAACTCTAGAATCACTTCCAAGGTTTCTTTCCTTTGACCTAATGACGAAGATAATGTTATCTCATCGAGTTGCACTGTCCTCCCACCCACCTTTTTGCAAGAAACATTTTCTTTCAAAATTATACCGTTCTTTGTGGCAAAACCTTTTGCCTCGGTATAGTGATGGAGGAATTCCAATAACTTGGGATAACCTACAAAGTAGCACTTGTCTGATTTGGAATAGGTTTGTAAATATTTTACACAATCCCCATATTCCAAATGTTAAGAAAAGACATAACATGGTTGGGTGTACCATACCATGGCGTCATTTCAACAGATCTGATGTCGCTCTATTCAGTGTAAAAGCCGCAGTCTCTAAAGCATTACTTTAAAAGGGATAATGGCAAATTGATTTATGTCATCTTTGATCTTACCATGTCATAAATGGTTTGATTACATCTTCACGGACATTCCACTCACAGTGGTGTTCCGGGAGGTGTAAGTTATGAAACTCTTTTCACAACTCATCAAACATTCGCTAAACTTGTAACTCAAACATTCCTTTCCGCAATCTAATTGCAGAAACATAATTTTTCTTGTTACAATAATTTCTACTTCATTTTAAAAACCTTTTGAATGATTTTAAAAGATCCAGACTTACGTCTCATCAAGTAAATATCCATATATCTACTTGAGTCATTTATGAAGATAAATAAATCCACTGCTTGCAACAACATTTATCGGACTACACACATGATAATGTATGATCACCAATAAGTTTGTTGCTCGTTCCTTATGGCCTGTGAACGGTATTTCAGTCACTTCACTTTTCGGAGGAAAGTTGCAAGTGTCAGATGATTCATAATCAAACGACTTCAAAATCCATCATTATGGAATTTCTTCATGCGGGTTTCTCCAATGTGACCAAATGCAGTGCCACGCATGTGTGTTATTCTTTTAGTCTTGCGACATTTAGCGTCAGTGTTATGGATGTATCATATTACCATCAATATTCATAACATACATCCCATCCTTGATGGAAGTATGGCCCTTATGTTATTCATAATACTGAACAACAATTGTTCTTTTATGAACAACACTCTTGCACCAAACATTATGCAAATGGGCTAGAGTGTATAAAACTCTAAAATGAATTATGAAAGTAAATACAGAGGTAATGTATTATTATCAATATTCATAACATACATCTCATTCATAATGAAAGTATGGCCCTTATGTTATTCATAACACCGAACATCAAAAGTTCTCTTATGAACAACCTTCTTGCAAGATACCTCATGCAATGGGCTAGAGTGTATGAAACTCCAAAAATGAATTATGAAAATAAATACATAGGGAATACACCGATGGAAGGTATAGTAACATTTACTATGTTCCCAGCGTGTATCTAAACCTCATTCTCAGCTAGTCTTTTAGGCCATAGTAGTTCTTGTATCGAGTTGCAAGAGAATGCAATCGAACGGGTATTCTTGTGATCAACTCACAATACCTAAGAATCAGTGATTAACATGTTTAATCATAATTCCCAAGAACTATTTCTTTGACCAGCCTTCTATACATCAATAACTTGTATGACAATCATACATGAGCTGGATATTCCAGACTTCTCTCTTTTTGCCTTTATTCTTCTAACAGTTTTACTTCCAATATTTCTCCTACTCTCAGAAGAAGCACCCAACTTAAGAGTGGCGTTAGCCCCGGACTTCCTAGGCGTGTAGTTTTACCGACACCCTTTGGACACTTCCTTTCTCTTTAAGTTGTTGTTTTATTCACCTTCATCGCATGACATGCGTTCTTCTGGATCCCTCTTGTATTAGTCAAATGCATAGTAAACACTTTTACTAATAGTTTGCAAAACAAACATTGCTTTGGATATCCCATATCTTTTAGCCTTTGTCTGTCTCTGAAAAATGATTTTCAGTTTCCATGAATATCACATAACTATCCCAAACTTTTGAAGTTCGGGTCTCATGGAAGCAAACATATTGCACTTGACCATAACGGAATTCTAGCTTTTGGATCGAAGGACGAGAGTCACATCATCCATAGCATTTAGCGGGGGAATACCGAAATCACGCGATAGGACAAAAGTCCTTCTCGGCACTCTAGAGGACAATCCTCACATTACGTTAACAACCGTAAAGTTTTAACCAGATATTTAACAGCTATTCAATTTTAATAGGGAAGGTGGAAATGCGAGCCATTATTCTACAACTATTATGCAAATTTCACTTAGACAATGTCCATAATTAATTGCACTGAGAATTAAACAAGTTAATTCTACAGTGCGCTCCCACTCAAATCAATATCTCTCAAAACTGATTACGAGTGATACAAGATCCACATTTTCATTCAACGCCATTGTTCGAGATGAACACTGATGACGCCAACTTCAATCGGTAGGCAAACTTGCCGATCACATCTCTATGTGACTCTTGTTCATCTTTCGATGCGTGTGTTCCGAGCTCAGGATGATCCTGCCATGAACGTCAAGAAAACCAAGTGATCTCGCTGCGAGGTCTGACCTCACCCGCCTTACACCCGTACAATCGTTCGTACCCATGTAGATCATGGTGCACCCCGAAAGGAAAGATGCTGTGACGGTGCTACACTAGGGAGAACACTAACTACTTGATATTTTAAGTGAGAGATCACCCTAATAAAAAGTGACTACCGCGCAATCAAAAAGGGTGCATCAAAAGGGATAAACATCTCAGGCAATTCATAATAGCATGATATGGTATAGCCCTTTCTAACGGAGAAGTCTTTCATTTCTTCGTCTTCGGCATTCGTGTCGGTGTTCACCTTTGCGACATTTGCCACCACCTTGTCGATGCACCAGATAATATTGCTATCTCTATAGCTAATAAAATAATGCATTACAACAAGGTTGACACGCAGGTCATTTAAAGTGACAATCATATGGCTCCAGCCATCAGGCCGAATCATGACACGTAGGTCATGTTAATTTACATTATATAGTCATCTCATACATAATCAAATTAATATGAGAACTGCTATACCACATCACATGCACATCTTGCAAAACCAAGTTAGACGCCTCTAATCGGTTTATGCAAAAAATTATTTTACGTGGCTTCTAAGGTTTTGACTTAAACTGCAGCTACCAACGTTTATCATCAAGTATGATTATTCAAGTCGCTAGATTAACTTTGCGGGGTGTATGAAACACGGGATAATAAAATCTCGAACCCCATACTGAACTTCGTCATACACATGACCCCCATGCAGATCATATCTGCATTGCCCTTTCGTCTGCGTAATTTCATCTTTCTCTCTAACTATGGTGGAATTCAACGAACTGTTAGCACTTCGTTGATCAATCAGGATCGCGGATTGCCAGAACTTTGAAACTACACCATGCTGTTATGAAGATCAGAAATATGCAAATTCCAGGGAAGCAACAAGAACATCAGGTAATAGATTTCATCTGCGACCCGCACAAATAATTTTCAGTAACAGAACTCATCTACTACAAATTATATTGTGCAACACCCATACATCTCTATGTATTCTAGATCGTAACCTGCATCTACGCATAGCACAGCTCTGATGCCACTGTTGTGGAACGCAACAGAGAAAAAAATTCGGTACAGCGAGCATGCCCAGGATCACTATGGAGATGCATACAAGGTTTGGATCTGATCGTTACTGACTCGTAGCGCAGCGGAAGTAGAGTCGATGTAGATCGTTGGTGCAGATCCCCTGAAAGAACATGTGCTGCCCCCATGTTTGGTTTTGGTAATTGATAACAATCTCTATGGACTAATAGTTGCCTTGAGTTATATTTGAAGGGTTTGTCCATAGGCATTGCTTGAAGACCATTTGTTGGTTTTAAGGTTATTAGAAGAAGAATATGTGTTGACCAAGGTGCTATTCAAGGATTTATCCAAAGATTGGTCATGTGAGTGTTGAGCCTATTGCAAGCATGTCTTGAAGAAGAAGATTGTGTGAACATTCATGTTTACCTTCAAGACATCATCCTAATGAAGAGAGTTGGAAAGATTCAAGGTTGAACAAGACTACATATGAAGAGTGATTCAAGTTGATCAACACACAAAGCGTAGAAGATGTACCAAGCGAGATCAAGTGATCTCATGGTATGGTAAGCATTGTCCATTACGCTTTGTGTACTAACCCGTGTTCTATGCGAGAGTTCTTTGTGGGGTTACGTTTGTTTCCATGAGCGTGCATCAAAAGGAAGATATCACACAACCCATGGAGGATGACGTCAAGTGGTGATCGTCATCAAGATTGCGGTGTGCAAGTTCAAGTGGAGCATCACGAAGAGATCACTGCTTGAAGCTTGCCGTCCATTGTGGTGACAATGGACTTGTGAAGATGTGTCGAAGAGTGGCTCACCCATAGTGGAGTATGGGGGAGCAATCAACTAGTCTTCATCGAGCCGGCGCAATCAAGAAAGGTGGTCCAACTTGAGGAGGTCAAGATCGTCATCACCTAGCTCAAGTGGACTGTGCGCAAGGCAAAGGTTTGCCCTTGATAGGTTTTCTATTTTACCGGTCTCATGGTAATAGTTGGGAGACCGGGTTATAGGATTGATAGCCGTACTATCAAGGGGGGCTCTCAAGTGAGTAGCTTTATCGTATCTTCGTAGAGAGCTCAAACCATTGCATCCTTGCATCATCTTTCTTGGTTCGTGTTTTGTGTTTCTCTTTGTGAGTCTTTGAGCTTTTGGTCATCTTCATGACAAGCTCGAGTTCATCGAAAACGGAGTTCATATATGCATCTTCTATGATGTTTTCGATGTTGGAGTTTATGCCGGTTCTTCATTCATAGAGGTTTCTCGCTGTTTGGATAGTACTCGTTGTCTTCTATCCAACAAGCTTGAGTTTGCTCAATTCGGAGCTCATATGTAGAAGTTGTGGCAGTTCTGGTTTTCCTGTATCTGTCTGTTCTGCTTGGGCACTTTTGCAGCACCCAAGCGGTAGTACCGCTCGGTACCACGGTAGTACCGCTGTGGTCTACCGCAGCGAGTACCGCTTGTGGGAATTTCTTCTGTTGCCGATTTTTGTTAAGCGGAAGTAGTGCGGTAGTAGAGCGGTAGTACCGCTTTGTGCGGTAGTGGCACGGTAGTAGCACGGTAGTACCGCTTGGGCGGTACTTCCGGTTTCTACTACCGCTGCAAGTTCCGCTTGCGGGTATTTCTTCTGGTATCATTTTCTGTTAAACGGTAGTAGTGCGGCAGTAGTGCGGTAGTACCACTCTGCTGGGCGGTAGTACCGCTTGGTGCGGTACTTCCGCCCTCCACTACCGCTTGTTTTTTCGCAGAGTGTGCAAGCTTCTGTTGCTCTTTTCACTTTAGCGGTAGTACCGCTTGGTTGGAACGGTAGTACCGCTAAGTGCGGCACTACCGCTCCAGTTCCGTGTTCTCGCCTGCTGTTTTTTGAGTTACTACCGCCCGAGCGGTAGTACCGCTCTGAGGGAGCGGTAGTACCGCTCTGTGCGGGCTGGGACAGGTAACGGTTGGATTTGGGGGCTCCTTTAAAAGGGGGTCTTCTTCCCCCTTGCCCCCAATGGTTCTCTTATCCCTTGCATCTCTCTCTCCTCCATTGTTGACCTCTTAGAGCTTTGCTATCTTTCCATCCCTCCAATGATTCTTGCTCCTTCTTGAGGGAATAGAGAGAGGAGATCTAGATCCATCTTTCCACCAATCACTTTCTCCTCTATGTGAGGGAAACCTTGTGGATTTAGATCTTGGAGTTCTTGGTGTTCTCCTTGTTCTTCCTCTCACTTTCCTCCATAGCTTTTGTTGCTTTGGTGGGATTTGAGAGAGAGGGACTTGAGCACTTGGTGTGTTCTTGCCATTGCATTAGTTGCATCGGTTTGAGTTCTCCACGGTGATACGTGGAAGTTAGTAGTTGAGAAGCTTATTACTCTTGGGTGTTTGGGCACCCTAGAGCTTGTTCCTCTTGGGTGCCTTGGCGCCCTAGACGGCTTGGTGGCTTGGTGGTGCCTCGGAGCTCAATCATTGTGGTGTAAAGCTCCGGGCAAGCGTCGGGGTCTCCAATTAGGTTGTGGAGTTCGCCCCGAGCAATTTGACGGGTTCGGTGACCGCCCTCAAGGGTTGCCATTTGTACGGGTTCGGTGACCGCCCTCAAGGGTCCCTTAGTGGAATCACGGCACCTTGCATTGTGCGAGGGCGTGAGGAGAATACGGTGGCCCTAGTGGCATTGTTGGGGAGCATTGTGCCTCCACACCGCTCTAACGGAGATTAGCATCCGCAAGGGTCTGAACTTCGGGATACATCGTCGTCTCCGCGTCCCTCGGTTATCTCTTACCCGAGCCCTTTACTTATGCACTTTACTATGTGATAGCCATATTGTTTCTTGTTATATATCTTGCTATCACTTAGTTATTTATCTTGCTTAGCATAAGTTGTTGGTGCACATAGGTGAGCCTAGTCGATTTAGGTTTTGTGCTTGACAATTTAACCGCTAGGTTTATTTCGCATTTGTTCAAGCCTAAACCGTAATTATTTTAAAGCGCCTATTCACCCCCCCCCCCCCCTCTAGGCGACATACACGATCTTTCAATTGGTATCAGAGCCTCGTCTCTCATTATTAGGTTTAACCACCTAGAGAGTAAAGATGTCGACTAGGGGATTAGGATTCTTTGACACTCTTAGTTTCGATGGCACAAATTTTGATGTTTGGGTAATTCACATGCTTAATCATTTTCGGGCCATTGACCCGTGTTTAGAGCGAATTGTAGATATGGGTTTTTCTCCTCCAAAGGATTCTCAACACATATCTTTAGAGGATGAGAAAAACTCTTATCTCAATGCTCAAGCTTCTAATGTGTTTTTTGATGCTTTGAGCAATGTAGTTATATTTCAACTCATGCCGTTTCGGGATGCTCATGAGTTGTGGACAAAGCTTCAAGATAAATATGGTGTGTCCAAGATTTGTAGGGATGATTGTTCTCCCTCCACCTCCGGTCGTATTGCCTTCTCAACTTCATCTACTTCACCTACATGTGGATTGCCACAAGGTAATGATATGGTGAGTAGTGATGATCATTGTAATGTTGATAGTGGGATAATTTTTGATGATCCTTCATCGCTATCTTATTGCTATGCTTCATCTTTGGACTTTAACACTTCGAGCACTCTTAATGTTTCACATGGTCGTGTTGATAGTCCTTGCATATCATGTAGAAATTGCTTGACTACATCTCATAATGATATGCTTGCTATATCTTGTTGCCATGATAAAAATGTATCTATTTCCTCGAGTTGTTGTGCTAATAATGTAAAGGAAACCCAACACTCCATGGAACAAGATGTGGCCTTGAATGGTGCCTCAAGGGATCCTACATCATCATCTATTGATTTTTGCCTTATGGCTAAGGCTTCAAAGGTATCTCCTCCTTTGAACCCCAATATGTCTCTTGATGATGATGTTGATGCTAATGATGATGAGGATAATGATGAAGAGAATGTTAATGTTGCATCCTTAAATATTAAGGGTGAAATGATTTTTAAAGCTCTTCATAAGAATAAAATTGCTTGTTCTAACTTCCTTGAAATCATGACTATTGCCATTGAGGGCAAGAAATATATGGAGGAGTTGGAATCTCATCTCGAGGAGCATGAGGCCACCATTGAGAAAATGGAAAGTCATGAGCGTGATTACGCTAATGAGATCGCGGAGCTATCTGAAGCTCTTGAAAATGAACAAACCACGAAGGAATCTCTTGAGGAGACCTTTGCTCTAGAATTATCTAGATTAAAGGAATCCCATGAAAGAGCTCTCAAGGTGGCTAATGATTTTAGAACTAAAAATGATAAGCTTGAATTTGTGCATGCTAAACTCCTTGAGGACTTTGAGCACCTCGAAAATGGCTCAAGGGTCGTTAAGAGTTCGCTCATTGAACTCACCGAGTCTCATGCTCAATTTCAAGCTTCATATGCTAAAGAGCTTGCCAAATTGTCTTCTCCTCTTGTTGTTAATGATGATGCTTGTGCTACTAACTCTATTTCTTGTGAAGCATCCATATTGAAGGAGAATGTTGAGCTAAGGGCTCAACTTGAGTTGCTATCTAGCAATTATGGGAAATTGGAAGAAAGTCATGTAAAGCTCTCGAGCTCTCATGATGATCTTCTAGTATCCCATAATGTGCTAAAAATAGCTCATGAGGCTAGTATTACTAAGGTAACATCTAGTGAGCCTCATGTGGACATTAGCACTACATCTAGTAGAAATGCTTTATTGACATGTGCTAGTCCTCGTAATTCTTCTATGCATAACATTGGTACATCTTGTGATGAATTACTTTCCTTGCCTTGTTGCTCTAACAATGATGCTTATACTTCCTCTAGAACTTGTGTTGATACTAACCATGTAGAGGAAATCAAAGAGCTCAAGGCCCAAGTCACTTCTTTGAAGAAAGACTTGGAAAAGAGTCATGAAGGGAAGTCCACACTCAAGAATATTTTGAGTGTGCAAAAATCCCCCAATGACAAAGGTGGACTTGGATTCAACTCCAATAAGAAGAAGAAGTCCAAGAGCAACAATAAGAAGGGCCAAGAACAAGTCAAGAATTCGGCCAAGATTGTTTGCTTCAAGTGCAAGATTGAAGGGCATCATGTTAGATCTTGCCCATTGAAGAAGAAGCATCATAGTTACAAGCAACAAGGGAAACGGCCACAAGTTCAATCTCATGCTCAACCACAAGTTGAAGAAAGGCCACTTCCCAAGAAGACTCAAGATAATTCTTCTCAAGTTGAGAAATCAAGTGAGAAGAAAGTGAAGAGTAGACGTTGCTACTTATGTCGTGAGAAAGGTCACGTCGCTTCTTCATGCACGAATGGTACCTTATCCAACCCTATTCTAATTGATAATATCTATTCTCTTGGGAAGGATAAGGTTGGCAATGTGTTTGCCAAGTTTGTTGGTACTCAAAGTGGTGTCAAGAAAAGAACCATTTGGGTTGCCAAGCCTATTGTGACTAACCTCTTAGGACCCAACTTGGTTGGGGACCAACAAGCTCAAACTTGATCAATAGGTGTTGTTGGAGGTCATTGGAGACTTGGCTATATTATGAAGAATTAAGGGGACTTCATCATTCATATTGTCTCAAGCCAAGTCACTAGATTATCAAGTTTCTATCTTATATCCAATGTGCCTCCTTGCGGTAACTTGTACTTAAATTGTTTACATTGAAAGTTACTTGCCCCTTTGCATGTTTGGTTTTGTACCTTGCATGTGTTTGTATATATGTTGTGCTTCCAATTTGCTTGTCTTGAGTAATCAAGTATGTGTATGTTGGTTTGCACATCATGTATGCGTGAGTGTTGTGTTGAGCATTTTTGCATCTTGTTTGTATCTTAGTTGGCTCTTGTGAGAGATTAATGGAACATCCCATTTTGGGGGAGTGATGAGCTTTGTGCACTTCACGAACCTACAAATGTGTGTACATGAGGAATTCCACCTAGTATTGATATTGCAAGATTATCTAGTCTCTATGTGGCTTGTCTTCTCATGAGAAATTCAAATTCTAAATAGTCCATTAATTATCTCGTGTTGTATCCTTTTATTGCCTCTTGTTTGGTTGTCATTGGTATCACATTATGGGGGAGTAATATGCTTTGTGCATATTACAAGCCTAGAAAATGTGTACATTTGAGGGATTGTCACATAGAGTTGATATAGTAAATTATCTTGTTCCTAGGTGGCATGTTAGCTCTACAAGTTGCAATTTATTTATGTGTTTGGTGTGAAGATGATGTTGGCTTTCTTTACAATCTACCACCGGAAATTCATTCCAAATACTTCTTGTACTTGTACAATTGGTATTCTTGTATGTGGTAGAAATTGTTAAATCATCTTCACATTGGCTTGTGCTTATTTGCTTTATCTCTTGCCAAGGATCGTGTCAACTCCCATTGTCTTCCATACCACTTGTGGATCTTGTTATTTTCTTGATCTTGTCTAGTGTTTTTCTAGATATAGTGAAAGTGGTGATCCCATCTTGTGCATTTTGTATTCAAATGCAAATTCTCTATAATGCACAACGCTTGGGGGAGCTATCCTATTTTCTTTAGAACACTCATCTTGTGATCCTTATCAAGTGTGTGTTAGTGGAAGGCATGCCGTTTCTTTTTGGTACTTTGTGCCATCATGAAAATTTGTAGAGGGTTTGGTTTGTTTTGTTGGAACCTTGCTCTCTTCTGGGAGTTTGATATCTCTTTATTTGATATCTGTCAATTGTTGTGTTTCATTGGTATCTCATTCCTTGATGTATCTTTTATTTGGTATCCTTCAAGTGATTTTTTTTTCTTCATTTGGTATCTTATTTTCACTTGGTATCTTTTCAATTGGTATCTTATCAAATCATGTGTTGATTTGGTTTGGTTTCAATTGGCATCTCTTCTCATGTGTTGATCTCTAATTGTCTTAAATCATGAGTTGAGTTGGTTCTTTGATATAATTTGGACAACCTTATGTCGTGTCAATCTTTTGGCTGCCTTCTTGGTTTACTTGGTGTTTTGTCCAAATTGTATCTCCCTTTGGTCCTTGAAAGTCTTGTGCATGCATATTTACTTTATGTATTTCCTTTGGCATGCTTTCTTTCTTTGACCCAATATATAGGGGAAACTCCACCAAGTCTCAAATTGGATGAGATGTGCATGAAATTCAATTTCATTTCTATATGCACATATTTATGTGGAGTTTGTCCTATGTATTGTTGGTTCTCTAACTCTTTGGTCCCAATGAGTTTGGGCACCATTTTGTTTGTAATGTTGTTCTAGGAACAATTGGAGATGCATTGGATGCTCGGCTCACTCACAAGGAAGGTGTTGTCACCATGTGCTTATTGGAGTCAAGCTAGGATGATCAATGAACTACAATCTACTACATTCAATTGGTATCTACTACATCATTCCAATGCTATCTCGGTAACAAGTATCAACTTCATGCATACATTTCTTGCATTCAACCTTGTGTAGGTTGCATCATGGCATGATTTTCTTGATCCGTTCTAGTGATACTTGTTTCCTTTCTCAAAGCATCCCAACAATGATCTTTTGTTGCGAGTTGTGATGTCTTTGTTGTGTGTGTGTGTGTGGAGTTCATTGATATACAATAAGACAATATTAAGCCATGTGCTATGCTTTCAAGCAAAGATCTTATTGGTATATTTATGACTTCCTTTTGGATATCTTGTTCCTTCGTGTTGTAACTATTTCGTGTGTATATCCCTCTTTGTGGATTGATATCATCATGATTTTCATCTACCTAGAACCTTATACACTTGAGAGAAATTACATCTCTAGATGATATCCTTTCTTTCACGACCACCTTGTCTTTCTTGTATTATTTCTTTGGTGGCTCCGTGAAATTGTTTGCCTTGAGTGCGGATCTTATTTCCTTGCATCTTGTTGCACTCTTTTGTGGTGAAGATTGTTTTCCTCATGCTTGTCTTGACGAGGCTTTCGCCATGTCAATTGGTATCCCTCCTCTTGACAAAGCTATCATTCTCTATTTTCACCGCGGGTTGTCACAAGCTTTGTAGTTAATTCGCTTTTTAGTGAGTTTGTGAACCCATTTGCTTGTTGTGTGTGGGAAGGACGTGGCTTGCACCTTGTATCTCGTTTATTCAAGACTATGTTGATGCTTAATGCTCATCCTTATATTAGTCTTCTCAAGTGCTTTGTCATGACTCACACACATCGTTTTGGTTGAGCCTATTCCTAAGTTGCCTCTCTTTCATGTTGCTCAACCATGTGTTTGTTGCAAGTGCTAGGCTTAGTTTCCTATATGCTCACTTGCACTTGTTGTGAGTTTCTATTGATTTTGGGGGAGTGATGATCCTATTTTGTGCACGTTGTATCCAAATACAAAACTAAATATTGCACAAATCATGGGGAGCTTCTCTATGTCCTTTAGAACACTCATTTGCTCCTATCATAATATCTTTTATTCGTGTGGCTCGTCGGATCATTTGATTGATTGGTCCTTTTGGTATCCTTAGATTGCTTGCTTCTCTCTTTGGTATGTCTTTGTGCCATATCATCCTTTTTGCAATCTTTGGTTCCTCAATATAGTTTGTCTTCCTCCAACTATTCTTCATTGGATATGTGTATTGTATTCCACTCATATTTTGAGAAATACACAATTTATGGAGGAACACATATTATGTTGGCCTTCTAAGCTTTTCGCCCATTTTGGCAATCGATGCCAATGGGGGAGAAGTTTAGAGAGTTTTTGTGGAGAAGTCCAGAGAGTTATTTCTCCATGCTTTGGTTTTGTTCCTAAGCATTTGCATCACATGCTCTTGCATTATTAGTTGTTGCTTTGCATAGTGATGCTTAATTCCTTATATAAACTCTCTTGAAAGTGATTGTCATCAATTACCAAAATGGGGGAGATTGAAAGAACATGTGCTGCCCCCATGTTTGGTTTTGGTAATTGATGACAATCTCTATGGACTAATGGTTGCCTTGAGTTATATTTGAAGGGTTTGTCCATGGGCATTGCTTGAAGACCATTTGTTGGTTTTAAGGTTATTAGAAGAAGAATATGTGTTGACCAAGGTGCTATTCAAGGATTTATCCAAAGATTGGTCATGTGAGTGTTGAGCCTATTGCAAGCATGTCTTGAAGAAGAAGATTGTGTGAACATTCATGTTTACCTTCAAGACATCATCCTAATGAAGAGAGTTGGAAAGATTCAAGGTTGATCAAGACTACATATGAAGAGTGATTCAAGTTGATCAACACACAAAGCGTAGAAGATGTACCAAGCGAGATCAAGTGATCTCATGGTATGGTAAGCATTGTCCATTACGCTTTGTGTACTAACCCGTGTTCTATGCGAGAGTTCTTTGTGGGGTTAGGTTTGTTTCCATGAGCGTGCATCAAAAGGAAGATATCACACAACCCATGGAGGATGACGTCAAGTGGTGATCGTCATCAAGATTGCGGTGTGCAAGTTCAAGTGGAGCATCACGAAGAGATCACTGCTTGAAGCTTGCCGTCCATTGTGGTGACAATGGACTTGTGAAGATGTGTCGAAGAGTGGCTCACCCATAGTGGAGTATGGGGGAGCAATCAACTAGTCTTCATCGAGCCGGCGCAATCAAGAAAGGTGGTCCAACTTGAGGAGGTCAAGATCGTCATCACCTAGCTCAAGTGGACTGTGCGCAAGGCAAAGGTTTGCCCTTGATAGGTTTTCTATTTTACCGGTCTCATGGTAATAGTTGGGAGACCGGGTTATAGGATCGATAGCCGTACTATCAAGGGGGGCTCTCAAGTGAGTAGCTTTATCGTATCTTCGTAGAGATCTCAAACCATTGCATCCTTGCATCATCTTTCTTGGTTCGTGTTTTGTGTTTCTCTTTGTGAGTCTTTGAGCTTTTGGTCATCTTCATGACAAGCTCGAGTTCATCGAAAACGGAGTTCATATATGCATCTTCTATGATGTTTTCGATGTTGGAGTTTATGCCGGTTCTTCATTCATAGAGGTTTCTCTTCTCTATATGTTAGGCATTTCTCCCCTGCCACTTCTTTTTATAACCAACAAGCTTGAGTTTGCTCAATTCGGAGCTCATATGTAGAAGTTGTGGCAGTTCTGGTTTTCCTGTATCTGTCTGTTCTGCTTGGGCACTTTTGCAGCACCCAAGCGGTAGTACCGCTCGGTACCACGGTAGTACCGTTGTGGTCTACCGCAGCGAGTACCGCTTGTGGGAATTTCTTCTGTTGCCGATTTTTGTTAAGCGGAAGTAGTGCGGTAGTAGAGCGGTAGTACCGCTTTGTGCGGTAGTGGCACGGTAGTAGCACGGTAGTACCGCTTGGGCGGTACTTCCGGTTTCTACTACCGCTGCAAGTTCCGCTTGCGGGTATTTCTTCTGGTATCATTTTCTGTTAAACGGTAGTAGTGCGGCAGTAGTGCGGTAGTACCACTCAGGGCGGTAGTACCGCTCTGCTGGGCGGTAGTACCGCTTGGTGCGGTACTTCCGCCCTCCACTACCGCTTGTTTTTTCGCAGAGTGTGCAAGCTTCTGTTGCTCTTTTCACTTTAGCGGTAGTACCGCTTGGTTGGAACGGTAGTACCGCTAAGTGCGGCACTACCGCTCCAGTTCCGTGTTCTCGCCTGCTGTTTTTTGAATTACTACCGCCCGAGCGGTAGTACCGCTCTGAGGGAGCGGTAGTACCGCTCTGTGCGGGCTGAGACAGGTAACGGTTGGATTTGGGGGCTCCTTTAAAAGGGGGTCTTCTTCCCCCTTGCCCCCAATGGTTCTCTTATCCCTTGCAGCTCTCTCTCCTCCATTGTTGACCTCTTAGAGCTTTGCTATCTCTCCATCCCTCCAATGATTCTTGCTCCTTCTTGAGGGAATAGAGAGAGGAGATCTAGATCCATCTTTCCACCAATCACTTTCTCCTCTATGTGAGGGAAACCTTGTGGATTTAGATCTTGGAGTTCTTCGTGTTCTCCTTGTTCTTCCTCTCACTTTCCTCCATAGCTTTTGTTGCTTTGGTGGGATTTGAGAGAGAGGGACTTGAGCACTTGGTGTGTTCTTGCCATTGCATTAGTTGCATCGGTTTGAGTTCTCCGCGGTGATACGTGGAAGTTAGTAGTTGAGAAGCTTATTACTCTTGGGTGTTTGGGCACCCTAGAGCTTGTTCCTCTTGGGTGCCTTGGCGCCCTAGACGGCTTGGTGGCTTGGTGGTGCCTCGGAGCTCAATCATTGTGGTGTAAAGCTCCGGGCAAGCGTTGGGGTCTCCAATTCGGTTGTGGAGTTCGCCCCGAGCAATTTGACGGGTTCGGTGACCGCCCTCAAGGGTTGCCATTTGTACGGGTTCGGTGACCGCCCTCAAGGGTCCCTTAGTGGAATCACGGCACCTTGCATTGTGCGAGGGCGTGAGGAGAATACGGTGGCCCTAGTGGCATTGTTGGGGAGCATTGTGCCTCCACACCGCTCTAACGGAGATTAGCATCCGCAAGGGTGTGAACTTCGGGATACATCGTCGTCTCCGCATCCCTCAGTTATCTCTTACCCGAGCCCTTTACTTATGCACTTTACTTTGTGATAGCCATATTGTTTCTTGTTATATATCTTGCTATCACCTAGTTGTTTATCTTGCTTTGCATAAGTTGTTGGTGCACATAGGAGAGCCTAGTCGATTTAGGTTTTGTGCTTGACAATTTAACCGCTAGGTTTATTCCGCATTTGTTCAAGCCTAAACCATAATTATTTTAAAGCGCCTATTCACCCCCCCCCCCTCTAGGCGACATCCACGATCTTTCATCCCCGCGGCTTGGATTTACAACCTCCCAACCGCGAGGATGTACTTCCTCGCCTGCCCCTCGGACAGTCTCTCGTACAGCCCTCTGGGAGGCGGTCGGACAGTCCCCCGGACAATGTCACGGACAACACTTCGGGAGGACCCTCGAAACTCGGACAGTGACTCGGACAGCCCTTCGGGAGGCACTCTCGAACAGCCCCTCGGGCAAAAAGATCGAACCTACGACCTCTTTACGGGGTTGCACACATACGGTGTCATCTCACTACAAGAAATATGGCAGCTTGCGACCATCAATGTTGGTCACTGAATGGTCATTGTTTTTCATTTGCGACCTTTTTGTGACCAAAAACAGTTGGTCAAAAGCTGACCATCTTTAATGAAACTTAACGACCTTCTTTGTGAAATGGTCGTAGAAGGTAACGACCAAAATAAAATGTCATAGATTTTACGACCACTTGTTTTGGTCACTGGCAGTCTGCCCAGACCACGTCAGATCCAACGTGGTAGGCTGACGTGGCAAAATTACGACCAAACGAAATGGTCGTAGATCAGAATCAGCCCGATCCAGTTCAGCCATCTATATGGGCCGAGCCCAATAATTCAGCCCTTTTAATATATTTTTTCCTATTAATTTTGGTTATCTACATGTGACCGGCCCAATTATTCAGCCTTTTTGTTTTCTGGGACATGGTATTTCCTTTTTGGGCCTCAAGCCTTTTACAGTCCATTTACTTTTGGGGCCTCAGCCTTTTGACAATCCATTTTTTTTGGGCCTCAGCCTTTTCACACTCCATTTACTTCGGGCCTTGGCCTTGTTGGTCCAACTCATCAGCTTTCTATTTCTCACGTTTTCACAATACACAAATGACAAATATTTCAAATGAAACAAAGAGAATTCTTCAAACGATAGCTAAAATTAGCCTATTAAAGTCTTTACATAGTGTTCATGCAACCAGATATGCTACTGAGTACAATATAACTAGCTACGGAGTATAACTAGAACACGAGGCAGATTGATAGATGACCACCAGGCTTCATCGTCTTCCTCTTCCAACTTCTGAACATCGTCTTAGATAATTTCATTTCATTGCAAGCTGCATCCATCTTGCAAAACACATCAAACATAGATAGTAAAGAAGATTAGAAGACGAGACATAATTGGAATAATACAAACACATGAAACAATAATGAAGTTTGTTTTGCTTACTGCTACCTAAGCATTGAATCAGTAGCATAAGCATGCAGCAACAACATAAGCATTTAATCAACAACAACATGAGCATAAGCATTGAATCAGCAGCAGCAGCACAAGCAGCACCAAAACCAGCACAAGTGCACACCTATTAAAGCATTTAGTAGTAGGCTAGCAGGCTAGCAGCAGAAGCATTCAAACAACTGGAGAAGCATAGTATGGAGCAACAGCGCAAGCATTCAAAGAGCAACAAGCCAGCAAGCAACATCCATCAGACCAGTAGCTTAATGGAAGAAAATTTTGAAAAGCAACATCCATCCGATACCAATAACTACCCCTTGTAACCAGAAAAGGAGAGCAGGTCAAAACAATTCCAGATATACACTATGATGGTCATCATGTACAACTAACTACAAGTGAGACAACCACATAAATTAGCATTGCATAGTAGAGAGCAAAACAGGAATAGCTCATCGCCAACAACATGTATAATTCGGAGCCTGCTATGCAACACAAGGACATTTCCATGACACATAAGAGGTTGAACCTAAAACAGCGCATGGTAAATGTTGGAGAGCTCATATGCTGAACTCAATCACTTTGCTGTATTAATACATGCACATCAAGTAAGATTGGTGCTCTGTTCTTACCACAGCGGCACAAGAGAGATGATGCTCGATTCGCCCTGCTCCTTCACAAGATTTGACCAGCAGCACACATCCTTGAAGGAACCAGTGGCGCAGCTTGCTCCCTTGGCCTAGCTCCTTGCTGCGGAGGACGAACGTTACTCGGATGAGGAGCTCCCTGCGCACGACATATTGTGTCAATGCTTGCAGCAATAGAAGGAACTCACAAATCATAGAACTTGCAGCAAGTTCAAAAAATGTACCCTACAAGTATAAGGATTGCTTCCGAGCATAACAGTAAAACATACAACCATGAACAAACATAAGGAGAAAATTGTATGCTGATAACTTATCCATGTAATGTATGAGCTATATGATTCCTTAATATACGAGCAATGCAAAATGCAGTAATTTGAACTTATAAGATTCATTGAGCAGGCATGAACAAGCTACGATAACCCGTTGCAGCAGAACTAAGTGAGCAGGTAGAATCACCCAACAACATAACTTTTATTGCAATTGCAGCTATAGCCAACCTACAACATCTATGGTACTACGAAGATCACTAGGTCAGCCTTCTATACACCCAACCTACAGCAACAGTTCTACCTAGAACAGTTCTACCTGCAGCACCTGACCAGAAGCATATTTCTACCATGGCAAGAGAAAGCATACTCACATCTTCGTCGTTCTTCATGATATAGGGGTCCTCCTCGTTGCTTTTGTAGTACAAGTCCCCTGGAGCACAAGCCTTGATGATATAGTGCTGAAAAGCTCGAGCCCTGATCACAACACAAGTTACAGCTCAAGTATCAGTCGGTCACACAGGACCTGCATGGGAGGGGTCAGCCACAGGAGCACGAGTGCCTACCGTCCTCCTCGTCGTCGTAGGCGTCCATGTTGAGCTCAGCAAGCCCGTTGGCGACCTCGCCGACGGCACCCGAGCCCGAGCTGCTCTTGGTCCCAAGCGCCTTGGCAGCGGCCTTGGCCTGGGCGACCTCCTCGTCCTCGGCACCGTCGACCTCCGTCACGGCGCCGTCGACCTCCGTCACGGCGCCGTCATCCTCGTCCCCGTCCACGTCGTCGGCGTCGCTCCTGGCCCTGCAAGCATAACCACATGGTCATTCTACTTGAACGCGGCAGCGCAAAGAGAAAGAGGAGAAGGAAAGCGCGCACGCGGGGGGGGGGCTCACTCTCTGCCGAGGGCGATTTTCTTCATGGCATGCTCGATCTCCTCCTCGATGGGGATGCTCTTGGCGGCGCCCCTGGGCGACGAGGACATGGCAGAGATTATCGCGGCCAAGCCGACGAGGGCACGCGGAGGGCGAGGGTCTGTGGACGCGGTGGGTGGCGTGCTCTGGTGGTGGGAGGACCATGGGTGGGGCGGAGAAGAGAGGGGGGAGAGTGAGGCCGGCGGCGAGGTTGGTATGGTGACGGGAGGAAGTGGACGGTGGACGAGGGGGGCTTGGATTGGATCTGGGAGAAGGGGACAGCGGCGGCTGGAGTGGGAGGGGATCTGAGTTAGGGTTTGGGTGGTTGGGCTGAGGGGGATGAGAGCGACAAGGGGGATGTGGGCTGCCGTTGGATCCGGAGCATCCGACGGTGCTTAATCCATGATCCGCGTGAGATGCTTTTGGACCAATCAGAACGCAGTACCCCCTTTAATGACGTTATGACCATTCAAATTGGTCGTAATTGATTAAAAATAAGATGCTAAATCATATCAGCTATTTTACGGCCTAGGAAATATATAAAAATAAATAGAAAATAAAAACCTTCGCATTGTGTCACCAAATGTAACCTACTTTTCAGTAAAAATAACAAACTTTGAATAATACAAATATCTTAAAAAATGTTCTCAGAAACAAGTTTTTTTTAAAGAGAATCATTTTTTTAGTAGCCGAAATGGAATTTTTTTGTTGAAAACCTACCAAATATTTGTTGCAAAATTGGACCAAATTAATTTTATAAAATATTAGGCCATATTTAATGTATAATTGATCAAATGGTTGGGTGTCAAAAGCTTTTGATCCACCTCGCGTGAAAAAGACAAATTTGAACTACAGCTGCCTCATAGTTTGCTCTTTATTTTTTCCAAAAATCATTTCTAGGTACATAAGTATCTATTTAATCAAAGAAACTCCAAAAGTTTTGCAAGATTCAACCCCTAGCTACGAACGGTCATGACCGTCATTTTGACCGCATTTTGAAACGGGCATAAGATAATAAAAAAATCTAAAAAATTGAAAACCTTCGCATTGTGTCACTATATGTGACCTAGTTTTCAGGAAAAATAACAAACTTGGACTACAGCAAATGTCTTAAAAAAGTGTTCTCAGAAATGAGCTATCATGTATGAAGATACATTGCTTCCAAGGCAAATGGCCAATGTTATGGCAACATTCATGGCATAGTTTGTTCAAATGATCTCTTATTGTGCACAAGGGTGCATATTGGAATGAAAAACAATGTTGGCTAAGGAAGTTTTCACTTTCTTTGCATGAAAAATTAATTTTCCATTTTTTGAGTGCCCAAAATGCATTTTTTTGTGAAGATCCTAGCAAATATTTGTTGCAAAATTGGACCAAATCAATTTTCTAAAATATTAGGCCATATTTAATGTACAATTGACCAAATGGTTGGGTGTCAAAAGCTTTTGATCCACCTCTCGTGAAAAAGACAAATTTTCGCCGATTCAGTAGGAAGCGGGTCAAATTTGAACTACAGCTACCTCATAGTTTGCTCTTTATTTTTTCCAAAAATCATTTCTAGGTACATAAGTATCTAATTAATAAGGGAAACGCCAAAAGTTTTGCAAGATTCAACCCCTAGCTACGAACGGTCATGACCGCCGTTTTGATCGCATTTTGAAACGGGCATAAGAAATTCAAAAAAAATCTAAAAATTTGAAAACATTCGCATTGTGTCATTATATGTGACCTAGTTTTCAGGAAAAATAACAAACTTGGACTACGGCAAATGTCTTTAAAAAGTGTTCTCAGAAACGAGCTATCATGTATAAAGATCCATGGCTTTCGAGGCAAATGGCCAATGTTATGGCAACATTCATGGCATAGTTTGTTCAAATGATCTCTTATTCTGCACAAGGGTGCATATTGGAATGACAAACAATGTTTCCTAAGGAAGTTTTCACTTTCTTTGCACACAAAAATTCATTTTCCATTTTTTGAGTGCCCAAAATGCATTTTTTTTGTGAAGAACCTAGCAAATATTTGTTGCAAAATTGGACCAAATCAATTTTCTAAAATATTAGGACATATTTAATGTACAATTGACCAAATGGTTGGGTGTCAAAAGCTTTTGATCCACCTCTCATGAAAAAGACAAATTTTCGCCGATTCAGAAGGAAGCGGGTCAAATTTGAACTACAGCTGCCTCATAGTTTGCTCTTTATTTTTTCCAAAAATCATTTCTAGGTACATAAGTATCTATTTAATAAGAGAAACTCCAAAAGCTTTGCAAGATTCCGGGCCATCTTATAAAAAAATTCCCTAGCAAAAGAATCTACTAAAAGCCTTTATAAAACTCATATTATAACCTAGACAAACTTTAATATAAAAAAAATAAAAACAATATAAAAATATTTGTCTACTGTAGCCTAACATAATCCTAGCAAATTTTGTCAAAAAGTGACAAAAGAAAACTAATTAAAATCATTTAAAACAAAAGAAAAAGGAATAAAACAGAACTATACTAAAACAGTACTGTTTTGGTATAAACCTATTTTAAAATAAACTAAACATAATTCACTAACTTCTACTGGATAGATAAAACAATAATTGAATAGTAGCAAAAAGAAACACTCAAAAATAATAATCCTAGTTCAAATTATAGCCAAAATAGTGATTTGAACAAAATTCATCAAATTCAAATTTAAAAACTTCAAATTTAAAATCCAATTGCACAAACAGGAACTTTATAAAATTTTGAAACTAATTCAAAAAGAATCACTAAATTTGGACTTAAAACATAAAAGATATTAACAATCTAAAAACAGAACTAATTCTATAAAATAAATAAAAACAGAAAAAGAAAATGACTACGCATCGGACAGGGTACAGGTGGCCCTACGCTATTGTCTACGGGGTGTGCGCGCTTTAGAACTACTGGGGGGTGGCCGACGGCTAAAAGAAAATGGTTTGAAAAAAAAAACACTGGATCTAATCGGAGCCGTAAGGTCTAGATCGAACGGTGCGGACGAGAGGAGCTCACTGTGGGGCGGCGAGGGCCTTCTCTGGTGAGGTGGCGACGGCGGCGACGCTCGGGCTCGATGCGGGTGACGGTTCCAGGGGTCCTCGAGCTCGAGGATGTTGTCGAGGAGATGAAGTCGACGACGACGAGTCTCCCCGTGGTGACGGCGACGGCTGCGGTGGTCGGAGCAGGGTAGGGCTTCGGCAATGGCGTGGCGGCAGGAGGCAACTCCGGTGAGCGATTTGGGGAGGCAGAGGGCACGGGCGGGGTTTTCTTTGAGAGGAAAGAGACAGGGAGCCTCGGGCTTTATAGCCACGGTCTTCTAGGGGCAGGGGGCAGACGACTTGACCCGGATTCGGAGGGATCCGGCGAATCTCCTGCGAAGGGCAAGAGCGTGCGGCGGAGGGAGGAGATGACCGAGGCTAATTCGGATCGAACGCGGGGCCCACCAGTCAGCGGCAGCGGAAAATAGGAAAGGGCGCGGGCGCCCGAAAAGAAGGGGATTCGGTGCGGGAGGCGTGCGGCTGGGCCTGTCGGCTTGCTGGGCCGGCTCTCGCACTGTGCACTGGGGCCTTTTTCCTATTTCTTAAATAAGGGACAGCAAGAAAACTAAACAAAAACAAAATAAATACAAACTTTATATAGGCATATTATATATAAAAATGATCAGAAAAATAAATCCTAGAACATCAACTATGTTCCAAGCTCAAATAAAATACACACGAAATCTCATAATTCAAACAGTGCTACTGTTGCATTTAAAATGCAAATAAAATTATTTTAAAATACAAAAATGATTTCAAATTTATTTTTCTACATTTTTCTGTTGGAGGGAATCATGTTACCCTATTTTCCATATATTTTATTTTTGAGAAAAATAATTTGAATAAAATCCTCAAATGAGTTTGAATTGGAATTTCAAATCATTTGGAATTCTTTTCTGTCTTTAATTGGGCAAATATATTTCAAATGCCCCTGAATATTTGAAGTGTCATATTACTTCTCTCTTTTTGAATATTTCCAGAGGTTTTGAAATTTGAGAATTCAAATAACTTCAAATTGAAAGAGGTTTTCAAAATACTTCCAAATGACTTTCAATTTGATTCTTTTAAACTTCCAACTCATATTTCATATAATTTGAAGAAGTCATTTTATCCTCTCTCATGAAAATCATTGAGTTGCATAAAGTCTCTGGTTTAAAAATATTTCAAATGAAATTCAAATCATTTTCAAATCCCTTTTTCATTTCTTTAAATGGAAAAAGTCATATCATCTTCACTCTAGGGTTTTGTGATGAAATGAATTTGAATTCCTGAGGACCAAAATGCAAAGTGAAAGTTTTGGGAAAGTCATTTGATTCCCTCTCATTAAACTTTCAAAAAGTTTCAAATTTCACTCACTTTCAGTTAATCAATCAAACAAACAATCAATCCTATTTATTTAATTAATATAACATTCCAAAATTTAGAATTTTGGGATGTTACATATATCCTGGACATACTCCACTCTTGGACTTGATCTGCTACAGCTGCCCTCCCCTGATACTTGATCATGTACTGTTCCTTTTGTCTCTGATCCTGTACATTTGGGATTACATTTGGTCACTTACTATTCCATTACTTGGATTTGTTGGTTTTGTATTGGGAACTTCTAATTATGGGTATTTGGACCAGTTCCAAGTAATCCTAAGTGCCAGCTCATATAGTAATGCTTTTCTCAAAGGGGAATCCAACATTTCTAACGTAACACACTCCCTCTTCCTGTATTGTTTCTTTTGCAGGTCTTGAACTTGAGAAGGACAAGATTAGAAGAAGATCAAGAGAAGAACCAGAAAGGGATTTAGTCTAGGTTTAGTTTAGGTTTACTTCCTTTTCTTTATTTCATTTCTTCTATCCCACAATGTAATTCCTGAATACTTTGTATTTGTATTTATAGTAATGAAATGTATTGTTTCTTTTATCCAGATTGTAAGATTTGTAATATTACATTGTACTAATTCATTTATTAATAAAATTTCTTTATTCCTTATTGGATCAATTTTTTTATTGGATCAATTCATTTATTAATAAAGTTCTTTTATTCCTTAGATTCAAACCTAGTGCTATCACACGCAAGCAAAAAATTGACACATGGACTTGACACATAGACAAAAATTGACATATAAACATGACACATAGGCAAAACTGATGAGGTCGCGTCCAGTCATATAATTGCATCCACGTTTACAACGTCATGACCATCTAGATTGGTCATAATCAGCTAGAAATAAGGCCATCAACCACTGCTGTCCGCTTTACGACCATTTTGTGTAAGGCAATTATGACCTTTTTGACTAAAATAGTCGTTATGGTTTAGGCTTTGGACCCTCCCAAATAGCTTTTGACCAATTGGTTTAAAATGGAAATAGATTTACGACCAATTCACCCACGGTCACTGACAAAAGGTCACAAGTTAGCATATTTCTTGTAGTGTCTATCCGGCAGGGCTTCGCCATCCAGAACTAGTTCCCACCGGAACCCAGACAGCCTTTCGGCTCTACGAAACTGTTTCGTGTGAGGGAGAGAAGAAAGGCAGATCATGCATGCCTTTTGGTGACAGAGTTGGAGTGAGTGTGGAGAGCTCCTCTCCACCTCTATTTATAGGAGAAGGAGGGGTGGAGGGGCTGAAATTTCAGCCACAAAAAGGGGTTCCTTCCATCCCAAGCCTTCTTGTGGCACCCCGGCTCAGAGAACCGGTTTACCCGTGTTTCCAACCCAGAGATCATGTCTTCTGGAAACACACAACAACTTGGAAGTAGAACGGAACTGAACTTTATTCATATTACTTGGGTACAAGCTCATAATTTACAATGATAGCAAGGCCAGAAGCACACCATGTGCTATGACAATATCTACATTATTTATGGAACATAACAGGGCCTCGATACTACTGGGCAACTCTACGGCGTAGCGGAACATAGCGCGGAACACCCCCATCCACAGGGACACTGCCGGGACACTGCCTAGTTAGCGTAGCACGAACCATCGAGATCTCCGCCTTCGGCTTCTCCTGCATCTGGCATGATACGCCAGGTGAGTACTTGGAATGTACTCGCAAGCTCATGACAACCAAAACAATGCAGCAAACAATAGCATGGCAACAATCAGGTTAAGTGCTTAAATGGCTTACTGACACCGAGTACCAACTTACTCTCTCTGGGTTGTCCCACAACCCTCAGAATACTCAGGAACCACTGAGTACTTCCGAACATCAGACAAGTTCTTCCATCATTATTATCAGTATCACGGTTGACCACTTAGTGAGGCCTAGACGGACTGTCCAATACCGTGGACGCGGCTATTCGAATAGATTTTTACACTCTGCAGAGGTTACGCACTTTACCCACACCATGGAGCACCTGGCCTCATACTACCATTCGGGTGGACCAGTGTTGCCCCAACAAAACATGTCTAACCCGTGACTCCTCTGTCGTACCACCGACAATCATACCCTTCCAGGGTCATGTCCTGGGTGGCCCCTGTGTCCTCCAGACACCTGCCACCGTCGTGGCCAAACTAAACTGTCCCAAACGGGGACGCCGGCAAAAATAACTCCATTGGGCTCACAGGATTATCGTCGTCTACCTGATCAGGGCAGCTCGCACGCATAACCCTCCCTCTTTGGTGGTACCGATAAAAGAGCACAAAGCCAGACCAAGTCAAGGCCGTCCCATACTGGCAAATGTGGCTGCACGGATAAGTCCGGATAGGTGGCTCTTGATCAACCCAGTAAATTTAGATTTAGCACAACAATCGACCCAAAAACTCCCAGCGTTGCGTGAGGGCCATGATCGCACCATCCTCCCGTCGCTTCTCCATTCTCCACGCAAAAAAAAAGAGCGGCGCTAAAATAGCCGCCACGAGCCATCTTTGTAAATGAACCCGCGCACGCATGATCCCCTCCTGCAAGGCTCCCACGATTCCCCTCTAACTGACCGCCCTGGTAGCCGTCACCCTCCCCCTTCCTCCGCCCTCTCAAGAGCAGGAGTCCACGAGCGCCTCAACACGCTCCAAGCCGTGTAGATCGCCAACATCAAGCGCCTCATGGCTGCCGCGGCCACCGCGCCCTAGGGCGTGAGCAAGCACGATCCCGATCTCTACGTGGCACCGGTCGTCTTTTGGCATCACGGACATCGCACCGGACCCAAATTCATTATGATTTTAATCCGTGATATTTTTTTTCTTATTTCACTAACTTTTTCAAAGTCACAAAAAATCACAAGCCGTTTTTGGACTTGGCCTACTTGAGAGGAGCAACCTAGCGAAAAAAAGGGAGCAAGCGAATTGTGCAAGCCGGGGAGGAGTGAGTAGAAGCTTCCCGGGCCACCGTCCATTGGACGCATTTTAGGGGCAACTCGCCACATCAAGTGGGAAATAGGAGCACCCACTTTGCTGCCCAGAAAATTGATTCCGCTCCGAGAACGGAAGATTGTGGGTTGTTTCCTTCCATGCATTCTTTGGTCAAGAATTGTCTTTGATTTTTGTTTGACATGATTTACAGAAGAACTAAACAAAGGGCCATTGCAGGTGATGAACCAAAAGAAGAAAATAACTGGGCCGCACACTTGTGCGCTGCATAGGTTTTAAGACCGGGCCGGGGTGGGCATCTTTTTTGTTGTTGTTGAGAAACACATGTAACTTTATTCATACACATAACAATTACAGGTACACTGATTTGACCAAAGATCCAAGAAAATACAAAGTAACTCTTATGACTAAGAATTACAATGAAATCTCTTGAAAACACCTTCTTCGTGGTATCAATCTCTGCTCGAAGAGATACTCCAAAAACTTCGGTAAAGATGCTGCAATTGGACTGGAGCAACGATGTTGTCACTCTTTCACCCGCACAAACATTACCAATAATGGTTTTTGAAAGCGTCTTGAGTCGCCCATCCAAAAAGATGGGAAACCTTAATCGACGAACGTACTTGGGCCGGGGATGATCCCCTAGAA
Organism: Elymus sibiricus; assembly: GCA_039707655.1. NCBI lineage: Eukaryota > Viridiplantae > Streptophyta > Magnoliopsida > Poales > Poaceae > Elymus > Elymus sibiricus. The sequence continues at coordinate 14,575,542 of CM077665.1, read as the reverse complement.
GTGTAGGCCGTCGAATCACCATATCTTCACCATGATGTAGATAAAAGATTTCACCTCCACAAAGAATCAGACCAACAAAAAAAGCTTGACACAGCAACATAAACTCATCAGATCCGAATACTCGGATCTGCAAGGACAGAAAACTCTCTAATCTCATGGCACCGCCAAAAGAACGAGAGGAAATTTATTCTCACAAAACTATGATGATCACTAGACGTTGACGAAGAACATAGAGGTCTTGAAGATCCGAGGTCCCCTCACCTCTCAGCGCCAAGATGACAGCCGGAGGCATGGGGACCTAAATTTCTCAAATGCGACGGCGGCGGCAGCACGAGAACGGGAGACCCTTATACGGATTTGCTAAGCTAGCTGAGTTTTAATGAGAGCATCTACGTTTCAGTGAGAGTCGCACTGATATTACGCCTAGGGAGTAAATTGCAGAAAACCACCACTTTGAGGGCTAGGGTTTCAGAAAACACTAGGTTACAGTTTCTTGACTAATTGCACCATGTCTTGTGTAATCTTTTTGCAAAAACCACTTATCGGCGGATATGGCTTCTGTTAAGTGAGATTATGACAGATGGGCCCCTTTTTTGCTTATGTGGCATAACGGTTTGGGTTTAAAGCAAAAAAAAGCCCTCAAGTTTCTTTCAACATGCCACCCAGACCCTCCCCTCGCACAGGCTGGTCCCAATCCTCCCTCCCCCTCCGTGCTCACGTACCCCGCCGCCGGCAGCCCTACTCAGGCGCCGGCCCTCCACTCCTCCCCAAATCCTCGCCGCCTCGTCGGTCTTCATCTGCCCGCCGCTGGATCGAGCTCCGCCGCCGGAAACTTTCAGATCTGGCGGGCATCATTGACTTCGGGCCGCCCCTGCATCCACCTCGAGCTATTGCCGCCGCCGGCCAAGACCACCAGCCGCCGCGGGCCTCCACCGCCGGCCAAGACCACCAGCCGCCGCGGGCCTCCACCGCCGGCCAAGACCACCGTGCGTCGGCCTAGCCATAGGCGACGCAACAGTGCGGTGCTGGGGCGTCGTCAAGGAGCCTGCAGGGAAGCGCCATCTGCTCACCGGCTCACTGTAGCGGGCGACTCAAACTCGGCTCCGAGGAGGGAGCTCATGGCCGGCGTCGGGGAAGAAGAGTGGGGGAGGGGCGAGGTGAAGCTCTAGAAGCCACTGCGGCCGCCGATGTAGCGGAACGACGCGCGCGTGCAGGGGCTCACCCTGGTCGTCGCTGAGATCCAGATCGAGCTCGCCTCTGTCGCCATCCTCCTTCTCCCACTGCATCCATCCGTCGGCGAGCCCCAAGCTACCACCGCCCCAAGCCTCTGTGGGCGCTGCCCCAAGCCAGCAACGAGAACCTGGGCCGCACGGAGAGGCTGGGCGGCGCCGCCCCAAGCTAGCTACAGCTACAGGTTCACGCCCCAAGCTAGCTACAGGTTCACGTGGAGGCCTGATTGCTTTTTCCTTTTTGATTTAGGGGGGTCTATGTAAAGCTCTAGGGACTGGTTTGTAAATTCAAATTAAAACCCATCTAGCACGAAATGTTACGCCACGTAGACAAAAAGGGGCCCCACCTGTGCTTAAACGAGGCTTATCCGCCGATCAGTGGTTTTTGCAAAATGTTTACGAGAGACATGGTGCAATTTGTCAAGAAACTGTAACCTAATGTTTTTTGAAATTCTAGCCCTTAAAGTGGTGGTTTTGTGCAATTTACTCACGCCCAGGCTATGATAAGTAATAGGCATATTTTCATAAGAGACCGAAAAATGCCAATGGAGGCCGCGCTACAGGCAGGCCGGAATCCCGCCCGTTGGACCACCATGGGGATCCGCGCTGCCAGAGTATATGGCATGTATTTGATTTATTTTTGTCCCGTATTGAACTGGGAAGACCCCACCCACATGCAAAAGCACCTAGGCTTCGTACGTGCGCAACATCCATCGCTGTAGAACTGCTGGTCCTTGCGCGTGGAGACCTGTACGACCGCGTGCATGCGGAGACCACTTGCACGTGAAGTGCGGACGTGGATCATTTGCGGCCAGCGAACGCCCATGATCCATCACCATTAGCTCTCCACTAATATCCCTAAAAAAACAGCTCTCCATTAAGTAAGCAAGTTTAGTTGGGTCATGTTAATCGAGCTGTCCGTTTTGACCAGCAAATGCAGCACTGTTTCCACCGTCGTTGTGTTTAAACCCCATTACCGGTCCTCAAAAAAAAAAAAAAAACCCATTACCATTAAGCCTAGAGATAACATACCACATGTACACGCGAGCATAAGTCTCGATCACATCTTCATGTGCGCCCTGAGGACAATGCGCAAAGTTGGCTACGATCCATTTGAAAGGAGCGCCGGCGGGGACTCGGTGGTCTTTCTTCTCTCTCTCTGCTGGTTCCGGCTCCGCAGGAGACATACCAATAAGGGCCTTCATTTGTTGCCGCCATCCCTCTGAATCAGTGCTCATACAAAGAGGCTTCCCCTCGATTGGAAGTGTGGTGATCATGGAAAGATCCTGAAGAGTCACGGTCATCTCTCCGGTACGGTGGTGGAAACTGTGGGTCTCCGGCTTCCACCGATCCGTAAGTGCGGTGATTGCCGCCGCGTTCAGGTTCGGCGTCGACCGGCTCACAAGTTGAATGAAAGGAAGGAGTCCTGTCTTCTCGATGTACGGTGTGTATCGCTCATCGTACGGCATGTCAGTCGACGCCCCGTGGGACCGAATCTTGAGGGGCGCAAGATTCTGCAAACATACAAATGATATGATTATGGTTTCATCTTTTCAAATAAACAAAATATATATTATACCAACTAGTATGCTATTATTACCATTTGCTTCACCGACATCAAATAGGACCGGTGTTCAACGTCATAGTAATCATCCAAAAGCCACACCATCCTACATATTTCAAGATAATTATATGAGTTATACAATACAATTCATCTCAACAAATACATCTGAAAAATGATACCACAAAATGGACAAATCATACATATGTTCATACATCTGAAAAATGATACCACAAAATGGACAAATCATACATCTGAAAATTGATACCACAAAATGAACAAATCATATAAACAATCATACATATGTTCCACATATGTTCATACATATGTTCATCTAATATATATTCATACATATGTTCATCTAATATGTTCCAAACACAAAATGGTAGCACAAATGCACAAATCATATAGGAAGACTCATTTCAGTAATCATCTACTCATATACGAATCCTCATTTCGAATCCAAGCAAATCTTGCCTATCATCCTAACTTACACAAATCTGAAAAAAATGCAATATTTATCGGATAGAAAGATGGGGAACGGAGGAGCTTACCTTGTAGAATGGTTTGGGGAAGAAATCCACGGAAGAAAACCTCAGATCTGAAGGATTTTGGAGAGGGGATTGCGAGGAAGAGAGGAGGGAGCCGCCGCCGCTGCTGGAAGAACTGGTGGGGGTGGGGGAGGGGGTCGGGCCGCGGCTGTATAAGTGAATGTGTGGCGCCTAAGATATAGGCGCCACACATAACAGTGTGGCGCCTTTCCCTTAGGCGCCACACTGCGGCGTAGTGGGGTCGGGCCGTGCCACGGGGCGCCAGCGTGGCAGGCTTGTGGCGCCTAACACCAAGGCGCCACATAGTGCAGTGTGGCGCCTTGCTGTCGGGCGCCACACGAAAGGGTCAGGCCGGTGAATTTTTCCCACAAACGGTTCACTCTGTGAATTCCTTTCGACTTTAGGTCAAATTTGTCAAAATTGCCGGTCCTTGCGCGTGGAGACCTGTACGACCGCGTGCATGCGGAGACCACTAGCACGTGAAGTGCGGACGTGGATCATTTGCGGCCAGCGAACGCCCATGATCCATCACCATTAGCTCTCCACTAATATCCCTAAAAAAACAGCTCTCCATTAAGTAAGCAAGTTTAGTTGGGTCATGTTAATCGGGCTGTCCGTTTTGACCAGCAAATGCAGCACTGTTTCCACCGTCGTTGTGTTTAAACCCCATTACCATTAAGCTTGGACTTATGTTTTATCTTTTTTCACATTAGGTTGGGGTGCGCTTTAACTTTTGAATGCGATAGATCAACTTGTCTTATTAGTGATTAATCATGCCACGACGGCACGTTCATGTATAATGGGCGGTTTGCATTAGCAGCTTCAGTTTTAGGAGAGACGCCCCGCTCGTGTTCTACTTTTTTTTTTTTTTGAGCGCAATCGTGTTCTACAGCTATGCGCCGCGCACTGTGCTTCACTTTCCCCTGTCTTGTCACGTGCTGTTTCGAACGACAATCCATGGGCCAAACTTTCTGGTGCAGCAGACGTAGTCTTTCTAGGCCCGTGAACAGGTACGGGGGACGTGCCGAACAGAATACGTCTATGCGTTGCATAGCAGTATCCCGGACCGTATATCAGTTAATAGGCCTGCCACGAACTGACGCATTTCAAATCCAAAAACCGACGCGCAGGATAGCGGCCTGCCTGTAGCGCGGCCACCAAAAGCCAGCACTCCATAAGAGACCTCCTATATGGGCTCATTACCATTATATAGATGAGGCTACACCTGACGCAGCTCTTCTGCTCGCGAGCACACATGCTCCCGTTGCTACAGTAAAATCGAAAAAAAATCAAAAACATTTCAAAAAATTTGTGGCAAACATTGACAAATGTTCTCAGTGCTTGCAAAGTTTCATCGTGAAATGACATCGATGTGAGCTGTGGCAAAAAAAACAAAATCAGCATTCTTTTTTGGAATGCTGATTTTGTTTTTTTTGCCACGGGTCACATCGATGTCATTTCACGATGAAACTTTGCAAGCACTGAGAACATTTGTCAATGTTTGCCACAAAAAAAATTCAGAATTTTTTGAAATGTTTTTGATTTTTTGTCGATTTTACTGTAGCAACGGGAGCATGTGTGCTCGCGAGCAGAAGAGCACTTTCGAGGCTACACCATGGTTCATGTCTAACTAGCGGTTGGGGCTTCTTCTTCAAAAAAAAAAAAAAAAAAAAAAAAAAAAAAAAAAAAAAAAAAACTAGCGGTTGGGGCGCCACTTGAGTGGTAGTATGGGGGGTGCCAGATTGTGTGCGCCCCTTTTCTTCTCTTTTTGGTCAGCTTGTGTGTACACATCTGCAGCAATACATGGCACCATTTATAACTGGCAATCTGGAATATGAGGAGCTCGTCTGCATCCAATAGCTTCAACCCTCCCGATCTTGCATCAAGGTATAACAAGTGCTTGCTAATATAAATTCAGATCATGGTACTATATCATCTGCCCGCACATCAAAATTAATTTCTTGAGAAATTTAAAACATCGTCACATTTTTAAATGTAGTACAATGTGATGCTCCTACAAATATACCCTCTCTTATGATTGGACATATCAATAAGAAAATATGTGTGAAAATTAAATAGACAAAAAAAATATACACTGACTATTTTTGCATTTGACAACATTTCATGAAATTATGATTCAGCAGGGAGAGGCATCCTAGCATGTATAGTAGTCATGGTGTGAATCAGTCAGAGGTTCTTGAACACGCGGATGGGCGCGTCAGCCGGCACAACAAGCAGCCCAAACGCCACAGCGAGCCTCTCAGAATAAATAAATTCATTTCATCGACTACACCATGAGCGATCAACGTCATCTCACCAGAAAACCAGCATAAAAAATTCATTACTGATGGAAAATTCCTTTGCAGACTCCATCGCCTCCATGAAAACAGCATAAAAAAAACTTTAATAGGTTGCAAATTAAGCATGACCTTACGTACAGACCTTCAAGATTGAACTTCTGACCACCTCATCTCAAGCTTCAAGTTCAATGCTTATATTATTTGTTTGAATTGAATAGAAACATATACCGTCTGATACTCGTCAAGGATATGAACAACATAAGTTTCGGCTTAACAACGGTACTTTAAGAAATTAGAGAGAACTGACCAGCCATGTCACTTGTATCGACAGAACCATATGGGCACAACTCTCTGAATATGATATAGCTGAACAAGAACCAGATCGATTGTTTGTGCCAGCATCCCCGTCTTCGAGAAGTTCTGATCAAAGCATGGTTCATTCTTCACTATGCTGCGGTTTGCCCTCTTCTTCGTTTTTTTCTGTCCCTTGAGTGGCTTCAGCTCGTTAGGTTTAGCTTCGCAGCATCATCATCTTCCCGACGATGCACCGATGTGTAATTCACTAATGTACCCTTTGTCCCCCATCTCGACCCACAAGCATTGCAGAGCACTGGCTTGTCTGGTGGCCCATTTCACCAAAGAGGAGTGCCTGTATCAGCAGCATTTGTCATGAGCAATAGAGAATATAGTACAAAACTGATACCCAATAAACTGTGTAATAATGTACAGTTATAGATTTCATTGGTAGTGTGGGTCCATCAGGACATGAGTTTGCGTGCAACAAGATTTACATTTAAGGCAATAAATAAGTAAATAGGAGGATCATATACATAGTCAAACTGCACATGTATTCAACTGTTAGTACGTACTATAAGCATGTAATTTTCAGACTCCTAAGGGTTTCTGTCCTACAAAATGAGGCCTAGCAAATGCAGAAGATGAGTTCAGCTGAGCAGCTTGCTCCATAGTTGGTGCTGAGTTTCAGTGACACACAACGCAGCAAAGAACAACTGCAGCAAGCATAGAATTCTAAATATCTGATGATTGGCAAGATCAGATAGCTCTTTTATTTCTTGCATTAATAGAGTGTAGAGCATTCAATCCAACTGCTCATTGTCAGTAAAGATTGTAGCAAGCATATGATATTGCAACCAAAAACACACAAGTCTGTTTGAATGTGTCATCCCCCTTCAGAAATCTGTTACAGCCAAAAAGGCCTCAAAGAGGCGCAGAGTTGTGTTGAACGATTAGGATAATCCAACGAATTTCCGCTTAGCAATTGGAGATCAATCAGCAATAGTAAGTAATGTAATGAATTGATTGATATACACTATTACCACACAATCAAGGGTGGGCCTATGACAATTCAAATGAAAAACGAAGTTCAGGCATGTTACTCGGCCAGTGGAATCTCCACCATCACAAAAATACACCTGTAAGGGAGGTGAACCAAGATAAAGCAAGGATGAAGAGAACCGCGGGTCCAGTTGCGGCAAGGCTAGCAGCCTATTGCCAAAACCATAAAAGGCAAGGAACCTGCAACCAAGAAAGAGGATAACATTGGATCTTAGCACTCCTCTTTTGGGGCGTAACATCTTAAACTGCTGCTACAAGTTCACCTATTTGATTTGATCTCAAACCAGAACAACCTAAAAGACTTCCCTTGTCTTTGAGCTGTTTGAGCCAGAGGGTGGTGTGGAGGAGCCAGTCGGAGAGCCTGGGGTAGGGGAGGGAGAGCAAGTCGGCGGGTGGTGATGAACCCAAATTCTTTACATATAAGAAAAGCAGATCAACATGGAGTTCTTGCTCTGTATCAAATGTGAAAAAAGCAAGTAACCTAAAGAAGCAAACAACATACCAATGCATCGACATATGAGCAATCATATTTCCATGTGCAAATAAATACTAAAATTTACTTATTATTAAACTGCCCATGCCCGAGGAGCTGAAGAATGGAAACCTAAACTTTCATAGATAAGCATAATAGAAGCTAGTATCTCATTATCTTAGAAACTAATTTGGGCAATCAATTTCTCTGAGATAATCAAAAGTTGCATCATAGAAATACATAAGTACATCAGTAATAAACATTTATCAGGGCAATAACTGAAGGAATGATAGAAGATAAGTCGATAGTGTCCAGGCAAGGGAAAGAATATACAATGAACAATGAACAAAGTTTAAAGCTGTCATTTCTTGTAGCATTTCAGTTTGCCTTATTTTGCCAATCAGCCTATCTATATGTACATGACCAACTAAAAAGCCCAGTCATAGCTAACCTAGCCGCTAATTTAAGAACCAATTAAAGTTTGAAGGAAGAGTATGTATATAGGTATATCGTGTTTAATGGGAAAACATACGAGATCATCAACCATTGAATGCACTATTAGTCGCGATGACTGAACCTTCTGTTCTATGGGTCTTACTGCAGCATGGCAATGACAATAAGAGAATAAGACTAAGGTGTCTGAAAACGAAAGACTAACTACAAAGTAGTACCAACTTTGCACTCATTAAAGATTATTTGAGCTTGGTTTCAGAATTTGCAACAAGAACATATTAGTAAAGAAATGCCATGTAAAGTACCCAACAAATTAACTGGTTACAAATATCAGCTGACCAAAATTTTGTCCACTACCAATGTTGTAATAAAAATAAAAATAAGAAAGTAGCTGGAGGTATGTACATGGCTTGTAAGAACCTCTCAAGCACATCTTTCAGGTGCTGCCCTTATGTTCATCAGATGATTCTTGAACTAATAGTACCATATCCGTTAAATATGTCACAGAAATCAAGTCCATTAATCATATCACCCAATTGGATTAACCTGTTGAGGAATTGGAGAAAAGCAACAACAAACATTCAAAATGAGATCAGATTCCCACAGACATTTCAAGTGGACTACAAGAACCTGCAGTACCATGAGCATCTATTTTACCAGAGATTCTTAGTTCACATAAGGACGTACTTACCTCTAACCTCATTTGAATACACACTGTGCAGGCTTGCAACCTATCTTATATAGTTGCAAAGTGATACTCACGTTGTAAAGGCCAAAATCATAGTTACAAGAGGGGTATCTTCACCCGGATGTAAGCACAAAGTTCATTATGTTCTTAGCCATTTCTACCATGAGGCATATGTTCAGAAGAGCCGACCCTCGCTTGCAAGTTAACAAACTGCATAGGCACACATATGTTGTTCCCCTGAGTTGACAAAAAAAAAATGGAATCAGCATGTTGGGGGAAATAGAAAATTAAATGACAAGGGATTTATTTTACCAAAAGAAAATTATATGCTTTTCCTGGGAATGCTGGTGCTGCTTATTATGTTTTAGTGCTAGCTTTCATCCCAGGATTGAATTAGGAACGGCGAAAATTGAAATTGGAAATTACTTGGTCAAGAAAAGATAGAGACGTGTGAGTGTGTCCTTTAGTTCTTAGGGAAACAAAGAGTTCTTAGGGCTCAATACTATTATCTAAGTGCTTTTACCAACAGTTTCACAGGCACCACCGTACTGTGTTCATGCCCAGAACTGAAGCTACCTTGGAACTGCTATCTTCATGATGCACAACATATTAGCACATCTAAATTTCTACTTCAAACTCATTTCTTGTCCTATAATCTGCAGGAAAATATTTCTACCAGCTGTTTGTTGAGCTTAATCTTCTCCTGGTTCTCCTTCAACTTGTCCTGGAGGGTCTCGAGGTTCACTCCCTGCAGCTCGTCCTATGCGCCGTCGGCGAGGGGTGAAACAGAAATACCAATCAATCAGACCTAAACCCAAATCCTAACAAACAAAACAAAGGGAACGAGTCCCATGAGACTCCCTGCTCGCCTCCGGCGGAAGCAAGGGGGGTCTAGGTTTGGGAGGGCGCGACTTGCCTTAGGACGCTGATCTCTTTGTCGAGGAGGCGGGAGGCCCGGACGACGTCCTCCGTGGACATAGAGACCAGCTGGTCGTCATCCGCATCGTCAATGTCCATCGGCGCTCTCTTCTGGCGAGTCCACCCTGCATCTCCTCGTGTTCACCTTCTCCCGCAGCCCGCTGTGGCCACGAGGACGGAGGGGAGGGGAGGGGAGATTGAGCTGGGACGGCAGCGGCGGCGACAACCCTAGTCGGCAGAGATGGAGAGGGAAGGAGCACGGGGAGGGCGGCGGCGGCGGCGGCAACGGCAACCCTAGTTGTGGGAGGAGAAAACAACAGGTGCGCTGGGTGCGAGGGGGGAAAGAGTCGCTGGCTTCCTGCCCAGTCTAGCACGAATTCGCGTTTTGTTTCTTTCGTCGTTTGGTACAGTAAAACTCGGCACAGTAAAATGCACTGGGGTACACGCCGAGAGGTCGCCCCTTGACCGCAGCTTATTGTGTCCGATGGCAGACCCATTGTGGCCATAATGGGGTTGCCCAGAGTTATTTTTCTTGGTGTGTTACTTTTGAGTGGTTCTTTTTTGCTTAAGTTTTTCAGTTGGTTTTTCTCTAGAAAACCCAGCCGTTGGATTTTTAGGAATTAGAATATTTAAAAACTGTTCATCATGTATTAAAAAAAAGTTCAGTATTTTAAAAATATTCATCATTTATTTGTGTGTATTAAAAAAATGTTCATTGTGTAAAAAATATTCAGTATGCATTTAAAAGATGTTTACATAGTAAAAAGAGTTCACTCTATATGAAAAAAGTTCACTGTGTATTAAAAAATGTTCAACATACATTAAAAAATGTTCAATGTTTCATTGAAAAGCATATGCCATATGTTAAAAAATGTTTAGTTTACAAAGAAATTGCAGAAAAAGGAAAAGGTACAATATAAACAATGGAAAGAAAAACCAAACTCGAAAGAAACCAGGAAAATAAAAAACACCTGAAACCAGAATTAAAAAACCAATGAAGAGAAAAGATCCAAAAAACTGAATAAGCTAGGCGGCAGAGTAGCAGGCCGTCCTCGACTCCATCCGCTCAAAGGCGGAGGCGGAGGCCAACCCCCGCTTCCTCCGCGAAGCGGCCATGGAGGTCGAGGAGGCCTTGGCGTCCGAGGAGGTCGACGAGGAAGCGCCGCCGTTTCGACCTGCCACCAATGACCATGAAGCCGGCGGCTCCGGCATGAAATTCATCAACATATCCGGTGACTAGTAGTGTAGATGGTAGTTTGCTAGTAGTTCCTACCAAGATCGTGGTTGTTGCATGTGTTTGTATGAAAATGAAAATGATGGAATAGGGAGTGTGGTTGTGAAGTGTGAAATATAGGGGGTGATCAATCATCGAAATTTTGAAATCCAAGATTCCACTAAAAGTGAAAATCTTCATGTGCTATCTTCGTAGGGGAGTTATGTTAACCCAAGACAACCTCCACACCGCTCTAACGGAGATTAGCATCCGCAAGGGTCTGAACTTCGGGATACATCGTCGTCTCCGCGTCCCTCGGTTATCTCTTACCCGAGCCCTTTACTTATGCACTTTACTATGTGATAGCCATATTGTTTCTTGTTATATATCTTGCTATCACTTAGTTATTTATCTTGCTTAGCATAAGTTGTTGGTGCACATAGGTGAGCCTAGTCGATTTAGGTTTTGTGCTTGACAATTTAACCGCTAGGTTTATTTCGCATTTGTTCAAGCCTAAACCGTAATTATTTTAAAGCGCCTATTCACCCCCCCCCCCTCTAGGCGACATACACGATCTTTCAATTGGTATCAGAGCCTCGTCTCTCATTATTAGGTTTAACCACCTAGAGAGTAAAGATGTCGACTAGGGGATTAGGATTCTTTGACACTCTTAGTTTCGATGGCACAAATTTTGATGTTTGGGTAATTCGCATGCTTAATCATTTTCGGGCCATTGACCCGTGTTTAGAGCGAATTGTAGATATGGGTTTTTCTCCTCCAAAGGATTCTCAACACATATCTTTAGAGGATGAGAAAAACTCTTATCTCAATGCTCAAGCTTCTAATGTGTTTTTTGATGCTTTGAGCAATGTAGTTATATTTCAACTCATGCCGTTTCGGGATGCTCATGAGTTGTGGACAAAGCTTCAAGATAAATATGGTGTGTCCAAGATTTGTAGGGATGATTGTTCTCCCTCCACCTCCGGTCGTATTGCCTTCTCAACTTCATCTACTTCACCTACATGTGGATTGCCACAAGGTAATGATATGGTGAGTAGTGATGATCATTGTAATGTTGATAGTGGGATAATTGTTGATGATCCTTCATCGCTATCTTATTGCTATGCTTCATCTTTGGACTTTAACACTTCGAGCACTCTTAATGTTTCACATGGTCGTGTTGATAGTCCTTGCATATCATGTAGAAATTGCTTGACTACATCTCATAATGATATGCTTGCTATATCTTGTTGCCATGATAAAAATGTATCTATTTCCTCGAGTTGTTGTGCTAACAATGTAAAGGAAACCCAACACTCCATGGAACAAGATGTGGCCTTGAATGGTGCCTCAAGGGATCCTACATCATCATCTATTGATTTTTGCCTTATGGCTAAGGCTTCAAAGGTATCTCCTCCTTTGAACCCCAATATGTCTCTTGATGATGATGTTGATGCTAATGATGATGAGGATAATAATGAAGAGAATGTTAATGTTGCATCCTTAAATATTAAGGGTGAAATGATTTTTAAAGCTCTTCATAAGAATAAAATTGCTTGTTCTAACTTCCTTGAAATCATGACTATTGCCATTGAGGGCAAGAAATATATGGAGGAGTTGGAATCTCATCTCGAGGAGCATGAGGCCACCATTGAGAAAATGGAAAGTCATGAGCGTGATTACGCTAATGAGATCGCGGAGCTATCTGAAGCTCTTGAAAATGAACAAACCACGAAGGAATCTCTTGAGGAGACCTTTGCTCTAGAATTATCTAGATTAAAGGAATCCCATGAAAGAGCTCTCAAGGTGGCTAATGATTTTAGAACTAAAAATGATAAGCTTGAATTTGTGCATGCTAAACTCCTTGAGGACTTTGAGCACCTCGAAAATGGCTCAAGGGTCGTTAAGAGTTCGCTCATTGAACTCACCGAGTCTCATGCTCAATTTCAAGCTTCATATGCTAAAGAGCTTGCCAAATTGTCTTCTCCTCTTGTTGTTAATGATGATGCTTGTGCTACTAACTCTATTTCTTGTGAAGCATCCATATTGAAGGAGAATGTTGAGCTAAGGGCTCAACTTGAATTGCTATCTAGCAATTATGGGAAATTGGAAGAAAGTCATGTAAAGCTCTCGAGCTCTCATGATGATCTTCTAGTATCCCATAATGTGCTAAAAATAGCTCATGAGGCTAGTATTAGACTACTGAGCATAGAGTTATTAGTGTTAGTCTCCTACCAGTCGAAATATGTTTGCCCTTGCAACTCCAGAGTCATTTGTCAAAGTGCTACACAACCCTTTTCCAACTTGCATTTGATAGTTTCCATTGTTGTGTAGGAATCACTAAGTACTTTTACAAAAATTCCCCCGGGTTACATCCAAATAGTTTATTATATTGGTCAATTGCTTCATGTACCTCTCCAAAGCTATTTGACTTTTCTAGAAATTTATTTTAAGTCATGATAGTTGCTCAAAAGCACAAAGTAATAACTTCATGTTATGAGATTTCTCTAGGTCATATTTCATGAATAGGATTAAAAACTTTGGTAGATAGAGGGTCCGCTATCTAAGGCCTCTTTTTGTTTGAAAATAAGACATAGTATCATCGTTCACGTTAACCTTAATACTTCCACCCAAAATGAGAGACTCAACCTGAGATGTCCACTTGGGGGAGAAATCTTTCATCCATAGTCTCTGCATTGCTGCCATTTTACTTTATCATAGTCATTTTCAAAGTCAAACTTGAATATAACTTCATTTTGTGTTTTCCAATGCAAATCACGAATAGTCTCATGCAAGATGACAACACCCAACATGATGTTGCGTCCTTGCAAGAAATCCATTTTGGCTAGGCCTATTATGTGTTTATTCCAATACTAGCCACTTTAGTAAAGATTTTGAAGTGGACATTTAGTAAACAAATGGGTCAATATTGCTGGATTTGGTTCACATCTTGGACTTTAGGGATTAGTGTAATGACACCATAATTCAGACTAAAGAGTGATTAGAACTCCAGCATTAAAGTCGTGGAATATTTGCATTAGTGTTCTTTAATGAGATCTCAGAATTTTTTATATAACTTTGCAGAAAAACCATCTGGACCTGCCGTCTCGTTATGTTCCATCTCGTTATGCAGCAAAAACATTTTTTTTCTATGATGATTGCTATTAGCAATCATATGAAAATACCTAGTGTTATTGTCTCCCAGTAGTGTTGATGTTACAAGAGAATATCTGATGGCTCAGAAAAAAAATGTGTTTAGACGAGAGATTCTGAGCCATGTGAGATGACTGTATGTGTACTAATGCATGGATTCGTACATTTTTTGGGACAGTTTTTTGAGACTAATAATGTATTTCCTTGTTGTACAGATATAAATGAGTGCGAGCTTCGCAAATTAAAACCGGCATGGTATGAAAAGCAATATCCATGCGGCAGTGGAAGTAAATGCCATGACACGAATGGTAGTTATACGTGTGAATGCAAATTCGGGCTTAGAGGAAACGGTAAGACTGTCCAAGGATGTCGACCCATAGTTCCCGGATACGCAATAGGGATAGTAGATAAGTACTCATTCATTACTTAAATGTCATGCTTCCCCGGTTATTTTCAGTCGGTATATTTCAGTTTAGTTGCAAACTAAAAAACATTGCAGTTCTTTTACACAAATATGAGAGACGCATGTTGATCTAACATTAGTTTCTTTATGTTTCCTCTTATCTATTTACAATCGCACAGTTATATATACGTTCTATCTACAAACCATCACTGGCTCACTTCATACATCGATCAAGACATTTTCCATTTGTCAAGCATATTTGAAATGGGTAAAAGGTTTAGAAAATTGTCATCCTCGAAACCAGAAGTGGAATGGAGATAAAACTGTATGAAACTCATAAGTCATACATTGCTCAGCTAGCATTAAGCATAAGTGCTGGAGAAATTAGCAATTCTCTAACATACTAGACAGCCCGAATTGCATCATCATGAACACATTATTAAACATGATTAAGCAATAGATTAGAACACGATACACGTACCGAGAGTTTGCAGATAAAGACGCAGTGACTGATATAGATGCAACATTGTTGACAATGTTGTCAACGATGGGTTCCAGGAGTCGATGGCGAAGGCAACGTGATATTGTGGTGCCTGACTTGGAGGTGGACAGGTCGTGATGAAGACCTTGAGAACTCATGTAGAGCGCTTTCCAAAAACCATATTTGCCCTATCCCGGTACTAGCATCGCAAAGGTGAAGGGTGCTAGTGACCTTCTCTCCTTTTCGCCGGTGCACACTGGCGCTACGGGACGGGGTAGACTACAATGGCACCGCAGAAGCGAGTAGAGGCAAAAGCCTAATTATTATAGACTACCTTGGGGAATTTCAAACCTAGGGGTCTCCATATAAAACAGTCTATAATGTTCCTTTTTCCATAAGGGATGTGGTCCCCCTCACATCCACATCCATTAGCAATACATGACTAATAGGTGATGTACTCCAATGCCAATGGACCATTGAGATTTCTTAAGAATTATCATATGAGCTTGGCCCATATATCTAACAATAATTTCAACTAATAATATCTTTGTCCAAAATGACGATGGTTAAGGAATATATGGCATAATGGTTCATCTCATCTCTGTCCAAAGTTAGGATTGTCATGGAATATAGGGCATATTTGTCCATGTCACCTCTTCATCCAAAGCGATGATCGTTAGGCAATACAGTGCATTACAACTTTAAGGGGCACATAGCATGTTTTTTCTATATAATGGTGGTTATTTGATGGAAGCATATCTCAATGTTCAATCTATTACCATATGTCCATATATGATATCTTTATAGCTGTTTTTTCCCTTTATAGCATATCTCAACAATATTTTTCTTGGTTTTTCCTCATTTTCATGATACCCATTATATATGTGTGGGAATCTATGGTGTAACATTTTTTTTATTTAGACCTTTTAAAGAATTCAAGTATATTTCTTTCTATCTAGTAGCATCTATTTATTTGAATTTTAGAGGTCTAAATGGATTATCCAATTAGTTTATATAAGTGAATGGTAGGCTAATAAACATGTACTCTCTCCGTCCTAAAAATAATGTAATTCGAGCATTCAATTTTTTGTCCCCAAAAGAACACAATTCTTAGAATGTGGACCAGCTAGGTGGGATCTATCATGTGATTTGTATGCGCATGCGCATCCTTAATTGGTGCTAATTGTATGCTTTATTTATCATACTAACCTATCTATGATTTATAAAATTGCATTTTTTTTGACAGAGGGAGTATATATATATCTATTAATGTATATCTCTGTTTGCAGCAATATTTGCTTCCATCGTTCTGGCATGTTTCGCAATGATGTTGCTTCAGAGACGACGGCGGAGGCTACATTATAACAACAACGGTGGTGACATTCTGAAGGACTTGGGCATTAATATCTTCACGGTAGAGGAGCTCAAGAAGATCACGAAGCGCTACAGCCAGCCCATTGGTAAAGGGTTTTTCTGCACGGTATACATGGGTACCATCGATGGCGCCCAACCCCAACAGGTTGCAGTTAAATGTTCCGTAGATAGAAAGGAGGTGCGCCGCCGGCAGAAAATGCTCCGACATGAGGCGCCGAAGCAGGAGCAGGAAGCCCTATGGAAGGATGGGTTCGTCAAGGAGATCAGCTTCCAATTCAGGATAAAGCACATGAACGTGGTCCGCCTCGTCGGCTGTTGCCTGGAGACATACATCCCCAGACTAGTCTTCGAGTTCATCCCTAATGGAAGCCTTCATGACTTGCTGCACCGTGCCGCCGGCAAGCCGTACGCTCTCCCGTTGCCAAAGCGCCTAGACATTGCCATCGGCTCCGCAGAAGCTCTCACCTACATGCACTCCCACGATGAATACGGCCACGTCCATGGTGACCTGAAGCCTGCAAACATCCTCCTTGACGGCGACCTCAAGCCTAAGGTCTCCGACTTTGGCCCGTCAAAGCTCCTGTCGGTTGACAAGTACGTCAAGGATGTGGCAGCTGATAGTACCTATGCTGACCCTGTGTACTTCCAGACCGCACGTTTCACAACGAAGAGCGATGTTTATAGCTTTGGCGTGGTACTACTAGAACTCGTCACGAGGAAGATGGCTAGGTATGGAGACAAAATCCTCACCATTGACTTCAAAACTTCCTACAAGGGCGAAGACAAGGGACGGAATATGTACGACGCAGAGATCTTATCCGATGGCAATGCTCAGTCACATCACTATATGGAGTGCCTTGACATGGTCGGCGCACTCGCTGTTCAGTGCCTTGATGGAGATGCGGATGAGAGACCGACCATGGTAGAAGTGGTGCAGGAGCTTAAGAGAGTCAAGACAATAGCCTGTACAAGTTGATGAAGCAAGCAGACATCTAGGGTCAGCTTAAGCATACATGCTACTTTGTGGTAGTAGCCTTTAGCTATTCTCATCGTCGAGTTGATCGGGTATGAACTATATATGAGCGTCGCATGACACACTCGATTTCCTTAATTGCATCGGGGGCTTGTTTGTAGTGAAATTATTAAACTGCTTGTAATATTGCTTGGCTTGTAATATTGCTTGAAATCTCTACCTAATATATACCTAATATCTATACCTATTATTAATATTATTAAAGCGAGAACCGCTTCTGCCCACTTTTTTTGTTTGGTCCAACTTCTATCAATGACAGGTGGGTCCAACTTTGACTTCGTCCTCCTATAAAAGGAAAGGCAGACTCGATCTGTTGTCCACCGAATCCCATCTAGCTCAGCAATAGATGGCGTAGTTGCACCGGGCGTCGTTCGCTCAAGGCACTCACCAGTTTGACATCGTCGGGTACGGCGCGCTCAAGGCGCTGGGCCGCAGCCACTCCATCACGTCCGGCACCTTCCGCGTCGCTGGCCGTGACTGGCCATCGTGTGCCACTTGGACCATGCCCTTGCGGACGTCTCCCTCTAGCTGGCGGCCGGCGACAACTCTGGGGCCGCCGTCACGGCGATGGCGAGCTTCGCCATCGACGACCCCACCGGCGGCAGCAAGCCCATGCAGATCGGAGACGGCGACGAGTCCACCATGTTCACCCCCGTCATCCCGTGCCTTGAAGGTCCCGGTCCCCGACTCGTTCCGGAAGCGGGAGGCGTGCTACGTCAGCGACGACCGCTTGAGGATCCGCTGCACCGTCCGCGTCCTCGAGGAGGAGTCGCGGCCGACTGGCTACTGCTTCGTCGCCGCGCCGGCACCGCCGGACATCGTCGGGTGGCTCGGGACGCTGTTGGAGAGCGGGCGGCGGGCGGACGTCACGTTCGCCGTGGAGGCGAGCAGGTTCGACGCGCACAAGCTCGTGCGCGCCATGCGCTCGCCGGTGTTCAGGGCAAAGTTCTTCGGAGACAGCCCGGACAACAGCCAGGAGTGGTTCTGGGTCTACGACATTGGGGCCCCCGTGTTCGAGGCCATGCTCCGCTTCATCTACACCGACGAGCCGCCGCCGGACATGACGACGGCCATGGCCCACGGACCTGTACGACTTGAGAGGCTGCGGGTGGCGTGCGTGAAGTCGCTATGGGAGAGCGTCCAAACGGACGGCGAGCTCAGTGCACCGACGAATCAAAGAGCTCATCTATCTCCGTGGGGATGAGAGGTCGGTGACTGAGGCGGTGAGCGCAGCGCGAGTGGGGAGGACAATGCCCCCCCGCAATCAGCATCCTCTGTCGAGTTTCGACGCTGCATCTCCATACGGCTCCCGCTACCCAATCCGCATCTGCCTCCGACGCTAGACATGTCTAGCTACATCGTCCCCGTATTGTATCTCCACGCTGCATCTGAGCATCTCCATGCGTGAACACATAGGACTGAGAGATTGAAGGTGAGCAAATCTAGCTAAATTAAATGACTCCAAGACTCTAAACATGACATGTGTTCTACTGCGTGGATTTTAACCAAGAGTACATATTCTGATTTATTCAAATCCAAATAAAGATGTGTCTATTTTTAGTTTACAGTACAGTTAAGATTTACTTTTGTTTGTATTTGCAAAACATCAATTTTGAACTTATCATCCGTCTATCTTTGTTTCGTGTTATAACATGATTGTTAAAAATATCATTGCTTCCCCGTTGCAACGCACGGGCAAGATTGCTAGTACATATATAATACTAAAGTGTGGTTGTTTCTTCCAACTATCATGATTGTTTTGCAAAAAAGTCCCTCACCTTTTCCATAATCAAACCATATGTCATTGACGGGTGGGCCCTCAAGCAGCAGTACATTAACGTTTGGTGTGTCATATTCCATTGATAGATAGATTTATCTCGGTCCGTTTATGTGGGGAAGGTGCGTGGGCAGTAGGGATGACGACACGGCCGGGGAAGGCGAGACCGGGGCGGACAGCGGCAGGCGAGGTTGGGATGGCGCGGGCGTGACGGTGAGGCTGGGGAGGCGGGGATGATGGCGCAGCCGGGGCGGACGACGGTGAGGCTGGGAAGCGTGGACAACGGCAGGCAAGGTCGGGGTGTGGCGCGTGCGCGATGGGAACGACGGCGCGGCCGGGGAAGGCAAGGTCGGGTAGACGACGGCGAGGTTTGGGAGGCACGAACAACGGCGGGTGAGGTTAGGGTGGCGTGGGCGCGACGGGGACGACGGCGAGGTCGGGGAGGTGTGCGGGGGCGGCACGGTGACGGCACGGTCAAGGCGAACGACGGCGAGCGAGGTCGGGGTGGTGCAAGCGCGATGGTGAGGCCGAGGAGGCGGGGATGACGGCACGGCCGGGGCGGATGACGGCGAGGCTGGGGAAGCGCGAACGACAGTGGGCGAGGTTGGGGTGGCACGTGTACGATGGGAACGACGGCACAGTCGGGGAAGGCGAGGTCGCGCAGATGATGGCTAGGCCGTGCCAGACGACGGTGAGGTTCGGGAGGCGCGGACGATGTTGGGCGAGGTCGCGGTGGCGCAGGCGCGACGGGGGCGACGGCAAGGTCGGGTGACGGCGCGGCCAGGGCGAACGACGGCGAAGCGAGCAATATTTTCTCCCTTTGCAACGCACGGGCATAGTTGCAAGTAATATTCCAGCTAACGCACGGGCATTCCTGCTAGTTATTACATATGGCATAGTTGCAAGTAATAGTTGCGAATAATAACGTGAGAGCAAGTAAGAACCCGTAGCAACGCACGGGCATTCCTGCTAGTTATTACATATGGCAGCAATATATCAAATATCCAAGCTTGCTTCTCATTTTATCATGGATCCCACGGTGAAAACGTGGGACATATGGATCGAACACGCAATGATTTTCATGGACTAAAAGATTGATACATATCTCTTATCTATATACCTATTTCTAAAGCATGGAAGGAATTCTTCGTACATTTTCTGCATCTATTTTTGTTCATCCATCGCCCACGATCGAGTCATCAGTCATGCATGGCAACGCTCCGTTCCCGACGCAGACTGGCACACACCGTGGCCTCCGATGGTGAGAACCGGGGTGTGAGGAAGACAATGATGCTCTCTCACCGGAAGATTCCCATGGCCGCCGGCAAGTAGGCCATGACGTGAGAAGGATTCGCCGCCGCCGCCGTGGAAGATGAACAGTACGAAGGGGAAAGTCGATTTCAATTTTCGGCTCCGTATCGCTGTTGCTGCTGATCCTTTGGACAAGTGATGTTGCCTTGGCTTGGGCGTTGGGTTGGGTGCCTGGGTCGGTATGTCACAGCAGCCCATGCTACAGCCACACTGACATGAGCCAGCACTACAACAAAACATAGATACTGGAACATGTACACTTGAATGTGTTACAAAGAAATTTCATAGGAGCACAAAGCTATGCATTACACACAAAGAGCTTGTTTTGTAAAACTGTGTTCCAAAAACTATTATATTAACACAAAATTAATATTACACCTAAAATGTTACAAAGATGATATTATATTGTAACACATATAAAATAATATTACAACTAAAGTGTTACACACACACACACACACACACACACATACATATATATATATATATATATACTATTTTGCTATAATGCATCTGGTTGCATTTTGCATACAGAATGCACCACCATCTGGTTAAAACTAGTTTAGTCTTGCCGTTGTAAGTGGCTTGTTCCGTTGCAACTGGTTCGGACCGAGAACCAGTTGCAACGGGTTCGGTTCCGGTTGCAATCAGTTCCGTCAAGTTGCAACTGATCTAGTCTCCAAGTTGTAACTTCAAGGTCTGTGCATTCTCAACATAGAAGGCACTCGGGTGTATTTTAGCCTAGCCGTGTGTCTATACATGTGTGTGTGTCGCTTTCATTGAATGCCTTTGCTTTATTCATAAAGGTCCATATCTTGTCTACCATAGCTATACAGATCTTAAAAATTTTATGGTATTATTAAGCATGAGATGAACTTGTATATCTATCTATACCTATAATCAGTGGTGGACCCAGCAAAAAATATAAAGTAGGGCGGAGATGTTTTTGTTTTATTATAGGCAACGGATTAGCCAAGTTTATAGGTATGCTACTTTCATTTATTTCCTGTGGCCTTCAATTATTGGGCCTGCCATATTGATTTTTTTAACAAACGTAAGTCCGTTCTACTTTGACAATACCATATTTCCAATTTGGAGAGCATTGGAAGGTGGGGGAAGAGCTCTGTCAATTCCTGCCCAATATTACCATTCAAGTTGATCCTGATATACCCAACAGGGAGCTGCCATTCCACATCACCCTCACCTCCTAGCGGTCCAACAAGAACATATGAATCTTCTACAATCAATGTTTTTAGCGAGGTTAGCATCAGAAGGTGCTTCAACTCCAGAGGTGGGCACCTCTGGAGTTTCACCTTCTCAAGACTTGTTTCTTTATCAAAAACTAACACTTGGTCTATGCTATGCAGATCACCATCTCCAATAATTTCCAATTCTGCTCCATCAGATGATTTTGAGTACGCAAACTCCTCTAGCATCTTTACACATGTCATCTTGACAGAACGCAGACTTTCGATCCAGGAGATGGGAATCACTGGCAAGAATTTGGGACAGTCATGTACCTCAAGCTCTTGTAGCTTGGGGAACCAATCTGGGGAAACAATGTGGTTTGAGAAAGGCAACCCCAACAGTTTCGGGCACTTCCTAATAACCAGAACTTGCAAAAGAGGGAACATATGAGCATCCTGTGGCAACAAGTCTCCACTAATGAAAGACTCTTGTTCAGCTGGGCAAACCCATCTTTCAAAACTTCCTAGGCTAATGAGTTTAAGCTTTATTAGCCTGCAAAATCTTTCCTCTATAATAAACTCCTTCATTTTGGCAATATGCTTCAATTTCAATTCATGAAGATCACACGCCTTCCCTAAAGAAGGGAAAACTTCCCAGGAAACACCACAAAGATAAAGAGATTGTAGAGCTTCAACAGCGAACTCATCACCCAGCCATGTCGGACAAGAGGGACCTTCATGCCCTCTAATGCACAACACCTGAAGATCTCCATGAGGTTGAAGGCTCTCAAGAACCACTGCTTCCACACTGGGCTCAACACTAGACCGCTCACTATCCCAGTCCAATGTTAACTTCCTCAGATAGCTTTTCTCTATCAGTTTTGCTTGAGCTACTTCTTCCTCTGTACGTATTTTCTCAAGGATGTAGATGCCAAGCTCCCTTAGCTTGGTCAAATGCCCTAGTTGCTTTGGTTCAAACCCTTCACTTTTTTTATTGACCTGAAATGCCTTTAACTCTTCTAAGAGTTTAAGTTTCCCGGCATTACAAAAATCAGAATGAAGCTGATCATCACTAGGAACATAAAAATGGCACAATTTGGCAAGGTTGCTCATGTCTTTGGGCAAATCACGAATGCCATCCCACAACTCAAGATCTAGAATCCTTAAATGATAAAATTTAGAAATGCTAAGTGGTAAATTCATCTGGCTCTCCTGTGTCCCTAGACATAGGTATCGTAGGTGGAGAAGTCCCGAAAAGTTATGTAACATGAACTCCACCGGACAAAGCATTTTGGGCAAATGAAGAACACGAAGAGTGTTCACTTCCCCCAAAAAATCACCAAATATCTTGACAAAACCTTCATCCATTTCTCCAAATAACATCAATGTTTGCAAATCTTCAACCTTAAATCTTGTCTTTAGTTCTTCCAATTCACTCTTCAATTTTTTACCAGACACTGCATCATATTTACCTAAACCATATTTGCTTATAGACAAGTGACGGGTGGTTGGCTGAATCTCTACTGATCCAACACTAGGGAGACTTAAACTAAGACAATCATGAGATGCAACCTTCAATGCCAAATCATGTAGCAGGTCATGCATAACATAACACAGATCACCATCAGTTTCCTCTTCTCTGAAAAATCCATGGATGACTAACTCATTTAAATTGCTCAGACCTATATTTTCAAATATTTGGTTTTGGCCATTGGGTATCAAAATATCTAGTCCGATCCATAGACTGATCAGCTCGTCACTTCTGAAATTGTAATCTTCAGGAAACAATCCAGAATAGGCAAAACATTGTTGCATATGGAAAGGAAGGAAGTCATAGCTAAGCTTCAAGGCAGGCATAATTGCATTGTCATCGGTTTGCTTCTCCCATCCTTTACTTTTTAGGACCCTTTTCCAGTGATGCAAACTAAGGTCTTTACTCAGTAATCTACCAACCGTTTTTGCTGCAAGAGGGGAGCCCTTTAGTTTTTCCATTATCTTATCTCCAGTCTCAAGCAAAAATTGTTTATCCCTTGGATATTGCTCATCACCAAAGACAAATGCAAGGAATAACTTTCTAAACTCTCCAGATTCTAAACCATTCAGATTTATTGACTGGCAAGGTGTTTCAACCTTCTGTGCTATTGCTTCAAACCGAGTTGTGACCTGAATCATGGAACCCTTTTCCTCTGACTTATTGAGTGTCGACAATAATTTTCCCCAGTCATCCCCATTACTAATCTTCCATATATCATCCAATACAAGTAAGAACCTTTTAGATTTTAATCTTTGCTCAATCAAATCTTCAGTTGTCCTACCAATTTTTTCCTTTTCAACTGCAGGGGTGCATGTTTTAATCTGCTCTAGCACCTTATCCAGATTGAAACTGAGTGACACACATATCCAAATCATGACGGGAAAATGATCTTGCATTTGTTGGCTGCGATAAATGTGTTGTATCAGTGTAGTCTTCCCCATTCCCCCCGGACCGACAACCAGAATCACAGTTAGACCCTTGTCATGGTACTGGCCATTGGTGATGTCATGTATGATTCTATTCATGACAGGGTCCCTCCCATACAGTTTTGGCTCATCAATCCGACCTTTGGTGACGGGGCGACTCTGAGCAATGTTTGGGACAATTCTAGGGTCACAACCCTGCAGAAGATTGTTAACCTCACTATGGATAAGCTGCAGTTTCTCTACAATGTCCTTCATCCTTTGAGAGAAATCAACCCTATTAAACTCAAACTTTTGTGTTTCTTGCGACTTGCCACAATCATCATCACGAACATGTGGATGTGTGTAGAAGATAAGCAACATAAGAGTTTACCGAGCTTGGGCATGCATCCGCTGACCTCATGATTGATGTCTGGCACTGAGGAGGAACCATTGTGTGACCTTCGTTCGCTCTTAGCAAGCTGCCAAGGGCAACAGTTGACCAGTTTGCCAACAGCTTTGGCGGTGTGGCGAGCATTGAGGGCAAGGTTGTGGATACCACCCTCGCCGTGCTGGTTGGCAGCATCGTACGTGCCGTGGAGCTCGTCATGGATGCAGAAGTAGTCCAGCTCGTCCAGCAAGTCTTGGGCATTCTGCGCTGAGTCCTGCAGCCTCTTCAGCAGCTCCTCCATGGCCGGACCGCTGAGCTCCTTGCGGCCAACCTGTTCAAGTGTGGCCTTCACAAGAAGCAGTTCTGTGCTGAGGGCCTCGATGTTGGGACCAAAGTTCCTGCTGGCCGCCCAAGCCCCCAGCACACCATCCGCAACGGGGGCTAGTGCCTTGGCCACCACCCATTGCACTGCGCCGAGGGCCACGTCGGCCATCCTCTGATCTGATGCAGGCATAGACGACGTGCTGCACCTGCTTCCAGGAATCAAAAGAAATCCATTTGTAAATACTCATACATTTGCCATACACAATCCCGTACCAGCAAGTAAAATCCTGAAGAATTACTTGTATAGGCTGCTGCTAGCTGCAAATTAAAGGAGGGGAGTACGTACGTTGACGAGCGCTCGAGGTGCTGGGGGATCCTGCCTGTCTGCCGGTGATGGATGCCGTCTGCCTAGCTAGCAGCAAAAGGGTTGTATTGATTGTTGAGCCGTTGAAGGAGGCCTGCAGGAACACCTTACACACACATAGATAGAGAGATATCGGATGAATGGCTGTAGGTCCAGTAGCTGTGTAAGGGGCTGATCTGGATCTGATGCCCGGTGTTGTCTAGTTAGTAGCTGTGTAAGGGGCTGTCATCAGCTAGAGATCTCATCTGAAAGTCAATGCTCCCACCAGATCTGATCAGCTGAACTAATCGCTGCCAGCAAAGCATCCCGTGGAGTAAAACAATAAAGAACTTGACTAGACTGCGACCTCTCACCGGTGGCATTGCAACCTTCACGGTGCTGGCACTACGATGCCATGTGAATGAACATTGCAAGCGAATTTTAAAGGGCACTCGAGTTTCATTTCTCCATTTCCTGCATACTTTACTCTCCTCTCTTTCTCGTTGTTGGCGAGGGTGGCAGAAGCTGTCTCCAGGGGAATAAGAAAAAAACCGATGGTTGCTGCCACATAGGGGCATGGAGATAATCAGATAGCTTGCCGCTTCGTTACATCTTGGAGCATAGAGAAGGC
The DNA here is from genome assembly GCA_039707655.1 of Elymus sibiricus. NCBI lineage: Eukaryota > Viridiplantae > Streptophyta > Magnoliopsida > Poales > Poaceae > Elymus > Elymus sibiricus. Next base: position 14,549,957 of record CM077665.1, on the reverse strand, counting down.
TCCAAAGTTGAACTGTACTGCATGAAGTTATTTTGACAGAATCACAACTGGGTAAAGAGCACTAACTTAGTGAACAGCCGGCATTATCGACCCAATCAGCCCTGCAGTTAGCCAATTATAATTCATACTGAATTGCCGGCCCTCTTTTGTTTTGCTGGCCAATGCATGAAAGTACACCTACTCCACATGATACCATCACCTAACCACTAACCATCATTTGTTTTAACATATGCTTTCACTGTAACCAAGTTGGCATCATCTATAATAGAGAAGATAAATAAAGTAAAATAACAAAAGATAAATTAAGACAACGGTACCAAGGCTTAGTCTGATACATGTAGCATTCTTATTTTTCATTACTTGCTTGTTGGCAGACGCAACAATGGCATTTTTGACTTCTCAAATTGCTATTGATTTCGAAGCCAGCACATTGACGTGTTAGGTTAGCTAGCTGCTGTTTGGCCAAGTTGAACATCTTTGCAAGATATACAGAGGCACATCAACTTGTGAATATAAAGATGCTAAGTTAAACCAGCGTTGAACAGACGGGCTGTCCCGATCAAGCTTTTGTTTGCGATCCACCAAAATGCAGAGAGATTAACGATGGTGCCCCTAATTTCCATGGAAATCGCACAAAAACAGAGGGGGTGGCAGAAGAGAGGTACCAGCGTCGGTGACGAGGGCGACGGGGAAGCAGGAGCCGGTGTTGACGGAGATGCCATCGGTTGAGGCGCCCACCCTCTTGGCGCCGAGTGTTGCGAGGGAGGGGGTGCTGGAGCTCATTGTTGGTCATGGCCATGGGCATGGGGATTAACCTGAGACCTTACACTGTTCTTTTAGGAAGGGGATGGGAGTTTAGAGCAGAGAGCTGTAAATTTTATTAATTATTTTGAGAGAAGCCAAATGATATGACATTTTAATCTTCATCCTTTTATTGGTTTCTATAAAAATATATGTGTGGAAATTGAGAAGAATATATTTCTTTGTTTGGGGCAAAGAATTTTGCCTACTATGGTGGCCAACTAAGACATTCCTTTACAGAAAAATTTTATTGATTTACTAAACAAATTACATCACACTGAATAATTATAAGTACTCCCTAGCCCTATCCAGCTACGCAAGAGATAATGCAAAGAGATTAACGAGACTGCCCCTGATTTACTTAGAAATCGCACAAAAACAGGGGTGGTGGCAGAGGAAAGATTCCGGCGGAGGCAAGGATGGCGACAGGGAAGCGGAAGTCGCCGGCAGTGGAGATCCAAGCGGTGGCGGCGCCCGCCCTCTCGGCGCCGAGTGCTGCGAAGGAGGGGGTGCTAGAGTTCGTCGTCGGGCATGGCAGCGGGCGTGGGGATTTGACCTGAGACCTTGCACCGTTGTTTTTGGAAGGGGACGGGAATTTTAGAGCAGAGCACTGTAAATTTTATTTTCTTTTCTAGAGAAATAGAGAGTACAAATGAGAATAAATTCTGAGGAAAAAAATCTAGATAGGGTCCTGGTTTCTACACAATGGGAGCTCGTGTTCCCGTTGTGCTCGCTTAAGGCTGTCACTAGGATTGGTTCTGACCATGCCCGCCTGCTCTTCTCCTCAGGGGAGGGATCCCCACCGAGATCGCGTCACTTCCATTTCGAACCGTCATGGTTGCTACACCTGAGCTTCATCAAAATGGTGAAGTGTAGGTGGGCCGAGGCAGCGGCCACACCACCTCGTATCTTCCGTGCAGCGAATGTTTGGCACCACTATGCCAAGCTAGCTCGCCAGTTCATGCGAGGGTGGGGGGCCAACCTTGGTGCTGAGCTCAGGGCCTGCAAAGGGGCTATGTTAGACCAGATTAGGGTGTTGGATGAGATTGCTCATGGCGCTAGTCTTTCGGTCGATGACTGGACTTTGCTGTACTCCCTTGAAGCATCGCTATTGGAGATCTTCAAGGGAGAAGAGCTATTTTGGCAGCGCAGCGGGGGCCAAAACTGGCTCCTCAAGGGGGACGCTAATACTGCGTACTTCCAGGTGATTGCCAATGGTCGCCGGAGGAAATGCTCCATTCCGTGCCTCTGGGACGGTGACTCCCTCCTGGAACATCCGGCGGAGATTAGGGCCCATGTTTACTCCTTCTATAAGGAGTTATTCACGGCAGAACCTCGTGGTGGGGTTTCTTTGGCGGAGGACTTTTGGCCTCGTGCGGACAGAGTCTCTGACAGTGAGAATGGAGAATTGACTCTTCCATTCTCGCTAGAGGAGGTGGGTAGAGCTATCGCTTCCATGAAGACGGGGTCAGCCCCGGGACCGGATGGCCTGCCGGTGGCGTTCTTTTAGAAGTCCTGGGACGTCCTGCAGCCGGTAATCATGCCTATGTTCCACGAAATTTACATTAGGACATTTGACATGTCTCGAAAAAAATTGGGGTCATCACCCTTATCCCCAAAATAGTTGGGGCGACGGATATGAGGCACTTTAGGCCCATCACAGTGATTAACGTGCTTGAGCGGATTTTTGCTAAAGTTTGTGCAACACGCTTGGCTCCTGTGGCGGAGAGGATTGCTCATCCTCTCCAGACCGTGTTCTTGAAGGGCCGGCATATCCATGACGGGATCCTGGCCCTTCATGAAATTGTCCACGAGGTGGCGTCTCAGGGCCATAGGGGCATATTCCTCAAGCTAGACTTCCAAAAGGCATATGACAGCTTGGATTGGTCCTTCTTGTGGATGGTGCTCTAGCGACGGGATTTTGATGAGAGATGGTGCTCTTGGATCATGCAGTTGGTTCGAACTGGGAACGTGGCCATTAATATCAATGGTGAGGTGGGCCCATATTTTAGGTCCTCTAGGGGAGGGAAGCAAGGGGACCCCATTTCCCCTCTTCTCTTCAACTTAGCCGTTGATGCCCTGGCTGGCATCCTAAACAAAGCTAGGGTGGCCGGTGATAACCCACAAGTATATGGGGATCGTTTGTAGCCTTTTCGATAAATAAGAG